>JAAVUD010000031.1:0-649063 GCA_014898915.1 Fusarium chlamydosporum | reverse complement strand
TGGAGGAGGCGGCGGTGGAGGTTGCGGTGGAGGAGGAGGATCTTAAAGCCATGAGAGCTTGTCGGGCAAGCAGCTTCATCCTATTGTACCTCAAGTACTACCATGACTTGAGTCTTTCTTGCTGTTATGTTACATCTAAATATGCGAATATTACCTTTGATAGTTAGTATTATGGCGACCTCTGAACCCAAGTTGCGACAGTCTCTGTTTATATTGACATACATTATGAGTACAGAGCCCTGACTGAGGTGGTATATATGATCGTATGTTAACCTTCTGGTAGCATCGCGGAATCTCGAGTATCATGCTCGATCCAACTTTTCGTACGGAAGACTTAAGCCTCATTCCGATTTCATACTTTATTGTCGGTATGGCCACAGATTACTGTCTCTAGCATTTCAAGATCGTCACTTTGCTAGCAGCAGAGTAGCCTGATGTCTGCTTACCTACGCACCGAGACTTACAAGCGGGGTTTATGATTACTAGCAAAATTTTACAGTACTCGCATCTTTGCCTCTGTAAGCTCAGTCATTCAACAAAAGAACATCTGTACTCTAAGAATCTCATAAAATATTTTACCAAACCCTCAAAGACATCAAAATGCCTGCCCAGTTCGTCATCTTCGACTTTGATGGAACTCTCTTCGACACCCATCAAGCCATCTCCCACAGCATCAAGCTAACATTTGACACGCTGCTACCTGACTCTGCACCGTCTGAGCCAGAAGTTCAGAAGCTCATTTCTAGCGGATGGGGTCTCAAAGATGTTCTTAAGGCGTTACACCCGTCCCCCGATTCCTTTAACGAGGATGATTGGACGTCTACCTACCGTCGCATCTATAACGACGAAGGTCAGAAGCTTGTCACCTCATTCCCCGGCGCAAAAGACCTTCTGAGGAAACTGAACGCGCGGGATATTCCTATTTCTGTCGTTAGCAACAAAGGTGTAGCAGCTATTGAAGCAGCGCTCAAGAACAACGATCTCGAAAATGTTATTCCGAAAGACTTGATAATCGGGGACAATACACCCGGAGCAACGAGAAAACCCGACCCCGGAAGTTTCGTGAACGTTTTGAAGCCAGCCCTCTCAGCACGTGGTATTCTGATAGAGTTGGACATGTCCAAAGTCTTAGTCGTGGGCGATACCGAGGCAGACTTGAAGTTCGCGAGCAACATTGGAGGTGCAAAGTCTGTTTGGTGTAATTATGGGTACGGAGATAAGAAGAAATGTGAAGAACTGAGGCCGAATTTTAAAGTTGATGCGTTGTCAGAGGTGGAAGGAATTGTTGATGGTCTGTGAAGTTGTTTTAAGAAATGTATGATGGTCAGATGGGACATGGTCATCATGCCCGTTGCTACAGCCTCAAATCTGTGGTTGCTATCGAAGTTCCCAGGTAGCAGAAAGGCAATATCGAACCTGCATAAAACTATCGCTTCTTTGCGACACATGAAAAAGTTCTTTATGTTTCACTTTTAAGCCAAGCTCTGCGATCACATGGTGTATGGAGGGTTTGTGAAGATTTCCCAAGATATAAGGTACGGAATATGGTCAGCTGGTATTGAAGATTAAAACCTTCACATAAAGTCGGTGGTTGACACCATCTTATCGTAGTTTTGCTCCCACACTGTGAATATCGCAGCAGGAGGTACATTTGATAATTGCCCCGCGAGAAGTCCCCGAACTTCTCAAGTCTGTGGTAGGTAAGTTATGATACAGCAGGATAAGGATATAGAGACCATGGTCCCAAGGGCAGCTAAGGTTCACTATACTTCCAGCTAAAATACGTGTGTTTGATGTTTTCTTCCCCACAATATTCCTAGCATCGTCCTCGTTATTTAGCTCACCAGTCCTTCCAATCGCCCTTGTGTCTCTAGACATCATAAGTTGGCGATGATGATCTTTTATAGGTACGAGATGTATTATGCAGTGTTCGGTGCAATACAATGAAACAAATCTTCGACTCCCACAAGGAAAGCTGCACTGAACTTGCTTGGGTGATGGCTGACGATCTCATCATGCAACTCTGATAGCTCCTGAAAAGGAACCACATAAAATAACAAACAGCGGCTTTGTAGTAATGTAAGTTGCATGTATTGAAGTATGGAATCCACAGCCCATGGATAAGACATGGCGATGCGAACTCTTGAGCATGTGTTGCCCAACTGCCACCCATTTCCCCCCACGGGTCTTCCAATTTTTGGACTATTTATTCTATCGTACCTCTCTCCTTGTAGTTCCCCTTTTATCCTCCATTTCCTATCAGTGCTTAGCATCCCTAAATCCCTTTACCTACATCATTCCATCCCCCATGCAACCACACCACCTTCAAGATGCACATCTTCAACATCATCATCGCCCTCTCTCTATCATGGCTTGTCCGCTCCAGTGCACCGCCCTATGATGGCTTTGACATCATTTGGGAGGACTCCTTCGAGGGCTCTGCTGGCTCTCTACCTGACTCATCCAAGTGGATCATGCAGGACTGGTATCAAGACCTGAACGGTGACTGGCAAACGTACACGACCAAGCCTGAGAACCAACAGCTCACTGGTCATGGCTCCCTCCTTATCATTCCTTTGAAGGACTCATCTGCTGTCAAGGGTTGGACGTCTGGTCGTCTCGAAAGCGCGTACACCTTCACCCCTGCCCCTGGAGCACGCACCATCGCCGAAGCGTCCCTGAGACTTGGTAGTGCTCCCGCCTCGGGTAAGAAGGGTATCTGGCCTGCTTTCTGGCTTCTTGGTGACAGCCATCGAAAGGGAACGCTTATCTGGCCTACCTGTGGCGAGATTGACATCATGGAGAACGTCAATGGAGAGCCCAAGACCCAGGGCGTTATCCATTGTGATAAGAATCCTGGCGGCATCTGTAACGAAAAGAGTGGTATTGCCGGCGCCACCAATCTCCCTGACGCTGGTGCAGGTTTTCACACTTATACCGCTATTATTGATCGAACACCTTCGAACTGGAAAGAGGAGAGTGTCACTTTTTACCTGGACGGTGTTAAGTATCATGAAGTCTCTGGTGCCAAGATCAACAATGAGGAAGTTTGGGGCAAGATCGCTCACAACTTGATTCATTTTATCTTGAATGTCGCTGTCGGTGGAGAATGGGTAAGTTAAATATCAGTCTGAATCTTTCGTTTCTAACTTTTTGTAGCCTGGACCTCCCAATGAGTCTACTGTGAGCGGCTTGGAAAATGCCATGGAGGTTGAATACGTGGCTCACTACCAGTCATCTGGTTCGGGAGGTACTCCTGTGCAACATGACAGTGGTAGTGGTCAGCAGAATGGTGTATATGGTGGTGTTAACGAGCCTAAGCCTGCTCCTCAGTACTCCCAGTCGCCACCTCCTCCAGCCTCACCTTGGTATCCCCAGTCGTCGCATCCTCCGGCCTTCCCTAAGTACCCTCAGTCACCGTCACCGTCGCCACCTCCTCCAGCCTCACCTTGGTATCCCCAGTCGTCGCATCCTCCGGTCTTCCCTAAGTACCCTCAGTCGCCGTCACCGTCGCCGTCACCATCGCAAGCGTTCCCTGGCTACCCCAAGCCATCTCCTGGGCCGTCTTATGATGCATATATCTCCTCTTCCGGTGACTCCCCGTCGCCGTCGGAAGAACAAATGTTCAACATCATCATGTCGATGATTCAGAATGCTCAAGCAACTGAGGCCCCTGCAGTCCATGGACGGCCATCTCTTGGTTCGTCTTATGACGCACCCGCGGCCTCTTCCGGTTACTCTCAGTCGCCGTCTGATGAACCGGAGTTGAGGATTATTCAGTCACTGATGCAGAAGGCTCAAGGAAAGGCTCAAGGATCTGGGGACCCTGTATCCCCCAAACAGTCGTATCCTAGGCCATCTTATGACACATCTCCTGCTTCTCTCCCATCTTCTCCACAGATGCCTTACGACGTCGCCAAGCGGCCGCGACCTGGGGAAGGTTCCATGCCGGCTTCATCTCACGGGTCGGGCATGGATTTCTCCGAGGACATGGTCCCTCAGGGATATATGGTGGAAGCGGTAGACGGCAGTGTGGTGCATGAAGGATATGTTGGCCGCCGAAGTATCATCGACAAGATTCCTGTTCCCATGAACCATTTTCGGCCTGACGTTCTCGTCCTGGAACCTGCCGAGGATTCTGGCTCTCGGCCTGCGCCCGGATCTAGTGTGTCTGCTGCGTCTGCCCATCCTCAGTATGGTCAACAGGAGCAGCACAAACCTATCCCTGCCTCTCAAAGCAGCGAAAAGAACAGACCAGGTCCTGAAATCCAGCCTCTCACTCCTGGTGGTGGTAGTCAGCAACAGCACGGACCCAGACCTGCTCCTGGTTCTTCTCCCCAGAACAGCGAGTCGCAGTACCAGTACAGTCCTGCCTCCCCTGCTAGTAATGGTCAACAAGAGAGTTATAATGCGCCTCGGCCTCTTCCTCCCTTACCCAATACTCAGGAGAACGCTGAGGAGGACGATGAGCCCTGCCCTCTCGACCCCATTATCGCCTCCATTCTCAACAAGCAGCAACAAAGTGAACCAACACCCGTCCCTTTTAGTATGCCTGATTCCCAGAATGATAAAAGGCCCTCTCCATTCCTTCCTACTCACTTTGAAACTGGATCGTCCCAAAGCTTAACCCCTCAACAACCACAGGGTGTTTCGCAACAGGCCCAGGGTCATGCCTCTCAAAACCCCGCTGGTGTTCCTCAGCAGGATCAAGGGTTTCCCTCTCGTTTCTCTCAGAGCAGTCCCCAAGAGTCTCAAGGCGGTCTTTCGAAGGTGTGCCCAGCTCCTACTGCTGGGGCTCCTGGGTTTAATACCTACGGCTTTCTCTGGGGTCCGGGAACTGGAAAAGGCTGCCCTGACAGCTACACCTCCAGGCTGAAGGATCGCGAAGTCACGCCTTACGGCAACCTCGTTATCCTTTCAAATCCAGCTAATATAGGTACGCCCAATGCTGTCACTGGAATAAGTACACCTGGGTATACTGTTCCCAGCAAGGCTTCAATGGGTGCGTTGATCACTGCGGTCGTTGCCGTTTTCGCTCTGGCATGAGCTTGTTTTCCGTTCTGGCTGGCTATGCCCAAATGTCGTTTTGGACGGGTAGTGGCTGGTGGTTCGGAGAAAATTGCCCCCGAGATTCACCATAACCTCGGTCTCTTCTCTTGTTCTTGGCATACCGATCAAATAGTTCGGTATTGGTAGCATCTTCCATATACATAGTAATTCAATGAGATTGTTCACATGTCCCATGTTCGACTTCTCCTCGTATTGTGTAACTCTAGGCAGTAGACCTTTGTGTACGTGCCAAGATTTTCTTGGCAGCGGATATCTTATTTTACGCGCAAGCCTTCCTCTCTGGCCCAATTATATGTCAGTGCCGAGACAGACAACTACCATAAGCCATCTTTTACTCCTCATTATGTTTGTGATTCCACACATGCAAGAAACGTGGTCCAGTGTGATCTTGATAATGATTGTTTTATGGGTTGCCCAGCCCGATCATGAAGTGAGACTTGCATATCGTGGAGCTCGTGGCGATGCCGTTTGCCGTTCCCGTTCTTGGCTATCCAGTTCCCTGATTTTTGATCCAAAGAAGAAGATGAAAGAGCGTGACAGAGTGCTTTGATATACACATGAGCATTGCATACATTGAGTTTGAAACATGTGTATGACTGCCATGCACTTCTATTGTGAGGCCTCTCGCCAGACCTCCATTGCTTCAATCCCCCCGCGAGAACCTTGGCACATATGCATATCCTGCAGGACAGAACATAGCCTCGATGATCCGTAGTTTGAGGCAAAATGAGGGGTTGTAGTTAATCAAATCAAGCATATAAGAGAGGATCATCTTGTTCTGTGACTTGAGCATTCATTCAACTCATCCCAGAGAATCTTAAATCCGAAACATATCTTTATTTATAAATACTTCCCAGAATCTCACAGCGGTCACTATGGGTCATCTCGATAACGACAACTGGCTCTACCCAGGAGACAGTCTCACAAGTGAGAACGGTAGTAACGTTTTCAAGATTGAAGACGACGGCAGAATGTGCATCTACTGGGACGGAGAGTGTGTGTGGCAGAACACAGAAGATGGCCGCGAAGATATTAAGGGCATCCACCTGCAAGATGATGGTAACCTTGTTCTGTAGTAAGTGCTGTATTGCATGAAAAGTATGACACGAAACTGACGAATCTTGCTAGTACCCATGATGAAGAGCCTGTCTGGGCTTCCAACACTGAGGAGCACGGCGATGGTGTATACTTGCGTGTACAGGATGACGGAAATATCGTTCTCTATGTAGGGGAGGACGACGATGCGGAAGCTGTTTGGGCAAGCAATACTGTCCATGAGCATGAGGAGGAAGATGAATGAGAGGAGAATGAGAACAATACAGTTATGTAGTGCTACCGAATGCAAAGCAATAGATAATACCAATGGTATACCTCCGGAACTTCACTCACTGACGATCTAATTTACCAAGTACAAGCTGGTAGGTGATTACACGAGGTTAGAACGTGTTGAAGGCTGTGATGAAGCTCGACGTTCGCCAGTCGAGATTTCCTGTACGTAAATTCCAGACGTTTTTCCAACATAAAGAGCCACGCCCGGTTAGCTCAATCGGTAGAGCGTGAGACTCTTACGAGTACGCGATCTCAAGGTTGCGGGTTCGACCCCCGCATCGGGCTGTTCCTATAAATTCGATTGCGAGCGTTTGCGAGGCTTTCATTTTTTTTGTTTTACTCCTCCTGGCGAACCCTGTAGCTTACCTTGTAGCCAGAAACACAATCCTAGATAAGACTGTGCACGCCTTGAGATGGTCGGGTTGGAGAATACACTCATTGTGACGCGTCATTGCCTCAACCAATTTGAGTTTTGTTTCGTTCGTCTTCATGAACCCTTGTAATTTAGAGTTTTGTTTATGCTGGCGCTTTGCGCTGTTACCATCGTAAACCAAGCACTGCCACTTTTGGTATCAGGGTTAACTAACACCGGGGTAAAGCTCATGGGTAGTGAGTGAACTCCTTTTTGCTATCAGGATCAGAAGGAAGAGACATAACCTTCGGGATGAACCAATGCCTACCAATGGCGAGCTTTTGACTCTGAGCCTACATCGGCATAGTCATGAAGCTCTTCTACAAGCACAACGGCTAATCCGCCCAATTGTACGAGTTTTCTGGAGGAATTATTGCATGGAATGAGACGTACAAGTTCGGAACCCAAAGTTACAAACCTGAGGCGGTTCAACGGCTGCGACTGAAACATAGTATCGGACGTCAGCTAGGAATGGAAGATGAACAATGCTGGAACTTGACACGAAAATCTGTGGTAATCGATATAGAATACAAGTGACTAGGAAGAGACAGTCGGGTATGGTGGCACATCTGAGCACTATTGCGTATTGCGTAGGCCCTACCCTAGACGAAGGGTGGATTAAACATCAATTTGTCTCAACGTAAGAAATGTATTACGTGGAACAGCCATGCTTGGTTACGACTAACAGAGAAGCTGAATGTCGATAATGAAGTCTCGTCAATCAAATCTTGTGCTGGCGGAATAGGTAATGGGCAGGACAGAATCATTCACAGTCCCTGACTGAAATCAAAGCTGTATGATATCTTTCTGCAGCCTGCATTCCATCCAATCATAAGTCATCGCGGGCGAATGGTTTAGTGGTATAATACTCCCTTAGCATGTTTCCTCCTCTGGAATCGTCATTGGGAGTGGTCCAGGGTTCGATTCCCTGTTCGTCCAACACAGGTGGTTTGATTCCACCGTTATCCGCTTCTTTTTGCGTCCTTCCACTTTTTTGTTTGTTACTGTCTAGCCAATGATTGTGTTTCTGATTGATTCCATTGCCGATCCGGCTGCTTCATTTCGTTGTTGGCGTCGGCACTGATCGCCAAGCATCAAAGCATCAAAGGAGACCAGTGAATATTCCCAAAAGCCACTATCCCTGAGCCCCATCTCTGCCAAAGCTGAAATTTTTCTACGCTCTTTTTTTTTTATTGTGGATAGTATGGAAGAATAAGGAGAAAAAGGGTAGGGGGTCATGCGATAGATTACTTGATTAAGCTTAGTGGAGAAGTTGTGTCATGAATCGACAAGCGAGTCGAGTCAGGGCCACGGACTCAAAGCTGGGTGAAGCTATCGTCAATAGCGTCCTCCTAGACCTGATTGCAACCAAACATCCGTGACTTGACAAGGGGCATTCTCGTACCAACGATAAATAAACTACGGATAGTGTATTGATAAACAGCAAACCGTACTTGCGATAAAGCAAAGTGGAAAGTGGTGGCTGGTATCAGAACAAATAGTTCAGCGAATGGACACAGATAGTGTACCACTTGGCATGACAAACTTGGTCGCACTGGACCAACCACCAGTGAATCTCGTCCAACGTGTCAGATCATATCGTGTACAGCGCTCTAGAAGAATAGGCGCAATGCATAGACTAGACTACCCTGTTCAAGCCAAGCAAACCAATGAAGCCCCCTCAAACTTTCATGACTACAGTACAGAGTAGGTACCTACCTTTCCGCCGCCAGTTTCAAGAATGAAGTCGAGATCGTCGCACTAGCCGCGTTGTGCGACGTTTTCATCTATTCCAAGCCCATCAAAGGAAGAAAAATAAAATAGGGGACGTAGGACAAGGGCCCGTGCAATGCCAGCCAGACAGACAAACACATAGACACACACAGAACAAAAGGAGCAACATCAGGATCACCACGGCAAACCGGCAGTTCAATTTGATTGAACGGCGCGTAAAGTAAAACAAGAATCGGCACTTCAAGACGGGTTCTTGTGTCTGAAGTGACATGCGCAATCGGATCTACGTGCCGATTGTCTCGTCTCAGTTGTGTTGCTTGCGCGGCTGGTTGAATGGTCGTTCCAAGGTTCTGGGAAATAAAGGAACCAGAACCAAAACCAAAAGGGTGGCTGGCCAGGGTACTGTACTCTGTAAATCGCTTTCAGGATATTCAGCTGCTTCTTGACGGGGCTTCGTTTCTGCTTTCGGCTCAGTGGCGCTTCCATCGTCATGATTGTGGAAGAATCCGATCGATCAATTAGGTCTGGGGCTGGCAGAACGACAGGCCACGTTACATGGGTGCAGTGCAGTGCAGTACCGGTACTCCGTACAGTACCTACCTAGACCTACAGTGCAGCCGGGCAGTGCCCCAGCACCTATGGATGGATCCTATTTACAGGCCCGGCGACCCCTAAATGCCCGCGCTAACAACCAAGTTGCAAGAGTCAAGCCCCAGCGCCTACAGTAGCTGAGTAGGTAGGTACTCCCCCACCGACTATGCCCTACAGAGCAGGGTACCTTATGTAAGTTTCACATTCAACCTTCATCAGTTTTTCTATAGCGATCAGCGCAAGGATGCCGTTCAACCGTGGAAAACTCGGAAACGATAACATACAAACATGTTTCAGTATTTGCTGGATTGTCATGTCTCGTTCCAAATATATTGTTCCATGTCCAGAATACCGTGTCTGCTTCGTCATAGCGACATACTACAGTACATATTGTACATATCTCAAAACTGCTCCACCCACTCAAAGTACGGTTAGATCGGATGGCACATCTGAGGGAAGAACCTTCACTCTTGGCGAAAGCTTGACTACGAGGCGGCGCCTATGACGAATAGAGTCGAGGGCCATGCCATGTGGATACGATTAGATTATCGATTGAATAGTTTGCTTTCTGGTTTGGTTTGGCCTCCACTGGTCTGGTCTGGTCTGGTCTGGTCTGGTTTGATCCGCTCTCGGTAGTGCCAGTGTCAGGTCAGTGCCAGAGTCAGGCCAGACGATTTCTCGTATAACATTCGGCCTGTCGCCGCTCTTTTTGCTTGACACCTCTCTTGGCATCACATCAGGACTCTTCCGACCTCTTACACTCGCTTTTCCCTCCCAGAAGCCTATGACACCATGCGCTCTCACAGTGCTTTGCTGCGCGGCGCACTCACGCTCGTAGCAATTGCTTCCTGCTTTGTTATTCTCCTCGCGGTTTTTCACATTAAATTAGCAGACGGTTTATCTATTATACCAGTTCAAGAACGACCCTTCTTCTACGAACAACAACCACACCAACAACCACCGACAGGAGATACCCTACCTTCCCCCGAAGAGGACGATTCCGAAGCATACCTCGAACAAGATGATAAGAATTCTGCCGACCATGAGCACGATTACCGCCTTCTTACCAGCTTAAGAAATAACATGGGCTTCTACAACATGATCGATGGAAAGCCAACCGGTCACCAGCTCATGAACCCGACACTGCTGGAGCTTCCTCGCGATGCCAACACTTCCCACGACTTTCTCGTCATCGCGCGCGCACCCCACGTATTCAAGAAGATCAAGGACAAACGTTACAAGCTCGCCCGCCAGGTTGCGACGTTTGCGAATCTCACAACCAACAACCTTGGTCGAACGATGCTCAAGACGGGCAAGTGGTCAAGACTTTTGGTCGAAGACTTTGGCGGCCCCGAGCATCACTGCCAGAGGCAGCCCGACATGGATCGCTATATCGGACCTGAGGATATGAAGCTCTTCTGGACTCGCGCCGGCGAACCGCTACTCATCTTCACGCATCAGGTCGACGATGAGGTTTTGTGCCAGGGTCAGTTCATCGTCGATGTCCGCGCTGCTATGCCCGAGCTCGAACAAGCCCTTGGACCCAAGGCCGCCCTTCTCCCGCCAATTCGTTTCAGCGAACCAACTAGTCTCCGTCGCCAACCTGCAGAAGGCGAAGAATTGCACCCCCGTTACCAGCGTGAGAAGAACTGGGCGCCCGCTCAATCTCCTTTCAGGAACGATTCGGAGCTCCTCCTCATGGTGGAGCCAGGCCAGCTCTACCGCTGGACAACCCCCGAAGAGCCTGTCGAGCTGGTTGTCAGCCCCAAAGATCAGGTTTCAGCTGTCCAGGAGCCCTACCCACCGAACATCGAACCCGAAATGACATGGCACGGCGAGCACGGAAAGACATGCATGCACGATGTGATGCTCGACGACAGCCATGTCCACCAGAGTTCACCGATGCTGAGCATCACTCTTTGCAACAGAGGAACATGCGAACCCAGCGAGCAGAACACGGTGATGGTTGGTATCGTACAGCGACGACATGACCCTCCCAAGGCACCGTTTACGTGGTACGACCGACGGGTAGGGGTATACGAGGCCGCGCCCCCGTACCGCATGATCAGCGTGAGCAAGAAGCTGACATACCATGGAGAGTCTGATGGGCGATACACCTGGACAGGATCCATGGTCTACTACACGAACCAAACACAATTCCCGCCATCAAACCATGGATTTTTGGATGATGAGGTGTGGTTGAGCTTTGGCATCAAGGATGCGGCTGCTGGGTGGATGGATGTGCGGGCCAGAGAATTGGTTGCTGACCATTACCTGTGCCAGGGCGCTTCAGACAGTTACAAGCATTATAGACAGGGTATTCCGGCATAAAGTGCCCGATAATGACGGTCCAGCATTTACATTTGGCGGCGTTGGGGTTTAGGCATAGAATAGCATGAGCATCTGCATTTTTTTCTTCTTTTCTTTCTATTCTCTCACGATACTCAAACAGCGAGAATATCGTAATGATACAATTGGACGATTGACTGTGTACATACTCACTACTGCATGTACTGTATTGTAATGATGTGATGATGCTGCTGCTGCCGGTTTGCCGCGATTGTCGGATTGCTGCCGTACAGGGCTAGTTTAGGCGCCGATCGTACCTAGGTATAGAAGCGGTACTCCGTACCGTACGGTAGTTGTGCAGTACGAGCCAGCCTTCTGATAAAATGGCATGTATGCTTCACAGTGGTTGGTCTTATGCTTACCAGATAAATTCTGGCCTATAGTAAGCAGAGTATCGTATTTGCTGTGACAGCTGACCGTTAATTCTCTGATCCTACGGATACGGATAGTATCGAATAGATGATGAATAGCTGTCAGATGTTGGCTGATGTGGGCTGATGGCATAGAATCCATCGGCCAGTTCTGAAAACAGAAGCAATGGAAGCGAGTTTGGTATCAGCCACCCGACGACCCCTGCCTACTGCTTACTATACCTACTGTTGACCATCGTTTTACTGTACGACGGATCCAGGCAATTGCTTTCCCAGACCCCCAACCAACACATCCAAGAGGAAGATGAGAGTCATTTCTTCCAACCGGCATTACCTCCGAATACACTGGAAAAATTCAAGATCGACACACGGATCACACGGCAAACAGTGTCACTTCGTTATACGGCCCGACAAATCAGATTCGGTTAAGCGGCTCCGTATCCGCGTGAAGGGAGCACCGTGGATGGAGCTTTTTTGATGGAGTTTCAGGTACCTGAGAAACGGACTTTTCACAGTCGCGAGATTAATTAATGAGGGATACGAGAAATGTATTTCCAGACAAATATTGAAAGGATAGCTACTCCGTATAATCTCGGTGAATATGCATCAAGTTGCTCTCACCTACGTCGGAAATATTTACCGGATTAGATTCCATCTTGATATTGTCTGTGCTATCCACTGTCCTAAACAAATTATAATCATTTCCAATCCGTAACACAGATCATGATTTGTTCGGACTCTCACTCTGAACATCCTCAACATTCTCGTCATCGATTCTCTTCGCTCGGCTTGCTGCAATACCGACGTCCTCGACCTTTGAAAAATCCGCCACGCCAAAGACCTCATCCATACGCTCAAGCGAGATCTACAGGTCACATATATCAGCCTCTGTGTATTTTTCAATGAGTGGCGATTACTTACACCCTTGGTCTCTGGGATCCAATACGCAGCGATGGCCATGAACAAATTGAAGGATCCAAAGATGAAATATGCTCGGTAAGGATCATGCAGGAGCATAACAGGAGTCGACTTGGATACGGCGAGGTTGTGTACCCAGTGGGTGAAGGATGCGAGAGCTACGTTGTACGCGCGTAGACGGTTGGTAGGAATCTCGGAAACGTAAATCCAGGCTACACAATCAGTACAATTAAAGTACAGATAACGGCATTTGCTAGACGGAACTTACAGACAGGTCCCCAACTCATGTTGAAAGCGGCAGCGAAGATGTATATCATGGCCAAAGCAGCGATTCCTGCAGGAGGAGGATGATCGTTCTCTCCAGGCTCAGGACCAAAACGAAGATACTGACCATGTCAGCCTGAGTCGGTGGATCTGATAGAGAAACTTACGAAACCAATGAAGAACATGCAGAATGCTTGAACTGCACCACCAAACATGAAGGATTTGCGACGGCCGAGGGAGTCGGCTAGAAAGAAGATGAAGATCAAGCACGTTACGACCTTGACGACACCGTAGATCTGGCCATGTCAGTGGATTCGTGCTGACAGCTGGAGTTGAGGCGACTTACACCCTGTGCAAACAATGCCGTCGTGGTGTTCGATAGTCCAAGCCCTTTGAAGATCTGCGAAGGGTCAGCAACATGTTCTTCTATTGCCGAGGTAAGCTCAGAAAACACTTACGCTTGGGGCGTAGTAGTTGATAGCACCAGTCTGTACCTCATCAGTCACTGCTCAACACGAACCACAAACTTTACTTACTCCCGTCCATTGTCCAAGCGTCACAATGCCAACTGTCAAAAGCGCCCTCTTTCGATTCCAAGGTAACGCCCAGCATTCCTTTTGCAGTGCCCAAAATCCCGTATCCTGCATAATCGCCCGCTCTTGATCGATCTGCGTCTTGAGCTCCAATAATTCCTGCTGGATATACGCATGATCAACCGGCAGTTTCCTCACATCTGATAGCACTGCACCGGCTTTCTCCCACTGGTCGCGAGAAGCCAACCAACGCGGTGATTCCGGACAGAAGATCATGCTGATGAAGAGAAGGGCTGGACAGATAGACTGGCACCCAAGGGGCACCATCCATGTTGCTTTACCCGGAAGGTGTAGCAACGAACCGTAGTTGATGAAATAGGCCGTCATACCACCGAGGACGAGGAGAAGTTGAAAGAAACCGACGAGGAAGCCGCGGATCGCGCGAGGCGAGTTCTCAGAAACGTAAGTTGGTGCGAGCATTGTTCCTGCGCCGAGACCGAGGCCTTCGATGAAGCTATCTTTCGTCAATGATTTATCTCTCAACAAGAGATATTGGAGAACTTACCGTCCAATGTAGAATGCCGACAGATGGCCATAAGAAAAAGCCTGTAGGAGACCGCCGACAACGCCAGTGACAGCGACGAGAAGGAGTGCGGGTTTACGACCCTTGCGATCAGCGAAAGGACTCGAGAGAAGAGCTCCGGCAATGGCACCGGCTTGCATGGTAGTGACGAGGTTACCAGCGAGATCAGCGGCTGCTTGATCAGATCGTTTGTCAAGACCGAATTCACTAGACATATCAGCTCGCAAGCTTATGACACAACGTATGTGACCAACCGTTTAAAGTCTGGCATGGCGAGAACTCCGCCAATGATACCAGCATCAACACCAAAGAGGGCTCCAGCGAAACATGCCTTGAACCGTCAGTAAAGCAAAGCGGTAAACGTTTGATAACTGCGGCTTACCGAAGCAGTCAGAGCGATCACCCGCCAGTTGTATATCTCTGGTGGATCAACGCGAATGGCATCGTTGCGCACGATGCGCTTGAACATGCCATGTATCGTCATCTTGTCTCCCAATGCTTCAATTTCGTGACGCACTATTCTCAACAGCAAGACAGGGAAAGGGAACGTTGAAGAAACGGAAATAAAGAGCTTACGAGAGCACCCTGATTTAAGTAGTGGAGCCACGGCTCGGTTGCATAAGTGCGAGCCTTGTTTGTCTTATTCCCCGGCATGAAATGTGATATTGATGCGGGGTTGGTTGGTTGGGTTGGAGGCATGAATGTTTGTTTGTGTCGATCATTCTGGGGTAGTTGTAGATCGGGGAGTATCGGTCGATGATCAGGTGGTGAGTGGCTCCGGGGAGTGTCGGTTAATAGCGAGAAGCTTTGGTTGGATAACGGAACTGGTGATTCTCTCCGCTGAGGCTGCTTCTTATGCTGGGGTTCTGGGGCTCATGATGTAAGGTGTTCGTATTGATGCGAGGTTTCGAACTTATGGGAGTCGGTCACAGGTATCATGCCTATCATGTCTCAAGTGTCTGATGGCCAAGCTTTTGAGCAAGACATAGCCACTAAGATCATTCTTGCATTCTATGTATCGTGTCATCTGAACATAACCTCTTGCTATCTGGCATGTGTGTCCCACAGAGCATCAGGCCTTTTCCAAATTTGTTCCAACTCAGACCTGAGTGAAGGTGTAGGCCACCCACATCTCTTCTGGCACGAATCTAGCATTTCCAATACAGCCGCCTTTTGGCGAGGATCTTGCATGAACATACCAGCTGTATACTCAGTAAGTGAAACTTATAGACTCCATGAATGAAGACATACCGATGAAAAGGCATTGTGAAGACAACATGCTCGACGCATCTTCGGTAAGAGTCATTCCGATCCCACAGACCATTTGGATGCTTTGTTGTATATCCGCCTGCCGCCTCAAAAGGCCTTGGATACCGTCAAGATGCGGCTCATGGGCTTTCATAAGAATGCGAGAGCAATGATGAAGCTGTACCGCGAGCCCTGATTTCCGTCAGTTGTTGAGATACGAAGTCGAGGTAACGCCACCTACCAAAGCATTGCGGATGTATGAGATGAGGTTTAAATACGACGTCTGCTGTCTTTCCCATGGTAGGCAATGCTGAAAACTCAACCGTCAAATGAGATTGCCATTCGTCCAACATCTTCCTCAACCCTTTCGCCCAACTAACCCTCCTTGCTAAACCGCCATCCATCTCAGTATATGAGTCAACGGCACAGAAGTTGATGACCTGCGCCATGATCCAAACAGCCCTGGAAGCAAGTTCATAGTTATCTAAATCTGCATATCCTTTCTTTGGCTGCCACGTACTGTAAGTTCTTCTCTTTTCGCGAAAGGCAACCCATATGTCTTGCCTCAGCCAAGCCCACCACGTGGTACTTTCAAGACTCGAAGTTTCGACTTCGATCTGCCTCGACCTCAATATCCAAAATACTCCTTGTAAGTGCTGTTGCCAGTCCTGCCGTGATCCGCGTAGCATTTCATACGTCGATACCATTAGTGTCGTGGCCATGAGTTCTTGGCTATTCTGATATGTCGAGTACCGCATCGCCTTTTGAACGTAGTGTAGCGTTTGGTAGTAATACTGTAAGGCAATGTTCTGGTCAGGACGCTGACTAAATGGTATGGTTTCGTCAAGAGACTGATGATAGCTTGAAAGGGCTAAAATGGCATTAAGAAGGCCTGCATTTCGAACTGCAAGATGTGGTACTCTTGTGGAAAATGTCCGGGCTGGATCAAAAAGATCGAGCTGCATATGTGAGCATTATCACTGAGGTATGGTCGTGATCGACTTACCCATGAACATATCCGATGAAGAAAGTTCTTGAACAAGGCCTGTTCTCGATCAAGTAAAGATATACTCTCAGAAGCTTGCCATAAAGTCTCCTCAGGGACATTGGTGGCATGGCTGTTTTTTCTATCAGGTACTTCAGGTTGTGCATCTATAATTCTCGTCGCTCTCTGCAACGGGGTGACATCATTATCGACCTGACCATCTGAAGATGTATCTAGAAGTTCGCCTTGAAACGCATCGTCGTCAGGAAACTCTTCATTCGGGGCATCGTTGGCAAGAATTCCGAACCATCGAACTGCGGCTACGCTGGCAGAAGAAGCAGGAGTCGTTGAAGCTGAATCAGGTTGTCCTGTAGACCAGTCTGCCACACGAGAAGGGTGCTGAGTTTGAAGCGTTGCACCATAGTTGGCACTTTCACTCAAGCGAAGATGATTCTGGTCACATAAGCCCGAGGACGTATGAGACTGGGATGCCGCGATTGATCGAACTGTCTGTGTGAGTTCATCTTGGGAACTGATGATCTGCCCCAACTGCCGAAGGATTTCCAAACTAGCGGGATCGAATCTATGTAATCTGTGTTAATGTAACCTGAAGAGCAAAAAAGGAACGGAACCTACTGCGAATGATCTTTTTCGGTATTGTCGTAAGAACAGGGAATGCTCAACGACGCACAAAACCCACAAGTAGGTTGCACGTTGTCGCACTTTGTCTTTCTCGCGCGACATACATGGCATGCTTTCAAGCTTCTTTTGCGTGGGTACTTCGGATCAGATGTCGGTTGACGAGCCCTTTTGGTCCCATTGTTGGACTCTGTGGTATCTGGCGTCGGCATTGTCTTCTCTTTGTGGGTATGAAGGCGAAAATTGTTCCCAGGTTCGGGGAGATTTGCGGCAAGTACCCGATAGTGAGAAGACGAGAAGAGGGGGCATTTACTATGACTGCATTTCATGTCTGACAATTTGTCTTGGCGGTTGTTGGTTCCAAGCGTCGTGTGATTGGAATCGGTCCCCATGCATAATAGGTGTTGTGATATTGGTGACCCCTCACGGGGATTGTCGGACAGGGAAATGGAATGCAGATCACATCGGGAGAGGTACTTGTGGGGGTTATACAATAATGACAATAAGCGTAGAGGTTATAAGGTATTACAAAAGAGCCATTTTCCCAGCAAAGAGACAATTTCTACTCTGCAAATTGACTTGTGTCACTCCTTTGAGATATCACAATTGACTCATCTCAACTCTAATCATGGGCGATCTCGACCAGCCTCAGGCTCCAAGTCCTGTCATATCCTGGCAAACGGCCCATTTACAGACCCGTCCTAAGTCCTTCTCAACTGACATTCTCATTGTTGGTGGCGGCCTCGGCGGTGTGTCAGCAGCCCTCGGTGCCCTACGCAGAGGTCGTCGCGTATTATTGACTGAAGAATACGAATGGCTAGGAGGCCAATTGACAAGCCAAGCTGTTCCCCCGGATGAGCATACCTGGGTTGAGCAGTTCGGCGTTACGCGCTCGTACCGTGCACTTCGAGATGGCATCAGACAGTATTATCGCGACAACTATCCTCTGACGGAAAGTGCAAGGAAAAGACCCCAGTTGAACCCTGGCGCGGGGCATGTCAGCAAGCTTTGCCACGAACCAAGGGTTGCAGTGGCTGTTATAGAAGCCATGCTTATGCCATTTGTTGGTAGTAGCTTGCTGACAGTTAAGAAGCGAGTCAAGGCTGTTTCTTGTAACATGGTGGGACAGATGGTTCAGACTGTCACATTTCGGAAGTTGGACTTGGAGGACACATTTACCGTTGATGCGAAATATGTCATTGACGCGACAGAACTGGGAGATTTATTGCCTATGACGAACACTCTGTATGTCACCGGCTTCGAGTCAAGACATGACACGGGGGAACCAAGTGCGCCGGAAGAAGCCCAGCCCCAGAACTCACAGGCCGTCTCCATATGTTTTGCAGTGGATCACATAGAAGGAGAGAATAATACGATACCGAAGCCTGAGAAGTACGACTACTGGCGAAAATGTCATCCTGACTTCTGGGGCGCGCCACTACTAGGCCTCAAAGCACCGCATCCACGAACACTCGAGATCGTGGAGCGAGAGTTTACGCCCAATCCCAACGACGACCCTGCATCGGTTGTTTCTGATCAGCGCAAGTCTGGTGGAGACATGAACCTCTGGACGTTCCGACGCATTGCGGCCAAAGATAACTTTACGGCTGGAGCGTATCAGTCAGATGTTTGTCTTGTGAACTGGCCCATGATCGATTACTTCGAGAAGCCCATTATTGATGTATCGGAGGATGAACTACAGGAGCGTCTTGCCGAAGCCGCCTCTTTGTCTTACAGTATGCTATACTATCTACAGACAGACTGCCCCCGCGCAGACGGAAATGGTATGGGCTACCCTGGCCTTCGACTAAGAGGTGACATCACGGGTACAGAACACGGCCTGGCAATGGCTCCTTATGTCCGAGAATCGCGTCGCATCAAAGCTGTCACGAGGATCGTTGAGCAAGATCTCTCCCTCGAAATTCGCGGTTCAAAAGGCGCAGTACACTATCCCGATAGTGTAGGCGTAGGCATGTACCGCATCGATCTTCACCCGTCCACTGGTGGAGATAACTACATCGATGTGGCATGCTGTCCTTTCGAGATTCCCCTTGGAGCTTTAATTCCGGTTGATAGACCGAATTTGTTAGCTGCGTCTAAGAATATTGGTACCACGCATATTACCAATGGGTGTTATAGATTGCATCCTGTTGAGTGGAATATTGGTGAGGCAGCAGGCCTGTTGGCGGCGCATTGCTTGGACAGTAATTTGTCGCCGCATGATGTGCAAGGAAAGAAGGAATTGTTTAAAGAGTTTCAGGATATGATCATTAAAGAAGGCATTGAGACAGAGTGGCCTGATATTTCTGGATATTAGGACGCAATAGAGTAGCCAACATTCTTCACGCCGATGAAGAACTTTCGAAAGACTAGAGTCCGTTGATCTAGAAGAGTGGGGTAGTTTATTGACTAAGTCTTTACTGGCAAATGAGCACTAGAACCTAGATCTACATAATCATCTATTGAATATGCCCTCACTCATATGGCTTCTGCAATTGATTTCCCTCGACCTGCTCAGCAAATTGGGGGATGTGAGTGGTGTGACACCAAGGCTTCAACTTCTCCTCCTTGCGAATCGTTGTAGCAAAACACCCCAGCCATCCGTCCCTCAGATACGCTGCATTCACCTCGTCCCGCGTCTTCTCGTGGATGATCTTTCCAAAGCCCTTGACATTTGGATGCTCACCAACGTTGTCATAGATCGTCGCCAGTTGGATCAGCTGACCGAGGAAAGTGATGTTACCCTCAGTGCCGAGATCCTGATGACGAATTATAGTCTCGCATACTGCTTCGGCTTGGTCCTTGGTAGAGCCGTGGTCTTGGAGGAGATTGAGCGCTTGGATACCACCTTGGAACTCGAAAGAGAGGCGGGTGGAGGCCATGTTTGCATCAGTTGTGCCGATGTCATGGAGGAGACACGCGAGAGCAAGAGTCGAGGGTGAAAGAGAGGTATGTTCCGGGAATTGTTGTTTGAGGATGACAGTTGCTAGAGAAGATAATGTCAATTGACTTGCATGTAATGGTTTGAACTATTTTGTAGGAACTTACACCAGTAGTAAACCCTCATCGAGTGGTTATAGGTTTGCTTCAACAAATTATCCTTGGCGTGCTCCTGCGTCTTCTTGACAATTGCTTCAGATGGAAACTGAACAGTCTTGATGTCAAAGTACTTAGGCTCGTTGATATAAGGACCACTATGGAAGATCTTGCCAGCGTCAACAGGGACGGCGGTCCATCCGTTCTGTGCGACTTCATCGGAGCTCATGATGAATGGTGGGTTAGGTGATGATACTGACGCGAGGAGGCAAGATTTGGTATTTGTCTTTTCAATCCAATTGATAAATAGTGATGAGCACAACAAAGAAAGAATGAGTTTCAAACAGGGAAATGCGGTAATTAAATAGCTGAGTCGTATTTCTAATCAGACTACTAACCTGAGGCCGTCGTTTGAGGGGTAATGTGGTGTGTATCAACCTAAGGCTGGCGGTTTTGATGTGCCACTGCTTGAAACCATGATGCAGAATGAATGGTCCCCGAATCTTATGTCATCACTTTGATTCTGCGTCATAATCACCTAATCCTTGGAACAATCGGGGATATCATGGCGTCTGGTAGTGGATTAGTCAACCGCGGCTATAGAAAAAAAAACCACAAGTATGCTAAGGTAGTCTGCAGGTATAATGACAGACGATTCCATCCCCTTATACAGTAAAGCCCATTTCTCTAAACCTTCCCGGCAGCTACTTCATAAGAAGGCGGTTCAACTTCTGGTGCAGGCCCTCTCACCATACCAGGAGCTACTCCCGGTGGAGCAACAATAGTAGGCATGCTCGGCTGCCCTGCAAGACCGAGTATTTCGAGAAAGTCTCTCCGCCTCAAAGTCTTGATGAACTTGATAGCACCGTTGTTGGGCTCCGCCATCGGATCAGCCCCATGATCCATAAACAACTTTGTCATATTGAAATCAAGCCGCAAGATCGCCAATGTCAATGGCGTTCTGTTCAAACCATCTACCTCGTTAACGTCAACACCATACGATAACAGGATTTTGACGTGGTTCCGATGGTTAACATCGATGGAGTATGTCATCATTGTTTGACCTCCCAACATCCGTACTTTTGTCTCGACACCACGAATGAGCAGTTCTTCGACGACTTCCGGGGTAGATGTCTCGACAGCATGGCAGATGGCGGGTAAGCCGAAGATGATATCGATGGCTTCAGGATCTGCGCCGTTCTCCATGAGCATTCGTAGGACTTCTAGTTTGTCGTGGTTCTTGAGCAAAGGATTTCTGATGACCTTGATGAGTATAGGCTGGTGTTGAGCATCAGTGGTCTCTAGATCGACACCAGCAGCTATGAGTAGTCTCAAGATATCGAATCGCTTCTTGTTGATAGTGAATTCAAGGACAGACGTGCACAGAATAGTAGCCGGTTTAGTTCTGGCGCCCTTTTCCAGAAGCAGTTCTACTAACTTGGCGTTGCCACCCTGAATTGCCATGTTGAGAACTGAGTTTCCGTGGTTATCTTCGCTGTTGACGTTGGCGCCATAGTCCAACAAGGCTTGGACAATATCGACTTGGTTCTTCTTGACAGCCTCGGCAAGAACACTGCCACGAAGCCGTGTCGATGTATCCGCTCTGGCACCCTTCTCTAGAAGGAATCTGACTCCTTCGACATTCCCTTTATGTACCACCTCAGCAAAGAATGGGTCTCCAGATTTGGATACTTCATTCACATTCACACCCGAGTCGAGCAGCATTTTAGCAACGTTCAAACTCCCCATGGATGCAGCCTTGAACAAAGGCGGCAGCTTGTTCGAACTTGCTCCCGCAGAGATCAATATGTGAGCGGTTGCGGCTTGATCATTCATCATTGCGCATTTGAGAGGCGTGTTACCATCTTCATTGCGGCCGTGAATGTTGACGTTTTGGGAGATTAAACCTGACACCTGTTGTTCATCGCCACGCATGGCTGCATGACACAGTGTTGAGACAAGAGGATCGGGTTTGGAACGAAGACCAGAGGTGAGAGCCTTGAACATTGAAAAGCGGTTAGGTCGTGTTGGGCTGGTGGGCGAAATGGGTGAAGTGTACGGAGGAGGCACCTCGGGGTTAGCCATGGGGTATTGCCTACGATTGGTGTCGTCTTGGAGGTTTCCCATGTTTCTGTCTATAAGTTGGATATGCAATTGAGTGTTACTATATGAGTTTGGAAAGATGAAGGTGTGACAAGAAAGCCCAGGCGAGATATAGTTTGTATCTCGGGAGGGAACCAAGTCCTTCTTGTAACCTACCTACACGACTGAAGAACAGAGCGCGCGACCAGACAGCTGTAGCTTGCCCGGTGTGGTGCATCACTGTAGTGGTGACGTAAAATCGCCAGGGGCCCAACTTTAGCGGATTGTCCAGCGCTAACAGCCCTGTCAATCAAGCCAAGCATCCCCAGAGCTACCTAGTCTAGGTAGTCTAGGTTCCATGTTACTTGCTTGCGAATAGTGTATAGAAATACCAATACTAGACAACACCACCAAATAACCTCTATATCCTTTAGGATGACACAATGAAGACATTTTATCAATCATCAGCTCAGTTGAAAATCTTTAACAGCCTTTTAGACAATGAATCCTTGCCGAGATGCCCTGCCAAGTCTCTGACTGCCCTACGCTAACCTATCTGGAATCGTGAGGGCTGCACAAAATCCTTCGACCACTACGTTTAAGGCAGTCCTTTCGAGTTGCGTCTTCCGACTGTATAATTATCCAGACAAGTGTGTTTCTAATATGTCATGTCGTCCAATTGGGCGCCATACGCTCCGTAGTGCTTGGAAGGTCCTGCATAAGAGTCTCGATGCAGCAAGCCCGAGATGAGCTGTTGTCGTGCCTTTCCCATAGCGTCTTTCTAGTCATATGGACTGTACTACATACGTCTTGATCGATAATTGATAACATGTGAAAATTCTGTGAAAGGATATTCTCCCTTAACCAGAGAGTGCGTCTCGCTATACAGAAACTGCACGAAGCCATCCATCTATCCCTGCAAGAGACCGCCGCGGCAGACCCTTGTACACTTTGTTGTCGTACGTCTCGTTCAATGCTTGCCGCAACATCTTTGCTTTCCTCACAATAATCCTACTTGCGCAATCTGGGTTGTTAATCTCAACAAAACGACTTGCCATATCTTCCGCCAGCCGTCTTTTTTGTCGCACATCGGCACTCTCCTCTTCCTCCACCAGACATAGTGGACATCGACATTCGAAACCCCATGTTCTCATTATAGCTGCCTTTCTTTCATCAAAAGAGGTTGACTCGTCATATGCATGGGTGATCTCTTCGCCAGCAGCTATGCCTCTGATAGCACGAACCAGTATAAGATCGCCAATAAAGTCTTTCTTTGCGTTAGGGATGCACGAGTGGTTCATGTATGATGCTCGGACCCATAAGCCTGTACTTGCATTGCTAACGTCTTCATCCTCGGTTTGTTGACCCGGCCCAAAAGCATTGCGCTGAACTACGTCATGTATCTGGAAGGTATCAACGATAGGTATACCGTCGACTATGATAAGCTTCTCTCCAGTACCTTTCTCATCGCCGTATAGATCCAATATCTTCTCAACTTGAGATGGGTTATTGAGTAGCTTTTGCACGAGGGACTTGTGCAAACCAGAAGGGAAAACTCTGATAGCAGCATTTTCTCGAGTGTCGCATACTAACGCACTGAATGTCTCAGGATCATAGCTCCATGCTACACAGAAAGCCTTTTCGCATAAGATGGTTTCGTTTGGCCGTATATCTCTTATGGCAAAGAGGCCACGACCGGCACCGGGGCTAGCCTTGATCTCGGTAGGCCCGTCGAAGGACGCAGCATCCGATCTACCTCCAGCCTTTGGCAATGAGCTAGCAATTCTGCTCATGTTGTAAATGCCTTCTGTAGCCTCTCGAAATCTGACATTGACTCTCTTGATGTGAAGTTTCACATGTTGATCGTCCGGTTGAAGTTGTCCTTGCTTTTCAAAAAATTGTTTTGCTTGTAAGAACTCGCCCTGTCCATACGCTGCTAGACCTGCCCGGTTATATGCCTTCGCATCGAGAGTTTTGAGGTCATCATCATGTCTGCCTGTGATGGAAGACATGGCATCAGACTTGGCCTCATCGAATCGACGAAGCTGGATGTTGACATAGGACCTGTTCCGGTAAAGATCCTTGCGCAGAGTTTCGTCCGGGTTCGCAATGGAAAGTGCCTTCAACCCTTGAGTATAGAAAAAATGAGCTTGTGCGTAATTCCTTTTCTTCAAGAGAGCATGGTTGCCTTTCTGCTTGTATGTTTCAGCCGAAGGAGGCTTAAGTGAAGATGGATCTTTTGGCCTTAGTCGCCAGGCCTCGGGGTTTTCGCTCAACCCTGTTATAATCAGATCTGAAGGATGATCTACTCGAATTGTGGCTTCTCCCTGGGTGTTGAGTGTGTAGTAAGGCTCTTTGACAGCTATACCGATAGCCATGTCTAGGGTATCGTGGCCATGCTGAGATTTGTGTAAGAATATCTCCATTCGCTCGGAATCATCAGAAGTTAGATCCTGGACAACTGCCCAAGACGATGCTTCGAGTATAGCCACAGGAGATACACGACGCAGTGAGAGGAAATAGCCTTTATGATGTGTTTCCATTCGCAAATCTTTGAGCCTCATTGATTCAAGATCATCGAGTTTCTTTGTGCATGGTGGGTAGGGGTCTCCGATACCATAAGCAGGCATCGTTTCCTTGCTTTTCTTCGACGTACCGAGCCCGAATGCCGCAGAAGAGAGGTCTTGCATCAGAGACGCTGAGATAGCTTGTTCAATCAGGACATTTGCGTCTTTGTGTTCTCTCGGCTGGCCTTTTCGTTCGTCGAGTTGCTTCCTTCTGTCTCGAACCGTTGACTGAATCCGAGCTGATTCCACGGGCGACATGAAGAGGGTATTTGAAGCCATGGTAACAGGTAACAAAGGAACTGGTAATTGTCAATAGGATACTGGTATTAGAGATGAAAAGAGATATATGGAAGGGAGACAACCGACGGGTGAGATAGGAACTTATACATGTCAACCATACTGCCTGACTTATCCTATCGACGGGGCAATCGTCAGGCTAGGTCTTTTTGAGCAATCGCACTAATTCCTTTGACACGGAGAGATAATTCCTCGTCGATAATACTACTCTAACGATAGTGAGTGTCATGATTACAAAATTACACAGCGATTTGGGAGAGGTAGTGCTGTAGTCTCGGATCTTGACCTTGTATGTTACAAAAGCTGTAGCCAATCAAGGAGCGTCAAATCCGACTCGGCCACTAATAGCACAGCACTTTGAGTCACCTGCCGGTTCTGGCCTTTCCTCTAAAACATTCGGTAATAGCACTGAAAAGGTTCGACTCAGCGGGCGATTTACAGCCCAATCAGAGAGTTTACTTTCCGACCTCGCCAATTGAATGGCGAGCTACAGGCCCTTCAACAACGCATATAAGCGACAACCTAGATACGAGACATTTGTGACAAGAAGGGGTCAGGAAGAATGAAAAAAGAAAAGGAAGGAGAGAAACATAATTGATCATACTATTGGGAAGCTCACAAGTATTCACTGTAATTAGCAGCACTTCAAGGCTCTAAACTGGAGGCATTGCAACATGAATGTGGATCTTCTAATCTATCACTGTATCCCTCCCTCTATGATTGCTATAATGGATATCTCAACGTACGCCTTCTAAGCATCTTCAGAACTCTCCGATATTTGTCCAGTAGGAAGCATAATAGCTCGATCAAGGGCATAAGGAAGACCACGATGACGACCTCGAATCATGGTAAAACAGATGACAACTTTACCAAAGACACCAAACATACCACACAGAGAAGTGCTGACGGTAGGGTAACCGAGACTCAGACCGACATTACCACTGGAACCAAATGTCAGTAAACAAAAAGTGAGTCACCATGGGAAGAACTTACTAAGCAGAAGTGACTTCAAAAAGGACTGAGAAAACGGAAAACGCCTAAAACGTCCAAGTTAGCATTTTTCGACTGTACGGTTTGGAAACCCTGAGAGTGGCAACTTACAGGGTCATTGACATCTGCAATCCTCTCGGCTTCAGCGATACAAATACAGAATGTCCCCAAAAAGATATACCAAAGATCAAAACCAAGCTGGTTCTTCATATGCATCAAGAGATACGACTTGCTGTTTTGCTCGTTCAGCGACTCCTCTTCGTCGAAGATTCCCAGCGACTTCTCCTCGTACGCGTTAGATGCGCGGATGCTGATCGCGATAGGGAAGATCGCAATGTACATCATGATGAGAAGACTCAACTGCACCGCCGGGTTAACGTTTGCGAGGTTGAAGGTCGCCGTGCCGGTGTGGCGAGCTGAAGCAGCTTGGAAAATGGCAGCAGGAATACGAGCGGAGAGCGGCAGGGATGACACTTCGGAATTGTGGAGGTCGAGTACAATGATGAGAAGGATATCGATGAAGTTGAGAGCGAAGATGATACCAAAGAGGATCCAGGTTGGGCCACTGGGGAAAAGGAGAGTGTAACATCGTCGAGGGTGGTTGAGAAGGAAGGTCAGAGACTCTTTAGTATCAGAGTTCTTACGTGTGACTTTGGACATGGTCCAGATTGTCAAGCGGAGGAACACTGGGTAGAGAGTGTTTCCGGCGAAAGCGAGGAAACTCATGAGAATCATGGGCCACTTTGCGTCTCGGAACGAGATCATGGAGTCTGGTGTGAGAGTGAAGCCGAGATTATCTATCATGGTCTGAGCAGAGTAGAAGCCCCTGACACAGGTGCATTAGTATGTTGTGAGACTCTTCAAGAATAACGATTTTGCTTACCACCATGTCTTACCCTGTCCAGCAGTGGCCAGAACATCAGTATACTTGGAGTTAGCAGTATGAATCCAACCAACAAGACAAACAGCACCAAAAAGGTGAAGACCAAAGAAGTAACCTCGAATCATAGGTCAGTGATTGAATCCTCTCCTCAAGAAACTTTTACCCACAAGTGACGATTTTGAGCAGCAGCTTTAGAGTCCTGTATTCAATGCCCCCAAGCACCTCACGATCATGTTCGGTCAAGTTCTTAAACTGCGAATTTCTTCCAATTGTAGCCTGTCGCGAAAGGTAGGGAATCTCATTGAGAGCGGGCTGCTGGTTCGAAGCTGAGTGCACAGAGCGAGGACGATGGGTTGTCTGAGAGCCAAGCACGAGGAGGGATGCAGCGACATTGGCAACACGATCGATGGATTTAGAAGCGGTGATCTGGAGGTCTTCGTTACTCAGACGGCGACGACGACGCATGGATGATGTGCCATTGTTGGAAGCTACGCTTCGTACGGGCTTGATCCTGTCTTCTGTAAAGTGTTAGAGAGGTCGGAGGGTGTTGGTGAGGAGGAAGGCTTACCATCGTCAGACTCATCGTAGTGTTGGTCTTCGCTATGGTTTCTGGCAACGATAGGTTGTCCTTGGATCGTTAGCTGAGAAGGAACGAATTGGTTATTGATGTTTGTCTCACCATGGTCGCGAGCTCGGGGACCAGGGATATATAAGGTTGTGTTTCCTGTGTGTGCTTCTGTAGAGGGATCGAACGAGATGGTGGTTGTACGAGCAATGGTTCTCTCTTCGTTTCCCCTCCCGTCTGCACGGTCTGTAGTGCCTTCATTTATTCGAGCAGCGATACTGGTTTCATCGGCGGTAGACTTGCCAGTGGTGTCGGACTTGAGCTTCGATTCATTGTAGGCATGTTCGACGTCTTCGCTTCGTCGGTCATTGAGCACTTGGGGGGCTGAAAATAACTATCAGTGCTATCGACCGCGGCAAGGGGTAAACGTATACTTACCGAGCCGCTTAAGATGTTTCTTGAACCAGTAAAGGCGTACAATCACGACAATGATATTGATGAAGCCCAGATTGGTTAGTATAGGGATAAGGTAGATGTAGACCTGCTGATATGTCTTGAGCTCCTTCACGTCGATCCTACAGACAGACCATCATTAGTGAACCGTGATCGTGCCGATGAAGGCGGTGACGAACGTGTTCAAACCCGACTCAGTCGATGCGCTGGCTCCAAAGAACCACGCGTCAATAGCATCCAAATTTCCATAGGGATACAGAATAGGCAGGGCTAACAACCCCATGAACAGAATGTATGCATCTACACCGCTCGGCCGTTAGCAATCACATGCCATACCTCTTCTCAGATGCGATACCTTACAGTGCAGCGTTAGAAAGTTTATAGGCGGGCGATACATCTTGGTGTTGCGAAAATGCGAGACAGGTGAAGTCTTCTCAAAACTTAGGATCGGATCACGGCACAAAACTGAGTAAATGCAGGAGAGAGAAACAAGAACACGGGTTTAGGAAGGGCCTTTTGTTGTTAGTTCTGAGCAATTTATTTTTCCTCATTCTAATGCCGGATTGCTTATTTCGTACAGCCCGATTTTCGCAGTACAGCTCAAACAGGTTCAGGTTGGGTCGCACAGCCTCGAAGGCTCATAGCTAACTACATTTGATCATCGGGAGACAAAATGGTCTCGATTTCCAATTTCCATAGTCGGTGACTCGTTTAGAAAGTGAGACTGAGAATAAGACCCTGCTTTTTGCAAAGTTACGAAGTGACCAATGACGGTCAAGGGGGCTCAGATGACCTTGTTTAGGGTGCTGCGGGCGCTCAAGGAGATCGGAGGGCGAAAAAGCTTGATTCTGTTAGCGCGAGGGAACGCGGTGAGGTGGGGGGATCCTGATGATGAGCTGGGCTGCCATTGTATCAGAGTCATCTGTAATGGATGCTATTATATCAAACTCAATCAGCAACGGTCAGTTCAATGAGTTTGTCTATTCTACACTGCCTGTAAAGTAGAGCTACGATCAAAGAGCTACTCTTGTGCTTAAAACTGAAGTGTCCTGTGAAGGCATTGCTCTGAGAAGACAGTAGAGTAACGAGGTCGTGGCTCTTTGGGGCCTCCATGAGGCATTTTACAGCTCTCTCCTAATTGGTTTCCAAACGACAACCCAATCAATCAAAGGCATGTGATTCCCGATATTTCACTGCATTGTGACCAATTTCTTTGTCTCTTGTCAGCTCCACTCCGCTCTTTCGACGCCTGGTCCCTGAATGTTTCCCCTTTCCTCTTCAGGTACTTATATCCGTTTCAGCGTTGGTCCAATCAACTACCCGTCAGCTCGCACATCTCCAGGCCAAGCTTTTGTCAGATCGAGGTTATGGCTTGGCTACCATAGTTCCAGGCAGGGATTTAATTAAGTTAATCGAGAAAATGTCTTGCTTCTAAATGTTACGTTGGTTAGCGAGGTCTGTGTGTTGAGGCTGAGATTATGTATATTCAGCTCACACTCTGGTGCCTTGCCTTGCCCCCAGGTGTCTGATTGCGTTGCACTCGCGACTGTCAAGCGAGAGAAAACAGGGAGGCCCGTATACCGGGTAACATTTTGTGGGCAAGAAACAGATGATGGATGACGATGTGGTAATAGCTCGTCTTGGATCCATCTCCACGGCCATCTTGACGTGGTTTGACATAAGTCGGAATCGATGGCCGAGCTACTGCGCGTTTTCACTCAAAAGAGAGGCTGAGATTTGCAGCTGTTCTAACATGAGAGTCTCGATAGCCCCGTCACCGTTAGACCTTGAAGACTAAGCTCAAGTATTGCAGGCGGCGCGAGAAACCTCGCAGTGAGGTCCCTAGACTTAAATCGGTAAGCGCCATCTGGAAGAATTTCACTTATTAATTCTACTTTTAAGCATATTTCGAAAGAGGCCAGATAGCTGTTCGCCTTATTTTCTTTTACCCTGGATCATTTTAGGTTTCTCTACCCTTCTAGTAAGAGGAGCGCCTCATACATGGACAATAGACGCGGCGGAGAGACGGAAATACGTCAATGTAGAAAAGATTTAAATTATCAGCGAACGAAGAACCATTGTGTCGTGCAATACCTTAAAGTAACCCTACATTTAACTCACGCTAAAACGTATACAGTTCTTTTCCTCCAACTTCTACTTCAGCAATTTGTATATCTGTGGTAAAAGTCTACGTCGCCTCCGCCTTACGACCGTAGACGTAGCGAACGGTCATATAAGCGTGAACCTTGCGGTTGCGGAGGAAATTGCGCATCTCCATAAGGAAGACTTGGTACTCGTCTTCAGGCCATTGTAGAATGGTCTTCCAGAGTAGAAGGGTGTAGCCTAGTACTGTGTTAGAAGAAGCAACGACGTATTCGGTATATGCTGTCTTACCTTCGAGATCGTTTTCCAGAGTAGCACGGACAAAGTTTCCAACCTCCCTGAGCTCAGGGTCCCTGGGCCATCCGCCAATTGGAAACTACATGCGAAATCAGCAAAGCATTTTAACCACATCAACTAAGCGCACTTACCTTGTACTCAATGCTCTTGATGTCGGTGAATCCAGCCTCGTGGATCCCCTTCTCCTGCAGATCTCCGTCCTGCACAAAGAAAGAGTTGCCCAACAATTTACCACCTTCCTCGAACAACTTGGCCCATAGCTTCAAGACGTCAAGATCATCGGTCGTCCCGTCATCACTGCGAATATGCACATCGGCTTCGCCGGATTGAATCCAGCCGTCGGGGGCACAGCAGCGATAAGCTTCCTTGAACAAAGCGGCCCAGTCCTTGATGGCGCCGAAGAGGTAACGGATGTGGATGAAGTCAAAGGTGTTGTCGTCCCAGGTCCAGCGGAGTGTGGCATCATCTATCTCGAACTTGACATTCGGGGGGACCCAGCTAAAGAGTGTGAGTGAACATTCGTAGAACAGAGGAGAGAGATGATAAGGAGCTTACGTGGGCTGAATGGGAGAGAGGTCGGAGCCGATGACTTCAGCCTCGGGGTATTCGTCTGCAAAATCGCTACAAAAGGTAAGTGTTTGAATGAGATGCAAGATAAGAAAGGCTTACATGGCCCAGATACCTATACAGTATTAGCTCAGTTGCATAGACATGTTCACCCGAAAACTTACCAGTTCCTGTGCCGACATCAAGTACTTTCTGTAAATGGTGAGCAACAAGTCGTATGGCCAACAGCGCCTGCACTTACCTGTACATTGGACTTGACAGGTGCAAGGAAGAGCTTTCCACCCAAAAGCAATGTCAAAGCTTGATGGCTACCCAGTGTTAGTGGAACCTCACTCACTGAGTCACAACCACTCACTTAATGTCAATCGAAGCAGACTGCTGTTCATCGTTGGGAGTAAAGTACTCGGTAGGATGTCTGTCACTGTGGAATGTACGACCCTGAATGGTACGGTACTCGAGAATGCTCGACGTTATGGAAGCAGTGGAGCTTGCGCTGTATGGGACAGTAAGTAAGCGAATGCAGCCGAGGCAAGGGTGTCAGTGTGTCTCACGCGTCGTCACCAACAGCGGAGTCTGTCTCGCTCTCATCGCCATCCTACCAACATTTGTTAACAATCTATCCCATACGCATACGTTGTGCCATGATGGAAACAGAGAATGGCTTATCTGCTTACCTGTGGATCAGCAGCGGGAACTAGCTCTGGCTGCGGCGCCGGAGCCGACTCAACGGCCGACGCTAGATCGGACCGGGCCGCCGGAGGAGTAGCAGAAGTCGCAGGTTGATCAGACATTGTCGTGGCGTCTCTCTACAGTGCAGTATCCTAAGCAGTGACAGTAAGCTCGCGTCGTACTCGGGAGGATCAGTTCAGGTTGTTGGTGATGTCGAAATTGGCTCAACCAACAACTCGAAAGGGATTTTGGGTGAGGGGAACCCAGGAGCAGCCAGGGAAAAAAAAAAAGAGGCTTGGGATCGGACAAGAAAGGAGAGTCTTTGTGGGGCATCAGAGCGAATCTGGTTTGGTAAAAAACAGGACACAGCCAATTATGAGAGACATGATGTTGCAGTCGGTTAGTCTGTCATAATCAACAGGGATTAGCGTGTGATGAGAGATGGGTCTGGACTCTGTTTGCTGCGAGTTCCTTATTACCGAGTGTTATTTTGGTAGAGCATAATTCCATACGGCCAATTGTTGGTCTGGGTCCTTAATGTCGCTTACTTCTGATAGGAGATTATACAAAGTCTGCTGAAAATGCTGCATAGACAGTCGGCTGGATGACGATGGCTGTGACCTCACTCTCCATTCGTCCGATCTCCTTGTGGAATGACACGTGTGCAATAATTGACAGAACCCAAACCAGCAGCGTTCTATTGGCGTTATCTGATGTAGCGCGTCATAAACTCAAACTGCCCAAAGCTACCCTCGACTTCTCAACATTTGTCTCTCAATCTAACCACCATTTTCAAGCAGGTTCAATATCAAGACAACGCAAATCACAGCTGCCGAGAGAACGCAAATGATGACCCTGACCAGCCTCGCATATCTGAAGTCGTAACGCCGCGATGTGATGTTTCATCTTTTGTAGTATAGGCTCGTTTTCCTGAACTGATAGGATGTATCCTACAGCTTCCAGCAGCGAGGTTGCGATCCTACGTTCGTCGCGAATCCTCTTTGCGTTGGTAGGAGGATACTCTCTTGCTAAGCGTTCCTGAGATCGGATACCTTGGTAGACGCGATCAATGTTTGCGACAATATTATGAGATCGCCATATTCGCGTTTCCATGTATACGGCGCTTGGCCGGCCGTGCAATGGCCACCAATGGGGCTCATAGGCGTATTCAGGCCCTTCAGGTGAGGCGCTAAAGGGATTGAACCCAACGAGTGGAAGGAGACGGGGAATAACATGATGCAGGTCGGATCCCCAGTCGTAAAATATTGTCGCAGGCTGAGGCTCGTAGAAGTTGTAGAACTCTTTAATGATGCGGAGATTGGCACGTACGGAGTTGACATGACGTTTCAGGGTCGGAATGATGTCGAAGATGTTCACAACTGGTGGCCCGAGAAGCTGGGTGCAATTTTCTCTGAATGGCGCCCATCTCTAATGGGATATAACATGACCTTCGTTCAGGTCGATGATGATCTGACCACATGTCGTCTTTTCCAGGGATAGAAAGGGTCGTTCCATCGTGAAAGTAAGGGACGATGAGATACCGCTGCGGTGTGGGAGAGTTGATGGATTCGATAACGATGCTGTTCAAGCGATGATCAGATTTCAACAAGAAGAGCATACGGGTGAACAAAATTATGATGCAAGGTTCACTTATAGAAAGGGAAGCCGATGCTGGTCAGGATGTAGGTGTAGGAACGCATAGTCGAGGAAGGTACGAAGGGACTTGATGGGCAAGGTTTGGGCAGGCTCAGACTGTTCGGTACCATAGGAAGAGAAAGAACATCAATAAGCTACATAGGTACCAGGATAAGAAGAGGATTTAGAATTGAAGAGGGAAGGGGATGGAATAAGAGAGACGACAGTCCCTGGCGCAAGACTAATAAGACCGATCTCCAGCTTAGACCCCTACTCTGGCTTCTGCCCCATCCAGAAATAGTAATTCTCGTAAGCATGATAATTGATGTTATTAAGATCCTTCCGTGCATCAGCCAGGAAAACCTCAATCTCATCCGGTTCCATAATCTTGCGCAGCGGCTTAGCAGCCATAGCTCCAAACATATCGCTAACAGCGCTCTTGAGATAAAGGCCGATAAGGCGGAGCTTCTTGTCCTAGTCGAAGGTCATGAGTACAAGTTAAATGAGGAAGGAAAATGATTGTGGCTGGTTACCTTCGCCCATGTTCCGATGGGGACTTTGAGGATTTTGCAGCTCACGTTGACAAAGCCAGCTTTCTCGAGGGGTTCACGCAGATTTTCACCGGCGCGAAACTTCATGCCGAAGCTTGCTACTGCTGTAGTTGCCGTATCGAAGAACTTCGCTAGTGGAGCGTCTTCAGGTAGAGAGTAGTCGTCGCAGTTGGCGCGGGCGTCGAGCTCTTGGATTTCGATCCAAGCACCTGGTTTCATATGTCTGAATCACTGTCAGAACCAACATTTCGCTGAATAAAACCAGAGGGATGAAAAATACTCTTGAGCTTGACGGAGAACCTTAACTTCATCCTTCAGCCAAGGACTAATGCAGCGCATGTGGACAAAGTCAAAATCATCGCCGTGCATCCACTCGTCTTCGATATCATCCACAAGGAATTTCAGGTTTGGGGGGACCCAGGATGGCTGGATTGGACTGAGGTCAACTCCCACCACAGAAGCGCTTGGAAACTTGTCGGCAACTTAATGGTCAGACCTGGGACATAGTATCAGAGGTGACGACTTACCGTCGATTGCCCAGATTCCCGTACCGGTGGCAAGGTCGATGATCTTCTGGGGATTGTCACCGATAGGCGAGAAGAATAAATTGCCACTGGTGTGGTCAGTATGTACTGACTGGGAGTGGAGCAGAGTACTAACTCGGTCAATTCCAGCATCATGGCATGTTTCATATCGTCGCGATTCTGCTCAGCATCATCATTGGGGATTGGATACCTGCTCATGTCAGCTTAGCACTCAACAAGGACAGAGTTGGCCCATACGTTCCATGCCGATACTGGTGATACTATCACTGAATTAGCACACTATCACATCTCACATCAAACATTGTCTCACCCGTCGGCCATTCTCAAACGCGTGCTGATAAATACTCGTATTCAGACTCGTTGAACTGGATGACAAGGTTGACGAGTCAAAGTCGGACGTTTCGAACTCGCCGTCCTCCTCCGCATGCTGATCTGAAGCAATTGGCTCAATAGGATCTTGCGTCGCAGTGGCCATCTTTACTTCTGTCGTATTTGAACTAGTTAGTACATAGATTGGTGTCGGTGTTGAAAAAAGGCGGGATTTCTTCCCCACATCGGAGAAAAATGACTCAAGAAGTTCACATGCAGATTCTACTCCCAATTTAGATATGTCGGTCCGAGGTCCGTACTTGATTATTCATAATTGTTAAGGAAAGTGATGACTGTATTAAGGAACGTGATATGAAACGCCGCATTACCGTCGTTAAAGCTAGCCACATTATCTATCCTCTACTCCAGGTATTTCGGATATGTCTAACAAATGAAACAGTAACATAAAGGAAAGATCCATCTCATAATCAAGCAAACTCAATCTTGAATTCCATACTCTGCCCCGGCACACATCTCGTACCGGGCGCGACGGCCATGCTCACAGACCAGACGCCAGAAGCGCATCGCTGGAATGCATCACCGGTCTTGACGCAATTCCAGTATCCCTCAGGTGTGCAAGAAGTTCCCGGGGTGATCAAACCCTGTGCGGGTTTCGTAGGTGCAGGGGCTTTGGCTGTTGTCTTTGTCGTGCGAGTCGTAGATTTGAGAGTTGTCTTCTTGGTCGTTGTAGGGGTAGGGACAGTAATGAATACACCACCAGGTCTAGAATGCTGTTAGCTTTAATCCTGTGAGGAATAAGAAGATACATGACGTACGCTTTGGTAGTCTTGGTAGGAGGCTTGGTAGTGGCCTTCTGCGTGGGAACCGCAGCTCCAGGACCAGCTGGACATTGACCGCTCGGGGGCTTGGTATTGCTAGAAGTCACAGAAACATTAGGGCCAGGGTTAGGGAACATAAGATCAGAACCCTCCAGAGTGCCACATCCGTTCCCGACGTTGGCGACAAACATAGCAGGGCGCTTGCTCATAGGCATCTTCGCCTTCCCGGTCCTGGCTTTGACTTTGATAGCTGCGCAGTTCATGTACATCTCGCGATTACCAATCTTGTTGAACCATGTCCATGCAAAAATAGCAGTGCCTCCGGGCGTATCAATTGGAAGGGTGAATTTGAAGGTGGACGAAGGTGCGACGGGACAATTGCCGATCCACGACTGGATGGCGGTCCAAGTCTTTCCGCCATCGAAGGAGAGCGAGGCTTGACAACTTCCGCCACCGTGGTCCGCGCCGCCTTCGATCTGAATGCTGTATGATTTGCCGGCTGTCCAAGTCGCGGTCGGTGCGCCAGCTGCGGTGCCGAAAAGAGAGTTGTAACCCTTGCAGGGAAAGTTGGCTCCGCTGGGTAAAAGGGGTGAAGTCATGCTGTAGTCGACATCCCCATTGGCGTAAGGGTTCGACTTGCTCTTGAAGGGTGGAGGGTAAACCATCTGCATGTGAGCCTGGGCTAGACCAGCTAGACCAAGGACTGTAGCGAAAGTGGTGAAGAGCTTCATGGTGCTGATAGTGGAAAGAAAGTATCGTGTGCGTGTGTCTGTATGCAATAAAGCGTTTAGTGAAGGGAAGAGAGATGACAAAAGAAAGCCTAACAGGCTGAGTGCGCTGTGGTGAAAAGAAGTGATGAGAAGGAAATGGTTAACGATGAGACTTTTAATATGTTTTATACATTCTTGAAGACCCCGATATTGAGACTGACGTGCCAAGGGAATAAGGTGCGTCTCGACTTACACAGGATTGTGGGTGCGATCTAGTGGCCGGACTAGACCGTCAACTCGGAACACCAAAGTTCAGAAACGGTAGCCAGCCTCAACCAGGGCCGAAAAAGATGTCAGAGTCTCGGGTGACTCGTCATACAACAGTGACAGAGTGGGAGAAAAACTTGTCACAGAGTGGTCATGAGTCTTGATGAGTGAGACATGTCCTTGATGGTGATGGCTGAACTGCATGATGTAGACCGAAACCCAAGATCTTGATGCACGGGAGGATATCAGGGAGGTTGGAAATAGGGGTCATAAGGGTTCAAACTTGGCAGTCAGTCGAGCATAAGGACATTGTGTCAAAAGTGTGCGATGTTTCTCAGAGTCTTGTGAGCTGGAACTACATTCACCCAGCGGGCTGGGTCTAAGACATTGACGAGCGACAATGTCTGTCAAGGCTGGGATGCCGGTAATTGCCGTGGACCCTGGATCATTTCTGAAAATGATCGCACCGGTCATCAATTTTACTTGAGAACGTTGTTGTAGGGTAGGGCATCGTTTTGAATTATGTTAGTCTCGGTTGAGGGTTTTTGGCCATTCCGTGATGCTATCATAGGTGATTTTCTATTGAACGTTGGAGTTAGAATATTGTGAATTAATACTCTGTCTAGTTAACCCGGGGCAAAAATCTATATGTTTGCGGACAAGAGAAAGGGTTCAATTAGACAGGAAGTAATTCGTTAACATGTTCGCGACCGTTGACCGTTAAACGATTCCCAAATCTTCTTCATGTTGAGTAAAACCCAGCGCCACGCGTTACAGGAAGAAACTTCACATGCAAGGGAACCGTGCCTGGAAATCGCATTCCTCAAAACCCGGTTTTAGCAAAGATCGGAATTTTTACGTGGCTGGGGGAGAGAAATAGCGCATATAACTGGAATGCTTCAGGGTCAAACAGGTGCTTTGATTGATGGTTTCGGTCATTGCCACTATGATAATGATTCTAGATGCTTAATCAACCGCGCGTTACGAGACAAACGTATCGGCATCAATATTCTCGACTTAATTGGACTTTAAGATGGAAATTGGACAGGATGAAGTTGGTTTCTTTTTATAGAAGCTACAGCTGCTTTCAGTCGAGATCGACAGGGCTCATTTAGTCCGGAAATACCAGAAGTGTACCAGGCTTGAATCCTTTTGCTGCCACAAATTAAGCTCGCTTCCGGCATAAACACTAGACTAAATAACCATGGGAGACTGATAGAGTGCACATCATGTTTCGAGTCAGCAATCTGTCAGCAAATCTAATGGTAACATTGCATATGTCTAAGCATGTATGTGTATTATATAAAACCGCCGACCCACGGCATCTTCGGCACATCAACGACGTCAGAGACTCTGTAGCAGGCTGGGGGTCCCCCGCTGGCCGAATTTATGGATGCCATATCAATTGCCTGTAGTGGATCAAAATGTTTGAATGGTGAGAGCATGAGAGACAAAACTAGTGAAGCAGTCTATCATATTTTAGACCGAACTATTGGACTATTTATTCTTTTCACCCTCAAGGTCATGCCCAACTCTCCTGTCACCCGAAGCATAAATTTGTAAGCTACGGTATTGCTTAAAAACAAGTTACCAACCGTTACATCGCCTGACAACTTCACAGCAAAGCTTCTTTGTCCGCCAGTAGAATTGTTATTCTGCCAGATTGTGGGTTTCATCCGTATTTAGTGACGATTCAGTCGCTGCGGCTTGGCGTCACCATGATCAGCATGGCGTTGTATCCGAAATACTGTCCAATCCCATCACTCGTCATAATCGCGACATTGTACTGAATGATATATACATACCTCCCCCCATTGAGCCGTTTATTCCCTGAATTGAAACTGAAGCTCTTGCTTTCTTTGATTGATTCCAGCTAATTGACAGGATGCAGCCAGACATTCCTTTTCGTCGTGGGTCTCAAGCCCACGGACAGGTAAGTAACGTATCCCTCAACAAGGCAATTCGAGATTGTAACATAGGACTGCAGCGCCCCGATGAGTGGAAGCTTGAACAAGGTCTCGAAGCAGCCCGTCTCGGTATTCGCAACCAAAGCAGCCTCCAAATCAATACCGAACCACACGAGCTGAAGACCACCGATTCTGAAAAGATCATAAGCTCCGATGACAATGATCTCGACGTCCAGGATGAGAGAGAGGGATGGCGGGGCTATGTAGAATGGGAGGATTACCCTGAGAAGAAAGTCAAAGCTCATCAACGCTTCCAACGATTCAAGTTTCCGCCGCCGCCCGAGTTTCAGCTCGAGCCTCTTCCGGCTACGAATCCCGTTCTTGAGGGCAAAAGATGGAAGTTATGGCACAAAGCTATCGGAGGCGTCTTGACAAAGATTCCTGAGATTAGCTGGGAGACTGTCCTCAAGGTAAATCTCCTCAAGCTGCTAAGGAATTTTCAACACTGACATTTGCAGGAAAAACATCCAGAGATGCTTCACCTTCTTGAGTTTCCCTACAACGGTGAAGCGCCAAAGAAACTTCTGACCGAGAACTACATCATGCCAAACGAACTTCACTTCGTTCGAAACCACGGTGGCATTCCTGACATCGACCCCAACGCTTGGGATCTTCGTCTTGACGGCCTTGTCAACAATCCTCAAACCCTCACACTCAAGGACCTCCAAGACGAAACCCGCTTCCCACGGGTTACCAAGCTTGTCACAATCCAATGCAGTGGTACTCGCCGTTTCGAACAGATTGTTGAGTACCCTGGTGAAGGCGACGAGATGATCAACGCGCCCTGGGCCGAAGGCGCTATCGGCACTGCGAAATGGACAGGCGTGAGTCTGAAGAAGGTAATCAAGCACTGCGGTGGTCTCAAAGATGGCGCAAAGCATATCGAGCTTTATGGCGCGGATACGTATTTCAAGGGCGGGCAGCTCATGAACTACGTCGTTTCTGTGCCATGGTCCAAGGTAAAAAGCCATGAGGTACTTTTGGCGTGGGAGATGAACGGTGAGCCGTTGCCCAAGATCCATGGTGCGCCAGTTCGAGCTGTTGTGATGGGATATATTGGAGCTAGGAGTTGCAAATGGCTCTACAGGATTAAGGCGATTGAGACCCCGAGTATGGCGCCTGTACAAAGTAGGGAATATTTGTACTTTCAACAGCAAACTGGCAAGCACAACCAGTTACCTACCAGTAAGTGTTTAACTGTTCTTATCTGACGAATGACTGACAATTCGCAGTGGGCATTCAAATCCAGGAGATGCCGGTGAGCAGTGCTATCATGTCCCCTTGGAATAAGGAGGTTGTGGTACACGACGGAGAAATCGAAGTCAATGGTAAGACTCTAAAGCCTGACCCCTTCCTACGTATCTAACATCACCAGGCTGGGCATATTCGGGCGGAGGCCGCTGGCCCGAACGCGTCGAGATCTCCTCTGATGGCGGTTACGTATGGTATGCCGTACCCATTGAGAATCTTTCTCCCAAGCACAAGTTCGCATGGCGCACCTTCAAAGGTAAGGTACCTTGTGATCATGAAGGCTGGACCGAACTTGTCGTACGCTGCTGGGACAACAGTCTCAACACACAGCCCATGGAAGTCAGACACAGCTGGAACTGGGGTCTCCATGTGACTAGCAGCTGTCATCGTGTGAAGATTTATAGTGTGAACGCGAAGAGAGAAGCGACTAAGAAGAGGCTGATGGAGTTTAATGAGCATCAGGAAGGGTTCACGCCGATTACAAGGCCTACCGTTTTCGTACCGATGAGCATTGATGAGTATAAGAGCTTGACAAAGGATGCTGAGCCGAGGGATGTTGATGAATAGTTATGATTGACGAGTTTAGCCTTTTATATTTAGCTATAATTTACATAGATGATGGTGAGTACAATTCAGGTATGAGTCCAGAATCGACTTTGCAGACATATAATTGCTCCTATTAGTGCTAGGCAAGAGACCGGATCAAATGATTCTGTAAAATATTACCTGGTGGTTGAGGTCTCTATAAAGGTAATGTAGGTAGAGGAGGGCATCATGAATATGTTTACCGATGTGCTTAGCCGAATACTAGGTTACTCTCGTTTACAAATTACAATGCGGCCGAGAAATACTTTAGAAATACCACGTCACGGACCATTTCGACCGTGAGAATCACATAAGCATCCGATGACTCCATAATAAAAGCTATCTATGACGCTGTCAATGTGTGTCCATAATCGACAATGATCCATAACAATCACGTCACAATTCGGTATTCAACTTTGACTGCCGAGTATAAGGACGGCGCCAATATCGACTACCCACCATACAGTTGGAGACCAATCGACACCAAAGTATTTGTCAATATTAGAACAATGGCTGTAAGGATCAAAACTTGTATGAATGGGATGAAACAACAACTAATTCGTCATGATAGTCAGAAGAACCCCCCGTGTATACCCTCGCTGAGGGTATGCCAGTTCAAGACCCGACTTCCTCCATTATTCTCAAAGGCCCTAAGGGAGGTCTTGGCCTTTTAGCTGATACCCAACTGATTGAGACCCTGGCTCATTTCCCTCGTGAAAGAATCCCTGAAAGGTAAGCACTTGCCCGTCACACTTTTTTCGATACCTACTAACTCAACGGCAGAGTCGTCCATGCCAAAGCTGCTGGAGCATGGGGAACATTTGAATGTACTCACGACACCACAGACTGGTGCTCTGCTGCTCCTTTCCGTCGCATTGGCAAACAGACCCCTGTCCTCGCGCGTCTTTCCACCGTCGCAGGTGAAAAGGGTTCATCAGACACACTCCGCGATATCCGTGGCTTCGCCCTCAAAATGAAAACAGAGGAAGGAAACTGGGATTTTGTTGGGAACGACTTGCCCGTTTTCTTTATCCGTGATCCCGCAAAGTTTCCTTCTTTGAACAGATCTCACAAGCGTCATCCACAAACTGCGGTTGCTGACTCCAGCATGTTTTGGGATTTCCACAACAACAATCAAGAGGGCGCTCACTGTCTCATGCAGCTCTTCGGTCCTCGTGGTGTGCCAGAGTCATTGAGAAATGTGAATGGCTTTGGCAACCATACGTTCAAGTTTGGCAAGCCGGAGGATGGATCGTACAAGTATGTCAAGATCCACTTCAAGCCTGACGCTGGTATCAAGACTCTCTCCCAAGAGGATGCTGTCCGCCTTGCTGGTGAAGAGCCAGACTACCATGTCAAGGATATGTACAACGCTATCGAGAGAGGCGATTACCCCTCATGGACTATGATGCTTCAAGTCATGGATCCCAAAGAAGCAGAAACTTACAAGTGGAACATTTTCGACATCACTAAGATTTGGCCTCACAAGGACTATCCTCTTATTCCTGTCGGAAAGCTTACTTTAAACAAGAACCCTGATAACCACTTTGCCGAGATCGAGCAGGCTGCTTTCTCGCCATCGACTATGATCCCTGGTATTGCACCTTCAGCTGATATTATGCTTCATGCGAGAATGTTCAGCTATCCTGATGCTGCGCGTTATCGCGTTGGGCCGAATTATCAGCAGCTACCATGTAACAGACCATTGGACACCTACTCGCCTTACCAGAGAGATGGGCCAATGCGCTTGGATGGAAACTATGGATCTGATCCCGACTATGGTAAGTGGCCTAGAACTTCAGACTATGAGTAACTTCTAACATGATCAGTGCGCTCCTCTTTCCGCAAGGTCAAGAGCGGTCCTGCCGACGTCGCACACAGCGAATGGGTCGGTAAGGTACAAGCATACTCGTCCGATGTCACGGAAGAAGACTGGGAACAGCCACGCACCTTGTGGAAGATGTTCAAAGACAACGGCGAAGATGAAGTCTTTCTGAATAACCTTTCTGGGCATGTGAACAAGGCACTGCCAAAAGTACAGAAAGAGACAGCTCGTAAGTTTACTCCTGGCGTTTACACAGAATTTCACTGACATGGTGTAGAAATGTGGAGGAAGGTTGACCCAGAGATCGGTGATCGACTGGAAGAGAAGTTGAACAAGATGAATGAGAATGTTGATCATTCCAAGGCACCGCCTAGTCAGAGGGTTTTGGCTGAGCGTATGAAGTAATTGATTGGGAATGAGGGTACACCTTATAGTCGCCCTTGAAATAAGATGTTAAGAATTATTATAAATAACCTCGCTATCTGAAGAATCGATGTTTGAACCGTGAGACATGGAGAATGCTATTAAAGTCCTGATTTGAACTATTCTGCTTAGGTTACATAGGTCGTCTATACCAATGTCGAAGCCTTCAATCCCAGCTTTTTTATTTCTCATGTCCCCTACGCAATTTCCTTGATATCGTTCCACTGATAAATGATATGCCTCTCCCCAAGCGCTTCCTTCAGTATAATCAGCAAGTCGTCAACACTGCTCAAAAATTTGAGGTACAAAGTCACAGCCACACAATACTTTCGATGATGTTCATCCTGGACTAGTGTAGCTGTCAAGATAACTTCGTTACTCTGGGACTGGACTAAATCCGTTGCTCGTCGTATCAGCGGTGCTGGCAACCGTTCAGGAAGGGGTGACCCGGTTCGTAGCGCTTGTTCAATAACAGCGAGAACAGCCATTATATCTCCAATCGAACGATCATCTAGAATACCTGCAACGCGGACAAGACGGTCCTGAAGCTCTTTTGGTAGCGTCGAAGCCAGATTCAACAGTCCGCCTAGGGCTTGGTTCATATACTGACATTGCTCCTTCGTGCGCTGAAGAACACTTTGATCGAAGGGCCCGAAGCTTAGCTCTCCCTTGAGCAAAGCGATAGACGGGCTCAGAGCGAGTAAGACCTCTGCAACTTCGATAGAGATATTCTCGGCGACGGCCCCCAAAGCATTGTTCTTATCGGTGCGACCCCAGTGGGAAATAAGCAGGGCGTAGTGATCTGACAAGCTGCGTACAGAGTTCGCAAGTGTTTTGCAAACATGTGTTGTGCCAGACGGAGGGCTAGGGAAAAGCTGCACGATAAATGCTGCTAGGAATCCAATAAGAACGGTAACAACACGTTTCCAGAATGCCTCGTAGCCTTTCCCTGGAAGGCCGTACTGCACGATATGATCGTGGTCCCAGCTGAATCCGATGACAAGAACAAACGTTGCTCCGCCCATGATTGTCGCAAATTGAAACGCTGGGGGAAGATAAAGACGCCACCAGAGCATGGGAATTATGGCGACGCCTGTAGCTGCTGCTATACCATATGGATTTCCAATGCCGCTTCCAGCTCCGATATACCAAGTCACCATACCTATGGCACCTCCAATAATAGTTCCAGCTGTTCGCGCGACAAGTGAGAAGGTAAAGTCGGCCAAGTAGACGAGAAGAACCGTCTGCGCGCTGATGACAGCCCATATACCCTTTTCCCGGTAGAAGAAGCCTGCGCTGCTTGGTATGACGGCAGGTATCGCTGTTACTATTGTCACAATCACCATTCGTAAGGCGTACATGCCAGCTGGGTTGAAGAGCCAGTTATACGTTCCGATGAGTACACGACTCAACTTATTCCTCCTGGCCGATGATCCTTTGTAGCCTCGACTGACCTCAAGTCGTCTTTTTGTCTCTTTAGTCTGTTCGTCAAATGTCTGGGTATCCATTAACTTATCCGGGTCTTCCTCCTCCGTAATGTCATGTCCAGGATACGTGATCTGTCCATGGAACAGCCAGGAAATAGCATATTGCAAACGCGAGGGAACCCATATACGACCACGAGTACGTTTCTCAGAGAGGTTGAGGATGTATTCCAGAAGCTTTTCGACAGCCATTACCCAACTAAGCATTCGCTCCTCAAGAACCATAGCGATAACCATACTAGGAAGATATGGTCTGTCCGTTCCTTCAATAGGCTTCAGCTTTCCATTCGCATCGAACAGTTCTTTGTGGGCTTCGAGAACACCCTTGGTCGTGTTGACGACGCATCTCTCCCTGGCGATTCGTGACCTAGCTAAAAGGTCGTGGATGTCGCGCTTCAGCTCTTCAAATCGTGCAGGCGATGTTTTTCCGAACCAACGACAGGAATTTACAGCCTTGACGTAATCAGCTGCAAGATTAACTGCCTGGGGTCCGATTTCCATAACTTCGGCCATCGTCTCCAACAAGGTGTTCTTCGTCTTGGATCGCAGTTCCGCCCCCTCGGGCCTTTGAAACGCACTCATGAGCGTTACGGTCTCCTGTCGTTGTCGTCGACCAATCTCGTACTTCTCTTTATCCGCCACTGGCCCAAGTGAACCGTTTTCTTCGGCCTTTCTGTGTTGATCTTCTTTATACTGTCCCCGAACTCGGCCGATTTGAAAGTCGATAAGATAGAGACTCGTGTACATGACTCTTCTCGCCCGTTCATGCAAACCTTTGATATCCACAGCCCCCCACAAACCGCGCGAAAAGTCAAGAGGAAGAAATGCCAAGGCTGGCTGTCCAGCTTTAAATGCAGATATCATGCCGGCTCTGGCTCCTTGCAGTTCAGCCAATGAGCTACTATTACCCTGGAGACCTTTCTTGTTTACAACAATGGCTTGAGTTGACATGCGGATCAACCTTTCGAGGTCACTCAGAACCACATGGGACGTTGAATGGGGGAATAGGAACAAGCAGCATACCAGTCCAAGACCGATCCCAACAGCGCCAGGTTTGACTAGAACCTGTGCAATATTCCCTTGGAATGTCGGAATTCCGGGGCCGAAAAGAATAAAAAGGTCTGTAACGATGGTACCAAAAATTTGTAGAACCACTGTCTTCGGATTCGCGCATCGCAATCGTGCCAAGGCGTAGATAAAAAAGCAACCCATGCAGAAAAACACGGCCGTCACTCTTGCATCAAGCATAAACCCATTGTGGATCAGAACCTGCGCCTCCCAAGCTGGCGACTGTCCTGTACTTCGTGCTATCTCTACAGCCTGCGTTTGTAACTGTCGGAGCAAAGTCTGTGTTTGAGCTTCGGGTCTTGCTGCGAGTGCTGCTTTCATGGTCAAGAGACCCCAGCACCAGGCCAGACACATGCCGAGGAGAAGGGAAAAGGCGCCAAGGACGTAAATGAAGACGATGCTGGCTGGCGGGACGGCGAATAGCAGGATGGCGCCGAGAAAAGTGGCTTGACCGAGTTCCATGAGAGATGGATGAATGAAGATGAGGAGCATCATAACCCAGATTGCGATCCAGCACCGTAAAAAGATCTTGAGGTCATGGGCATTGAAGTGATCTAGCCATGGTGGAAGTTTGCGCTTTTGAGGTGCCGCAGGTGTTTCATTCTGCGTATCCGAAGATTCGTCTGCTGAGGCCATTTTTGGCGAACTTCAATTGTTGATCTCTAAAGCATAGAACTTTGAGGGATTGAAGAGCTTTGTTGACATCCGAGGAACCCGTGGTAAGGAGTTGGGTTAGCTCAATTACCTATGACGTGTGTACGGGGTTTGTGGAAGTTAATATGAGACTAGACTTACGTTAGTGGATGGGTCTTGCTGAGAGGCTGGAGAAGAATGACATCGATTTACATGAGGATGGTGACATTCTGGATGCTTATCAGCAGGGAAGGAGTGCATTAATGCTTATTATGTTTCCATTTACAGAAGAGTTATGAGATGATTGTAGCAAGGAGCTTAGTTGCATGGGCTGCAGTATCAACACTTTCGAGGTGATATTTTCCCTCGGAAGGACCTAAGACGGAAATGCGACACTGCTATGCACACTAGGACGGGTTTTCGGAACACCAGAGCGCTGTTTTCAGGTAATAGACGCTAATTAAAATGAACCAGATCGTTGTGATGAGCTTGTGCCTGAAAATACACGACCCGTAACGTCGCTCTTCACAATGCTGCACAGATCCATTCCGACTCTTGAGACAAAGATGAGCGACCTTACATCCCGTGATAAGATGCAACTTCATACCCCGCCTTACCGATCTTTGTTACACTCCCGACCTTCTCGCGTAAATGGTGGCATTTATCCAATAAGAAAGGCAAACACTCAAGGACTGGCAGCGAACAAATAGTTATTCCCCGCACCACGCTACCAGCGAAGGTGAGTCACTGTGAATCTGCAGAAGGCAACCAGGGCTTGATCAAAGGCTTAATGGCGCGAATATAAACTGGCTGTCAAGGAAGGAACATACAAATAGCCGGATCCCTCTTTCTCTGGCGACTGGCAACACTGAAAACTCTTCATAACCCTATAAACTCGTCTCAAATAAGCTTTCCTCTCCATTCTAGGAAATTCACAACTCTAAGCAATATCATGTCACTCCCTCGAGAATTAGACCTTGCGAATAAAGTCGCCGTTATAAGTGGCGCATCCCGAGGCATCGGTCGCGCCATCGCCTACAATCTCGCATCTCGAGGTTGCTCCATTCTTGGAACATGCACCAGCGACAAGGGCATTGAATCGTTGTCGACTGCCCTCAACGAGGAGATCAACCAGGCCGTCTACAAAGCTACATCACGCGATCGACTGCAAAGTCAAAAGGTTAAAGGCATCATTGCCGATGTTTTCTCCAGTGATTGCGCAAAAGCTATCGCCGACGCACTACAGGACCATTTCGACGGTCGTGTCGACATTTTCATAAATTCAGCGGGTGATCCAATGCCCGGTGTAATCGGTGAAATGAACACGGACGAAATTCAACGGAGCCTGGCAGGCAATATCCAAACACCAGTTCTAATCGTTGACGAGCTGGTTCGAAGGAGATACTTCCAACCCAACAGCCGCATCATCTATATATCATCTATCCGCTCACGCCTTCCGTGGGCTGACCAACTCATGTATGCGGCGGGCAAATCTGCTGGTGAATCCCTGTGCCGAACATGGTCCCAAGCGTTCGGTGGGAAAGATGAGCGATATGCCTTCATGGCTGGCACAACGGCCAATGCAGTCACGGCTGGTCTGACGCAAACGGATGCTGTCATGGATTGTGGGCCGGAGGCGGTCAAGAGATTCCAGGACGAGTTCTTCCCATTGCAGAGTGTTCCCCAATTTGGTCAGCCAGAGGATGTGGCAGATGTTGTGGGCATGCTTTGTGGAAACGATGGGAGATGGATCACAGGATCTGTTGTTAGCGCTAGTGGAGGTTGTATTAAGATTGGATGAGATGTAGGAATTGAGACGGGTTCCGACGATGGTCCATTAATCTACCAAATGTTCACTTACCAGGATTGTACCCAATTTGATGACATAAAGACTGAAGTACCAATGCAAACTATTTAATACCCTTGAAGCCGCACACCCAAGAGGGACAAACTCTCTTCGGACTTACCTACAGTTTAGACTCCTAGTCTAGATGTATACCGTTCCATCTCTGGGAGTGATATGGGGTGGCTCCTCATCTTGATCGTGAAGATGATACATCTTGTCAAAAACAGCATCAGCGTGATCGTCCTCCAGAATGCCAGCCTTGACCAAGTCACTGACGATACTTCGCACATACTGCTGGCTACAGTCCAGCTGGCGAGCAGCATGTGGCGGACGTGCCAGACGAAGGACCTCGATGGCTTTATCCAAAACGTCGTTCGAAATACTTGCGACCTTGAAGTACTGGGCCTCAATTTGAGGAAGACCAGGGTATCGGTTGCAAACGAAAACATCCACGTGGCGGAGTTCGCTCTCTTTGCGAGCTGAGTAGGTCTTCCAAGTCTGTGTCATGTGGTCATGAATGCAGAAACTCCAAGTAGGGCGAATTGTAGGTCCGAGGAGATTTACCACGACAAAGAGGTCAGCTTCAGTACTGGGCTGGATGACTGGTAGATTAGTATTTGAGTTGGGCGAAAAGTCCAGACTTGAGTCTAGCTTGCTGGAAGAAGTTGAGTGTGAAGAGGATGACATTTTCGTTGACTGTTGATATGGATTTCTACGAAACTGGCGTTTGATACTTGTAAATCTGCCCGATTTTAGTCTGTAAGGTGTTCTCAACAATGACTGATTGAAATTGAACGGTGCGATGAAAGTCTGGGTGTAGTTTTGTTGACCTTCACTACGTGACTTATATATTCGAAGATGCCGAATGCATTTGCTGTATATGTCTTTGTTGTTTGGCTATGTTCCATATCTCTACCCTTTGGACATATTTTAATACGAAAATGTTCAATTGCTGTTTTTTGGTAACGTTGTTCAGTATGCCGAGAAAATGAACAGAGTGTACTTCCTTCTCTGCAAGACAATTGCCTGTCAAACCATGTGCTTCGGCACAAGGACAGGGCACGAGACCCACTATATAAGTCTCATGTCTTTCTATCGCTTTGATGTTCTACCTTGGCCTTTGTGTCCATGCTCCGATTTGAAAAGTGTGCAGACAATGGAACTGAACAAGAACACCGAACGAACCTTGGGGGCAGCCTGATGTCCGTGTAATTTAGATAGCTATGTGCCAATGCTTGGCCGAAACGCAAGGGACAAAGGGGAAGAGTTCATTGAGCCAGTGAAAGAGAACGATGCAGAGGATCGTGGTTTATCCACTGCTGTCACGGTATTTTGTTACGTCGGAGATGGCAGGGTCAGCGTCGGTCCCGAAGAACCGTAGTTTCGCTCTTGGCACCGGTCCACCCTGCCTAGGTAGGAAGTATAGGACAGCGTGTTTGCTAACTTGAGATTCGACAGATTAAACGAACAGGATGTTATCTAGACCAGCATCACCTCGTTCCATAATTTCACAGCTCCTCTTTTTAGCCATTCAGCCTTTAATACACACACCATGGGATACACATGGCTGTCCTCGAGAATGAGTTTTTGCTTGATAGGATATCGTTTCCTGTTTGGCAGGGGGGTATATCATCACTTAGATAGGACAAGTCATCGCACGATAAGGAAATCCTTCCAAATCCTTAGTGTCGTCCCCTTTATTTCCTTCGGCGTGGCCAGTGGATATAGAATAGTGGCCTCATTCAATTATGGAGCTTGATGGACCAGAAAATACCTTTCCCCTTGTGCTCATTCTTTGGACTCTATAGCCGTGTACCTCTGTGTCTTTTGACAATTTCCGTGACTAAACTTTTCACATGTTCTTCGTTATGCTATACTAAGAACACGGCGATGCCAAGACGATTGTTTTACTGCCTCGGCTACAGACGACCACGATCGACGATCAAAATACCCGATAGGGCTGTAAATCCCGTGAGTAAAATAAAATATCCCACGGCAATTGGGATCTTTAGACTCGAAACATGATGTGATTTCATGACTGGAAGAACTATTCGGCTCTTCACCGGCGGTGACGACAATACATGAAGCCATCGTGACCAAAGATCGTCACTCTTTAACACCAATTCATCCTGCTTAGTCGATAGAAAACCTTGCCAAATAAGATCAGTCTCGATACAGGATTCTTCCACCGCGGAGAATTGATCTTGGCCTACAGTAATCAAGATAATAGGACCGAACAAGATCGGAGTGTTGTCAAATTTGACTGACAGCATGACCCCAGGAAATTTTACTACACATGCAGGACTCTGGGATCTCGCATTGACAGCCGAGGACATATATCTAAATAGCGCTCCAAATACGACACCATTCCACTCACATATGCGGGGGCGGCCCGAATCCAATACGTGAGATAGGTTTTGCCTATTTGTCTAAACTACACGATAGCGTCAAGTCTAAATGTTGGAGTGGTCATCAGTAGGAACTTTTACCCCTTTGGTCTTGTATAGGTTTAGTTGTCCAAGACCTCCGTGGCTCAAAAGGGTAGGTGAAATGACTGAACCATCGGTGAAACAATGGCTCAGGCCTCAATCCCATGTTATTTCCAAACACTTGGACACTCTACAGTCTGATGGTAGAAGCAGAGACGAAATGTAACACGCGCGCGGAAGCTCCGCTGTCAAGTGACACTAGACAGGACGAGTTTTCGGGCCGATGCGACCTCCCTACCAAGTAAACGTACAGAGTAGGGTTAGATTTAATATTGGATGAAGTGAGCTGAGGTCATCTGGCTAATCCCTGCCCACGATCACCCATTCGAAACCTGTAGCGCTCGTGCCCCCCAGATTCTAATGAGAATGACCCCGCAAAACAGGGCACCGATCATGCGAATCGGGGGCTTTTTTCGTCTGTTGGTGCTGGTTTTCTAGAACTAGTTTGAATCCTTCCCTATGCTTTCCTTAGCATCTCGGCACTGCAATTAAATCCTTCGCAGCATACTCGAAACATCCTAAGTGGTCTGGTCTTGGACAGAGACACTCCATCATTTTGTATAAAACGTCTAGTTCCCTTCTTGTTTTAACTTGAACATCATCATCACCTCTCCAGTCTCATTCAATCTCGGTGCATCGCATTTTTGTTCACTATGAAGCTTCTTCAACTTACCGCCCTGGTGGCTGCTATCAGCCCTTTCGCCAGCGCAGCAGACGCAAACGCCTGGAAGTCGCGAAACATTTACTTTGCTCTTACCGATCGTGTTGCGCGCAGCAATAGTGATAACGGTGGCAATGCTTGTAGCAATCTCGGAAACTACTGCGGTGGAACCTTCAAAGGTCTCGAGGCTAAGCTTGACTATATCAAGGGCATGGGCTTTGATGCTATCTGGATTACTCCCGTTGTTGACAGTGAGTACCATGATTTAGTCTCTGTTTGATTGTTAGCTGACATCCTACCAAAGACACTGATGGAGGATACCATGGATATTGGGCCAAGGATCTGTATGAGGTCAATGCCAAGTACGGAACTAAGGCGGACTTGAAGAGTTTGGTCAAGACTGCCCACAGCAAGGTAAGAGACACTCCTGACCACACTTGGTCGTTTTTCAATGGAACCGTAAACTAATAGTCACAGAACATGTATGTCATGGCTGATGTGGTAGCAAATCACATGGGCAAAGGTATTCAGAATCACAAACCAGCGCCTCTCAATGAACAAAGCTCCTACCATACTCCTTGCGATATCAACTACGATAGCCAGTCCAGCATCGAGCAATGTGAGATTGCAGGTTTGCCCGACCTCAATACTGGTAGTGCGACAGTCAAGAAGGTTCTCAATGACTGGATTAAGTGGCTCGTGACTGAGTACAGCTTCGACGGTATTCGCATCGATACTGTCAAGCACGTCGAGAAGAGCTTCTGGCCCGACTTCCAAAAGGCTGCTGGCGTTTATGCTATCGGCGAAGTCTGGGATGGAAGCCCTGATTACCTTGCTGGTTACGCGAAGGTCATGCCCGGTCTGTTGAACTATGCTATGTATTACCCCATGAACAAGTTCTACCAGCAGAAGGGTGATCCTTCGGCTGTTGTCGACATGTACAACGAGATCAGTCAAAAGTTCGACGACCCAACAGTCCTTGGCACCTTCATCGACAACCACGACAACCCCCGATGGTTGAGCCAGAAGAACGACAAGGCCCTCCTTAAGAACGCTCTCGCCTTTGTCATCCTCTCTCGTGGTATTCCTATCGTTTACTACGGAACTGAGCAGGGTTACGCCGGAGGCAACGACCCCGCTAACCGCGAAGATCTCTGGCGTAGCAGCTTCAAGACAGATTCAGAACTTTACCAGACCATCTCCAAGCTAGGCAAAGCCCGCGCCGCTGTTGGTGGTCTCGCAGGAAACGACCAGAAATTTCTCAAGTCCGACGACAGCGCGCTTATCTGGAGCCGTGCCGACAGCGATCTGATTGTGGTGACTCTGAACCGCGGAAAGGGATACTCTGGACAGTACTGCTTCAGCACTGGTAAGAACAACAAGACGTGGGATAGAGTATTGGGACAGGGAAGTGTCAAGTCCGACGGCAGTGGCAAGCTTTGTGTCAGCTACACCAACGGCGAGCCTGAAGTTCTTGTCGCAGCCAACTAGTAGATGACATAAAATTCGGGAGTGGCTAGTACTGGATACGGTCATTTTTGTTTCTTCTATTATACATGTACATAGCTTGAGCTCAGCAATTTTTACTTGTCATGACTTCATTTATCGATGTCAGTGAACGGTGAATGATGGGTCAATGAGAAAAGGGTAGAAGCTCCTGTTGGTATGAAATGAACAGGGAATTGTGGCTCTTTCAAAAACACGGTAATAAATCGTTTACCGTCAGGAGATGCTAGTCTACCAGGGAGGGATTAATCGCCAATTGCTCTAGCACGTGTCAGGCTATTTGCTCGGCATTGGCTCCTACGCCAAAGATTGGCAACTTTTAAAATAGCCTTACCGTTCAAACCCAGCCCAAATTGATGGGAGATTTCTCTGGGAATACTGTAATTGTTCCATCTTATTTGGTACCTGACATTCCCTCTTTATGATTGGTCATTCATTAATTAGCCAAGGAATCGTTATGAGTCTAGACCGAATGACGTGCGCAGTTAAAAACGAAGCTTAAAAATAAGGTCTGGAGATCTAACGCATTTTCTTCCTTCTTTCTTTCTTTCTTTGTTACCGTATCCAGAATTGCTGAATCGATATACACAGCCATGGCGATCGGTGGCTGGGAACATGCGATGCGCAGAGCTGCAGATGACAGTCTGCAAACTCTCAAGGTCAATTGGCATCTCGGCTTCACGTCCTTTGGTGGTCCACCTGTTCACTTCAAGATTGTATGTAAAAGCATTTATCCTCTCACTTTCCGTTGGCGACGCAGGACTAACGAAACTCAGTTTCACGACAAGTTTGTTAACAAGCTAAAATGGATCGACGAACAAATAGTGAGTGCCTTTGCGACATAAGGAGTCCCGTAATAATTAACTCTGTTCAGTACCAAGAGATTTTCAGCGTTGCACAAGCTCTATCCGGTCCAGGGAGCACAAAAATGCTATATTGTATCAACCTCATCCACGGAGGATTCTTGCAGGCTGTTTTGGCCTTTTTGCTGTGGAGGTAAGTCATTTCATAATTTAAGAAGTAGCACAGCTCACATTTCGTCATCAGCTTACCTGGCTGCTTTGGCATGTTCGGCCTCTCCATCGGCGTATCCAACATCGGCGACACTCTTCCTCGCGCAGTGTACGCTCTCTTGTCCGGCCTCAACGCCGCAACCGTGGGGATTATCGCTCTAGCAGCCGTTGAACTTTCCGATAAGGCCATTACGGATCAGACTACAAGGCTTCTTCTTTCTTTTACTGCCATGGCTGGGATGCTGTACAACGCTCTGTGGTACTTCCCTACGCTTATCGTTGCGGCTGGATGCGGTACTATTATCTATGACTACAAGTGGCTCCATCGTCCTGTGCGTGCTGTTAAGGATGCATATCTCAGGGTTAGAAGGGGGAGAGTGACTGAGACTACAAACGTTCAGAGTGCTGAAAATGGAACGGGCAGTGACGACGGTATAAATCTTCGCGAGCAGGATACTACCCAGACGAGAGAGTCAGAGCCGCGTGTCGTTCCTCAAGAGTACCGACTGGGCTTCTCATGGAAAGCCGGTGCGATCGTCATTTCCATTTTCTTAATCACATTCGTCGTTGTCATGGCCCTCAGAGGAAGGCTTCAGAATGCTCCTCTACTTTTCAAGTTGTTCAGCAATCTCTACCTTGCAGGTACCATCATTTTTGGAGGTGGCCCTGTGGTCATCCCCCTACTCCGAGAGTACGTGGTAGCAGAAGGTTGGGTCAGTCCTCGCGACTTTCTAATCGGCCTTGCCATCGCCCAATCCTTCCCTGGACCCAACTTCAACTTCGCCGTGTTTCTCGGTGGTCTTACCGCCGTCCATGGTGGCTATCCTGCCATCGCCGGTGCACTGATTGCATACCTTGGCATCTTCGTCCCAGGAATGGTTCTCGTGCACGGGACGATGGGGATATGGGAGGTTTTGAGAAGTAGACGCTGGGTCAAGTCTGCTCTGCGAGGCGTCAATGCAGGCGCCGTGGGACTGATTTACACAGCGGTATACAGAATCTGGCAGGTCGGCTATATTGATGAAGGGTTCCAGTCGGGTAAGAGTTTGGCTGATGATCCATGGTGGGTTGTTGTTACAGCCACAGCTTTCGTGGGAGCTAGGTACTTCAAAGTTCCCGTACCGTTGGCGATCCTTCTTGGTGCTTGTATGGGGTTGTTGAGATACGGGATTGTTACGGCCTAGGTAGGAGGGAAGGTCGTTTCCATGTATATATGTCTGAGGTTCGTCAAGCTGGTGACGTTCAGCTTGCACCCAGTAAGTCAAAGTGGTCTATGCGTATCGGAAAACGGATCCTGAGATCCAGGTGGAACAAAGAGCTGGATGAGACGCTGGTGGGACCGTTTTCTTGATGGCTCGGAACGGCATCCGTTTGTCTCGAGAAAGGCTGCATCCGGTTATCGGCACTGGAACCGTTGGTGGAACAAGTCTTCCTCCGAAGCAGTCACTCGTTGTTACCATGCTTCAAGCGCAGGCAGTAGCCTCAAGTTGTGATTGCAAGACCTCACCCTCATTTTTATTGTCAATTGGGCTATAACAATAATCAATCGGGCCTCTACTATTGTGATTCTCGAGTGATGTCCAGCTGATCATGCCATAATCCGGGGTAGAGCCCGATGGAGCGGGGAACAATGAGATATTGGTGGAGGTAATTGATGTCCAAGAGCCACTGAAAGCCCCCTTCGGCTACGCTAACTCATTCTGTGGTCCTCGTGAGATGGGTCTGTGAACCTTTTCTGCTTGTCCAACCAAACGATGATGCTCTCTGATTCCGCGATATCGGATGACGATCCGAGGGTGGCTAGTTATCTTCGACCGCCGTAGCAATCCGAGCCTCAATATTTTATTCTTATTCTGACAATTTGCTCCATTTCCCTTCTTTCTGCCTTCTGTTCTATCCCAATTCTGACTTGTGACGGTTGTCTATTCCCATTTCAACAATCGTCCTTGATCAAGACTCTGGCCACTTTCCTCACAATGTCAAAAGACGACACAGACCAATCAATCCTCATTCTTGGAGGCGGCTGCTTTGGCTTGGCTACTGCCTTTGAGCTCGCACAAAAGGGCTACAAGAACATCACTATTCTCGAGAAAGATACTGATGTGCCAAGCCGTTTCTCTGCGGCTTACGACCTGAACAAGGTCATCCGAGCTGAATACGCCGATAGCTTTTATACTCAGCTGGCCCTTGTACGTAATAGGCTGTCTTGACATGAATACTCAGATTAACCTTCTCGATAGGATGCCATACGAAAATGGCAATCTGATCCTCTCTACACTCCTCATTACCATGAAACAGGCTTTCTCAATGTAACATCCGGCAAGGCTGCGCAAAACACGAAGGGTGCGGTGGAAAGCTACTTCCAATCCCTCCAGAAGAATCCGGCCTTTGACGGTCAGACGACTCGTGTCGACAGCAGTCAAGATATTAAGAAGCTTGTTCCCAAGTTTACGGGTCCTCTCTCCGGTTTCAAAGGCTATCATAATAAGCTTGCTGGCTATGGCCACTCCGCTAATGCTCTGAGAGCTGTATATGAACAGTGCGTCAAGCTTGGTGTCAAATTCCACTTGGGCAAGAAGGACGGTGAAGTCGAGTCTTTGCTATACGCTTCTAGTCGCGAAGGCACAAGATGTGTCGGAGCTAGGACTCGTGGAGGAAACATCCACTCTGCTGACAAGACCATCGTCGCGTTGGGTGCTGATGCTGCTCATCTTCTTCCACGTATTGGCAAACAGATGACAGGTCGGGCTTGGGGTGTCGCCCATATCCAGCTCACAGATGAAGAAGCGGCTGATCTCAAAGGTATCCCTGTGACAAACGTGCGAGATTTGGCCTTCTTCTTTGAACCTGATCTCAAAACCAAGAAGCTCAAGTTCTGTCACATGGGTGGTGCTTTTACGAATTATTCTTACTCCAAAGATGGCCTTTCCCTCCCTTTCCCTGAGCTGTCTGATTCACAATTCATGCCCCTGGAGGATGAAGTACATATTCGTCAACTTTTGAGAGAAGTCTTCCCACACCTCGCCGAGAGGCCTTTAATTGATCAACATCTCTGCTGGTTTGCCGACACGGATGACTCTGACTTCATCATCGACTACGTTCCCGATACGAATGGCACACTGGCAGTTCTGAGTGGTGACAGCGGACATGGATTTAAGATGCTACCCATCTTTGGACAATTTGTGCATAAGCTACTGGTGGAAGGAAGACAGGATGAGCGGAAGTGGCAGTGGAAGACTGGCAAGGCAAAAGCCGCGGCTGCTTGGAGAAGTAGTGAGAGTCAGGAGCTTGCTGGTGTTCCTCGAGCTAAGTTGTGAGAAGATGTTTTTGATCCGAAGGCTCCTCTGACTACGCGAAGTTCAATACTATGAATTTTGCTGATTTCTGTAAGCTACACTCATCTTAGCCTTGGCCCGGATAAGTCGGGTCCTTCTGCGCGACCCCAATCCTTCGTTTTAATCTGATCGCCTATTTGGTGACTCATTCCGGGATAAACATCAGCCATGTCTCATCAAGATCCACGTCCATTCGTTCGCTTATGCTTACCGTACAGCTTCGTATACCGTACTAATTTGCCGATCTGATAAGTATGGTTTGATCTGATAAGCTGCTGGGCATCGTGACCGATAACTCCGTGCTGATTGACTGCGGAGGCCATCGGTTTCCGGATGCTGCCTGTCATCATGCGGGGTATATATATTATGATCAAAAATACTAATTAATTCCTCTACCATCTGTCGATTTTCTTATCGGCCAATCTCTTTCAAAATGGCGGAAGTGAAGCAGAATCATCTCTCCCTCGATGCTGAGCTCGCTACTATCAATGCCACACAACCAGATCCATATCTAATCGCCTTTAATGATCTTGATAGTGACAATCCTAAGAACTGGCCCGAACGACGTAAATGGGCTGTCACAAACGTCCTCTCATTGACAGGTTTCAACCGGATTCTTGTTTCAACAGTCATGGCTCCTGCACTCTCCATCATTGCAAAGGACCTGGATATGACACCAACGCAATCGGTCATGGCTTTGAGTATTTATCTCTTGGCCACGGCGTTTGGACCGCTTGTAATTGGACCTCTGTCCGAGGTTTATGGCCGCAAGACGATTCTGCATGTTTCCAATATCTGGTTCCTTATCTGGAACATAGCCTGTGGCTTTGCAAATACTAAAGAGTTGCTCATCGGCGCTCGATTCCTCGCTGGATTTGGCGCGAGTGCTGTTTATGCTCTTGGAGGTGGAGTGCTTGGCGATATCTGGCGGCCCGATCAGCGTGGAAAGTCCCTTGGTTGGTACATGGTCATTCCTTTAGTCGGCGCTGCGGTTGGTAAGTATTACTATCCCCAATACTCTCTGGGCAGATCCTCTGACCTTCGCAAAGGACCCATCATTGGAGGTTTCATGACATACCGAGTCTCGTGGAGATGGATGTTCTGGTCGACTTCGTTATTTCAAGCTGCAATGGCCGCCCTGTCATTTACCGCGTTTCAGGAAACATATGCACCGGCAATTCTGAAGCGTCGGGCGCAGAGGCTACGTAGAGAAACCGGCGAGCCATATTATACCTATGGAGAACGTACACAAGGGGACACATCCCTCACAAAGGTTCTCTCTCAGGCTATGACTCGTCCACTGCGACTTCTAGCTTTCCATCCCATCATTCAGGTCGCAGCTATCATCTCAGCTATTAGTTATGGTCTTCTGTATATCGTCCTCTCAAGCTTTGCAGAGCTTTGGGTCAAGCACTATGGACAGTCTGTTGAGATGAGTGGTTTGCACTACATTTCATGCGCTTTGGGTGAACTTCTCGGATCCCAGCTTGGTGCACAGCTGATGGACTACTGTTTTCACAAAATGGAACGTCGCGCAGGTGGTCAGCATCTACCAGAACACAGAGTTCCCCTCATGTTGACGTTTGCATTTGTCGCACCAATCGGCTTTATCGTCTACGGTTGGTGCGCCAAGTACAAAGTTCATTGGGCTTGGGTCGACGTCGCCATGTGTATCACCATGTTTGGTATGCAGATCTCGGGAATGCCGTTGCAGGCGTATCTCATGGATGCTTATCCAGACCATACATCAAGTGCTATCGCGGCAGAGCAGTTTCCGCGTAGTCTGGCTGCGTTTCTGTTTCCACTATTTACCCCCAAGATGTATGCTTCGTTGGGCTATGGATGGGGGAATAGTGTTATGGCTCTAGCGGAGCTGGCATTGGCGGTTGCTGCGCCGATTCTGCTATGGAGATATGGTGCTACATTGAGAGCTCGAGCGACATCTAGCCTATAAGAGTCGGACTGTAGTGAGCTGAGCACACGGCCTATCAGTGTTACAACGTGTTATTCTGCAGGTACATCAAAGTTCTTGGAGGTTGGACTGAGGGCGCGATATCATCAGTCCAAATCTAATAGAAACGAATAACTCCAGGGTCAGAAATACTGATCTGAGTCGTATGGATAGCACATGCGCTAAGCCCATGCAATCTGTGATTTACAAATTATACCTGACGCGAGATATTGCAGCATCGTACTCAGCCACAATGCAGGTCAGACTCTTCTTGTCATCTGAAGGTCATACAAGAACCCCGCAGCCAACATAAGGACCTTCTTTCAATACTTGAATACAATATCTGACAAGGATTATCTAGTAGATTCCAAGCTGATACGCTGACGTGTTTACTAGGTGCTCACGACAATTCGGACCATCGGGAGGAAATCCGATATAGTGCTTATGCCAGGTCATATCTCACAGTAAATCATATAAATACCACCAACTACCATCAGTCCCGTCCATACCACCACTAACCAGTATCCCCATTAAGCTTAAAATAACGGCGTCTTCACAAACACAGAAAGCTTCACAAGTAGCCAGTGATAAAGATGGCCTTAAAATTATACATGCAGGTCTCTACCGCACGGCCACCAAGTCCATGGCAGAAGCATACCGCATTCTAGGCTACGATGCCCACCATGCCCTCGACGATGTTTGGACAGTTCCCTGGTCTCGTTTAGAGCAAGCAGCAGAAGCAACATGGCCTCACCTCGCAAGTCTTCCAGGCTACACTCACAAAAGCCCAGATGGAATTGCAGTACCTCGACCACCGTTCACCAGAGAGGATTGGCAAAGTCTTTGGGGCGAATATGACGTCGCTACGGATGTTGCATCGACTTTTGTGTTGGAACTCATCAAAGCGTATCCTGACGCTAAAGTAGTTGTCGTCCAGAGGAAGTTCGAAAGCTGGTGGCCATCGTTCAAGTCGGAGTTGTTGCAAACCCTTTACAACACCACCGCTTTTCAGCGTTTCGTCGTGTGGAACATCTTAGGCTTTCGAGCGCCGCACGCCATGATGAAGATCCATGCGGGTTTCTTCTCTGCAAACGAGTACTCACTTCAATCCATTGAGCCACGTGCTAGAGATGCATATGAAGAGTACTACCAAAAAGTTCGAGAAGCGGTACCTTTAGAGAGTGGGAGGCGGTTAGAGTATACTGTTGGGGACGGATGGGAGCCGCTGTGTGACTTTTTGGGGAAAGATGTCCCAGATGTACCGTTCCCAAGAGTGAACGATCGTGCTGATCATAGTGCGAGAGCTAAGAGGACCAATCGAAAGCTTATGGTGGATGGGTTGAAGATTATAACACCTTTTGTGGCGGTGGTGGCGGGTATTGCCTATTTCTATTGGAGACGATGAGCATCATAATGGCTTTACAGCTTCCATGCGTATTTAGGTGCTTGGTAGTCTTTCCATTCATACAGCAACAAGACTTTATGCAAATAATGGCTGGAAACTTTACAGTGAACGTCTTGCTAAGTCTTCCTATGTGTTAATGCTTAAAGATGGGCTGACAGTTGAACATGCATCTGAGAAATATTTACGCAGAATGATTATATAAATTTCCAACACGCTATAGAAGGCAAAGCATTATCATTAGCCATATGTTCACCTCACAGCCAGAGGTTGGCTACACTTCTGGGTGCGTTCCTCTTCCTCAAAGGAATAGCAGTACTGTTCCTCGTCACATTCTGGATAGTGCATCCCTCAGTTTTATACACACTCGCATACTGACCCGTCAGAACAGCCGCCAACCATTGGATCGCAGGAGCAGCGCTGAGGAAGAATTCTTGGGAATGTGATCCGACAGAGTTCCTTTGATAGAGAATGTTTGCGCCTACCGCGCAGTATCGATCGATCAGCTTATCTGTGTTGGCGATGGGGCTGATCTCATCATGGACTGCTTGATACGCGAAGATGGGCCATTGTGGAACGCCATGGTAGCCCATGATTCCATCGCGGTTGATGACTTTTATGACCTTGGGATCACGGAAGAAGTCATTGCCATTGGTGAAGAAATTGAAGATGTCCACGCCTTCATACACGGCGCCAGCCTCCGCAACGCTGTAGTTCTTGGCAGCCAAGAATCCAGTCTTGTTCTGGGATCCGTCGGTCTTTAGCTTGGAAATGACATATTTCTGTACATCTGGGAACTGGCTTGTGATTCCAAGAATGCCGCTGACTGCTAGACCAGCAGAAGCTTTGCCGGAGATACTTTCCACCACAGCAGTGATGTTAGGTGTAATGCCGCCAATGGCCGCCCCGACGACGTGTTCTTCAAGTTCGGGCGCATACTGCACGGCAAGTTCAGATGCCCATTCACTAGCTAATGCGCCTCCGGAATATCCCCAGAGCGCAACGCGGGACGAAGTAGAGTTCAGGCCAAGACCAAGAGAGAGAACGGCGCGAATCGAGTCAATGGTTGCATGTCCTGACATCACACCAGCCGTGAAGGAGGCCAAAGGACCTTCGTAGTCGGGTACATTCAAGAAGAGACCCAGACCCAAAGCAAGATTAAATAAGTCGGTGCCACCGGCAGAGTACGCGCTGTAGCTAGGGCTGTCATCAACATCGGCAGAGTCGTAGGGTGCTTGATACGAGAGGAGGGCACTCTGGTTAAACACACGCGCCGAAGTGCTGTTAGCCCCAAGCAAGGGAATATACAAAGTTGTGACAGCCCATGTCGCTTTGTATTGGCTATCCGTTGTGCGGTAAAGAATATTGTAAATAGAAGAGGAGTTGCCGACAATTGCGGTCAAGTTTCCAGGTGCAGGACGCACACGAAGAACAGTGCCAGGCTCTTTATCTTCATAGCCGTCGGGCGCGGAGTACCACGGATCTTGACTTGGTGGGAGGGGTGTAGAAGATACAGCCCGTGTGTAAATATGTGAGGAGGGAACAGCTGCGACGAGGCCTAACCAGAGACTCAAAAGAGCCAGGACACGATGTATAGCCATTGGATAGAGTTATGATGTAATTGAGGTATCTACAGTAAAATAAAAGTATGCGACGGCGGAATCTTGTTCTTTTTAACGTCTATCGTCCCCGTTGAAGTGCGGCGTTCGTTCAAAAGCTTAAGCCATGACGACAACGCATAATGGATGGGACGGTGCATGAGCCGAGGCATCCGTTTAAACCAAGCCTCGCGGCTTTATTGTTAAGAAATCCTGAAAGGATGCATGTTAAGGCTTTGACAGCGCGGCGATGACGGTTACTCTGGGGGGCCAAGAGGGTTGCTGACGAATCATAGCCGCGACGCCAGCCTTGTCTTACGCTGATGATGGGCGGTGGAACCAATCATGGACCCGAGGGTCCGGCGTACAGAGGCGGAGTGTTGAAGGGAGCGGTCAATTTGACAAGCGGACTAACGGTGTGTCTTGTGATCCGAGTGTAGGAATAGATCTCACGTTAGATGCATGGACGGGCAGACTATTGATGCAAGGCTTTGCTACGGCACGCAGTAAGAAAGAAGGCTGCGCAGGGCAGAACGAGAGGGGAACGGGGAAACTAGGTTAAGGCGGCACGATGGGATTCCGCGGCCACAGAAAGCTAATGCGGAGCAGAAGGAGAGGGGACATGCTGGAAAGAACCACAAGGTCTATCAACCGGAACTAAATCATGGATATTGGCAATAAGACGCGCGAGTAGAGAGCCACTCAGCAATATTGTTTCGCGGTCTTCGATCATTCCCGTCTCGTTTGGTAGGCTCGGACGCGTCGGGTGCCATCGTTTGAGGCTTGTCGCATGTTTTAGATCGGCTCGATTGGCGAAACGGCTGGGCTCACTGACGAAGACTCGGGAACTAAGTTAGTATGGCACCGGCGAGAGGGTCATCGCGTTCGTCATGAACTCCTCGTGAGGGTGATTTGTTGGCTAGATTGATCTGTTGGATTGGGTTTGTTTTGTGATATTAGTAGGTGACGTCTTCGAGTCATGTGCTGATAAGATAGTGGCTGATAAGCTCAATTAACCGATAACAATAAGCCTTTGTCGCAAGTCGTCTGAGCCAAAGCACGGTGACAAAGTTCCAACTTAGATGAGAAATCACCTAGATTATTATTCTCGACCCTCAATCAATCTGAATCTAGTCAAGACGGTGGGAACCATGAAATTAACACACACTTTTGACTGATATACCGTCTCTGTCTGCAAATTAGTACTCGTCATACTGTCGGCATTCGATTCACTTTCTAACATGCAACCATTCATTACTTTGTTACCCTATATCGACACCAAATTTTGAAACAATAAATCGCTATTCCGACGATGCGCCAAATTGAGATGGTCATCCACAACTATCATACAGTAAAGTACATCGGCCCATATCGATTCCGCCGTCTCCTTTCTCAAATCCAAGCAGTTACCTTCCGCCTAAACACCATATCGAAATTCACGGAACTTCTTCTGGTAGTAATACGTAGCAAGTCCGCCTACAGCACCAAGAACGATTGGCACAGGCGCACGACCTCCGGTCTTGATAATTCTGGGAATAGCAGATCCAGTGAGGAGTACACTGTTTGCCAGCGCAAGCTCAGAACCGTAGTCCTTGTTGTTCTTGAGAAGGTATCCTGCCGAGGTATGTCAACCACAGAACTCAACTTAACAGCTCTCTGCAAAACCTACCAGCATAAGCATACGAGACTCCAAGTCCAACACCAGCAACGAGAGAAGGCGTAGAGCGCGTGCGCATGTAGCCTGCAGTGCCACCAGCGGCCACTACAACAAAAAGTGGTCAATTGACTGACAGACCACGCTTAAACATTCGAAGAGCACTTACAAAGGGCGGAGAGAGTGAAAGAAGGGTGTTCAGCCATTTTTGCTGTGTTGATCGGTATCGTATCAAAGAATGATAGACGTGATGAGCCTTTTGGTAGTGACGAGATCTCAACCTTATCGGCTTCAGCGGGAGTTGGTGGGTCTTTAACGCTGACTAATGGAGAATTGATCCGGAACAATATTAAGCCTCGGCTTTTCCCCGAAGATATCCGTGTCAACAAACATTGGGCGAATGTCGCGATGATAAGTTGCACACGCGCTGAACGCACTTATCAGTATGGATTGGTGCGGACAATCTGTCGCATCCACTCCAGTCCTTCGTCCAAATTCTCTCCAGTAATGGCACTTGTTGGAATGATGCGCTATCGATGAGTTGTCAGTAGATTATTATTAAATGTTCCGAGGAGAACACGAACGCATTTCCTGGTCCTTTCAAGGTCCTCTTCTATTTCGAGATAGTCGATCAGCTCGCTCACACTCATAGCCTTCTATAGTCACGTCAATATGTATTCGTAACATGATCTCAAATCGTCGAACTTACCGGACTGTCCTGTTTATTCGCGAGAATCAGCACAGGCTGAGGATCAAGCATCTCCTCCCTCAGGACTAGCCACAACGCGTCCCTGGCTTCCTCCATGTTCTCTCTGTCAGTGCTATCGATAACGAAGACGATTGCACGCATAGTGAATAGCAGCTTCCTCCATACTGCTCTCAGTCTTTCGTCTCCGGAGTAGTCCAAGATGTTGTACTCTTGGGATCCTTGAAAGAAGCGGGTATTATTGATAGCTATTTCTCGTGTTAACAATCGAAGGCGTTGTAAATGAGAAAGGTGACTGACTCTCAGTTAATGGAGGCGTTGGCTTTTGTCCGCGACTGAGCTTGTGAATTATCGTTGTTTTGCCTGCTGAATGAAGACCCACGAAGCCAACTGCAATTGTGGGGGGAGTCCATAATTGGGAGAGAGTAGCGCCCATGTTGTGCGATTCTGTGCCGAGGCAGGTAGTTGAGTTGAAGAATTCCGGACGGTGGATGTTATTTTAATTTGCATTTGTGAGGTTATGGTTTCCTTTATTTAGGCATCGTTAAATGAAAACGGCATAAGCACTAGAATGAAGACACCGCCATGATGAACTATACCCGAATCTTACGGAAGCGGGGACTCGCAAAGCTAACGTGAATAAATGGCCCGTGAACTGGATTCAATAAGGATCAGGTAACAATGAGTACAAGCAATAATCTATTCGTCACGGACAGCATTTCTGGGTTCTTTGCTTCAAGTCATCTTCATATGCCGCTTGCAGCGAGCTGAAAGTCTTAAGCAGCATAATGTTAATAGCTGATGGTATGTCCGAGCCGTACTGCGAGTCTTCCGCAATGCTTCTACAATCATTTGCGTTTCACTGGAACGCAAGATGTGAGAATGGTGTTGCACAGATGAGGCGACCTTCATCAATGAACCTTTGCTATTACTACACTTGCCTTTCGCCATCGCTGAGCTGACAAGACTCGATATATTACAGGAGGCTGACCGCGTATGAACTGGACCAGCCATAGTTATACAGTAGATAGAGACAACCTCTGCCGCTGTAAAAGGTCGCGCCTGGATATAACTAGAGAATGTCTGCTGAAGGAGGCCAATCACAGAAGTTGCACTGCCAATAAAGGAGGTTGAGACGGAACAAGAAGTCTCGTCTTCAGTGCTTCCTCGGCGGCTCTTATCTTCCGAATACTCAGAAAACAATCTGTTGGCCGATAGACTTCAACCTGAAGCCGCCATCCGCTCTGAAAGCGAAAAGAACCTCTCTTGCAAACGCAAGCCCTCGCTTACTCTCCTAAATCTTAGGGTGTTTCCCCTTCCCTTCTGCTAGCTTCTTCACAGTTGTGCTCTTATGAACACAACTCTTCGTCCTGCTACGTAAAAACCCTATCGTTGCATCGTCTTCCCTTAACTGTTGGATCCTGCCACAACCAAGTAATGCCACGCGAGAAATCTAAGGAAGATCCTTCGTGGTCTCTACACCCGGAGCTACATGACTCAGTAGCAGAAAAGCTAGAGGAGGTGCAGCTAGAATACACCCTCAATCCCAACGATGAAGAGCATTCATGTATCAAAGCTACGATACCGCTATTATGGGCCGGTTTACATGCGACAACCGAAACTGCGGCAAAAAAGTCTGGTCAAGCAACACTATCACCATCACCATTCGCGAATACTCGCGAGACCGATATAATGCGCGAGTGTACCACCAGCGCTGCAGGAGATGCAAAAAAAAAAAAAGGGAATACCGAAACTTGATGAAAGGTCTTACGTCGAGAGGATTGCGTATCGCATGAAGAAATGGAACAATGTTGAAATCGAGGAACAAAAATGGGAAGAACACGATATGAAGCGGAAGCATGAGGTTAGTCTGTGCGAGGGATGCAAAACTGGGCATTGTTCAGCGGTGGATTATGAAATCGAATCGGACTGAGGTCGTTTAATGGTCCGGGATCTTTCTTTCAGCTTCCAAACTCATGTCGAAGCTGCACAGAACATCGGCATCTGATCCCACCTCGGAGAGTCTGAGAGAGAAAACAGAAGACGGTATTAAAACGCAGGGAGCTGAAAGTATTATGGCTTTGTAGCACGCTAGATTCTATGCAAAAGGTGTGCCACTACCAGGCTCATCGACCCCTAGCGCAATCTTTCCAATAGTCTTGCTCCCCTCAACCTGTCGATGTGCCTCCTTCAAACCTTCAAGTGTCAACTTGAGTCTTGTACCAACCGTCGACACCAGGGTCCCTTCTTCCATTAACTTTGCGATTGTGCCCAACATCTTGTAATAATACTCAACGCCGGTGTTATGATACGCAGCCGAACCCAACCAGTCCCAGGAGAATGTTAGAGACTTTGACATGAAGTCTGTCCCGTAAAGACTGACATCTGCTTGTACGATAGTGCAGACTCTGCCAAATGGTGCGCAGATCTTGGCGACGGCCTGAGTGTACTGTTCTGTTCGCGCGACAATATAGATGTACCTGGTATATGTTAGTGACGAATATCACCAAAGAGGCAGATGGTATTACTTGATGGGTACGTCGAGATTAAGATCAGAGATTTGCTTCACAAGATCTTCTCTGTGGTTGATGACATGAGTAGCACCCATACTTTTGCACGACTCGATTGTCTCGTCGCGAGATGCTGTAGCCACAACGACAGGGAGTTTCAAGACCTTTCTCGCAAGTTGGATAGCAGCACTGCCAACACCACCACCGCCATTGATCTACCAGGAAACATCATTAGTCGAGCTCATTTTCAATAGTTCGGGATAGTTCACGCACAATCAAAATGCCAGCATTCTCTTCATTTTTAACCTCCAACCTTTGCCAAAGTGATTGATAAGCCGTCACAAAAGTCAATCCATAGCTGGCCGCATCGACAAAGTCGAAGTTCTTTGGTTTATGGGCACAGCTGAATTCGCTTACAAGCTGGTATTCTGCATAGCTTCCTTGCTCAGTTGTGGCACCAACCCAGGAAACTTCGTCACCTTCTTTGAAGAATTGGCACTCTGGACCGACTTTCTCGACAACTCCTGCACCATCGAAGCCGATGATGTGGAAGTCCTTTGGGACATGCTCGTAATAGTCTGTGATTGAATTGTTAGAACTGACGTGAGAGGCGGAAGAAAGATAATACCAGGCGCATCGTCGTAGGTTCCTGATCGGACTTTGTGGTCGATGGGATTGACAGAACACGCCTTGACTCTGGAGGTTGTCAGCATTGCATCGCCCCATGTAAAAAGGCTGGATATACGAACTTAACTAGGACCTGTCGTCCAGTTGGGTCATTAGGCTTTGGTACATCTCGAGATTCGAGATTATCAACGGGGCCGTACTTTGCAACGCCGACTGCTTTCATGCTAGACATTATGAACGAATACTTCAGATAAATACCGGGTTGACAGCATCAGAAAAGAATCAGGTTGGTTTTTATACTAAAAAACGAATTTATATAAACTATGACGAATTCCACCGCATATTTCGTGGTGGAGAAGAAGACTTCATAAAATGGGTAACCTTGTCTAATATTGTCGTCATCATCCAACAATGACGCTTCTCATCTCATTCAAACATACATAAAATACCACCCAAACTTCCATTACAGCTTACGCCGTCGGATCCGAACTGCGACCTTGCCCTTTGGTGGAATCGTACCAAATGGGAAATAATCCATATTCGGCCCAACCTTTGCTGCTGCTTCAGGATCGACAAGTTCAATCTCGTAAGCTCGTAGAACAATTGCAACACTTGTCATGAGCTCTAGCTTAGAGAAGAAGCGACCTGGACACATTTTGGTGCCGCCGCCGTACGGGTAATAATAACCCTGGGTGCCTTCTGTTGTAACATGTGCTCTGCGGTCGTCCTCTGGTGTGCGCTGGGAAGTTGTTGGTGAAGATTTGGCGTTGGCAGTTCGGATTGGGCCGCTATTGGGATCGTCTTCATACTTGAGAAATCTCTCAGCCCAGAAGGAATCGACAGGGTGCTCTCCAGATCCATCTGGGAGTGTGTTTCCAGTGTTCCAAAAGTCTGGGTCATGGCCGCCGAACCAGGATGTAGAGAGCATGCCGACGCCTTGTTTCATCTGCCATTTGCCGAATCTAAGACTGGGGACGAGCGAACTTCGACCGACCGGCGCTGCAACGCGAACACGTAGAGTCTCGAGATAGATCGAAGTAAGAAGATGCCCCGAGCAAACCTTATCGATATCAAAAGATAGAGATCCTTCGCAGAATGAAGGCTCCATCTCAGCTATGACTCTGTCGGTGAGGTTTTTGTCGAGAAGTGTGCCGAGGAGCATCCACATGGCAGCAGGAATGGAATTAGCGTTCAACCTGGCAGTGATTAGATTTAAATTATTTAACTGTGAGAAATATACTCACGCCCACATCAAGCCCACATCAAGAGCGGCGGCACCTGTCGATGTAATCTCAAGATCCCTGAACATCGTCTGTCTCGCACTCAGAAGTCTAATACCAAACTCTGGCGTCCAATCCTTCTTAAGAAGCTCGTCATCAGTGAAATCGAGGTGCCGTTGGCCGTACTGGTGATAGCGTAAGATACTTTCTCGAAGACGGTCTCTCGCTTGATAACTCTTAGGAACAATCCATCGTGGCAGTCTTCTGAAGAGATTTGGCAAATGATAATCGAACGACCAGAAGTCTTCAAAGAAGTTTGGAGAGAGCTCCAGGAACTTCTCGCCGAACGTCGCTACTACAGTAGCGCGTAAAAGACAGTTCTTGAGCCAACCATAAAGATCATCGACCTCCACCCATTCGTCCTCTCGGAACGTGTTATCCTGCTCGATTTGCTTCGAGTAAACCTCCACAAACTTCTCAGTTAATACATTTAGGGCGTTTCCAGAAAGTAAAGAATGCAATTGACGATGCTGTACAAAGTGAAAACGCTTTTGCGGCTCAACATGTTCCCAACCAGGCGCAGGCTTCGCATCAATGCCAGACTCATCATTTGCATAGATCTCGACGTCAGGTTGAGGAAGACCAAACGCGTCTCGGACGGTCATTACACCGAAAGCTACAGTAGTCAAATAGCGAGAGGATTTGAAGAGCTCGATGATGGCTTGACCATGGGGAATGAAATACATTGGCTCGGCGCCTACGAAGATTCGGAGAGGGACCTTGCCGAACTTGGACCTGTCACACCTGTCAATCGAAAGAACATTTATCTGACAAAATGAGACTCACAAGATGGAGGATAAGAAGCGCTCAGTATCATAGGCGAAACCGATTGTATTCCCCACAAAGGGGATCCAATACGGAACCCTCGGGGGTTCCCTCACGGTGGTGTCATCGCCATAACCCTTGTTGCCCAGTGTAGTAAAGGCATACGTTACTAAGAAAGGCAGAATGAAGAGCAATAGAGTCTTGCCATACGAGGCTGTATCAATTGATAAGCCATTGGCTGGTGTCACTGTCGTGGCGTTCATTGTGTAACGGCGACATTGAGATCAAGATGAAGCCATGGCTCGACGGGTGAGATTGTTGAAATGGCAATTTCGATTGAAGTAAGCAAAGGTTGGTACCATTGGTCAGATATGGGGCGACTAGGAACGGTTCCTGGGAAGAGTTAAGCGTCTCGAGATCCTGGTTGCGTTAATTAGCTCTCCTTAGCTTCGCCGCCGTTGCGTTGTATTCCATGGTTCGGAGTTTGAAGACTGCAGAAATACTCATCTAGTGACCACAACTTCTACTGAGCGTTAAACAGAACTCCAGGGAAGAATCTCAGTGCCCCGTCAGGCGTCTGAGCTTCAATGTAACGGCAGTAGAAAAACAAGCGAGGGCAATGTAACTTTGCGACTGGACTTTGATACGTCCCGTAGGCACTGTAGACTCAAGGTATTGGGATTTATATAACTAAGGAGAGTAATCACAAAACAAACGGTTTATGTTCGATCGAATATCTTAAATATGTAAGTTCATAGATGGGAGTTCCGTCCCGGCTCAGGTAAGGATTACCGCGAACGGAAGATCAAGTTTACGAAAGATAAACTTAACCCCTCGCACTTCAGCTAGTTCTTTTACCATCTTTACCTCCTTCAACTTAGGATCATCATATAATGCATCAGAACAATCAATAGTCTTCAGGTTTTTTAATCTTCCCTTTGGCCCAGTTTCTTCGAGTAATGTCAACATGCCAATAAGAACTTGACGACGATCTGATACGAATTGGTTCAGCATGCTCGCTGGAGCTGGGCCGCGATCAATTTCTAAGCGTTTCCACGTGCACCATAAAGATTGGTCAAACAGCATGAGATACTCGATCGATTGAGGGAGTCGGCTGGGCTTCATCTTCCTTGGCTTTGAGGTGGTCTCACTACCGTCTTCGCTCTGGAATAGATGATCCATCTCGATGCTAGCACGTTTCAACTTTTTGAGCTTCCGGAAACACTCGATCAGCGCATCTGCCTCCCCTGGTTCCGATACCCAATTGACTGCGTCGTAATCCAAGAGGAGGACTATCTCTTCCAGAGTTGGGGCGTGCTTGACAATAGACCTTGCAAAGTCGGTGCTGCTACGAGTAGCTTCTTCCTCGGAAAAATACACATGAAAGACTTTTAGATTCCTGCAGACGCTCAGAATCCTTTCCAGCCCTATGTTTGAAAGGTTTGTCTCTTCTAGAAATAGCGACTCCAGCGGCGAGGTTCGCTTCCGGTATGGCATCATGTAACTGTTCTCAGTGAACGTCATCACACCGTCAGGGTCGTCTTCGTAATCATCGCATATCCTGTAGGCCTCAAGAATTTTGAGGTTTGGAAAGTATAAGAAAGGCGAGAGGTACTTCATGCAGATGGCTCCTTCTGTGTCCCAGTGTCGAAAGTTCAAGTGATTGAGCTTCTCTAAGGGCAAAGGCTCAGTCGGCTTCGAATCATCAGACACGAACCTCCGAGCAAGTTGTTGGCGAAACATAGGACAAGCAGCCTATAGTCATTCTCTCTTTCAAAATGAGAGATTGTCAAGCCCAGCTTAGTCAAGTTTGTTGACCAGGCCAGAACAAGGACAGCTATCGCACCATTCTGGCCATGGCGAATTCCTTCGCATAGGTTGGTAGAACTTGCCAAATCTGGCAGTAACTCTCTAGCTACCTTGGCCAGTAGCCCAAGATTTTCTGCATCGACCAAGGCATGACCATCTCCATGGTCCTTTGGGTCTTGGAACGTATTGATGTCCAAGCTCTTGACCCGTGGTCGAAGCTCGGGATATCGCAACAACTCCAGAGCGAATCTATCGATAGCCGGACTAGAAGAAGGTCTCTCGTAATGACCATGGTCGGTCCAATGGCGCGCTCTGAGAGGAGCTGCAATCTGGCTGAAATGCTTATTGACGAGACGGATTTTAAAGATGTCGGAGTGATCGAGGTCGGCTACATATGTAAATATGTACTCCAGAATCTCATTTGGTATGTTTATCAATTTGGCCATGATGATGTTTGACCCAGAGTATGGAGAAAGCGGATGGAAATGCGGCTCTTATACACTGTCTATGCTGTGGCTAGGCAACAGTGCATCATCACGTGCTTAGCGTAGAGTCTACGGCGAACAAAACGGAAAATTCGAACCTTGGCACGTCTATGCAGTTAGAAGCAAGAGTTGGTTCTTGGAAGCAGTATGTTGTTTCTTGCTAAAGGTCTGAAGATCATAGTCGTTGTTACCCGATTGGCCAATGCTAGTGACACAGCCATGAATCTCGACCATCGAGACGAGGGCACGATTCTGGTACCAAGGAAGCAAACTTGTCTGGATCACCATTCTTTCCCATAAACAAAAGCTGTACTCCGTTAGTTTCAGCTAGTGATTCCAGCGTCTCAGGACCTTCAATCTTGGTGTGCTTTTCAAAGTGACCATTGCTCACTGAGAACAGTAGAGTATGGGTGTGACAAGCGATGGAAAGCTGATGGGTCTGCAAAATCGCCCAAGCAATATATTGCGGTCCGTGTATTCTACCATATGTTCATTAAAATGATTGATGAGGCTGGTTCGTCGTGACAGTATCCACAATTGCACCACGCTGGAGCAAGAGGTTAATGATCATCTGGGAAGTTTTATCCACAAATCAGACGAAAGGAAAAGAGGTACAGCTCGCCCCGTAATGACAGGGTTCTACACTTGCTTCTACAGTAGCTCTACACAAGATGTTTTCACAAGCAAGATGAGGCTACAGTATGGGTTGTGAATAATTCTTGATTCGTTCTAGTGTACCATACTAGTATAAACAGAGACAAAAGCTAAGTGCATTATATAGCCGAAAAAGAAAATATACAAGTCTAAAATAGAAAAGCGTCAAGTGACTCCACCTCTAATAATCCCTTACTTGGTCTCCTTAGCATTCTTGACATCAAAGCGGTCAAGGTTCATGACCTTGGTCCAAGCAGCAATGAAGTCCTTGGCAAACTTCTCCTTGGCATCAGCGCTACCGTAGACTTCAGAAATGGCGCGAAGCTCGGCGTGAGATCCAAAGACGAGGTCGGCACGGGTGGCGGTCCACTTGGTAGACTTGGTAGCGCGGTCAGTGGCAGTCCAGAGCTCACCGCGTTCGTCCTTCTTAGACCACTTGTAGGCGGGAGAGAGCAGGTTGACGAAGAAGTCGTTGGTCAGCTGGCCCTTCTTCTCGGTTAGAATGCCGTTGGATGATCCGTCGAAGTTGGCGTTGAGGGCGCGGAGACCACCAACGAGAACGGTCATCTCGGGAGGGGTGAGAGTCAGGAGACCGGCCTTGTCGACAAGAATCTCCTCAGTGCGAGCGCGGGCAGTTCCGTGTCCGTAGTTGCGGAAACCATCGGCGAGGGGCTCGAGGTAGCTGAACTGGGTGAGGTCGGTTTGCTCTTGGGTAGCATCAACACGGCCAGGTGTGAAAGGAACCTCAACATCCTTGAGACCGGCATCCTTAGCAGCCTTCTCAACGGCAGCGACACCACCGAGGACAATCAGATCAGCGAGAGAAACCTGCTTAGACTCGGACTTGGCGTTGAACTCCTTCTGGACACCCTTAAGAGCGGAGAGAACCTGCTTGAGCTGCTTGGGGTTATTGCTGGCCCAGCTGACCTGAGGCTCAAGAGCAATGCGACCACCGTTGGCACCACCACGCTTGTCAGTTCCACGGAAGGTAGAGGCAGAGGCCCAGGCAGTAGAAACCAGCTTAGAAACATCCAGACCGTCAGCCTTAAGAATTGCAGCCTTAAGAGTAGAAACATCCTCGTCGGTGATCAAGTCTCCCTTGCGCTCAGGGAGGGGATCCTGCCAGATGAACTTCTCCTTGGGGACCTCAGGGCCGAGGTATCGAGCAGCAGGGCCGAGATCACGGTGGAGGAGCTTGAACCAAGCCTTGGCGAAAGCCTCGTTCATCTCCTTGGGGTTCTTAAGCCAGCGCTTGCAGATCTTGAGGTAGGCGTCGTCGTTGATGAGGGCGAGATCGGAGGTAAGCATAGTGGCACGGCGGAACTTGGTGGTGTCGAAAGGATCAGGGTAGTCGACAGTGCCGTTGACGGCTTCCCACTGATGAGCACCTGCGGGAGACTTGACAAGGGTCCACTTGTTGCCGAGAAGACTCTCGAGGAAGTGGTTGCTCCACCTTTAGATTGTCAGTATAAGAGGAATTGGAAATTGGTGGTTAGACTCACTTGGTAGGTGTCTTGGACCAGATGACCTCAAGGCCACTGGTTTGTTGGTTAGGACCGTTGCCCTCACCAACGCTGTTGTGCCAGCCGAGACCCATCTCTCCAAGGTCAGCAGCCATAGGCTCAGGGCCAATGTTCTCTGTGACTGAGTCAGTTACTAGCCTTGATCGATCTCATGTTCATGGTTACTCACTTCCAGGAACAGCACCGTGAGTCTTTCCAAGGGTGTGTCCACCAATGATAAGAGCAGCAGTCTCCTCATCGTCCATGCCCATGCGACCGAAAGCCTCACGGATGTCCAGAGCGGAAGCCTTAGGGTCAGAGCTGCCGTCAGGGCCCTCAGGGTTGACATAGATCAGACCGAAGTGAGTAGCACCAAGAGGCTTCTCGAGCTTGTCGGCGCGATCGTAGATGTCGGTGCTGCCGTTGTAACGGACATCGTTACCCTTGGGGACGAAGGTGGTTTCGGCACCCCAGTAAATGGACTCATCAGCTTGCCAGGTATCGGGACGACCACCTGCGAAACCAAGAGTCTTGAACTCGGAGCTCTCGAGGGCGACGTTACCAGCGAGGAGCATAAGATCAGCCCACGAGATCTTGTTACCATACTTTTGTTTGATAGGCCCTGGGCTTGTTAGAAGATTTAAATTCGCTGGAAATGGTAGGACATACAGAGTAGACGGCGGGCCTTGTCAAGGTTCTGGTTATCGGGCCAGCTGTTGAGGGGAGCAAATCGCTGTTGACCCATTCCGCCACCACCTCGACCATCCATGGCACGGTAGGTACCGGCGCTGTGCCAGGCCATACGGATGAAGAGACCACCATAGTGACCAAAGTCAGCAGGCCACCAGTCTTGAGAATCAGTAAGAAGCTTGTGAAGATCCTTCTTCAGGGCATCATCTGAGAGGTATCAGTACATGATGCAGTTAAAAAGAAAAAAGCTTAGAGTAGTTCTTACAGTCTAGAGACTTGAATGCCTCGGTGTAGTCAAACTCTTCGCCCAATGGGTTAATCTGTGGCGAAAACTGTCGTAGAACATCGAGTCGTAGTTGGCAAGGCCAAAAGTCCTTGCTTCGTGTACCACCACCAGCCTGATTGCTGGCGACTCGGCATCGTCCAAAATCTTCGGCGATTTCTCTGGGGGGCAACAGGTTCTCTGGTGCATCCCGCTTGGCGGCGAAAGGGCAGTCGCCAGCTACTAGAGGCACGAGGCCAGTAGCTAACAAGAGTGATTTTGCATGCATAGCGAATGTGTGCTTATCAGATCGTTGTGTGTGGCGATACTGATGAAGTGAGCGAAGTGGTTGTCTTGTATAAAATTGAGGTGGACTTGTGTTTAGTTTTGTAGGCAGAGCGGATAAAACTTTATTGCTTAGATCTACAGGGGCTGCAACGGCCAAGTCGGCAGTGTTAGTGGAATAGGGCGTCCTGCAACAAGTCAAATACTGGGATCAGCAATTTTCTAATGCGTACAGCTATTTACAATGGGGCAAAGTCGATGAGCAGAAGCCAAAAGCAAGGAGGCTCATGTTGTACAAGGGTCAGGGTCAAGGTTTGTGGTGTTCTGTGGCACATGGCCAAAGTGCATTCTCGTGGACTTGGCAAGTATGCAGCCTTCTCTTCTAAGCACCAACGTCATGCTGGGGTTACCGGGTCCCCAGGCTTCCAGGCTCCCTTGCCAGGTGTGTTTCTCACTGGTGTATGATGGTGATAGGCGGTGACGATACCTTGTCTAGTTGTCTCTTCCGAGAAGCGGGTGTGGAGACGGAGAAATAAGTGCTGATACTGATGGGACCCTGATAAGCGGTTCCCTACAGGGCCTAAGCTCAAGCCGCTGTCCTGTAGTGTAACTTAAGTATGGATACAGAGTACTGAACTGTATGTACTTGTAGGCCTGTAGTTAACGCCCCAGCTGCCGACAGGGATCTACCAAGACTTGAGTGGTCCGCCATCAAATGAGTGATCACGGTATCTGTATTACTGTATTACTATTCGTTTACGTGAGATGCCAGACGAAGAAGGTGGTAGGTAGCTTAATATTGAGTTTCGGCCATGAAACCACTCGGGATCTAGACTAATTTAACTTAATTTTGTTCAAAGCAAGTTCGTTTATTAAAGTTCTTTAACGGCGCAATCTTTGTCGATTTCCAGCAAGTAGCTTAATAATACAACGTTTGTTTAACGTAGATTGCAGTGGCCAGGATTGAGTGTTCCATGCTCCATCCCACTAATGCCCCGAGCCCCCCACTGCTTGTACCCAAAGGTGATCCAATCGGACTTTAGTGAAACGAATTAATCTATTACCATACGCCATCAGTGTAATGCCGTGGAGGCGGCCCGGAGGAAATGGCCCTAAGCAAGGTCAAATGCCGTGTCACCTTTCCGAGTTGAGTTGGATGTGTTGGATGAACTAATTGATAACATTTCACTCTGTCCTCAGCGAAAGCACAGTCACAAGGTCCCAAACTGGCCATTGTAAGCTGAGACAATGCCAATTATCACGGTGGCCTCGACTGCTGTGTAACCCCGTATCAAAGCTCAGCACGTATTCTGCTGCGGACGAATCCGTGCGTCTCTAGAGTCTGCATATTATCTGACCGCAGTAAAAGTCTTGTGTGTGCACAGCAGATACAGATGAAATGCACAAAAGCCAAGAAATGGCTGTGCGAATCAGATGCTTAGCATTAGATGCTGACATTGACAGGCAAACGAATTTGTGACAAGGATAGGTAAGCTACAGAGTACTGTAGCTTGGCTCGTAGCTGAGCTTATTGTAAGCGTAGAAGTCTGCGTGTACTGTACATACAGGTAGACCGAACTGCGGTCAGATGCATGCATGGCCCATTACGCGACCTTGTCCGATCCACGCAATCACCCAGTTTACTGGGGATCCTCCCACTCAACAAACAAATAAACATCTGATAAACTAAGCTCATCATCAACAAAACAAAGTGCCTCCTTCTCCATGAGCTTTATTTCTAATAATAGCCATGCAAAAGACTGCTCTTCTGCCCGCTTTCTTGGCTCTGTGATAACATCCATCACAATCACATAAAATGGTCCGACTTATTTTCTGTTGGCTCCCACAGTGGAAAGCCAAGCATCAAAGCGTTCAATAAAAACCGTCCCATCACCTCGGCTATCCTGCAGCGGCAACTCTATCGAGAATGTCACCGCATGAGACCCCCAATCCATTGGCCTTCCGGTACAGGGTGGCAATGGCTGTCGCGCCTACCCCAGTGATGAGGATCTTATCATTTGACGGTATTGCTGGACCAAAACAGAAGCTGTCTTGATTTTCCAAGACTGCCACTCTGCAAATCCACGGCGCAGCAGCTGGATTGACAAGAGCCGCGAATACCCTGCATGAGCAATCTATCACCACCCAGCCACACACGCGCATCTTGTCAAAATCAGCATCTTGTGATTCGTGCGCATTCGCTCCTTGTTATACCCGGACGCTATTATTAGAGGTTTTTTTTTTTCTGCCTGAGCATGGTGTAATGTACCTGCATCTATTAGCAAGCCACTTTATAGGTAGGTGTTACAGTCCACCGTGGAGGAACAATGCGAGTATGCGGCATGGCACGGCAAAGCACAATAGACTTCCCAAGGGTCGACAAAGGCTTTCGGATTATGGTCTTATTCTTCTTCTAGGCCTGCCTGCTGCAGAATTTTGATTTGGAATCAATGCGTTGACGATCCATTGGTGCGTGCGGGGTCGATAATGAACATCATGCGAAGATGGAGAAGATGTGCAGGGATAAGGCCTTCGCTTCGGGCCTTCGCCACTCATCACCTTGGAAAGCTCTTGGCGCTAGCCTTCATTAAGTGAACAAGAACTCTGTAGAAGACCTTTTGGGAAAGAGGGATGATCGGCCATGTGGGATAGCTTCGTTTCTTTATACGATATAGTTTAAGTGAAGTCCCATCGGCAATGGATGAGATGGCAGCTGACAACTAGATGTAGTATCGCCGGAATTGTGTGCCGGCATTATGTATATGTCCCTCGGAGGTTGTATGCGAAAAGGGAGTATACCCTACAGAAGAAGAGTGAATTCAATGACCGCTGACCATAATAGCGTAAGCACTATATCATTTGACGCCGGATATGGTTTGCCCGGAATTTCATATCTGCGTGCAAACTTCTGCCTAGTGAAACGGTCCGGACGCGTTGATGTTGATGGCAATCTTTTCGTAACCTTGGCAATCGTTGAGTATCTTGTTCGGGCGTGAATCTGGGCAACTGATCCAGGTGTATTTAGAAACTTAATGCGAATAAACCTGATCTCGGTCTTGGCACCATTCATGGTAGTCTCCCTCTCGTGCCTAGATATTAAATATTACGGATTATCAGTTAGGGTTGTTTAACTACAGGGTATCATCGAGTCCCAAACCACACCATCTCCTATCTTGTTATTCTTTGCTCACAGCCAATACGATCCAGATAGCCTTTCCGGTCTTTTGAAACCCCCAAACCACCTGCTGTTTGAAAAACACACGATGTACCCCTTCCGCCGGAAGAATGCTGAGATCGATATTGAAGCTTCTCGGCATCTACCACTACCTCAATCGGCACTATAGGCTCGCATTCTTCATCTTCCCCATCTTCTTCATCGTCACTGCGTGTGTCCTCCGCGTTTCCACCGCGCAGAACTCGCATGACCAGCTTGACGATCATAACAAGCCAGACCATCATGAGTCCTTCCAGGAACAATAATCCGCTGAGGAACAATGACTTGATGGTGTAGTCGTAGCAGATCCTACCAGAGCCATAGATCAATGGTTCTAGCATGTAGTAGCACCCTGTGTTTTCTGGCACCGGCTCGGGACCGACGATGTTCTTGCCAGAACCAACAAAGCATTTCGAACCTGTGATGGCCAGACTATGCGCATAGACAGACCAGCAAACCATGACGAATGCAACATGTCGACATAGCACCCAGCTAACAACAAAAACACCAAACATGACATCGCACAGAGTCTGAAGTCCCATATACTTGAGGCACTTCGCAGCGGAGAATATCAGATCGTTGAAATCCATCAGAATCAGTACCACGTTGCCGACGCGGGTTAGACCGTAGCGGTAAGAGCTGTACACCAATGCAATGGTGACGATGTGGTGAGAGACCATCTGCCAGTAGTCCTTGCGGCGTTTCTCGATATTGACGACTATCATCTGTTGCAACCAAAAGGCTAGTTGGGCCAGCATGTATGATTTTACAAGACCCGATACTTCACGGTCCGGCCAATTCGTCCACATGGCTTTGAAGTCTAGCCAATATGGCGACGTAGCGTAGATGTACTAGAGCTGTTAGCAGGGTTAGGAGCGGCGCAATTGCAAACATACCATGCCAACAGACCAACAGGTAGAGTAGTAAATGAACAACCAAGCTTGTTCCTTGAACCGCATTGACTTATCCCTACTCAACCCCCACAATGAAGCGATTGGCCCCAGGATGAATCGCATCGTTGCATCGCGAAGACCAGTCAACAAGACAATGAGGACGACTACCAGGAAATTGTCATCAAAGCCGACGCCGTAGTTCCCTGTTTCGGGGTTCAAATAAGACAGCGAAGTGAATTTTGAGGTGATGGGACGCGTAATAGTGGTGCATCGGGCAAGCAGCAATGGGGCGAGCAAAGCGAGGCAAATGCCTACCAAAGTCAGTATTGTGGGAACCAAGATCGGTGAAGATGAAGGTGAAGGCGATGGTGATTGTTTCTACATACCAATTTGATTATCGATAAGCCATTGCTTCAATGAGACATGCCCTCGTCGGCATTCATCTACGTGACGACTCTGTGAACGAGATTTTGTGGCCATGATCAATACTGTCAAGCGCTGAGTACCAAATTAGCAGCACTTCTTGAAGCTTGAACTTTATATCGTTCCGAGAATAAAATGGATATACGACGATATTTAAAAGAATATTGCCTCCTTTATTAGTTTACCATTAATAGCCTGACAATCAGGTCACGTATGGAACGACAAAACTCGGCGTTCCGCGGGCGCCCGCGGGGTCAATCTCATTTGCGAAAAAAAGGGTCCTTTACGAAATAAACGCGAAAAAAGAAAAAAGATCTGCAGTAAGACCGAAAACTAAACGCGTTCGTATTCGGAGAATTCCTTTGGCATGTCGATGGACCGACATGAGTGGTTGGTGAGGTGAGCTTATCTGCCGGAGATCGAACTTGTTGATCGGGCCGGACGAACGGTGAGCTTTGCCTGTGGACTGATATGTTGGATGCCAATGGCGGATTCGTGATCGGACAAATTAAGCTTTGGCCTTATCGGTATTGTTTTCCCCAAGGGATATCAAGATGACGCAGATTAAAACATACTTTAGGATACCCTTTGAGACATGACGACTGGCCCCTCAAACACATCCAGTCCCTCGATTCGCAACAAGCCACCTGATAGATATGAAACCATGTTTTTTCAGTCCCCAACATTTTTGTATTGGCCAGTGACGTGATTTAGAATACAATGACATTCTTACCGCTATTCTTCCCTGTTAAATACTCTTGTCTCATTTCCTCAGCCTGCTCAATCTTCCACTCCTTGATCTTGACCTGAATATTATGCTTTACCACAAGCTGCAAGAGATCTTCCAAATCTTTGCGATCAGCCAGAAGAGATCCTACAAGATTGATATCGCGGAAGATAATATTTTGATAAGACATAGTGATGCCTTTCTCGGGCTGGCCTAGAAGGACCATCTTCCCGTGCTTGCGTGTGAGTTGAGCTGCCAGGTCGAATGCTGCGGGCGCGTCTGTTGCGATGATTGTTGCATCGAGACCTGGATAGTCGCTCTTTACTACGTTCGTGATCTTTTTCATGGAGGCTTCTGGCGGATCAGAGGCGAGAATACAAATATCAGGCTTCAGAGCATAGGACGAAACAAGGTCTAAAGTGTCTTGTTTGACGTCGATCGCAGCGACTTGATAACCCTGCGCGAACAAGTGAGCAGCGATGGCTCATCATGAGTGTCAGTACTTACCATTGCTTTGCCCAATTGCGTTCCGATATGTCCAAGACCACCAATGCCAACTATACCAATCGAACCTCCAGTGGGGACTTTTGCGTTCTTGATCCCTCCGTATATGGTAGCCCCGGCACACATCATACAGGCCGCAGTGGGGAACTCAAGAGAGTCGGGTAGCTTGACTGCGAAGCGTGCATCACTATGAATAGTCAGTAAGCTCTGCAAGTACCTACATGGAAAACGTGTTGAGGATAAAATGATGTGCTTACGCCACCATGTATTCCGCCCAAGCTCCATCGGCAGTAATTCCTTTCATCTTAGGCGCGTCGCAGTAAATAGGCTTTCCAGCCTTACAATCCGGACACTTGCCTACGGAAAACGTCAGAGAAGCTGTATCAAACAGTTGTCCTACAGAAAATGCTTACCGCAACAGCTGTCGAAGTTGAGACAGCCCACGCGATCACCCTCAGCGAAGCCTTGAACCGCAGAACCAACCTCAACAACAACACCAGCTGGTTCATGAGATCCTATGAATGGCAGATTTGAACCAAATTCTCCCCCAAGAGCCATGCAGTCTGTGTGACAGAAGCCGCCCGCTTTGATCTGAACGAGCAGTTGGTAAGGCTTGGGTTTAGGCTTGTTTACCTCCGAGACTGAGTAGGGTGCGTTGAACTCTTTGATCTGGATTGCCTTCATCGTAGCGAGTGGTTCAACTGTTGGTCTGGGATGTCTTGGTCAAGTGAAGGTGAGTCCAGCCGACGGTTTGAGAGTAGTAGTTGAATGGGTTCATCACGTCATAGACAGTGCTGCCAATGGAGAGACGGGAAGATGCTCCACTCGCTTGATCGGGTAGCTGATATGAAGACCCGGTCATACAGGCTGCAAAATAATCGTACAGTAGCTATGGCATTATCTTGAAGTAAAAGGCACGACAAAATACTCCTAGGTAGCTTCAAACGACTCAGCATACAGCTTGGGATATTATATCTGTCAGGTCTTCTGGGTGTATGTATTTTCACGCAACGTGAGAGTTAGTCGAGTGTAGCAGCATCTGGATATGGGGAAAGTGATGAGATGATTAAGTCAAACTGTTCTCTGCCATCCCGATAAATCAAGATAGGCACTCGATCCTGACCTCAATATTGAAGAGACCCAAAAGAAACTCTGCATTCTCAGCGCTACTTGGCGTTGCAAAGTTAAGAAGGCCCTGTTCCAAAGCGTATGACACAGACATCCAGTATTCGTTTGATCTCTTCATAGAAATTTACTATCGGTATATATTGGTTCCTTGAATGCGTGGCGAGCAAGTCCTGGATTACATGACTTCACTCCCATCAAATAATGGGCAAGAAGGGTGTAATTTTGTTCTGAGACCAGTTCAAGGTCATTGTGTCACTATCAGATGCTTTGCTTTGTAAGAGTTCCATCGCGATGCTTCTTCTGCAGTGACTTGAGGCAGTTCGACAAATGTCTGAATTCGCGCCCTAACTCTACACGACCTGCGTATAACGCGCCTGCGTACACCGACTTCTGTTCATAGACTTCAACTCATCTTAACTCATCATGTGTCCATTACTGTATTATCCGAGGGTTAACCCTTACAGGGCTCGAGCGGATGGTTGCTGTTAGACGCTGGGAATTGGCCCAGTCCTACACGGCCAGGCAAGTGTTCTGCTTCTCAACCATAGGAAAATGAATACTGGGACTTCGAGGACTCTCTTACTCGCAATTAATGGACTACAGAGTACCAACAGAGTCGGGAGTCGGTGGACTTCAACCCTAGTCCATTCCACACATGCACCTTGACGGCGACGGCGCTCGGGCTTTCTGTGATGGCCAGATTAGCAGATGCCCAAGTCTCCCCATTGCTGGCCCATCACATTTTACTATATCCCAGTCGCGCATCTTCGTCTCTTCCTTGATGGCCCAGCTGCATTCGCCAAGACATGTTAGGCGGATGATCTATGTTCCATCCCATGCTGTAGATGATTGGCTGGATGACGGCCTCCATAAATCACGCCGCTCGTCACGTATAAGACGCAGTCCTTCTTTACATGCCGATGCACATATCTTTCTCTCTCTCAAATTCCTCTCCTATCAGCAAGTACATTCCCTGATTCCTTGCTTCTGTCCCTTGAGCTTCACCATGACTTGCAAGGAGAACACTGTCTACGTCGTCACTGGCGGTAACAGAGGCATTGGCCTGGGTCTTGTCAAAGCTCTCCTTGCTCGCCCCAACACCACCGTATTTGCAACTGTTCGCAACGACAAGTCTCAATCATCGCTCGAGTCTGCCCTCCACGGGGCTCCAAAAGGGAATGGAAGTACAATGTCCATTGTCCAGCTGGACTTTTCCACAGCCCTTACCCCTGACCACATCCTCGCTGCATTTAACATCGACCATGTTGACGTTCTGATCAACAACGCTGCTGCTAGCTTCCAAAGCTACCCGGTCCTCGAAATACCTGTCAATGACCTCCGATCGTCTTTCGAGATAAATACCATTGGGCCTCTAACCGTTGTCCAAGGTCTGTGGCCACTACTGCAAAAGGCCACTGCGCCAAAGGTTGTGAACGTCTCTTCCTCGGTCGGTTGCATTACCTTTCAGGAGGTAGTTGCTGGGGCATACGGGCCTGGTAAGGCAGCTCTGAACTGGCTTACGCGCGCCCTACATATGCAAAACGAGGGGTTGATCGCTTTCGCTCTTCATCCCGGGTTTGTAAGCACCGACATGGGCGATTCGGCTGCAGCGGAGTGGGGGTTTCCTTTGTCTATGCTTGAAAGTGTAGAGAGCTCTGTTAAGGGGATGCTTGCAATTATTGATGGTGCTACCCGCGAAAACACCTCAGGCAAGTTCATCACGAACAAGGGTCAAGAGCTTCCCTGGTAACTCGTCGTCGAATGTCTGGTCGATCAGATCTATATAGAGATGCACCGACTCCGTTAGTACTTATAACTTGTAACAGTTACTTGAGTTCACACACACGCTCGTTTGCAAATTTAAGAGTGCCGCTGCCTCGTTGAGGTGTATATAAGTAGAAGGTATGGGGGGGAACTGCATTAAAGTGCCGCATGTGGCCGAAGTCAAAATCCGTGAGTGTGACCTTTGCCCTTCTTGTAGCACCTTTTATAACAGGCTCCACCTACAAAAGTTTGATATAAAGCAAAAAGAGGTTATCCTTCATCACTTACGTGTGCTAGAAATAAATTTACCTAGCGGGGTAAGCGATAGCACATCTTGCCGACCCAGCAACCAACTCTCTACAGAACAACTCGTGGAAGTGTTATTTATATAGCCATACCAATTTCCATTTCCCAGATTTTCCATCTCTCATCCCACCTCATCTCTCTACCCACGAACTTTTACATTCCTTTCACCTGGAACCAGAGAATTTCAACATGTCCCCGTTCGACCAGTGGATTGGATCATGGAAGGGCGCCGTCGGCGGGTGTATCGTTGCTGCCCTGATCTCTGGCGCCCTGATGTGGTACATTTGCAGTGTTTCTGAAGTACCCGAGAACGATCCTGAGAAAGCTGAGGAAGCTGAGGAAGCTGCAAAGACTGAAGAGCCCCCGAAGGCAGAGGATCCCCCACAGGATGGAGAGGCTTCAGGGAGTGGCTGAACAAAGCACGGCTGGCAATATCCAGAGAGCCCAAGAGGTTCACCAATGATCTGAGTAAGTGTCTACCATATGTATCACAAGTCATAGATATACTGACGCTTTGTCATTGATTCTTGCAGTGGGTCGTTCGCCGCAAAAGGTCGCTGTTGTTTCCTTGATAATTTCATCGAATGGCTGTCGTTCTCTTTCTCTTCCTTTCCCACCTTTCCTTCTGGCTCAGGCACCTGGTGATGGAATCTTCAGTGTTATATCGAGTTTATTATGCAATCATGCGGGCTGCAAAAGGGTAGATGCGCCAAACCCCTTTACCGTCTTGAGAATTAAGGAAGCTATAACAGTCTTGGGGCAGTTGAGTCAGATTTAGACGACCCCCTCGTTGATGAATCTTGTCGGTTTACTCTGGTGTTCTATTTCTACTGCTATCTACCCGACAGAATGTCCAAATGCGAAGGACTGTGGTGGACGGGGTAACACTGGGCTTCGAGTCTAGCTAGAACCAATTTACTATCCCTTTCTCTTTCGGGCAACGAATCTAGACCTAACTCATCAAGCTTCTAAAAGTCGATCCCTTATACTTTGACTGTTTAAAAATCATCCTATAGCCTGCTATTTTTGCCAGGAATCATGCTTAGGACAGTCAGTAGTGCGCCTATCACTCGTGGTCACTGCCCCGCTTTGACAGTATAGCTCAAAGAGTTTCACAATAAATCGTCTGCTTCATTATCGGAAAATCCCGCTTCCCCGTCAAATGGCTAGAACATACTAGAAGTACTGTTAGGTTGGAGTTACGAACCTTATGCGAAAACTTACCAACAAAAGTCGGGGAGGCGTCGATGCGACTTACCAGCTGACCCAAAAATGGTCTCGCATTGGACCCTTGGAAAAGTATTCTGCAATCGGAAAGATGACATAACATCCAGAAACATGCAGTAAATGCATATAAGTCGAGAGACCTAACCTGCTATTGACCGAAATCATCCGCTCTTTCTTGACTACCAACGTCCTTGAAGGCCCAAACCATAAGCCAACACGACGCTCGCGCATCGATAACATTATCAACACATACGTACACCATGACGAAAGTGACAACATTCGAGTACGCCTTGCCTGTAATTTTTATAATATCTTTACTACCAGCCGTTTACCTCTATATCAGATGTTTCGCGGCAGGAGATCAAAGGGAGGAGCACATGAAATCTATCACTTCATTCGGTCCTCATACGGAAATTCGCGATGTTATGGCAAAACTACAGAAGGCCCGTCTGGCTACAAAAAGACATGAAGGTATGTGTTTCGATGAGAAACTTTCTATGATAAGAGGCCTTTTCGGTGTTAAGTACTAACAGTATTCAAGAAGCGGGGAGTGTATGACTAGATGCAATTGCAAATGGAGACAGTATCGGTCAACTCGGCGTGCAGAAATGGTATTAGCGACGGTGTTTGTTGTGAGACTCGCAGTCTTTAGCCTTTCGTACTCATACACTCTTCTTATTACCATATCTTCTCTACAGTTCTTCTTCCCTAGTCACATCTCTCATTTCGGAATTTGACAACATTACTTCACCCAACTAATAAAGCCCAAGCCAGCGTCCCAAAGATGAAGTGGACAGAACAGATCAAATACATCGGCATCGTATTCGCAGGCCTAATACTCATTTTCTTAATGTGGTACATCACCATCAATTTACCTAAGGACCCAGCAACTGAGGAGATGATCAAAGAGGCACTCGAACATGCCAAAAGACGACCCCATCCGGAAGAAATGCCGCCGCGACGATCTCGTCCTCGCCAGGAGGTAGCGGAAGCGTAGCGTCCATCAACAGCTATCAACGTTCAAATGCGCGGACATATTTCAGAGCCAGCGGTGAGTTCCGGGATCACACCCCCGTTTTTATTAACATTTTTCGAAGAAAGTACGGCTGATGAGCGATAGGGATGAAGTCGGTTGTTGTTGAAGCGGGGTTGTAGGTGCGTTGTCTGGGCAGTCTGTTCTTCCACTCAGCCGCGAGGACTGGCTTTGCAGCCATTAATGATTGAGTTTGTTGGTTCTCTGGACACCTGTCCTCATCGCTATCCCAGCTGATAATGCCAATTTTGATCAAAGTTCTCAACTCAACAAGTCTTGTGCCGGAGTTGCCCCAGCATTTTTGAAAAAACCGAGAAACGTTGAAGGTCGATTCGCTATTCCGCAAGTCTGTCGTTGATAACCGATGGGTAGAAAGTGCGTATTCTTCAACTTTTATATATAACATTCTTACCCTCATGGGACTTGGTTCAACTTCATGTGTCGTGATATGCAGCCGAGTCAAGGCTGAGGGTGAAGTAACACTTGACTCCACCACTGTTCGCCTTATAAGACGAATTCAAGGCTCCCATTATGACCCAGATCGTTCAGCCAAGTTTCCACATCGACTGTCACACCCTCGGCTAGTTCATCATCAACCACTCCGGTTTGCCAGCAACACGAAATAGTGAGTCCACCACCTTTGACAGATATAGCACTGAATGTCAAAGCCGCACCAAGCACGGCTGCACTCTGAGTAAAAGTGGCCTCCTTAATCTCCCAACTGTCTGTCTCGCCTGCGTCACCTAGCGATTTGCCTTCCATAACTCCCAGGTTGCTTACTTCCCATGAATGTGTCCTTGCCTTCGCATTATCCATGAGATAAGATTTCCAGTCTGTAATGAATTTTGCAAGCCCTATCAGATCATTCTTGGCGCCTAGCTTCAATTTGGCAGACACTTCTTCTCTTATCTTCTTGGCAGTCGACCAAACTGTACCCTGAAGACTTTTGTTCAGTTCGGGGTTTGTTTTGATGTCGTCGATTTGTTCTCGAAAGGTCCTGACGATACCTGGCCCGAAGATGTAAGGCCAGTAAACCACACCATTTATAGCTGTACGGTTCAAATTTATCGTGGATGTTCCCGGTTCCTGGAATTGTCTTAGACAAACAGGCGTACCGCATTCGAACGCGAGGGCTTTATCTTCTGAGAGCCGAGCTGCCATCGATACAGCTATGAGTCCATGTAAAAGGCCTGTCAAGGTTGTTTCGTGCTGACGGCAAGCGTGCAAAACTGGGTTGAGGGTGGTTGCGTCGAGAGTGATCGTTTTCAGGCGTGTCACTAATGGCCCCATCTCGATCGGCGCCCATGCCGCTGTTTGAGGTGCCTTTACTGATTTCTTTTGTGAGACTAAGTCATTTGCAAAGACAGAGAACATGAAGGGCAGTGATACTGGCAGTTTGAGTAGCTGGTGCAGTGGAGGTGTGAAGTCTGTGACTGGAACTCTGAACGATCGATCTTTCAAGACGATTTCGTTCAAGTTCTCTGCTTTTTTGTTGAGGCATTGGAGAAGACTGTCGTGGAACATTCTCCCGCTTTTTCCATCCCCAGCTGTATGATCCCAGGCAAAGATGATGTCAATGAAGTCGCTTGTTACAGACTTTAGTATGGTCACCCTCCACTGAGGTTGTGTCTCCAAGTTGGTATATCGTTCATTGACCTGCCAATCTAGTGCATCATGGAGAGCTGCTAGGTGTTCTTCTGCGTTAGGAATCGTTTGCCATGTTATATGATTATTGAAGTCGATATGGTCCAGTCGAATCCAATATTGTTTCTTTGAGTCCTCGTTGATTCGGCCTGCGGTAAACACAGGATGCTGAAGAATTGCTTGAGCGATAGCATGTTCGACCTTATTCTCGAGGGCCAAACCATGGGATGGATCTTGGAACGGTTCCGGAACACGATAGCGGCATGATATAGCACATCCCACATACATACGCAGTGTATGCGTCGCTGATTGGAGACCTTCTCTATGATCGACATCGACCGGTTAGTTTCAAGCACAAGTTAAGCAGACACAGTTGATACGAACATTGGACTGAGTTTCCTCAAAATCCGGCTCTTGTGCCCCCGAACACGCGTGTCTTTGTTGCCAAGAAGGTGTTTCATTGTGACGATGTTGTTCACCAGAGACACTTGAGTATCAAGAAACGAATAGGAACGTGGCTTCCGAACATTTATTATTCCAGGACGGAGTCTGCAATCTTACGAAATGGAGTCCGTGTTCATGGTATGATCAACCCCTGCTGGTATGTCAGATCCGACGGACATACTGCCTGTTCATGATTGTCTCGGAAATAATGAGATACCGTAATACGATCGACAAAATGCAATGGGGCTGTGGAGCTCTAAGCTAGCATCTGTCCAGTTGATTGATTATCCTCCTCTCAAGAATTAACCCAACTACTGTAACTACCATTACCGTAGATGAATACGCGAGCTAGCTGTGCCCACTGCCCCTTGCATTTTGACGAGAGATACGGTACTGCGCCTTGAACGTTGCGAGGAAGTGATGCGATAGTTAATCTGGCATCGATTGGTTTCTGTCTTCACCAAATGCCAGGACGTGACGGTCAGCCAATGGCTCCATCAATTTAGTTAGAAATGCGATTTTCTTGATGGGCCACCAATGAGCTTATTAGACATTCAATACCAACAATCTTCTTGGTTAAATAGGGTTAGCTCTGGTTGTCGGTTCATCCCACATGGACCGACTTGGCGAGCAGCAAAACGAATGCAGCGGGTCGGACTAAGAACCAAACTTGCCCAAAGTACCACCTTCCTGTCACTCTATTACAGGGGTCATAGTGCTGCGCCGCTTTAGGCAGAATTGGTGAGTCTTGGTTTAGAACGCGTACCCTAGGGAGGAGGGGAGGATTGTAAATGATCTCCTGGATTCGTCTTTCAAGTCCATTCAATTCTTTGCAAATATCGATCTTCATCATACGCACTTAGATTCATTTCACCATTATACTGGAATTCGGTTGTCGTCAACTGTTTTACTATGGATGGACTAAAGTTGAATCGTTATGGCTCGTTATTTTCCTTACTCCCAAATACTGGTCCTCTCGCACAGTTAATAAGGGATCTACCTGCCTCTCCTTAATAGGTCCTTTTTTTGTCTAATAACAAAAACTTTCCACTCGTTTCATAATTACAAACTGTTGATACAGTCAAAAGTTGAAGCATGGCATTATCTGCGGCGATAACGAGTACCAGACCTCAAATCAACTGAACATTTACGGATAGCTCCACCTGCATATCCCACTCGAAGGATCTAATCCCAATCACTAAAAATAAATGATCTCTTGTGTCTCACAGCGGAAGTTACCATCCTTGGACCACGAGTCATTGGCGCGGAGGAGTAGTTCCAGGCCATCGATACCCCACACTCGCTGTCAAATTAAACGTTCGTATTTGGTACTTGACCTGACAGATTTCCCTCTGTCTTCATTACATCACAAATTTACAGATTTTTGCTCTTCAATCTCGTTGTGTCGACAACCGACGCTTACCAACAAACCGCTAAGCGAGTGTTTAAGGCTGTTGGTTCATCAACTACTGCCGTAACTGGATATGCCATAATTACACGCACAGGGACTAGAGAATCCTGGCCTCGGTAGCCAATCCGGTACGTACGTATGTCAGACGAAAGGATCTCTCTGGGTCTGACGGTCGGCCGCCCCAAGCTTTGGGTTGGGTTGGGTTGGGGTCTCATGAAGAATGATCTGATACTCTCTCTGATTGAGCGAGCGGTTTGTTAACTTGAGGTTACTTTACTTAGTAAACGGTCACATAAGCGAGCATGCGCTCGCAGCACCACTCTTTCGTCACAATCCCCATTCCTCGCCATATCCCGCCCAAGGTAGTCCTCGACTATGTGCAGACATATGAACCTGTCCTTCGACACAACCCCGGCATGGTGTCATGGACTGATTCAGCCCTAAACTATGAAACAATTCTCCACGACACCTTCTTTGATGCTACGGATCCCAATCAGAGCCTTCGTTGCTACGAAGCCTATGAGATCGTCAAACTTGGCCCAGGAGTGGGGAGGGACTGCAGATGGCCTATCATCTTCCAGAGAGTACCAAATGGAATTGTGTCCCGGGCTGATGCGCCAGCCAAGGTGATAAGTTGGACGCAGTGGTATGTGAGGCCGCGACAGACTGATCAGGAATCCGTCAGTACTCCGAGTACAGCGTCGCCATCGAGTAACGGAGGTGATGAGTGGGAGTTGTATGGGATTGTGACATTAGAGGCTCATCGGATGTTAATACCTTGGTGCACGCGTAGTACGAGGCTTTATCAGGAAGCAATTGGACAGGGAATAGTGGATGATGTCTGTTCAAAATATAGTGCCGGATCATCCGGAATATGATCCGGAATTGAGTGATGAGTATCTTGAGGCCTCACGTGAAATTTCGATAAGAGTAAAGGTTGCCGATAACATCAACTTAGTTCTTGCCGCTTTGAGAATATATCGGTAAGTCAAATTGTAACTATTTAATCTTCGAGCGTATAATGAGAAACAATTGGGCATCCCCTAGTAGGCCGCCTTTGTCTGCAGTTAGGCACACGTTTAATAGACATAACGGAAGTTGAGGTTCTTCCTATCAGTGACATCCGAGAGCTCAAGTTGATCTCGGTCATCTACAGGATCTGAAGGGCCCTGCTGTAGTTTATCCCGTCTCTTGTTCTCACGAATGATAGTAAACCGCAAGACGAGCATGGTCAGCGTCGAGACACCGAAGCAGATCGTTGTCGCCAAGAATCCACTCTGTAGTTCGTATGTCAGAGCTTTATTCGTAAGATGAATCTGAATGGGGCTACTTACTGGATAATCAGGTGCCTCAGATGGAAAGAACAGAAACGGACCTATAATGTTACCAGCCGTATAAGCCATAAACATCATTGCGGAAGCGACGCTCTTCTTGGTAAAGCCAGCAACATTGGAGGCTACCATTGATAGAGCGATGGGGAAACCTGCTGCGAAGGCGACAAAAACCCAGAGTCCAAAGAGTTGACTGCCTTGGTTGGGTCCGTAACGGACAAGCAGGGAACCGGTTAGACTGGACCATTAGCGAAGGATGCCACGAAGAGGCGATTTGACTTACCTGATTAGACTGAGGCATGCGCCAATAATGGTTCTATAGCCGCTGAATCGACTGCAGAGATAAGTTGACCCGAGTGCAAAGAAGGCTAGAATGGCACCCATGGGCATGTTAAGAAGATAGACCTCAAGTCTGCTAAATCCAAACCCAGCCATTACAAGGCTGCTGAACTGTTCTACTGTCAGCACTATGACCTATAACGAAGGTGTTTACTCACAGTCGTATGTGCGCCATTGGGAATGCTAAAAGTGAGTTGGAAGAGCATCAAGAGTAGGACATTCGGATCTGTGATGACCTCACGAACTTGATCCCACTTGAACTTATTATTCTTCATACCGGTCTGGTTGCTTCGAATTCGATTAACCGCGTCAATACGTTGCTCCTCATTGAGAAAGCGCGCACTATCTGGGGTATCTGGAAGGAAGATGCCTAGAACGATAGCCCAGACGAGCGTGATAAGGCCGAAGATGATGAACAGCCACTGAATGTATGTCAGCTCCATCCCAAAGATCGAGGATCTGATTTACTTACCCGCCAAGCAGCGATCGGTCCACCGATCTGAGCAATACCATACGCTAATAGGCCGCCCATCATAGTTGCAATCGCATTGCCCAGGAACCAGATACCGTGTCTAAAAGGTTGTTCCTCACGTGTATACCACATTCCAGTGATGAGTGAGAAGCCTGGTGAGATCGAAGCTTCTGCTACACCAAGAAAAAAACGGGCTACGAGAAGACCAGGGAAATTCTGGACAGCGGCGTGGCAACAGAGGACGATCGCCCATGCGAGACTTGAACCAGCGAGGTATTTGCCCAGTGGAAGGCGAACCATGAGGAAGGATGCTGGGTAACTGAAAGTGAGGTAACCGAAGTAGAAGGCGCTGCTGCACCAGCTGTATCTGGATCCGACGAGGTCCTAGTGTTGTCAGCGGCGAAGGTTGGGCAGTTGTCTGGGAATACGTACCAAATCGTCAATGATGCCCATGATAGAAGCAAAGTTGAGTGATTGCTTATCAAGGAACTGTAAAGTATACGAAACGAGGAGCAGCGGCATAAGACTAGCCCTTGATTAGCTCTCTTCACGTATGGAACGTACAGATAGATTAACGTACCAAATATCAATTCTTCGTAGAACTTTTCGCCCTCGTACTCTGTTGTCGACGCCTTCTTCGGCCACCTGCATTGAGCCCTGCAGACTCAAAGTCTCGCCCATCTTGGAATCGGGGTCCCGTTCCGGAATGTCAGTCTTGTATGATTTGTCTGTAGCCATCTTTTGGGATGTTGTCTGAGTATGATTATGATTGAAGAGATGCTGAATCTCGAAAAGCTGGGGAGCAACGACAATTAAGTAGATAGAGACAAGACCCAGACCGATGATCTGGACCAGATAGCTTGATCTGTCTCCTCAAGATATCTCCACCCCCGCATAAACAGCTTATCTATTGTCCTAGATAGTCCGGGGTTGTTGATGTTTCATCATTCCACATATCAAAAGAGGTAGAATATCGCAAGCAAGAAACAAAATTTCACTACCCGTCTGAAAGAGCCGTACCTCCAGCTCGGATATCGTGGCCTGCTGATTGGCTAGCTCGGCAAGAGAAGTTTATGTAGTCAGAGGCTGTATAGATGGGGATGCCGATTGGTCAATGCGGCTAACCAGATGCATCTCGTCGAGTTCCCCGACATATGAGGCTTGTGGGTGGACTGATACTAATCTCCGTCTGCCGGACCCAACTGATTGGGAATACGGTCCATGATACTGGGGTAAATGTCTAGCTTCTGGGCTGAGAAATGCTGGGTCCTCGGCGGTGGCAGACGTGGCCTTGTGTAATGACGATGGTTTACCTGAATAGTGTTGTTAACCATGGCGCTATCTTCATTTTGGACAGCACAATTACTTGGAGGTATAATAGACTAATCGGACCATTTGGGCAACTAGACTTTTGCAGACTGACGTGAAGTGAAGCAGAAAAGGAAACACGCTTTTATTATTTATCGACCTTGGCTAAATCATAATCTATAACCAATAGGTTCAACGTCTCGCTTGAACTCATCCCTGGCCCTGTCCAATAGCTCGGGCTGTAGAATCAAATCACAAGCCGTAGCTGCTAGTCCTTTCCCACAATCCAAAGCTCTATCTAGTGCTTCCTTTGTTCCTGCGGCATCGGCAAACTTGGGTGTGTGAGGTTGGATGAGAGGGTCTTCGGTTCCGATAGAAAACATGGGGTGGATACCTGGGAGACAATATGATACGTTGCCTGGCTTGTTAGAGAATGGCGGCTATGAGATATTCATGGTAAGCTTACCCATATCCGTTGATGCACCCATTGGCGGCTGATTGGCATCATCGATAAAGTCTCGTCCGAAAGCTTTCATGTGTTTCGTAAACTCCGAAGACATGCAGGTATTTGGTCGAAGCTCCATGTAATCTTGATCTCTGCAATCTTGTCAGCGTTGTATCTGTAATAAGAAGCATTGAGTTTTACCCTTCGCAAGTACACTTCACCTTGCACCCTGTTGCAATAGCACCCGCCTCAAAGCAGGCTTCTGCCTTCTTCGAAAGACTTTTAACCTCGTCAACTCCCGCTGCTCTGATATAATACTCCAAATCAGTCGAATCGGGAATGATATTTGGCTCTGAACCGCCGTTTCGAATAACGCCATGTATCCTCTCCGAAGGCTGTATTTGCTGTCTCAAAAGGGAAATATTGACGTAAGAAGATACCACAGCGTCGAGCGCATTCTTTCCATGCCAAGGTGTGTTACCGGCATGAGCACTCTCTCCTGTGAAGGATACCTTGAGTTGCCTTCTTGCGCTCGTCTTGGCAGCGGAAACACCATCGATGTTGTCTGAACTTGGGGGTGAGAGCCGTCCCGTCGGATGAGCCATCAGACAAGCATCGACACCCTCATATGCACCAGCCTTGAGAAGGTGCACCTTTCCACCGCCGCCCTCTTCAGCAGGTGTTCCAAGAAGTCGCACTCTTCCTGGTATCTTACTTTCGCGTATTACTTCGGCTGCTGCGATGAAAGCGGCGATTGAGCTCGTCGCGATAAGGTTATGACCGCATGCGTGTCCGAGGCCGGGGAGAGCATCGTATTCGGCATTAAAGACGATGAGTTTTCCGCCCTTGCCAAATTCGACTTCGAAGGAGGTTTGGATACCGTATGCTTGACGTTTGACGTTGTAGCCGAGCTGTTGCATAAGGTCGCAAATGTTATCGTGGGCTTTGAACTCCTTGTAATTGTATTCCGGGTTTTCGTGAATCTACCACAGCATTTATTAGCCGAGGCAACTTCAGGCATAGCGATAATGCGCTACCTTTTTGCAAATATCGGTCAAGTTGCGCTCATGGTGCGCAATAGTTCTCGAGATCCTCTCGTGAAGCTTCTCTGTGGAAAAAGGCATTCTGAAATGATGAGATAAACAATTGATAAGTACCGGCCGTAGTCAACTCTGGGAATAACATAGAGCTTGGCTTTCCCCTTATATGAGCTGAGCTTCCTTAGCTCTCTCCACAGCTCAAGGGCCACGAACTGTATGACACAATTCCCCGATTCTAGACCCCCAATTCATGGCAGCCGCCGCCTAAACGTTGATCCCCTTTCAGCCTCTATCAGAATCAGGAAACTCCGCGAGAAGGAAACACTGCGTTTCTGTTACTTCTTTTGGCTAATGTTGTCGCCAAGCTAAGCAAACAAGCAAGGGAGACCTGTACGGGAGGGGGTCTGTGCCAATATAGCCGAGCGAGCCAATTAAAAATTAAGAGTCTGAGGTTCACATGTTTGAGGCTGAAATGTCGCTTCGATTTACTGAGTCGAGAAGTTCGACTCAGAGGAGGGTATTCTTTTCCGACGGATACTTGAGAGGGTTGCGCTGAGTCGTCAGTAAGCCACAATGATACTCAAACCAACTGCCGATACCGTATTGATCTGGAAAGGGAAAGTTCTTGGCCCACGTCTTATTGTTTCTTCAACAGGATGGAAACCTGGTGTAAGTCCACTAAACTATCCCCGTACTAACCCCAAACTCAATGCATCGGGCGTATTCCCAAGTTCCAAACCCTTGGAGAGATAGGCACAAGCCCATATTTTCCATTACCCCCAAATTTTCACAATCCAATCTTACTAAAGCAGCCTCCAGAAATTCTGCGGGCCTAGACTCCAACGCCCGCAAGCAAAATAAGCAAATATTGTTGTAGCTTACCATTGCATTTTCCTAGACCATTACGGCTCAGTGATATAGTCCTTGAGTCAGGCGAGTTCCCTTTCCCGTGCTTTTACGATTCAGAGACTTGGTATGAGCTCAAGCTCCCCTGTCGCCGATCGGCGAAAGGCGAGATCTAAGAATGGTATGTGCCGTATCGCAACTCTCATCCGATTGTTGATCCGACCTCCGATGTCGCTATGTATACTGACAATGCTTAGGCTGCTTGACATGTCGCATTCGCAAGGTCAAATGTGATGAACAAAGACCCGTTTGTAAAAGATGCGAGAATAGTCCAAACAAGTGTGAATGGCTCGAACCGGGACAGCCGTTGAGTGCACGGGGAAAGCCTGTCAAGAATATTCCGAGCCCGGTTGGATATGGAAGCCCAAGACTACTTGCGTCCAGCGAGTCGCCGAATACAAGTCTCACCGAGACTGAATCTGCAAGTCCGGTTGACTTTGTTTCGCCAGGGAGTAGTCACGAATCACCGCGACCTTCGCTATCGGCAGCCCATATCGCGCTGGCTAATACACTGCATCTGAGTTCGGAGGATCGAGCCGCGTTTTCGTACATTCCTTACTCGATATTAGTCTTGAGCTATGGGAAGCTCTGGCCGTGGAGTAACTTCTCATATATCTACACGCATATCGCAAGCAAATATCCTGGCGTGATGAGAAGCTTTATCGCTGTCGCTAACATGGAGCTACGGGCAAAGGATTTGCTGATTGCCCAAGACGCAGTTGACCCAGCTGGGGCTTTGGAAAGGGCGAGCCGTCTTGGATCTGCCGCTACGGTGCACTATTCCCAGGCTCTGCAAGACTTGTCATCTTTGTTGGACCATATCTGCCAAACGGCAGAACAGAGTTACGACGTAGATGCATTATTCACCATGTGGTTTCTAATCCTCAAGTACGAAGCTTACGATTCAGAAACTACAGGTGCGTCGTTGCTGCATCTTGAAGGAATTCGGTCCTTCCTGAGACCATATTTGCAAGGTGATGGACAGAAGAGACTCCCCTGCGTAGCACAAGGAATGCTCCTATATACTCTGTAGGTCAACACACACAAGTCTCTCCTCCGAATACTGACGGCCGCTAGGTATCTGGATGCAGACTCAGCTACAGGAAATATGAACAGTGGTCAATTCTGTCTCGACTTTCTTTCCCGCGACGCTCACGACTACATCTCCCACGAACATCTCTTCCTGAGTGTGAGATCCGCTCTTCCCAAGATTTGGGGTGAGCAATATCCTGTCTCCGAACTCCTAGATGATCTAGAGAATTATCGACCCTTGCGCTTGTATCATTTATGCCAAGGAGCCAAATTGGAGCTTCTCCGGTTAGCAAGATCAACAATCCGCGATGGATCACAGGAGGATAGTCTAAAAAAGCTTTGGCAACACGTTGAGCGCCTCGGTGATGTATGGAAATCGCACCATAAAAGAAATTGAATCTGACAAGTATAGGAATTTGCGGACATTTTACTCTTAGCCAAAAAGACAACCAGCTCAGGTGGGAAGCGCCTAATGTGGACTGTCTACGCCGCAGCCCTCGACTTCCACGCCCTCCAGATCCTGTGCTCAAGCCTCGACACATACCATGAAACATCCATCAACCCTGAAGTGTCCCTCTCATACATCTTCACCGTCGCCATCAAAGCTTTGAATGAAGATCCACGCCAAATTTATCGTTTCATGTGGTCACTTTCTGTCGCCTTGGGGAAGGCGCAGGGGCATAGCAGTCAGGCTTGGTTGTCAACACAGCTTGCCAGAGCGAGAGTCCTTTTACCCCGGTTTGGTGTTCCAGGATTGGTTCTGGAGCAATGCAGTGGGCTTCAGATTAGTAATGAGGGTTAACAGAACCTTGTTGTATAAAAGTGTATTTATTGTATTTTTAGTATATAGACTTAAGCATCGATGGTGAAGGATTCCGTCAAAGGAAGATCTCGACTACTCGCGCCAACAAAGATTGTATAGTTGCCGGACTGAAGTACCCAATCCTGCTTGACAACATCCCAGACGCTAAGGTCTCGTCTTGTGATCTCGAATGGAACCTCAACCGACTCGCCCTTCTGCAGCTTGACCTTCTCGAAGCCCCGAAGTTGCTTAGGTGGACTGTTAGGTATAGCAACGTAGAGTTGCGCAACCTCTTCGCCGGTTCGGTCGCCGACATTTGAAACTGCTGCCTGAACGGTGGCATATGTTTCCCAGAGATCAACTCCAGAAGCTGAAGATGCTGTCTGATCCACCTTGACAGAAAGGGAAGAATACTTAAACTTGGTGTAACTCAGACCATAGCCAAACTCATACCTCGGAGTGATGTCCCGATCATCGAAAGATCGATAATCAAGGTAAACGCCCTCGGTAAAGTCACACTGAGGATCCTTGCTATTGCCCTCCCGTCCACAGGGCTTATACGGCGTGTAATCGCTCTCATTCTTGGCAATCGTATAAGGCAGTTTACCAGAGAAGTCCGCCTCGCCATAAAGAAGCTTCACCAGCGCTTCGCCACTATCTTGACCTGGAAGGTGCGCAATGATCGTAGCTGTGATATTAGGGTGCTCAATCCACTGGTCGACCAGGCGGATGCCAGCTGCGTGAATGGAAACGATGGTGTTTGCGCACTTTGACGCGACGTTAAGGATCAGACCATCGCTGAAGTCGTCATGGAGACCGTCTCGATCCCAGCCTTCTGTAGCCATTGCGTTGATGAAGACGAGACAGACGTCACTTGCACCATTGACGTCCGGGTCGGCGGAGGAGAGGTCCCAATTTACCCAGCTTCCGTCTCTGGCGGCTCTTTGCTGAATTGCGCTGAGGGGCTTGTCCGATGTTAGATAATGGTTTGGAAGTTTGGTAGATGTTCACTTACATCGCTGATGTATGGAGGTGAATTGGCAGCAGCTCGTCCACCAGAAACAATAGTTCCTCCTCGGGCAGCTTGGTCAAAGTGGTGCTCGTCGCCAAGGACAGCCTGTGCCATCTCCGGTGAGGAGGCATATCCAAGTTCAAACAGTTTACCAGTGTTCTTGGAAGCAGCAACAGTGGCATCATATCCAAAGACGGAGATCATTTTGGGATTCTTCTTGAAGGGGAGGGTGTCGTTTTCGTTCTTGACAAGTACGTGTCCGGAGATAGCGCCCTCGAGTAAAGTCGGTCGCGATTCAGGAGTTCTAGCCTCAACTTGCTCATGGGGAAGTGAGAGATTCTTCATGCCGATGCCTGGAGTTGGGAAGTCAACATCCTGGCCGACGAGATACCAGGCAGCAAGAATTCTGAGAGTCTGTTAGCAAGAACAATTGAGCTTGCAAGTATCACAAACCTGGTAGCCATATCAGTAACCCTGTCCTCCTTCACACTGCCATTCCCAACCGCCATGGTCAAATTTTCGCCCCAAAACCCACCCATGGGCATGACCATATCCAGCCCTGCGCTGGCACTTTCAAGGTTATGTTGCGCATTCCAATCCAACAAGACAAATCCGTCAAATCCAAGCTCGGACTTGAGGATTCCATTCATCAATTTGCTGTTTTCGCAAGCATAAGTTCCATTGACACGGTTGTACGAGCACATGACTGAAGCCACGCCTGCTTTGACTGAGTCCACAAAAGGCCATAGATAATACTCATGAAGAGTCTTATCGTCGATATTGGAAGATACTGCTTCAATGCCATAGTATGGACGGCGGTAAGTTTCTTGCTCGTTTGCAATAAAGTGCTGAGGTCGTTAGTTAAGACACTACGGTAGAGAAGAATTACCGACCTTGACGTTTGCGATAACACCGGCGTCTTGATGACCGATGATGGACTCTGCGCTAAGCTTGCCGGTCAGGTAAGGATCAACTGAGAAACCTTCCCAATTTCGACCGCCAAGTGGTATTCTTCCCAGAGGGCCAACATTGGGTCCAAGGAGGACATTCACTGAGAGACAATCAGTATTCGTTCACAGCTCTCATTTACCCTTACTCACCTCCCTTGGCCTTAAACTCCTTCCCCATATAATACCCCCTCTGATATGTCAAGTTCTTGTCCCAACTAGCACCAACATGCAGAGCAGAAGGATATGAATTAACCAAGTCTGTGGCTCTGACGCCATTACCGGCATCATGAAGACACAATCCTGGCCATCCTAGACGCGGTATCGTTCCAGTATTACCCGCGCAGACATTATCCGCAGTGAAACCGCGAGTAATGTTGACTTTTTCTTCTATCGTTAATTGCGCGACAAAGTCTTGCGCCTTGGAGTAGGCGCTCTTCCAAATGCCTCTACCCTCACCTTGTGCTGTATTCGAAGGGTTAGTTAGTTTAGCGTTCAGGGGTATTTTGGCAGGTTAATTAAAGTGCCCTGGTATGTGCTTACGCGATGGGTACTCCTCATGAGAAGGCTCAGCAGGACGCGATAGAACTCCCGTTGCTTGCAGAGCAAGACACAAGAGTTGAGAAGGCCACATCATGAATGTGTCGTGTCTGTCAATTTATCATGACGCGACTTGGTGTTGTCGACGCCGTGTGCTTGTGCTTGTGCTTGTGCTTGTTGGGTATTTATCAGTTCACCTGCTTCAGCGCTCGGGTCTCATGCTGTAGTGAATAAGCCGAAGGTTAACCGCTGATGATCCACTGAAACAACGTCACGCACAGGGGTCGCGGAAGCTCCGCCATTTTTTAACAGGTCTTTATCCTGGTTGTTGGACTCACCGCCAAGTAAATTGACGAATCGGGAGGGCTTCCGAAGGTATAGGGTAGCATCTCAACTTCGTGATCTTCTTGTAAATTGCAAGCCGGGGCCCCGAAGGATCAGACCTTCCCCGCAGTATCTGATAATTCAAGATGTATGCACATATTACTGCTTTAGCATGCTGGTCTCGAAGGCCTCTTTGGGAAGGTGTTGAGGCATCTCAGCTTGATTACGGACATTGAAGACTGAACCGCAAATGCTGGAACAGCTTCGTTAAGTTCCGGCTCGCAGTGCCGCCAGCCTGTGCGGTATGGCACATAGGTGGTTACCAATTCATGAAGAATAAAACATTAAGGCACAACAAGCGGACAGCAATTCTTTACCAGTCATGTTCCAAAAAGATTTTTGGTAAGGTCATTTATGCAACTGCATGGCTGTCCATATCACAATCATATGTGCCCGCTGCCGACGACCCATAGTCGCAATCCCCATTCAGGCCTCTGGTCTGCAACACCATCTGGATGAACTTATCATCACGCGTACCTGTGAACGTCGTACGTGGCAGTCTCTGGGAGAATATTGATTATAAGCTCGGCTGTTGCTCGATCACCGACGTCGTTCTAAAGCCGAGCCGCGAACCAGAAATACAATGTCGACGTTCATCACTTCTTCCAAGACGTGGGGGTTGCAAGTAATACATAACCAAAAGAACTCTCTAACTTTCGGTGAGAATGGGTTCTGCTACTGGTTACTTCATACTAAAATCTTTCGGAAAATCCTCTCATGAGAACGCCTCACTTCGGCCTGCTGTTGTGAAACTGTCTTGATGTGGTAAATAATTGGCGAACAACATGAGGCGAACGATGATGCCGAACCCAAGATGTAAGTCAACTTGAGATACTATTTGACCAAATCAGTCTTGTGATCTATATCGTTATTCTGAGGCCTTCCATGGTGTAATCAATTGGACGCCATGTTGTGAGTTGAAGCAGGCTGTGCTGACCACCGTTTGTAAGAACGGTGAACGTGCACCCCAGTTACAAACGGCAGAAGACGCGAAACTATTAGGTAGGTTTGGATTTGGCATTGTCATTTCTCTATAATAACCAGTATGTTTCGCCGTTATTCCAAACAGAAGCGTTTTGTCTTCCAGGCATCATGACTCCAGGCAGAATTTCAGGTCGGTCTTCCGACATATCTCTTCGTATGAGTCACCATGCAGGTTCATCCACGAGGTCGAACTATGTCTCATCATCGATACATTCGTCCTCTTCACAAGTGACGAATATCTCAAGTGGATGTGTGACAACGACGAGAACTCCGTCAATATCAGAGCAGAGTACAAGAAGGCCTGGATCATGTATCCGAACGTCAAGGCTACCGAGCCCTTTACCGAACTCTCGACTTCAAGGGGAGTCTCGCAGGTACACACCTTCGGCGTCGTCTTCGATATCGCTGTCACACTCCAACCGATCGAACAATGAATTATCCAGTGATGAAGCAGCACCCAGTCATAATGATGAAACAAGTAAAGCCCCAGAAGGCAAAATACGCCAGACACATTATGGGCCTGTGCTTCTGTTCGTTCAAGAAAAGAAAAGTCGTCGTCGAATTGAAAAAAAATTAGAGGTGGTCACTGGAGAGAATGCACGACTGTCTGGCATGGTTGCAGAACTAGAGACCCGAATGACGGCGCTGGAAGATAAATCGAACAAAGCGCAGGAGGATCTGCCCAGGTCTCCGGTAACACAACGACAGGATCAGACCTTCACTCAAATGGATTGCACCATATCAAGAAACTCGAATGAGAGAGTAGGAGAACAGCAAATACTTCGCGGGGATCCTTTCGTAGATTGGACAGGAGAAAATTGGGATTACTTCAACAAGGTTTCAGATGGGCGAGAACGGGACCTAGATAAGGCAAACCGTGTGGTCAACAAGCTGAAGAACCAGAACAACGAGCTGAAGAACCAGAACAACGAGCTGAAGAACCAGAACAACGAGCTGAAGAACCAGAACAACGAGCTGAAAAACCAAAACAATGAGCTGGAAGAAAAATACAAAGAACTGGAAGAAAGGCACAAAGAACTGGAAGAAAAGCACAAAGAGCGGGCGCTCCAAAACATCAGATACAAAGCGATGCAGAGAGACATAGCGACGCCAACAGATCTAGATGAAAAAGGAAACGAGCCAGAAGTTGAGCCAGAGGATGTACTACAAGAAAAACCAGTGGAAGAAGAGCAGGAGAATGAAGAAGATGGAGATTCGGGCATCATGATGCTGGAAAAAGCGGTAGCACGCAGTGAGGAACAGCTGGAAAGAATTTTGGATACTAATAACCAAACAGAAGTGGACATAACTGGTCAACATGGCTTGATAGAAGCAACACCAGAAGATGGCCAACCCATGATCGAAGTTCCGGAACCGCAAGTCCCAGCAGAACAAATGAACGCCACTCCAATAGAAAGTGTACATGAAACATCGACCGTAGAGCCTTCTGAAAGAACAGCGTCAGCAGTCGCCCAGACACAGGGGCGAAATGACCATGGGAAGGACGAGGCTCACAGACATAAGCACAGAGAAGTCAAAAGGCATCACAAACCCAAACATAGGAAACACCACCACCGGCGCGATGGTACAAAAGAGTCCGAAAGATCGAGGGTCAAGGACCGTCGGATCCGGAAACTGAAAACAACAAGTACACGACCTGGCATGTGGATAAGGTGTCTGGTGCACCGAGCCAGATTTTTCAAAACATACTTTGACTTGGAAAGATTAAGCTCCCGACGACGGTGTTGGCTTGGAATTCAAGGTAGGATTTATTAGTGGCTTTCTTACTGTCACAGGCGTTCGCAAATTTGACCAAATTCAACAAATTACCAACCCCCTTCTAACTTTTCTACTGGAAACGCACATTCATTCATTTCTCGCATTGATAGTTCTGCAGCTACACTCACTCCAAGCCTCTCTACGTTCACACATAGCTATCCAAGTTTGGATGTACCCGATAGCCCTGAGGAAAGAAATAATACAACGTTACAATTTAAACATCGACCGTAACTGAATGAGAGAGACTATTGAATGTACAATTCTGTATGCTACAGTTAATGCATTTCGTGGATTTGCGACGGGTATCTCTATGGCCTTGAGATCGAGATCCGCTTACCTCAGACGGAATAAGCCAGTAAATCCGTAGGTCACTCCAAAATGGGAGGGTTGCATTATCATCTCACTTCGCCTACGTGGTAGAAGATACTACGAGATCCTGCATAACTGAGCAGCGTATGTTGACCGCAAATGACAAGATCAAATCCGTCTCAACGACCTTCGAAGGTTCAGTCACATAAAAGGTTCGTCTATCAAGGCCAACCTCGTCTGTAGCTCAATATTGCAACAACTTCTATCAGCAAGTGTTGTACGTCGCCGCTGACAACCCCGCAGTGTCAGAAGCAAGCCACTGGGGAAACTAGTCCAAGTTGTGATTAAGCCAATAGAAAGGCGTTTTCACCGAACCCAAGTTAATGTGAGGAATGCACCGTAGGTCCTCGGCGGCTGCCAAGAGGTCAGCTTGGCGTATAAAACGGGCGTCCAGTCCAGTTCCAAGCTTACCCAACAAACACGTACCTTTCTTTCTCATCCGTGACAATGCTGCATTATCTTGTTGAACTGCACGAACAAGCTCCGAAAGGCTTCGCCTTAACGCTTTTCCTTTCTATCCTCAGCACTTTCTATCTCATACGACGTGCTCTACTCCCCAAGCCACTTCCGGGCATCCCGTATAACAAAACGGCAGCCAATTCCATCTTCGGTGACCTTCCCGAATTCAGAGCATCCACGAACCGTCGTGAATGGTGGGCGCGTCAAGCTGTAAAGCACCAATCGCCTCTAGTCCAAATCTTTATGAAGCCGTTTGGGCTCCCATGGGTCTTCGTAGCAGATCATTTCGAAGCATCAGATATCTGCATGCGAAGACTGAAAGAGTTCGATCGAGCAGATGTTTCGAGGCAACAGTTTGGAGGGCTATCACCAGGTCATCAGATCACTCTAAAAACATCAGACCCGCGGTTTAAAAAGAATAGGGAACTTGTTCGCGATTTGATGTCAACTAGCTTCCTTCAGCAGGCTACCGCTCCTCAGATCCATCACAAGTTTTCAACTTTGATGGAGCTTTGGGATAGAAAGAGACGTCTAGCTAGTGGTCGGCTATTTGACATCTCGCACGATATCCATAGCGCAGCCTTCGATATCATCCTAGGAGCTTCCTTTGGTGTCGACTCTGGGCAAGGCCAGATCGGTAAAGAACTAGCGGAACTCAAAGGTAAAGGGACTGCGGGCAGAGATGACGATGTGTTCGAATTTCAGACTGTACCCAACTATGATGAAGACCTCGACTGCTTCGACACTCTCATCCAAAGCTTCAACGTTTCTATGAGATCACCCTATCCACTTATCAGCCACTTCCTCTACCGCAACCTTTCAGGCAAGATGAGAAAGGCGAATGAAATGCGTATAAAATTGCAAGACCGCGAGATCGCCAAGTGCATTGAGAGAAAGGCAAAGGGTCAACCACAGCGATGTGCTTTGGACAACATGATGGCTCGTGAAGATGCCATCGCCGAGAAGGAAGGACGCGAGCCCGATTATCGGAGTCAGACAATTGTCAGCGAGGTTCGTAATCAGGACTACTTGTCACCGTACCAGGCTAACGTTCTGAAGTTGCTTGGTTATCTGATCGCCGGTCACGAGACGACATCAGCTGTTCTGAAATGGGGAATGAAATATTTGACTAATGATCAGCGCGTTCAATCTCTTCTCCGGGAGGAGTTCAGGAAGGCCCATGCTGAGGTGATCAGACAAAAGCGGGTTCCCACCATGGAAGAGATACTCAAAGCACATATCCCATATTTTGACGCTGTTATCGAGGAAACGCTTCGCCATGCGCGCGTTGCTCCGGTTACTCTCCGGGAGGCCGTGACTGATACACAAATTCTCGGTTATCACATCCCCAAGGGAACAACAATTGGCTTCTTAGGTAACGGACCAGGCGTCCTGATGCCCAGCATTCCTGTAGACCCCAGCAAGAGATCAGAAGCTTCCCGAGCACATCTGGACAAGATGGGTCTCTTCAATGAGTCAGACATCTCTCAGTTCGTTCCAGAAAGGTGGCTGACGAAACAAACCAATGAGGACGGGGATGAAGAAACCGTCTTTGACCCTAACAATGGTCCTCAACAAGCGTTCGGTCTGGGTCCTCGCGCTTGCTTCGGCAAAAAGCTTGCACTCATGGAGATCAAAGCCTTCTTCACCTTTGTCTTCTGGGAGTTCAAGTTGGAGCCGGTCAAACCTGAGCTTGCCACGGATGAAGAGTTGGTTGCTCTGACTAGGGCACCGAAGAACGTCTATGTCAAATTGACAAAGGTTGAATGCTGCGGATAGAGCCTTTGCGTGGGAGATGCTACCGTTGCTGCACCAGAGATAGAGCCGCCTGGGGACCGATTCAAATAACGAACATTAATTTTTGTCCTTCTTTTACGATAAAGAGGGACTGATTATGAACATGTGGAAGACTGTTTGTCTGGACTTCTCACAGGAGTACTCGGGGGTGCTGGCTCTAAATGCCACTGCGAGAGGTCTAAACAAACAGTCTTCCACATATTCATGGTCTGTTCCAGACGAATGTTACTATAAAGTTCAAAGAACAAAGTTTTGAGATGAAAAGAATTTCCAAGTCATGCATTGTTATCTGTGCAGCCAACAGCTACTAGCGCTCTAGGAGATGTGTTTTCAGAAGGACTTGACCGTGCTACACTATGATCCGATGTTGCACCAACAGGCCTGCATTTGATCAACCACCAGTTCCCGATTAAGTTACGAAGCGGATAAAAAGAAATAGCAAAGTCAACGAGTCTTGACAGGCTGAGGAAAAAGGAAAAAAGAAATCCTGTATGATACAGGTGGCGACTCTCCCGCCGGGAATTGAACCCGGGTCTCAAGCGTGACAAGCTTGCATACTGACCACTATACTACGGAAGATTACCAGACTTGATCTGGTGTAGTGAGAGGATTCGATGCTGGGTTCAACATTAATACCACCTATACAGCTAAAGCATTACCCGTTCCGCTATGATTACCAAGAGTCATTATATGCCCGCTCTATATAAATCGTATGTGCAAACAATACTTTATGCGCCCCCTGATTCCTCCTCCGGTCTTATTAAAAGATATGAATCCGCGTTGGTCACAAACTTTCTGAAAGATGGGCCCACAGACCAACATCCCAGCGTCCAAACATGTTGCTATCAGATGATTTAGTATGACCGTTCTTGGTTAGAGATGTCAACATTTACCTTTGCTAGATCCACAAGGTCGACGTTCCCGGAAACAGGATTTCTGTATAATGCCTGTTCCAGGGGATAAGGCCAGTCGCACTTGATGAACATTGACATGTCAGCAAGCCAAGCCATGCGCTCTTGTAGCTGCGGGAGCTGCACAACTAGTTCACGAAATCCGGGCCAAAGAACGAAGTCGGCCATACTGATATGTGGAGTGAACAGTTGATTCGACCTTTTTTTTATCAGTAAGTGTCGGCCAATAGTGAGATTGGAGGGAGATCACTCACGTTGGCCGAATCCATTCTGGCAAAGCAGCGTAGGACTCTGGTGAAGGATCTATCATCCATCTCATCATGTACCAAAAGACATTCATAGATGCAAAGCAAGTGAAATCATATCCTGGGATCATCAGTTTACCGCCTCTTTAAGAATCACAATAACTGCTTACCCTGACGCTTGACACTATGGACCATCCTCGCAGCCCACTGCGACAAGAGACACGACCTGTCGAACTCCTGTTGGTCATAAAGTGCTGCTATGTTAGGATGGTGCCCCGCAATGTGGTGCATCGGCTCTCCGCCCTTGATAAGCCCGGCCGCGTGTTTGTATATATCCCCAAACGCATCTTGGAGACCACCTGGGTCTGGCACAGTGTTGAGCGAGGCGGCGGCCCAGTTGGGAACGAATATATTGCGTATCTGCGCCTCTTGGATGTTTCTAGGATATCCGTTTGCTCGAATGCTACTTGATAAGGAGAGATTGTTGAAGTGATTTCGTAAATTTGGATGGACGCGCAGTGATGATGTTGACATTTGTTCACTGTTCAATCGTACTTGATCCGTTGACTTAGACTGGTTGGATCCATCAAAACTTGGCACGGGGGGGTATCCTGAGCTTAGTGACGCATCCGGAGATATGAGAGACTCGGTTCCAGAATGATTCATTGTCCCTTGGTGGCTATTTTCCAGGCTTTGTCCTGTTGTACTGGCGGTCGTTGTAAGATAGTAGTCGGTATGGTTGAACAACGGCTCGAAGAATAAACTCCGAGAGCCCGGTTGACGTGAGATCGCCCTCATGTTATCATTTGAATGCATTGAGTTGGATGAGTCTGCCATGACATTGCTGGCTTGTAATGGTTGAAGATTAGCTTGGCCAAATCCTCCCATCAGTGACTAGATTTTCCGTTAGCACGCGACATGCAAAGAATCCAGTTTAAAAGCTCTTACCGCATTATATTCCGGGCGGCCTTCAAATTTGTTGGAAGAGGCTTGGTATAGAGGTGTATAAAGCATTAGGGTGTCCCCAAAGCCATTGTCCATTGATGAGTTTAACATGCTGTAGTCCTCTGAAGATTGTACTTGCTGTGACGGGAGGACCGGGACCGATGTTAAAATACTCCCCCCAACTCATTCCGTTAGTGTTGATTTCACTACAGCTGTGTTTTTGAAAAACTCACTCTTCTCTTCCCCTTCAGCTTTGGATGCCATTTGATCAGACCCTTCGTCATTCCCTAATACTTGTAATATTTCGAATGGCTCATTGGCATTGTCCAAAGACTTTAAAACAACGCTTCTGACATGATCAGATCCAGAAGCTACCTGACGCAGAAGAATTTTCGCGGCTTGCAACTCTGTTTGCAGTTTTTCGTTGGCATCTTGTAGGTTCCTAACTTTCGATTCGCGAACATCAGAGTCGTATATGCATTCTGCTCCCCATTTCGCACAGTTTCCACAAAGCGGCTTGAGTCCATTGCACTATGTCACATGTCAGCTCTCGAATCCTATCCTAACTTCCAAGTCGTGTATTTACCTTTGCTTTTCGTTTCCGACACTCCCAACAGGCGGATTTGACCAATCCTGTCCTTTTTGACGCCACGCGTTCTTGCGGCGACTTTCGAAACGCACCATCCCTTGAAGGGGCTGGCTGAATGGATCTATACGACGATGCCATAGATGGCTGATCCGTCGGTGTCTTTGCTGGGTAAAATCAGGCAAAGCTGATTCATCCACAACTGCGTAAAAGGGTTTGGTAAGCTTAAAGTTGCTACAGCTGGTCGAAACAGGGGTCCAGCAAATCCTCAACGATATGATATCATGGCACCGCTATTCCTGACATCCCAGACAATTTTGGGGCCATCAGACATGATTGGTCCAAACATCAACCGCCATTCCGTCATTATCACCAAATGGCTTGTTGCTTATGACAAAAATATTTCGAATTTGAAAAAGACGCTATTTCTAAAACAAGAAGAAGGGCGAAAATACAGTTTATTTGAATTTGTAAGCAATGCTGTACTGTAGACTACAGCTGTCAACTTCGTGCTCACCCCTGACTAGGACTGTTTCTTCTTGATGGGTTTGCGCTCCATAGCAACCGAGCCAACGATAGTAAGCACAGCTAAGGCTAATGGGATGTACAAGGTCTGCACAACCGCGTTTTCATATCCAGTCAGCACACTCTTCAACCTCTCCTGGCCAATTGATTCCCTCATCTTGGACAATCCCGCCTTTTGAAGCGCCTCAACATTTGTGCCTGGTGCAGTTGCTTTGATCTCATTGGCGAGACGATCTTGGAACAGCGTCGCCGATGCGCAGATCCATAACGCGGAACCCATTCCGGCGCCAAAAGTGAGCACAGCTCCACCAAGAGAAATGTCTTCTGTTGGTAGAACCGCTTGAAGCGCTACCATCGGACTATTGAGACCAAGGCCAACCGCTAGACCTAAAAGGGCCAGAAGAACAACCGCTTTGGTTACTTGTTCCTCGAGATCGATTGTTGTGAGAAGGCCTGAAACTATTGGCGTTAAGATACTCGTGGCCAGCATGAACGCTGCAAGCCGAGTTAGTCTTGATCCAAGAAATGAGCGGATAAACTCACGATAGTAGTACCCAATCCAGGTTGTCCCAAGACCGGAAATAACAAAGGCGATAGATAAACCGCCCACCATGGGAAGAGCAAGCAAACCAGCTTTGGTGGGTGTGTATCCGCGAACACCTTGGAAGTAGATGGACATGTAGTACTCCGTGACCGCCAAAACTCCCTCACAGCATGCTCCAAACCACATTCCCGCGATGATACTCCGCTGCTTCAGGATTCTTGGAGGTAGTAACGCCTTGTCACCTTGGTGATATTGCAGATACCCGAACGCAGTGAATAGAAACGCACAGAAGACTAGAGGCAAAATGATCTGCCAACTCCCCCAGCCGAACTTTGTGCCTCCCCATTGCAAGGCCATGAGAAGGCACGTTACAGCCGGTACAGCAAGCAATGTTCCAAGAAAATCTACTCTCTTCAGCTTTTCTCTGAATGTGAGTACGGGTGCGTTTTCCTGATGATGAGGCGCCTCATGAACGCCATAGGTGGTCAGGATCAGACACAAGACTCCAAGTGGGATGTTGATACCAAAGCAGGCTCTCCATGAGAAGGCATCGACTAAAGCACCGCCAATAGTAGGTGCGGTGATGAGGCCAAGACTTCCCACGCCGCTGAGCAAGCTGTTAACCAGAGCTTGTTTAGAAAGAGGGAAACATTGTTTTAAGAGTTTAAATAAACCCCCGTTGATGGCGCCACGGCCAAGACCGCTGATCGCACGGCCTAAAATGAAGACTGCTGACGAGGGCGCAAGAGTACAGATAAGTGCACCTATCTCAAAAGTCGCGATGCCGACAAGGAAGACGGCTTTTGTGGAGAACAAGGTGTAGATTTGGCCGAAGCTGTGGTTGTCAGCTGATGACTGGCGTTGCACTTGATGCCCTTACAAGAAAACAAAGGCGCTGAGAGACATGCCACTGTGGATTGAATGGTAAGCAGACGTTGGTTTATGGGAGCTTGAGTTCTCACTATGCAGCGGAATACCATCCGATATCTGCTATGGTCTGGAATTCATCGGTTATGCTTGGTACAGCGACGGCGACAATGGTGATGTCCTGCCAAAATGGTGATGAGCAAAGCGAAGATATTTGTGAGGAGTGTATTTACAAGACCGCTGAGGAACAGTGCAATGCACATCGAAGCCATGGTCGACCATAGCTTTGGACCCGTTGGGAAGGCGATATTTTCCTCTTCATTATTAGGCTCTTCAATTTGGAGAGCCTCGATCGGTCCGGATTGTACAGTCGCATCTGTGCCAAACTGCACCATCGCAGTGTCAAGAGGCCTCTCAGTCAGTGTTTCGGAAGCCATGTCTAAGTACGTGTTTCGGGATGCAATAAAAGAGGCTTAAACAGAAACTCAGGGCCCAGAGGGTCTCAAGCATTTATGTTCAATCCGTCTTACGTGCATCTTCAAGTCATCCAGCTTGCTCTGTGTGAAGGTGATGATGCATTCCATGCTGACAGCTGCATTTTACAATAGGTAACTTACAGTGGTTAAATGGCTAAATTACCAGTTAATGGAGGGTCGTCGAGCGCTGTAATTGAAGGAAATTACGGAGTTTTGGGGAGATCTTCCACTAGCTGTCAGTGTAACTAACCGGGTGACTGATGACTCTGGCTTGGTCTTCAACCTGAAAGTACGCGTCTGCTGGGGTGGCTGCAAGGGAAGACGCAAGCTTTCTGATCTAATTAACTGATTGAGAGCAACTAGAAGAGATGCACTGCTTTTCCGGCCAACAAGATTTCTATCAATATTTCAACATTGCCAATACACGTTCCTGGTGTCCATGTCTGCTCCCAATAACGGAGTACAGGTAATGAATGATCGGGGCTACAAGTCGTCGTTCAGCGCTGTAAGCCTGTAAATTACCCCGCAAAAGACGGATATATGCTGACCCGAGAAACGCGACTGAGCTGACGCGCACAGGTTGAAGGCCACGACTTGACAAAGACAAGACGTAACAGTCATTGACCAACAACGACGACCTGCGACCGTGAGAAAGTTCTTCAATCGAGGATTTCATGTCCTGAATCAGATTACAAGCAATACACATGGCCTGAACTAACCCCAGCTACTGCTGAAAACATCCTCCAAACATGGCATTAATTGTCGCGCGATCGCTCGAATCTCTACGACTTGCCAACTTCCTGTCGTACAACTTCCTGTCGTCCACGCCAGATATTCCACTGTTGTTACAAATTGTCTTTACAATATTCGTCGCCATGCAAAAGTTGCAGCCAATTCGCTCATCCTCGCAGCGCCGCGTGCTTAGGGTTATAAACAGAAGGAGGGCTAAAGCCTCGAGGGCCATCGTCACGAGTGCTCTACCAGCGAGAACCGTCGCCTTACATTCTGCGTTCCCTACTAAATATACTCTAGGGTTTAGGATAACCCATCCCATCTCCGATCGCGAACTCGACGTCATTGCTCTGGTGAACCTTCTCCTGCGTCTGTCTCAAACCAACACGAGATCATATGCCTCGAATCTTCCCGTTGATAGCTTGCGACACAACGTTCGAACCGCATCGATCCACGTCGAATTGATATACCCAGATGGCTAAATGATAACCCTTGCCTTCGAAAATTTACAATTCAGTGATATCAGCCTGGTCAGTTATCGTCAGGGCATATCGCATTACCAATCATAGTAGTGTTGATGTAAAAGAGATGGGAACTTGCGCAAAAGGTATGGGTGCGATAATACTCCCAAATGTCTCGTCCTTTTTGAGGCCTATTTGTAGAAGGGAGAAAGTTCATGACTTGCTTCCAGGGACTGTTGCCTATGGCCAGGACTCTCAATGGCAGCCTCTTGTCGCTGTCATGTAGGGTGGTCCCATGGGGCTTCCCAAGAGATTGAATCCAGAATGCAGTTGATGTCAGAGTTTAGCCAGGCCTTCTGCGGCAAATAGACATTTGGGGACTGCGCGACATCATATCCGGCTGTACGCGACCTGCTCGTAAATCGCTGCCAAAGTTTCGATGTAACAATTGATCAGTCAATGACAGGCGGCGCCCGCCATCCTCGCCGTATCTATGCAGTACTGAGGAAATGAGTCGACATCGGCGTTGAGAGAATTATCCTCTGCCGCTCTATTACGTTGTATCACTCCGTAGGTCTATCTAGCAGAGTACACGATCTCGGACACTTCGTCCCTTGTCAGCACCTTTCCAAACGAGAACATGACATCCGTCATAGTCTTGTCAATGATCTGCTCAATCTGCTCATCCTTTGTAACTCCAACCTCCCTCAACCTAGACGGTAGGTCTACAATCTTGACCAGCCGCGCAACACAATCACCTGCCTCACTCTCGTCCCATCCCAGTGTCTCATTGAAGATCTTCACGACTCTCGCTTGTGATTCGGGGTTTTTATTCTTGGTATATCGCAGGACCGGTGGGAGCATAATGCAGCTTGTGATACCATGCATCACCTTTCCTACGCTGCCGAGTTGATGGCCAATGGCGTGGCTGGCGCCCATGTTGACGCTGTAGATAATGAAACCCATGAGGGCCATTCGACTTCCTGCTTGGCATTTGCTGATGCCGTGGACGAGCTCATCCTCGCCTTCTTCTCCTCGACTGAGACCTTCCTTGTACTCGACCAAGCCCTTTGATAGGTCACGCAGTGCTTGCTCGCACCATCCTTGAACATCCGGGTAATTCTTACACTCTGGATTACAAAGTGTCTCGATGCAGTGGTCTACAGCGCGAACGCCAGAACTCAACCACAGCCTTTCGGGCGCAGTCCTTGCGATCCATGGATCCATCAAGATTAAGTCCGGTGCTCCACCATCCTTGAGAGAGAAATGCTGCTTTTTACCAGAACTGTTGGTGCAGCTTGCCGTATGGTTCCATTCCCCAGCAGATAAACTCGTCGGTACCAGGATGAGTTTCACCCCCTCCGCTTTCTTCATCTTATCCTGAGGCGCGACGCCCTTTTCCTGGTCGAGAAGAGCCTCCATGTCTTTCTCCTCGAAGCCTTCAGGTAGGGTCGCTGACATCAAACGCGCAACCTTACAGGCATCGGAGTATGAACCGCTGCCGACGCAGATGACACAGTCTATCTTGTTTTCAGTGATTCTATGCGCAATATCGATGACATCCTCGTATGGGGAGTGAGATCCGACGCCTTCTTTGGCAGTGATGAGTCTATCATCCAGGGCGTCTTTTAGGTCGCTGATAGTCGAAGTGTTCTTGGCAAGCGCTTTGCTGTGAACTAGGAGAATACGCCGGGACTTCCATTCTCTGAGGGTTGTGAGGATATCATCTTTACTGCGCGAGTTGAAGATAGCATCGGAACCTGGACGGTGTCCGCCTTCGAGCTGAGGTATACGATATGACTCAAGTGAGCTTTTCATATTAATAGTTGTTGTGGAATGAAGCAAGATTTAAAGATGCTAGAAGCTGTTGATAAGTTCAGAGAATCTGACAGGCACGATGGCTTTCTCTTATTCAACCGACCTTGAGTGGGTTCAAGGGTGGTTCGGGTCAAAGTGGATTCGTGACGTCTTGGTTATGACGATATGCCGATTTCCGAGCACTATTCCGTAACCAACTGGGCTGACTGTATCAAGATTCACCTGCAAATGAAGGCATGAGCTCACGGCGTCTACAGAGGACTATAGTTGAATATGATGACTTCCTGAAGTCATTCAGCTGAATCCCATGTCTTTAGTCTACCAAAATGTCGTCTAAGCTCCCCAACATTCCAAGTGATTTAGCCTTGGCTAGGTCCTTATTACTCTTCTCAATCCTTCTCTGAATGTCCGTTCTACTTGACGACAGCTTCTCCACTACCCGCTTCCATGAAAATGCTCCTTCAAGATCAGCTGCCTCAAATTTCGGATCAAACCCAGCTTCACGGCATCCCTCGGCCAAATGCACGTCCTGTAATTTTCCCTTATGTTTCCGTACTCTACCTCCGACGATGACAGTCTCGGCTTCTCTCACACCCGCTTGACGAACAATAGCTGTCAAAGGATCGTTCTCAAAAGCGCAACCAATAGAAGGAGAACCCGTGTCAAAAATGACCAAATCCGCCAACTTGCCAACGGCAATAGACCCGATGTCATTATCCATGTTTGTTGCACGAGATGCCTTGATCGTAGCTAGGTTGTATGCTTCTTATATGCTAGCCCGGGGCTTCCTAGGGTAATGACCCTCTGCGAATGTCTTCGAGTTTTGCAGTGCCCGGTCGTTCGCCAAAGCTATTTGCATTTGATGCATCATGTTGACTCGTCCGCACGAGTGACAATCGGCACCAAGGGATGTCAGAGGGAGGTCTTCTCTGAATGCTACGGGGTCTGCACCGGAGGCCATGAACATCTCAGCATCTGGAGTGGATACTATGTACGTTCCAGCTGACGTTAGAAGAGATGCTTGTTCAGGTGTTGTTCCATTGCCATTTGCAAGAAGTATATCGGGTCCGGGTAGGCCATAAGCATTGTGGGTTTCTCTGGTACCTCGGATTGACCTTGCATTCGGGTTAGCTATATGGCACTTCGCCGTTTCACTGACTTCACGTACCTTTCGAGACTGGCCAGTATCTCTAGTGGCTGGTGATCAACTTCACACCAATCTTCCTAACGTAGTTTAGAGCCTCGGATATCGTCTGTGCTGGAAGAAAATAAGAGTCGAAGAAGAAGCCTAGCCGGACCCTATGGTCTTCACCAAAGGGTGCTTTTTCAGCAAGAGTATCTATCTGTGATAACAGCCAATCAGACTGTGGAGAGCGGTCAAGCTCAAAGGAAGAGTCTGTCCACTCAGTTGCACGTAGTGGCATGACTCCATGGCAAAAGATAGACCGTATCCCTGATGCAATAGTGGCGCTCAAAGCTGCCAATCCGTGTTCGGGTTGAGAGGCCATGTGAGCGTTGTCGACAATACATGTTGTGCCAGAGTCGAGTGCTTCAAGGCACCCTGCTAGCTGGCCCCAAAAGAAGTCCTGTGAAGTGAATTTGAATATTTGAAGGTTGGCTAGGATTCCCGTCAGATTTTTATCTTAGCAGCATTTGAGTGCTTATACCTTCAAGCAGGTAGTCTAACATAGTAGTCCCCAAGAATTCCCTTGAACTGACTTTGCCTCATGTGATGATGCGTATTGATGAATCTTGAAGATATTATCTTGCCCTCACAGTTGATGACAGAGGCATCTTAGGGCTTGTCGATACCTTTATTAATCTTGATGATGAGACCATTCACAATCAAAATGTCTGTGTTTCTAAGAATAACAACATTGTCATTGTCGTCATGTTGAAGAATTGTCCCGTTCTTTAGGAGCAGTTGGTCTGTCATCGTAACAAAATATTGTAGTAATTTGTTGAATTAAAATGAAAGATTGTCCATGACCAACTTATACCTGTTTTCAGTTGTCGGTGATACCCGGGGCGGAATACTCGGGGTCGGCAAATTGATCCTAAAGATTCGGTCGTAACTTGCGGGCTCCAATGAGTTGTCCAAAAGGGGTTAAAAGGCTTTTGACCAATCAAGTTTATAAAACGGTCATCTCACCGTTTGATAAACGGACAGCCAAAACGGTAATTCATCTGTGGCTGGTTCCAGCAAGCCAGCACCGGGCGGATTATCTCTTCGGTGCGCTAGGTCACGGGGCTTAGATAGAGGATTAGATAGGAATTAGATAAGAGATACCACAATGACAGCATCATTCCGAGGCGAAGCTACCCTAAACCTGCACCAATCTTACAGAGTTGGATCATTTTCAATCGATACATCAATCTTGTACAGCTGCTAGATGTTATTAAAGAGCTTGTATTCTCTCAGACAAACTACAATGCTCACGGATGAGCAAGTTGTCAACGGACTTGGTTGAATACCATTCACACGTATCGTCTGCGTCGTTTCAATAACGCAAGTGCACCCACTTTTGCGCAACAGCAAAATCATATCGATTGACACCATCTATCGCATCCTCCCCTGTAGGATGCCCGAAAGGTCACTGCAATTAGAAGACAAAGTGATTGCATTAGCTTCGAGCCCAGACTAAGAACCTGTCTCCTGGACCACTAAAAGATTTCTTTTACGAGAGCATGCAAGACAAAATAAATCGACTAAGTTCGCGACTATTTGAAGTTGCTCTTTACAGGACTATTTTGCTTGACGCTCGCGAGATATCAGGTGCCTATGAAATTCCCACAAACAGTGGCAACTCTTGCTTTCTCCGTTGGGGTAAAGCCGCCTGCGGTAACCGTATGTGCAAGAGCCAAAGGATCATCAAATATCCAAAGACAAGCTAGGCAAGATCGACCTCTGCAGAATTTGCTACGATCTAAAGTGGCTTGTCGGTTCAAGCCGTGCTGGAGCGATGATGAAAACGGCATGGTCACCACAAGCTCTGCAACCCTCACGTGTCGGTCAAGCCCGGCTGCTAGAGCTACTGATGCACCATTTGCTCAAACTAACGTGCTATAGATTAATCTGCGGAGCTCACGTGGCCACTAGAAGGAATCGAATCTCCCTTGGAAGCATTTCATGGCTAACGGCTACAAAGGGGATAGGCCTAGAGTTGAAATTACGTCGATGACTATGGTGAGCAACCTGACGAGGGTGGCACGGGATGGGATTTCGCAAGCCGCATTCCGGAACATTTTCTCCAAATTCTCTGATGTTGCCAAGCCCAAACGTGCGTTCCCCTCAGCGAGCTAAGGTAGTATCGCTGCGACAAGGACCATACCAGGGCGAAGGTGAGCCCAGACCAAGAACAGGATTTCTTCCGTTCGTTCTTGGAGTGTCAGGTCGGGTTCACATCGACCCCTTCATGTTGGGAATTGCGCGATATTAATTAACGCGTTTCGATGGCCCTCGTGTTTTGGGGTGAAGATCAACCCTCCAGTTCAGGCCTATTGGCATCCTATGGGCCGGATGCATCAGATCTGTCGCTTTCGAGTCAGTCTAGTCTACTTAGGCGCCGGCGATGAGTGTCAAGATGCAACCCAAGCAGGTGAGCCAGGAAGCTATCCCTGCTTGTTTGTTGCACATGGCATGCATGCATAAAGTGGAAACCTTGCACAACCTCAACAATAACATGGTTAACTTGAAGCTTGACTTGAAAATTACAGTTGTGCATCGTGTTGTCGCTTCATAATTGCCTTCATCTAGCGTACAACCTTGAACCTGGTGGTCCAATGGTACGATGCAATCACCCACACTACACGAGGTAACAGAAGAGACGAAATAACTTGGTCACATTTTATGGAGTTAGATCATCTCTAACTCCCTTTATTTCTGACACCCTAAGCTTTAGCTTCGAGCTTTTATGCCACCCATAGGTAGCGCAACAAGGCCAACAGCTCATCATCAGCCTTGCACCTCTCAACCACCTCAACTAGGGAGATAATGCCGATGCCGGTCAATAGCGTGTCTTGGACGGTGTCTAAAGGCCCGAATAGCCCAAAGCCTTGATAACCCGTTAACGCCTCAACAGCGAATTGAAGACCTGCCCGGGAGATCTACGCAGGAGCCGCTTGGCATGCTAAGCTTATTTAGTGAAGCCATCAACGGCCGTATTGTCGGTCCGACCTCCACCAGCTCTCCACAGCATCTAGACCTTATCTAGTCAAACTCGTGGGCATAGCTCGCTTGGCGTATTGCTCCAAGACTGCGACTGGTTGACTTGGTACGTCCCCCACTCATAGCTTGTTTTATGGTTCTTCCCCAGACAGGTCTCGATTCATGGACCCGGCTTAGGCGACGCCGCCAGGGTTACTGGCCTACTGGCCAACAAGATTTTTTTCGCAAGTTGGGGTCGGGGAGACATGGAGAAGCTTGTTTGCTCCGCTGGAGTAACCGCTTATCCTCCACACTGATGCGACTCTAACCCCAAGTCTGGGGATTTTGAGAATGAGGAGTGTTGGGGAAAGTGGATTTTATCGCTCTACTCTCTTTTTTAGTGTCGGGGCGATAAAATCTGGGCAGTCTTTAGGTGAAAGTCTGGCGCGAAAGATTTGTATAAAGAACGGCTTGGATCACCTCGAATTATTTTGACCATCATCACTCATCTCTTCATCAAACAATTCATTCAATCTCATCAGCTTCCATCTGATAGATAGTCTAGACTTCTTTGTCTTTCCACATCTTTTATCACAATGGCTGGCGGTGCTATCCCCTCTGCTGCCCCTCAGCTGGCAGGCGGCTACCTGAAAGGTCGCGAACTCATCTTTCCCCTCTCCCTCGTCATCTCCCTGTTCTTCCTCTGGGGTTTCTCCTACGGTCTTCTCGATGTCCTCAACAAGCATTTCCAAACCGTTCTCGACATTAGCCGTCTCGAGTCTACTGGTCTTCAGGTCATGTACTTTGGTGGTGGTTACCTTCTCTTCTCACCTATCGCCGCCGAGGTTCTCAAGCGTCGAGGCTACAAGCAGACCATCCTGATGGGTCTCTCCCTCTACTCTCTTGGTGCTATCCTGTTCTGGCCTGTTGCAAAGTCGGCCGACTCCAACTCCAATGGACGCGCGGTATTCGGCGGCTTCTGCGCTTGCACTCTTGTCATTGCTTGTGGTCTTGCTACTCTTGAGACTTCTGCTAACTCTTACGCCGTGGTTATTGGAGATCCCGCTTCAGCCAGCGCCCGTCTTCAGTTCTGCCAGTCTTGGAACGGTGTCGCCTCTTTCATTGGTCCCCTCATCGCCTCTAAGTTCTTCTTCACTGGCGAGAACCAGAACAGCCTCACCAACGTCCAGTTCGTCTACCTCGCCGTGGCCTGTGCTGGTGCCGCTGTTGGTGTTCTCTTCTTCTTCGCTAAGCTCCCCGAGGTCTCTGAGGCTGTCATTGAGGATGAGGCTGGCCACAGCAATGAGGGTTCTATCTGGAAGCAGTATAACATGTGGTTCGCTTTCGGTGCTCAGTTCTGCTACGTCGGTGCCCAGGTTACTATTGCCACCTTCTTTATCAACTATGCTCACGAGAACGGTGGTGTCTCTACTGCCTCCGCTAGCAACATGCTCAGCTACGCTCTCATCACCTTCACTGTCGGTCGATTCGTTGCCACTGGTCTTGCCGTCTTCCTCCGCGCCGAATTTATCATGGTCGTCTACTCTTGCTGCGCCATTGCTCTTACTGCCTACTGCAGCGCTGGCTCTGGTGCCGCTTCTATCGGTGTTCTGATTGCCATCTTCTTCTTCGAGGCTCCCATGTACCCCACCATCTTTGCTCTCGGTACTGCCAACCTTGGCCGACACACTCGCCGCGCTGCTGGTATCCTTGTCATGGGTGTCTCGGGCGGAGCGGTCTTTCCCCCTATCCAGGGAGCCATTGCTGATGCCAAGGGCACTCGTATCAGCTACATCGTCCCTACTATCGGTTTCGTCTACGTTCTCGGATACGTTCTTGTCTCGTGGGTTCGTGGTGGCATGAAGATCCTTGCTGAGAAGGCCACTGAGTCTCCCGTTGACGAGATTACCGATAACGAGAAGAATGATGTCATTGTTGAGCAGCACGAGAAGAAGGCTGGTGACATGGCTTAAATGATTGGAATGGAACAAAAGAATACAATATTTAATTAGAAGCCTTTTAGAGCTTGATGGCCTTTTACGATAGATAGTGCAAAGAAGCACTACGAGATCCAGACTTTAATGTTTATGATGATTACATCCCCAATGCCTTGTTCTCTGTTCCTTGAACTAGTGATAGCCTTTCTGTTGAACATCAAGGGTATCACACGCCCGGGCACGTGATAACAAAGATCATATACACCTTGTCATAGTCCTGCTCTTTCTTCTTCCATCAACCAATATTACAGATAATCACGTTGTCTGTAACTGTCAATAACTCAGCCCAGCAAATGTCCTTTCTCGCACAGCATTACTTACTTTGAACCATCCTTGTGCACTGAGAGTAAAAGACTTGCTACCCCTATCACATACAGTCTGACTCTTGAGTTGCATCCAAATATGCGGCGGTGTTTCTGCAAGGCACAATCCAGAGACATCCTAGCCCTCAAAGCCTGAGTTCTGTCGGATGCGGTGAAGTTCAAGCCGACCGAGTTGAATAGGTCAGATAGAAGTTAGAAGGAAAAGTTGGTTGTCATATGCCACGTCGTCACATGTGCTGACGGACAACGAATCGACTTCGCTGATCACTGAATGGAGAGAAAAGAATGGGACATGGATTAAGCAGCAGTATCTCAGCTTTTTTCACCGGCGAGGAACCATTTCAAAGTACCATGTACGAATTGAGGAGAACAAATCCCTTCAACTAGTTCAACTCTGCGTCCCCATGCAACCCGCATGAAACCTCAATTTCCTACGGTCGTATCAGACTAGCACCGCTTTTCCCACATCTCCTACAACGGCATTCTATTGCCTCAACGGGAACCATATCCCTAGTGCCAGTGCAAGGACAGTAACCCATCAAAGGCGACTGTAGCAAAGAGTATAGGAGCTCTTTCACAAATTCTGGACATTCAATGAATAGCTCGTCGATTGCCTCTCGGACAAAACCCAATGTCGTTGGCCCCTCACCACCTAACAAATTCCGTGCGAACGCCAGGACTGGGTCGCGAAGGTCTCTCGAGCTCTCAGGTGTCAATGTGTAAACATAAGGGATTGATGAGAAAAACTCGGATGTGCCTAAGATTCCTTGCAAATCTGAACAGTATTTCTTAGTCGCTAGATTCCGGAGTCCTTCGATGTCATATTTGTCGCCCATTGAGTACATTACGGCATGCGTGGAAAGGACTGGGGTATCGTAGGATGTATCTTTCTCGACGGTTTCGTCGGTATCGGCCAAGTAGTCGCCAGTATAGAGGTAGTCCACCATAAGCTGGACCATATCAGACTGATCAGACGTTAGATCGTAAGTTCCTGAAGTTGCCTCCTTTGTCCTAATTAGTCATATTCAATAGTTATCGGAGATTCTGTACCTTGAACTGACCACTACATGCTGCACGAAAGACCGGAGACTGGCTGCATATGATGATCTTATGAACCTGCAAATCTCCTCCTTCACAGATGAACCTGAAGTCTGTGAATTCACCCTTCTTTCTGGCCCTATCAATTCAGTCAATCATCACTCGAATTTCGATTGTGTTCCAGATCCCTACTCGTTTATACGTGCTCTTGTTTCGTAGAATTCCATGGTGGGAAACTCGAAAGAGGCAGCGTACCAGCACTCTTTCAACAGAAGGAGAGTGAATAAAAATGAATTCAGGTACCGAATTGCCGTTCTTCGTCAGTCTTTAATTGCAAACACTGGCTCGCTACTTGATTCATGCGTTCACATTGCCAGGTGCTTGATTCGGCCAATTGTCCAATTAGCGGCGAACGCTTCACGCCACTGGCAATAGAGTTTACAACCATTCCGCTGGGTCACATGCCTTTTCTGTATGCCGTCATACTTGTGATACCCTCGGGAGGATTAGAAAGCTTGACCGATGGACGTACCGTACAAGAGACAAAAGTTGTAAGTCACCTTGAGCGATCTTAGGGCACTGCTACTTATCGTTATACCTTGAGGCTTAGAGGTCAGCTTTTTTGATAACCACCCAGTTAGAGTATTTGTTTAGCTTGAAAAACTGTCATTGGTAAGTTGGACTATTAATAGCATGGTCTTTGTGGTGCTAAACGTCCTTCTACGCCTGAGGACTTCAGAAGCCGAGCGCGCCTCGTGGGTCCTTTACAGATCAATCTAAACATATGATAGGCAAAGCTAGAAATAAGGATCTGACAGTTGCACTACAGTGGCCGGTACCCGGCCAGAACGAGGTGTACTCTATTTACTGAGTTCAGTCTGAAGCAGGATTGGAGAGAATAATTATCCATGTGCACTCCACCGGATAAATGTCAAGCGTCAGCATTCTGTGGATGGGGAGACTTACCTAAGACTACCGATATCATCAAAGGTAGGCTTAGAATAGAGAGAGCCCTGTCAGCTGAAACAACGCCATTCGGAACACGGGGTTGAAAGACGCTTATAAAGTAAACGACACGCCGGTCCAGTAGTGCAAATAACCGTAGACTCATCAAGTTTGAATTTTCAACACCAAGGAACCCCAATACCATCACGACCAGAATGACCTCCCAGACAGACCTTAGAACAGCTATCGAATACACAACAAAACATTTCTTGGCCGCTTACAAGGATGCGGGCGAAGCTAACGACCCTTCAATCATCAACCGCGACGTCACCAGAGACTGTAAACGTTACTTTCCCCCAGTCGGTGTCATGAAGCTTTTTGGAGCTCCGGTAGGGGTTGCGTTGGATAACGCAGCCTATGAGGCTGGAATGGCCAAGGATATGACCAAGAGTACTGTCACAGGGACTGGCATTTCGAACCTTACCATCGACACCGAGACTAGGAAGGCAGCGGTAACTACCATGACCTACGTGAAGTACCACGATGGGAAGTGGCAGTGATTGAGCATTCTTGGGTCTTGGATCTCAACGAGGACGGGTCCAAGGTCTCCAAGGTTGTCGTGTTTTGTGACATGGACGGAGTACGCAGGATGGTGGAAAAGGTATACACTGAAGAAGAGAGGAAGCATAGTTTGGTCTGAGGTTTATAAGAGCTTTTGAAGTATATGGAGACAGGACGTCAAGGGATTGACTTCTTCCTCCAGGATTTCAATACTAGGCTGTACTACGTAACGCTGGTTTCCTACTGTGGTGGACTTTCGCAGATGTGCGTCGATCATCTTCATGTTTGGATACATTCATTATCAATTTTTATCAGCCTATAGAGGCTTTATTAAGTCAATGAGAAGGTCTGCGCTGAACTAAATGTGCTTTACAGAGTATACCTGAAACCCTCTCTGTCCTCGCACAAGTGCCTCCCCTCGTCGGCCTGCCTGTTATTATGGCGAAGGACAAGCATGGTTAAAGCAGCAACAATCACGGCGGCAACATTGATCGCCATGACAGCGATAATACCCGGGAGGTAGTTGGGTGCATCCTGTTGACCTAGTATTGTTAGAAACATGGAAGAGTAGGGTCAAAGAAATATCTTACGGAAAACCATGCTCGAGTAGATACCGCCAATGCCACTGACACTGATCAGAATACCAGTGGATACCGCACGTCTTGCATCACCGACGATGTTATTAGCCTGCCAGGCCAACGTTGTCACAACAAGGCCATTGGCGCCAGCAACACCCAGGAAAGTGCCAACATATCTAGGTGTGGGAGAATTGAGGAATCCAGTCATGCAAAGACCGATGATTCCAACAAGGCCTTGGAAGATAACGAAGGGTCCTCGCATTTGAAGTTTGTCAGCAAGCCACGAGATAGTCATGGCCTCCACCACGGCGAAGAGAGCTGGCGGAGTGCTAAGAATGAAAGAAAGCTCAAGCGAATATCCAAGACCCCCTCTAAGGATAATGGGAAGGAAGAAGAGGAAGGCATAAACTCCGACGGCACCAGCCATGTACATCAGGGAGAAGGCCCATGGCTTCCAGTCTGCAGCAGTTGTGGCTAGAATTTTCATCGTAACCTTTTCGTGTTCCTCGGGTCCACGGTCCTCAGCCAGCCGGGCCTTGACGAATGCCCGTTCCTCTACGGTGAGGAAGGTGTTTTTGTCCGAGTCGGGGAAGTCAACGATGATGAACCAGGAGCCAATGCCAGCAACGACTGTGATTGCACCCTCGATGATAAAAATCCAGCGCCATCTGTACCGATCAGCAATGGCCATAAAATGTCGAGGTCAATTGTACGAACCCTTTGTAATGATGGTGTTTGGATATCTGAATCAATCCATATGCAAGAATGTTGGCGAATGCTGAGAGCGCTGAAGCTGTCAGGAAGAAGCCAGCCATACGCTTCTGCACCTCGTATCGCTTGTACCAAGACGATACAAGATAAACACAGCCTAGATATTGTCAGCAAGACAATATAAACAGCTCATACAACAGACTATTTACCAGGAAAGAAACCAGCTTCAAAGACACCCAGTAAAGCTCTGAGGACAGCAAGACCAACCCAGTTGTTAAGGAAGCCTATTCCAAGGGACACTAAGCCCCAAGCAACAGCAAGAAATGCGAGCCAATTCGCCGCGCCAAGTTTATGGATGAAGGCATTGCTTGGAATCTCAAAAAGGATGTAGCCGATGAAGAAGACCATCAGAGCGACTGAAACTCGATTACCTTGGGTAAGGCCAAGGTCTTCGTCCATGCCCGAAATGCGAGCAACTGCGACATTGGATCGATCCACGAGAGCAATTGTGTAAAGGCATCCTAAGATTGGTAGCAGTCGAGTATCAATCTTCCGGAGAACCCTCTTCTCGAATTTGGCATCATGTGTAGTTTCGGTGTCGTCCTTGGACTCTGCTCGCTCGATCTGTTGGCTATCTTCCTTCAAGATATCGATATCATGTTCGTTAGGCATGGTGGAGGTAAGTGCAGAAGACGAGGGTATTGCTGATACGTTTCCTCAGGGACGGAATCCGGGGTAATCTTATACATATGCCGTCTTGACTAAAATCTGGAGGTTGATTGGACTTTCATGATTCAAAGTCCGGGGTAAACAAGAACGTATTTCGTGAAATGGACGCGATATCGGGGCTGGCTTTCGGCTATGGACCATAGCCGATGGATGGCAATATTGTCAGAAACATCTCCACCTAGACTGGCAAATAGAAGCATGGCATTGGAACGCCAGACCGGGGCGTGCCACCGCTTGCAATCCTTTCTGCGAAAGTAATGCGGGGTATCTTGGTCACTATTCTCCTTGCAGTAACACTGTCTGGGCTGTGTTTCGTTGTTCGTCATACCCCAGATTTTGTCAAAGTCAACTCGATCTTATCTCACTCTTACATATCTCAGCCCGGACCAATGGAACAGCAGCGCATGCACTTGCAGCCGGGGCCTGCAGGCACAAGTACGAGGCGTACACCCAATTCTGGGAGAAAAAGAGGTACTGCCTGCGAGCGTTGCAATAGACGAAGGACGAAATGTGATGGTTCCATCATCGGTGTACCCTGTTCCGCATGTAAGAAGAGCAATAATCACAAGCACTGCGCTCTTATCCAGTCTAAACGTAGAAGGTACGTTGTTGACAACAACTCACAACGTCACGTTTCTGACATTGTCATGTTAGAGGGCCTGATGGACGTTACACATTGGAACCTGGTTCTGAACCGGGATCAATTTGTAGCTCAGCCGATACCATCAACATGGACGCGGTCAATACCGGTATGGCTTCTCTGCCTCAGCCACATGAGCATCAAGAAGGTCTGCCTGATGGGAGCTCATCAGCAGCCGAACCCGTGAGTACGACAGAGCCTGCAACGCAGCCAAGTGTTGTCGGTGAAAGCTGGTACGCGTCGTACGTTATGAGAGGTTATACTCCTGGTCATAATAGTGTCCACCGCCCGATTGGCGAATGCAACGAGACTGTTCAAAGTGTTACTTGCGCGGCGCGAGCCAATGCTATTTCCAGCAACCTATCACAACCTCGAGACAAACCTGGTTCGTCGGGCCTCCCACGGCCAGAACTCGTCGAGACTCTCATTAAAGCTTACTTTGACCGTTTCCACTCATTTTGCCCGATCCTTAGTAAGAAGGCATTTTTTGCGTCTTTCCAAGAAGGAAGCGTATCCGGAACCTTACTCAGAAGCGTTCTTTTTGTTGCATCGTTGCATTGCGACCTGGAGTCTCTACATCTCATGGGACACAGCACTCGCTTAGATGCCAACCATAACTTATTCACTAAAGCAAGTGCGTCTTTCGATATGGATAGAGACTCGACTCGGCTCGACCTGATACTCTCGTCCTACCTTCTCCATTACTGGTTCGGGAACCCTACAGCCTATCGAGACTGCCACTGGTGGATTGCCGCTGCTATCCGATCTGCTCAGTGCACGGGCTATCACAGAAGTACAAGCAACAGTCAAATGTCCCCAGAGCAGAGGTCACGGTGGAAGCGGATCTGGTGGTGTCTCTATGTAGGTACTGACTCCGGAACAGAAGACTTCGACTAATGAGCTAGGTGCGCGACCGTCAAATTGCCATATCAACAGGTACGCCCATGGTGATCAACGATATGGACTACGACGTAGAAGAATTGGTTGTAGAAGACCTCACAGAGGAGACTATGGAGACAGCTCAATACATCATCTCCCAGGTGAAGTTGAGTAAAGCAGGTGGGCAGCCTCGTGTCGAAGGAAACTAGTCATGCTAACCAGATAGTGGCTCGGATGTACTTCTCGCATTGCTCGCCCCCCAGACTCCCTCTCAGCAAGGACTTAACAGTCTGCCAGGAGGCAATGCAGGACATTCAAATCACTCTACAGTCCTGGCATGATGCTTGTCCAGCATTGAACTTCTTCAATGGAAATCACCACCTCAGCTTGACGCTCCAGGTCTGTTATCAGTAGGTAGTCTAGCCCCATCAGCGACCTATATCTGACTAAACAATCAGTTATTACATGATAAACCTTTATCAAAGACTACAGCGACAGTGCAGTAGGTTCAGGGAAACAAGTCATGTCCTTGACGCTGCCACCCAAGTTTTTAACCTCGTGGAGAACTCATTACTATATTGGACACCGGAACAATTCCCCATGATCTAGTAAGCACCGTTGGAAATGCTGTGACACCATTACTGATTTCTGGTTAGTGTTTCTGCTCTATTCTCTGCTATGATGGCTCTCGCCACCGATGGTAGCACAACAACACCAAGAGGTAACCAGATCTTTGTTAAGATTCGACGCGGATTATTAGCCCTGAAACAGTTTGAGCCTGTTTATAACCTTGCACGTTGGATCAGGAATTTCTTCATGGGTATCATGGATCGCTCCGAGTCAGAAGGGAAAGAGCAAGGGCAGGAACAAACATCCAGTCCAGATACCAGGCATGCCACCGAAATGCTGAGCCCAAGACAATCAATTACACAGCCGCCTATCCCTGGAGAGACAAATTTTCCCTTGTCGAGCATGCCACCAACGTCATATCCGACACCCAGCTTGAGTCTTGGGGATACGGGATTCCTCCTCGATCAAGATACTGGGGGTGTCGGTGTGGAAGGGAGCGGATTTTGGCCAACATACCTGGCCAACGGAGTCTTCTCGAACACACATTCTGGGGATGCTATTGACTTTCCGCAACCCGATTCGTCCCAGTACCAGGCCATGTATTTCTTAGCTGATCTGGGAATGGCTCATGTCAGTTCCGAACCCATCTACGACGGGTGATATGATCAGTCAGATGAGGCCTAGACAGTCTAACCCCGTTAGAGGCGGAAGAGAAACTCGACACTGAAGCTTAAGGCGCCAGAAATAAATAGCCTAAGAACTTATCTGAGCTCATGTAATCTGACTAAGTTATCTTGTCTCTTATGCTAGGGAAACCGAGTGTTCTATGGCCCCGAGGCCTCAGCCACTCAACGGGAAAGCGGTACCGGCTTATGATGGTATTTAGTTGCTTTTCACCCAGAACTTATGTGATCTATTAAGTTTCAGTACGGATACATCTAGCTTCCTAATGACCTGCGGTGCCGAGCGGTTCAGGAGATAACCAGCATATTAACCCTGCCATTATAGTAAGTCATAAGGGAAGACAAAAGAGCTTAGAACATCTTTATGCGATTTAGCTGAGGGCTTAGACTGCTCTTTCTGTTAAGCCTGCGTTATATGCGGGTTATTTTGTAACCCACCTAGGTGCTCTCGCTATAACGCGGGGTAGCCCTTGTAAATTTAGTCTAGTAATTAGCGCGATCATCTCTGAACGCCAAGCTGGATCAGCAGCCTTCCATAGCCGAAGACTCCTAATACCCGCTCTAATTGTAGGGAACTTCCAGACACCATAGCCGACGGTAGAAGGTCCACATCCTGTGAAGCATTTAGTTTTGAACAATTTGATACATAGAAAAAGGACGGCATGGTTCAATGATGGTGACAAAGTCAAAAAAATCCCTGATAAATATTCATTCTCATTTCTCATTCAGTCCTACACTCAGTAGAGTCGTTCTCAAGACCTCCTGCCTCACCAATCATGTCTGCTTGGTGCAATACTTTACGCAAGTCGCGGACGAGATGTCTCTTTTCAACAAAACAACCACGAAGTCGACAATACCGTTTGTTTTCCAGTAGATCAGCTTCACTACCTACACTGCATAACAATGCTACAAAGGGCCGTGCTGGTACGCCCATATTGCTTCGTATCGAATTCGTACTAGTCAAATTCTTACACATCCACAGGATTATACATATTTGGCGCGGCGGCCATCGGTGCTGCTTGTGCGTTGAATACTATTGACTGGTCCCATCACTCGCGATTATCCTCAACACAGTCACTCACGAACACTCCTAAGATCCAACATGATACCTCTATAGTTAACATACAGGCGGCTTGTAAAGAATTCGCTGCGATACTAGGCACTGAGAACATATCTACGGACCAAGCAGACCTTATCACGCATTCTGGGTCAGATTATCAGTCTTACGCCTGGACAGAAGAAAATGCCGTTTGCTCACATGTCATCCTTTATCCAGAGACGACAGAGCAAGTTGCAGAGGTTATGAAGATTTGTTCTCGTCGACGATTACCAGTGACACCTTACTCTGGTGGCACTTCCATCGAGGGTCAATACATTCCTCATTTCCAGGGCATCTGTGTTGACTTTGGTAGAATGAGCCGCATTGTGGAGCTTAACAAAGACGACTTGGATTGCGTTGTGCAGCCAGGGATTGGTTGGATGGATTTGAATGAAGAGCTTGCAACACATGGGCTATTCTTTCCTCCAGACCCAGGTCCAGGTGCTATGATTGGGGGAATGGTAGGCACAGGCTGTTCTGGGACCAATGCTGCGGCATACGGGACCATGAAAGACTGGGTCTTGTCTTTAACAGTAGTTCTCGCCGATGGCACTGTCATCAAAACTCGCCAACGAGCGAGAAAGTCAAGTGCAGGCTACGACTTGACGAGAACTTTTATTGGAAGTGAAGGAACATTGGGTCTGGTCACAGAAGCAACACTGAAACTTGCAGTTAAACCGCCCTGTGAAGCAGTGGCTGTGTGCACATTCCCATCATTACGCGATGCAGCATCCGCGGTACGCGATGTTCTGTCTGCAGGCATCCAAGTCGCAGCTGTTGAGATTCTGGATGATGTCCAAATGAAAAGCATTAATGACTCTGCTTTGACGCGAATTAAATGGAAGGAGGAACCGACCCTGTTCTTCAAATTTACCGGCAGCGATGAGTTCATCGTACAACACATTGCTAAGCAAGTGGGCGGCATCACGGAAAGGAATCGCAGCACAGCATATACTTTTGCCTCTGATGAGAACGAACGGAATGAATTGTGGTCGGCAAGGAAGAATGCTTTATGGAGTATGCTTGCCATGAGGAAGTCGCCAACCGACAAGGTATGGACGACCGATGTCGCTGTTCCGATGAGCAGACTCCCCGACATTATCGAGTTTGCCAAACATGACATCGAGAAGTCGGGTTTGCTCGGTTCCATCGTCGGGCACGTTGGCGATGGCAACTTCCACACTTTGTTACTATTTCCAGAGGATAAGCGACATGTGGCTGAAGATATCGTTCATCGAATGGTCGACAAGGCGATCGAGATGGAGGGAACAGCCACAGGTGAGCACGGAGTCGGACTTGTCAAGAGAGATTATTTGGAGAAGGAACTTGGTAAAGAGACCGTGGATACCATGCGCTCGGTAAGCCCTTCCTTTCCGTTTCGATATCACCAGACTAATTTGAGAGGAACAGATGAAAAATGCGTTTGACCCCATGTGTATATTGAATTGTGATAAAGTAATTCGCATGCAAGCTGCATCATAGTAGGGATGGCGTGAACTGGTAGCAAGGATGCATCACAATTGAATAGATCGAAATATCAAATTGAACAGAATAGAATTGATAAATCGGTTGTCACAAAAGTTTTTGAATCTGAATGATTTCCTTTACGGGATTGTTCGGGCAGAAAGACAGCCAGCTCCCACGTCCATCCCACAATGAAATGCGAGGCGGAAGCAGTCGATTTAGAGCGATCAAGTGCGTAACAGTCAATGTCTCGCCATATATAGATTTATTACACCTAAAATAGCTTCATGTTGTTCAAGTTAAGCACATGTTTCAACAGTTTCGAAATCTGCTTGCTGCGTGTGATCCTCTCTTCTATTTTTAATTTCCCTTCACCATATTTAGGCCTGCAGGGTAGTATTGAGACTAAAGCTAGAGTAGTTTCAAGGTATTTTGAAACACCATTGGTTTACCAATTAATGTAGCACGAACACCAAAATTATGGACCAAGGTGACCATTGCTCGGAGGAATATGATGCCGAAGATAACTAAGGACTCTCTAGCGGAAGAACTATAATCCGTTATGACTCGCAATGCACTGATCAACAGCCAAGGCGAGGCCGCATAGCAGTATTGTTTACTACTTGGCGATAACAAGACCAATGAACTGCCTTTCACCTTTACGAATAGGTTGTTGTCTATACATTAATATTGACACACTGAAACCTCTGGAGTGTAACTCCCGTCAATCTTGACATGGATATCAGGTCCGAAGATCGTGGTTACCTAAGATGCCAAGAAATTGAGGCTGAGCTAACGAACTTCAAAACCCCACCTTTCAAAGCAGGCTAGGGTTTGCCGACTCAGTCATGGATCATTTCTTTCAAACAACTTGTGTCGGTGAATTTGCCATTTCGTTCTTTAGACAAAACACATCATGAGCCCTCCTGCCTGACCAGGAACCCTGTATCCCTTGAAGAGGATTCGTGTTATAAACCTGACGTACTGCACTTCACGTTGCTGGTCTTATCGCCACCGAAAATTGCTGCAGCTCATCTTATCTCTACAACTATGGCGGAAGCCGCTAAGTCGTCGAAATGGAAGAGAGCGCGCGGTCCCAAGGTTAGATCTGGTTGTACTACTTGGTAAGTAGAAATAGGACATTCAGCAAGTTCGAGACTAACAGGAACAGCAAGTTTGTGATCCGCCTAATGATTCTACTAAACTCGATACTAAACTCAACTATCTAGGATCCGCCATCTGAAATGTGACGAGACAAAACCTGAATGTCTTCGGTGTGTCAAAGATAAGCGTACATGCGATGGATATGAGGCACCGCTGCACTACAAGCCCAGGGCTAAGAAGAAACAACAAGACACTATAGTCCGCCGAGCCCCAGCCTCTTCAAAACTGCTAGTCCCGGCAGGGCTATCACCAGAATCTTTTGGCTCATCGATAGAGCTAGATCTCTGCCACCATTTCCGAACATGTACTGTTTCAGAGTTGGCGAGTTCCTTAAACGCGATGAGCTTCTGGCACGCATACGCGTTACCGCTCAGCCAAGACTTTAAGCCTGTCAAAGTAGCGATTGGCGCGTTGGGAGGCGCGCATAAGGCCTTCAAACTTCAGACACAGACAGACTCGTTGACTAAATCGCTTGCTCAATCTTATGAGGTTGCTTCGATCCAACAGTATAACAATGCTATAAAGATCATGCAGGAGTATATGTCTTCACCAGAAAGGAATTTCCAGGTTGTCCTAACGTGCTGTCTGATTTTTATCTGCACTGAGAGCTTGTATGGGCGATATGCGAACGTTACTCGACATTTGGAAGCTGCATTTTCATTACTCAATAGTCACCACGACTACGACTATGGTTCTGGAATGGGAAATCAGGATGACCAAAGCGATCTGGCAAAGTTCATGGAGAATATTGGGCCTTCGCTTTGTGGTCTTGCGTCAGACCTCTTCTTCTACATGGGAGATAATCATTCATCGAAGCTTGTATCAGAGCTTCAGAAATGGCTTCACCGTCAAGACCCGATATACCTGCAGGAACCGGGTGCCCCATTCTTTTCAGCGCAGGCTGCGGCATCATCATTGACTCGAATTGAAACGATCTGTGGAATGGATATGTATACCGAATGCCCCACGTGTCTGAGTCTGGGATATCCTTGCGGCAAAGACGCCTCGGTTTGCAGGCGTTTCGATCACGGCTTGGACCCAGAGTCATTCTTCCGGTACTGGAGCGCACGCTATAATGCGTTCAAGCTGAATTTTGATTCATCAACAGCTACAGAAGCAGAGATCTTCCGCTTCAAGGTGCTTGAACTTGAAGAGACAACTTGGCACGCAACGTTCAAGCTCAATTCGATGAAAGATGATCTAGAAACATCAGACTGCATCGAGATTTTGAAAAAGGCAGAGTCCATCATCGAGCTTTCACAGAATGAGACTGGTCATATTTTTACTTTTCAAGCAAACCTCGTCCCACCAATTGCCTATGTTATCATATCATGTCAGGACGAGGCGATACAATGGGAAGGCGTAAGGCTTCTACGTTTGCTCGGAAGGAGAGAGGGAGTTTGGGATAGCAAGAAGATGGCCGACATTTACACGAATATGATCACTGCAAAGACGAATAAACTGCTATCTTGGGATGACATCCCAGCTGATGTGCCGCAGCTAACAGAGCTGCTAAGTTCGGTGACATTGGAAATGTCGCCTGAAAGGGAGTAATGAATAGACTCCGGTAAAGGGATAGTCTATTGCTTTCGATGACTTCGTTCGCGTTGATACCTGGAAGTGGAAATGATACCATATTTTATACGCTGCAATATCTAAATAGGATGTATTTCATTATATCTTGGAGATCATGGGAGCATATCTATACTTCAAAACTACCTGCCAATTACATAATAGCTAGGAACAAAGTAGCACCAATGAACGCAGACATGTACCAATTCGACCTTAAGCTGGAAACGGCCCCGTTATCCTCCGCCGCCGCGGTTTCGTTAGCAATGATAAACGTAGGGTCATAATTCTTGACAGAGGTATCATTTGTCTTTCCATCCCAGCAGTACCGGTCGAAACAAGTGCTGCACTCCTTGGGCACAGTCTCGTTGGCCTTCCACCAACTTCTGCTCATAACGGCACAGACGACGCAAGTAGGCCACTGCTCATCAAGCGTGCCGTTTCCTTGGGTGGCACCGTTCAGCGCATTGAGAATGATGCTGTCACGCTCGGGAATACTGTACGAGAGGTCAAAGGTGGAAACATTGCTCAAGAACGTGTATGGTGCGTTGGGGATGTAAAAGATAAGTGGTGGAGGTAATTGGCCATCTGAAAGTGTGAAGTTGTCGGCATCACATCCAAACAGAGTTGGGCGCTGGTTTAGCTTTTCGTTAATAAACGTCTCAGCAGAGGGAATGGCAGGGAACTCGGTTCCGTTGCCAATGCTGGAGCCGACACGCTCATATGTCGCACGTAGAGCAGTGCCGTTGGGCCAGTTTGTTTCCGTATCTGCTGAAGAATCGATGGCAAAGACAATGTCAACGGCACGTACAGGCTGAATTAGAGGATGGAGTGGGATATTCTGCAGATCTTCTCCTCCATCGACAAGGGTCAATTGATGTTCCTTGGCATTGTAGCTCTTGCCGGTCGGGTTCCACTGATAGAATGGATTGGGAGAGTAGTCCGCGATATCCTCATCGTTGGTATCCAAAGCTACCAGAACTCCCTTGAGGGCTTTCACGACAAGCGAGGGAATATCGTTTTCTTCTCCAATTGCAGTGATGTTGTTCAACAGGAACTGATTAAACAGTGAAGATGAAGTACCCATGACGAAGCCAAATTGATCAAAGCCACGTACACAGTCGGCGTCCTTACTGATAGTTCCATTTGTAAAGTTAGAAGCAAGGTATTCAATGGGCGCAAATCCGTAGGTTGTAGGATCCCATGTGCCAAACTCGAAGGGATTAAACTCGTAGACAGTCGCGTTCAGTGAAACGATCTGTTGACCTGGGGCACGGCCATCAGAAACGAGGATTGGGAAAGGAGTATCCGCGTCTTTGAAGTTGGATGTATCGGCGATAGATGAGAAGGTATAGGAAGGGCCGCCTTCAGAGGCATCGATGAGTTGGTACGACAAAGCGCGACCCCACCAGTCAGTGAGAGTGGTATTCCACCCGTCGCTCTTTTCATCAACGGAGTCTTTAATGTCATCCCAGTACTTGGCCGTATTTAAAACGCTGAATCCAGATTTCTTGGGTCCCTTGAAAATTGAACGATCGAAAGCCCAAATATCTGAACTTTTGTCGCCTTTCTGTAGTTCCGGAACCGTGGAGAAATTATTGGCGAAGATAGACCCAACGAGCCAGCCACCTCCGGACAGACCAGCTAGGTAAGTAGAAGACTGCAGAAGGCCGCTGATGGGGCCAGTCTTATTGTTGCGAGAGTCAGCAGCAGAAATAAAACCTGCGCCATTCATGAGAGCGCGATAACCACCACCTGAAGCCGCAATCGCGATATTGGGTAGTGCGGTCGCGTTGTTCTTATTTTTCTCAATCCATTGTTCAGCATCGAAACCTGAAATGTTTGCTCGACTTAGAAAGTCTTTCATGGGATCTATCGTGTTGTTTCGCCGGCGGCGGACCCAAGCTTCTTCCTGGTCCGAAAGGCCATCGGCAAGGCGGACTTTCGGGCGCGTTGAGGGACAGTCAACCACTTTTGGAGCATAATTGCCGCTTGGAGAGTCTGGGAGAGCCCGGACGCTAAGTGATTTGTCGATATCTGTTACTGAAGCTAAGCCCGTGCCGTCCGAAGCAGCGATGGCTGTGCTGCCGAGCCAGAGCGTTATGGCAAGGGGACCAAGCATGGTGGTGGCTATTGAGATAATACAGCTTTTGGCTATTCAAAATCTCAACCGTCACTGCAACAACAGCCAGGTCGGAGCAGCTGTTTTTAAATATGCAGAAATCTGCACAGCCTCGAGAATTGAGAGGCGTCGTAAGAGATATGACCGAGTGGACGCCGGGCTAAGTCAGCGGCACATTCCCCGATTATTATTTCATGCAGGCGGCCTGAGCACATGTTAAACTTCCCATAGACATTGAACGTGAGTGGCCGACGTGACGCGTCTAGCGAGCTAGCTCAGGTCAACTTGTTGGAAGTTCCCTTTCAGCTTGAGGGTGTCAAAAATATCTGAAACCACTGTTACCTTAGATAGACGTAACGAGTTCGATCTTTTTTGAACCCTCTAGTGGATGGGCTGTCTCACCTCGGAACGATCGGCAGTTGGCTGAGCCACGTCCACTTTCGCAAATGACGTAGAGGATTTGTTGTTATGGATACACGGATACGCTGGGACGAATGAAGAATGGACAGGAATCAGTGGAACAAGGTCCAAGAGCGAGTTCAATTCGCCTGAGTTACTTTACCCAGTAATGCCAAGAGAAATAACGGTTACCGGTAACGTAACATGTGGAAATCTAAGAACAACGTTGTGGTAAGAAACAGAAGCTTACCCTATCGTGCAGCAAAAATTCGTGGATATTAGAGTTTGCAGCTGAATCACTAATCACAAAGTCCTTTTTCATCATTTAACTTTATATCTTCTATTTATAAATCGATCTATAAACTTACCTTTTTACTTCTTTCCGAATTTCTCCAGATTCTCAGGCCCTGTCTCTTTTGCAACCCTCTTAACCTCATCGTCTCCCAACTCTTGGAAAATGTCGTAACCCCATCTTGTTTGCCAGTTGTAGCGCTTATTTCTCTCCAAAGCATTCAGCTGCTCGAAAGCGTCCTGAGGCAACTCGGAGACTTCTCGGTTTGACTTGATGCGCCCGGGCGTGACACTCTTGGGCAGTACAACAGAGCCCCGCTGGACACCCCAAGAGTACAGAACTTGTCCAATGTCCAATCCCAACTTCTTGCCAAGCTCGGCGACAAGAGGGTCATCAACTGTGCGGGCCTCGCCGGTTTGGTTGTTTCCAAGAGGTGAGTAAGCGGCGATCTGAATGCCCTTGGACTTGCAGTAGTTAAAAAGGTCGGGTTGTTGTAGGTAAGGGTGGGCCTCAATTTGGTTAACGGCTGGCACAACTTTGGTCTTCGACATGAGATCATCCAGTCTGTCCTTGGTGAAGTTTGAAACTCCGATGGCGCGAACCTTGCCTGACTCAAGAAGCTTCTCCATTGCTCCATATGTCACGGCAGGATCGATATCGGCCAACTCGAAGACACCATCGGAGTCAATGGGGAACCAGTCATCGCCCGATTTGAAAGCGCTTTTGAATGGTCAGAATTATTATCGAAAAAAACGGCAATTCATATAAGAGACCTACCAAGGCCAGTGCATTAAGAAAAGGTCGAGATAATCAGTTCCGAGGTCCTTCAGTGTCTTCTCAAGACCCTTCTCCACGTCCTCGGGAGCGTGTTTAGTGTTCCAGAGCTTGCCGGTAATAAAGATCTCGGATCGAGGAACACCACTCTTGCGGATACCATCACCGACCTCAACTTCATTGCGGTAGATGGAAGCACAGTCAATATGGCGGTAACCACTGCGGAGAGCAATCTCAACGGCCTGCTCGACCTGTCCGGGAGGTGCTTGCCAGGTACCAAAACCGACGGCCGGGATCTTAGCTCCAGTGTTGAGAGTGAAATATGTTGGGAGAGGCATAGTAACTGAGAATTGCGACTTAGCGTGAAAGAAATGTTTGATGCTATAATGAAGTAAATGCTTTGGTATTGACTGACTGGTCAACCTACATCACCGTGATATTAATATAGGTAAGTAAGGAGTTGGCTCACTAGGACGGAACTCCGCAGCCCTCTAAGCCGTTCCGTGCGGACCCGTTTTGAAGAAGCGGATTAGTGACAGCGTCGGATATAAATCCGTCCGGATAACATCCTTCTTCCATCCTTTCGCTTGACTGACCAAAAACGAAAGAATTAACGGCGGTTTACGGGGTATGCCCATGGGGTAATTTTTAGACCGCCGCAAACCATTCCGTTAGGCTTTCGGGGGCTGTCCCGTCCGCTCCGTCAATTACTCCAATCGCTAGGTTACCGAATATCAGAAACGCGGGACCGGGGAGGTTGTTAGGACAGTATACTTTGGTGCAGATGGGTTATATGTTGACTGTTCTTTCAAGACATAGCTAATCAAGTTTGTGTTGAGAAGTGGCAAGACGACGCAACCACGGCATTCCTCAGTTCATGCGCACCAAAACGGGGACAGATACTTGGACAAACGTTTGTCTTTAATGGTCTATAACAGTTGGAGCCACAGGAATTTTGCGCCTTCTTCAAAAAAATAGACCGAAATAAGAGGGGGAACACAAGGTGAAATTGCGGTTTAATAACCAAGCGTAGTGGTATTGTTTTGTTACGCAAGGCAGAAAACGAACTATGGATCGATTAAGACATCAGGTTTGGAAAGTTTGTCTCTATGGGGCGAACTTGGGGGAATAAGAAAGTAACGTGGATCGATTGCTACTACTCATGTTAACTTAGAATTTGAGAAAGCAACAGCGCTGATCTAGCATTTAAATTACCCGTTGGCTGGGACTGTAAAAAAAGCTTTTGTAAACTGAGGTTGATAATTTGCCTAACATTCCATTCATTTGATCAAGCACCTGCTGAGTCTTGAATCACATGAATTAAAAGTGATCATGTTTTGAGCGATAATCTACCTAAAAAACTAAAATACAGTACTGGTAAGAATTAATTCGCGTCATTCCGTCGTCCTATTACAGAGTGTACTTGAAAAGGGGACTCTTGTCACCGAGCTTCATGAGCTCCTGCTCTGTGTAACACGCGTTGATATCATCCTCGGATAATTTGGCCTTTCTGGAGTTACCCCACTTGTAGCTGGCCTCAAGAGCCAGTGCAACCAGCATTCCAGTGGCACCGAAGGCAAGGGAAAGCCCAAAGCCTGTCTCGTAGCGGGGAGCCTCCTTGTCGAGGTACATATAGGAACCGATGATACCTCCGATGTTTCCAACGCAGATATTGAAAGCCACACCGATAGCTCGTCGGCCCGAAGGAGCAAGATTGTTGGCTGCCCAGCTACTGCCAGCGGGCTGAACAGGGTAAATACCGATGCAGGTGAGGATAAGAGCGAAGTAACCGGGACCAGTGTGACTACCAGTCATATCACCACGGAAGCTCATGATTATGGAGTATCCCACAGCAATCAGAGTCAAGGGGGCCGCTACAAACGGCATTCTCCAGTTGAAGTGGTCGGAAAGCTTAGCAAAGCAGATGGACGAAATACCACCAGCCACGTAGACAGGTACGGTCATCAACTGGGCATGGGTATTTGTGTATCCCATCGCCTTGACGATGGAGGGAAGGGTGAACTTAGTTCCGTATGAGCAGGCAGAGATGCAGAGCAAGATATAGGCTTGCATGTAGAGTCTCCAGTTGCAAAGGATCATCTTCAGGTCGTACCAATCGAATGTCTTACCGTCTGACTCCTGCGAGAATCGGCCACCCTGCTTGATGAAAGTTTGCAACTCAAGGAAGCGGATCTCATCGGATGTCAACCATCGGCCGGACAGGGCAGGTGAGTCGATAAGGAGGAAGAAGCACAGAACACCCATGATGACAGTGGCGATACCTTCTAGGATAAAAATCCATCGCCATCCCTCATAGCCACCAACTCCATCCATTTGCGCGATACCAGCCGCGAGAAGACCGGAAAAGGCACCGGATAGGGCGCTTGTGCAGTAGAAATAGGCAATACGGGTGGCAAGATCCTTGGGCATGTACCAGAATGTGCAGAGGTAGACAGCACCTGGGTAAAAGCCTGCTTCGAAAACACCGAGAAGCATTCGGACAGCAAGCAGTGAACCGAAGCCCTTAACAACACCGTGGAGGGTCATGATGATACCCCAGATAGTGACAAGAATGCCAAGATAGACAGATGGGCGAGAGAACTTCTTGAGGAGCATATTGCTTGGAATCTCAAGCAGAATATAAGGGATGAAGAAGAGACTCAGTACGATGTTGTATTGGTTGCCAACGAGATTCAGATCCTCAACCAGACCTTCAATCTTGGCATTTCCAATATTGGCTCGGTCGAGATGAGAGATGAGGTACAAGATGGCGAGCATGGGGACCAGTCGACGGTCGACCTAGTGATAGTAGTCAGCGGCAAATATCTCCCAAGGCATATTATTGTCTGACAACCTACCTTTCGGATGATAGTCTTACGTTGTTCGGGAGTAACACTATTGTAGAATTCCGCATCATCATCTGTGAGACCCAAGACGCGAATGTTGTCAATGGTTCGAGCCTGGGGTGCCTTCTCATGGTGCGAGGCCTTGTCTTCGGCCATTTCGTCAACCATGACAACGTCCGGTTTCTCGAAGCGAGAGTTGTCCGACATGATAACGTTTCTTAAACAGGTGTTGGAAATAATGTCGATGCGAAGCTTGACTGAATGACAACTGCGGGAGCTGGGAAGGATGATAGGGGTAAAAGGATTGGGGATGAAGGGGCACAATCCCAACTTATATCGTGTTAAGCCCGAGTCAGAGGTTGCATTGATACAAGCTGCAAGCACGCCTTGGTGCGTTGATGGTAGAGCGTCTCGTTCTTCGGCCAGCCACCGAGAGAAAAAGCTTGATCCGACAGTTCTTACTACCCCATACCCCGCAATCCCATCCCCGTACTTAGTTCAGATCCGGGGAACGTTGGAGACCAGAGGTGACGGAAAACAGTCGGACTAAAATCCGCTGCCTCCAGTTCAAGAATCCGCCAGCTAAGGCTGTTCCCGATCCCCACAAACATGCCGCGTGATCCGTTGAAATGAAGAAAACGTTGACCGGGTCAGGACAAGTCCGGTTCTAAGCCAATGAAAGAGGATTCGAATGAGTCTGGGGATATCCGGGACAAGGTCTAGACCTTGCTCGACGGAGACATATCCGTTTGAGTAACGAAAGTCCGTCGGGAAGCCTTCCAAGTAAGTCAAAAAATATCTATTGCTGGTGGAGGCGACGCTCTGAGGCCAATCTAGAAATAACATCCAGCCTCATCTCTAGCACAAACACAAGACTTAATAAACAGAGGTTTTCCAGATGTCTGACTCGCCATCATCACCATCATCACCATCAAACCTCAACACCTCCAATCGTCAATATGCCTGCCACCATCTATGTACCAAGTGCCCTTGAAGGGCTTCCCAAGGATGGAAACATCACCGGCTCCGAGAAGCCTACCGTGAGAGTTCAAGTCAAGCCCAATGACGACTCTCAACTACATACAATTGACAGTCTCATCAGACATCGTGCTTCTACATACCCCCATGAACACGTCGTCTCATATCCTTCATCAGGCATCAAATATGTCGACTACACGCTTCAACAACTAGACGTTTTCGCTTGGCGAGTGGCTAAGCACTACCAACCCCATCTCCTCATTCGGGAAACATCAGAACAGAAGCCAGCAGTTGTTGCTTTGCTGGGCCCTTCAAATCTCGAATACCTTATCACAATGCTAGCGCTTAACAAGTTGGGCCACACCGCCTTATTACTATCAACAAGGATTCCCCAAATAGCTGTGGAGTCTTTGATTAACGCGACAGGAGCCACGGCCATTATTGCCGATGGGCGATTCGCTGAGCTTGCAGAAAATGTCAGCAACTCCATTTCAACCTTGAGATGCTTCCCCATTGCTGGGCGAGATGTGTTCGACTATTCCATTGAGGCCCACGGAGACACGCAACTGGATGCGCACCTGGATCCCGAGATCGAAACCGAGAACGTTGCATGGATCATCCACTCCAGCGGTTCAACGGGTCTACCGAAGCCAATTTTCCAGACTCAAAAGTCTTGCTTGCCAAACTATGCTATCCATATGGACATGAAATCCTTTATCACCCTGCCTCTCTTCCACAATCATGGCATTTGCAACATGTTCCGGGCAATCCATTCACGAAAGGCCATCTACCTATACAACGCCGATCTCCCCCTCACACAAGAACATCTACTCAACATTATGCGGGAACACTCTTTTGAGATATTCTACGGTGTTCCATATGCTCTCAAGCTCCTATGTGAGACCGATGAAGGCATTGAACTCCTGAGAAACCTCAAGGTCGTCATGTATGGAGGTTCCGCATGTCCTGATGACCTCGGTAACTTGTTGGTTGACAATGGAGTCAACCTCGTGGGTCACTACGGAGCGTAAGTTGACACCTTCGTCTTATAGCCGACCTGCTTAACTAACTAAATAACAGGACCGAAGTTGGCCAGCTGATGACTTCCTTCCGACCTGAAGGCGACAAGGCTTGGAACTACGTCCGAGAGAGCGACAAGATCTCTCCTTTCCTCAAGTGGGTGCCAAGGGGAACAAATCTCTACGAATGCTGCGTCATGGATGGGTGGCCAGCCAAGGTGCAGTCAAACCAGCCCGATGGTTCCTATGCAACCAAGGATCTTTTCGAGCCCCACCCGTCTATACCCCGAGCCTGGAAATACATTGCTCGATTAGACGACACCATTGCCCTGGTAAACGGTGAGAAGTTTAACCCAGTCGCTATGGAAGGCTCCATTAGTTCCAACAAGAACGTCAAAGAAGCCGTTGTGTTTGGTGCTGGCCGACCTTATCTCGGAGTTCTGATTGTCCCTTCAGAGATCTGGGCAGGAAAGCCTTCCGACGAGATTCTGGAAGCTGTGTGGCCTATCGTCAAAACATGTAACGAGTCTTCAGACTCTTTTGCTCGTATTTCCAAGTCTATGGTCAAGCTACTCCCTTGGGATTGTGAGTACCCACGAACCGACAAGGGAAGTGTCATTCGTCAAGCCTGCTACAAGAACTTCAAGCAGGTCATTGATGAGGCCTACGACGCTGCGGACGTCCAAGAAAGTGACCTCAAGGAAATGGATATCGACGAGCTTAAGAGCTTCATACGAGACCTACTTGTTCAGACTCTGTCGCTTCAGGATTCCCCAGCAGATGATGTCGACTTTTTCACTCTCGGACTGGACTCCCTTCAGGCTATCCAGATGAGAAGCGAGATTCTCAAGACTGTGCAGCTGTGCAACAACAAACTTGGTCAGAATGTCGTTTTCGAGCATCCATCCATTGAACAACTCAGCCAGTTTTTGCTGAACCTTCGCATTGGTCAAGGAGTTGTCAAGGAGACATCGATGCAAGAGGAGATGCAGGAGTTACTCAACAAGTATGCGACCTTCAAAAAGTGTGTCGCGTCATCAGTGGTAAGCCGTAAATCCCAATTCACTTCCTGGATCAGTTCTAACATGTAACAGGTCATAACCGGAGCCACTGGCTCGCTCGGTGCTCATGTAGTTGCCAAGCTCATCACCAACCCTTCCATCTCCAAAGTGTACTGCTTGGTTCGAGCTTCCGACGAATCTCAAGCACTCTACCGAGTCAAGCAGTCTATGCTTGATCGTAAGGTTTACCACAACCTTTCTCTCGAGGCTCGACGTAAAATTATTGCTCTACCTTCCGACCTCTCGGATCCCCACCTAGGACTCCAGGACGACATGTACACGTCCATTGCCTCCAATCTCCAATCTGTCATTCACTGCGCCTGGTCCGTCAACTTCAACATGCAACTTTCCAGCTTTGAGAAGGGCAACATTGCCGGCGTCAAGCATCTGATCGATCTTTGTCAGACTGCGGGCCCATCCGCTTCCATGAACTTCTGCTCATCTGTGAGCACATGCTCTCAGGCGGACGTTCTCCCAGTACCCGAGGCGGCCCCACCATTCGCCTGGGCCCAGGGAATGGGATATGCTCAGTCTAAGTCCGTCTCCGAGAACCTCTGCGCCAAAGCAGCTGAAGCTGGCGTGACCGCTCGCGTTCTTCGTATTGGACAGATCGTTGCTGATACTCTCCATGGCATTTGGAATGCCCAGGAAGGTGTGCCTATGATGATGCAGACAGCAGTTACTATTGGTGCTTTGCCCAAGCTCAAGGAGACGCCTTCTTGGTTGCCGGTCGATGTTGTCGCAGAGGCCGTCGCTGATATCTCTCTTTCGGACTCTGGCAGCGTCTTCACCAACATCGCCAACCCTAAGACCTTTGACTGGTCTCGCGATCTTTTACCCGCGCTACGAAATGCGGGTCTGAAGTTTGACGAGCTTGAGCCAAAGGAATGGGTACATAGACTGCGAGCTTCCAACCCCGACCCAGCTGCTAATCCACCCATCAAGCTGGTTGACTTCTTCGCTTCCAAGTACGACAGAGATGAGTTCTCGCCCTCCAAGCCTTTTGCGACTGAAAAGGCATGTGAGCTGTCGCCCGCTCTGGCCAATGCCTCAGTGTTGGACCAAGACTTTGTCAACAAGTTTGTCTCTTACTTTTCCAACTCATCTTGGAAGCTGGCCACCAAGACTACTTCCAAAACCGCAATCGTTGTCGCTGGGCCATGTGGCTCCGGAAAGTCGACAGTTGCTAGCTCTGTTTCCAAGACTCTTAACATTCCCTTTATCGAGGGAGACTCTCTTCACACTCGATCAGCAATTGAGAAGATGAGTGCCGGCACCGCCTTAGTCGATGAGGACAGATCGCTATGGTTGAACAGGATCTGTGCCCGAGCCAGAGAAACTCTCTACGATCTTGAGCATGATTCTGTCGTCATCAGCTGTTCAGCCTTGAAAACTAACTATCGGACTACACTACGGGACCAGCTGCAACAGCACGACATCAAGGTACTATTCCTAGACCTGCAGGCCAGTGCTAGTGTCCTCACCAGCCGTCTCGAATCTCGTGAAGGGCATTACATGACTTCAGATATGGTTGATGGACAGGTTGAGCTGCATGAGATTGCAACTAAAGAGGAAACGGATGTTTTCCCAATAGATTCGGAGCTCTCGAAGGAGGCAGTTGTGGGGGAAGCTTTGTGGTTGCTGCAAAGGATAGTCAGCTAAAACTCGAAGACTTGGCGGTCTGATGGGAGGCTTTAAGGCGTTTTGCTAGAATTACAACCACGAACTTAGAATACGTAAAATCGATTACTCATTCACCATATGCACATCGCTCATATTGGTTGTTGTATAGGGCTTCTCATATGCTTCTCAGACCTTCCTAACCATGCGCTATGCTGCCCTAAGGCGGAATATTACCAGCCCGCAGAAAGGATTGCTGTGGCATAACACCGATTAGACGACCTTTAAGTCCTTGAAATAGTATTTAACAAACGACCTTCTTATGCGTAAATAATATCCTTAATACGCAGTTTAGTAGCCAGGTGGGTTGCATAATAATCCGCATATAGCACAAGCTTAACAGAAACAATAGCCTAAACCCTTTACTAAGTTGCCTAAGCTATCCCAAAGTCTTTTGTCATCTATCATTCTTTAGTATAGTGGTATGCGGGTTATTTCCTAGACCCTGGTAGTCACATATGGGAACAGTCAGAATTGTCACACGTGCATTATACCTTCGTACCGCAATGCTCTAAACTCGAGGATTAAAGAACAACATACTAAAAGGAAACTAGATACAATCTTATGCGAGATCAGTAATAGTACATAACTATGTTTCAGTCCATCGACTAATGAGTGAATTGAGGCATATTCGAAGCTTCATCGGAATCGCCGTCAAAGTATGGCCAGAAAGCCTGGTACAAATATCAGTTCTAATACAGTGTTAAATCAAAGCAAGTACTCACAGAAGAATCAAGTGCCAGCCAGTCCATAGTGTCCCATTCGTCAAGAGGATGAGCCTCGACAGATGCTAAATTTTCGAACCCAGCGAAATCTCGTCCCATGTTGACTGCCGCTCCGTTAGAAGTATCCATGAGTGTCGGAAACTCTCCGATAGTGGAAAGGTTCATCTGTGCCACATTAGCCTGCGCAAGGTTTGGTTCTGTTGTCAAAGATGCTGTTGTCCTGAGCTCCTCTAGAATAACAGCATATCGTCGACTCGGGGAGTTAGACGCAGTCGCGTTCGCCAAGTGCATCTGGCATCTCTCAGCCAGGCGTATTAATCGACGTGAGGACGCCTTCTCTTCCCATTCAGGGCCAAAGGCGCGCCGCTGTTGCGCTTCCCATACATAGGTGACCATAAGAGCACAGAAAGTAACGTAATGTGTCCACCAGAATGCGTGGAATATGGGACCCTCTTGCGCTAGATGGTCAACTGCCTGTAAAACACTCTTGGCCGCGTCAATGCACTCGTTGATCTGACTTTCGTACCCAGATGAAGAGCCTCTCAAGAGAAGAAGTCTATTGGCGTGCATTATCGCATGCGAATGTGCCAACTTCAGAACTGTTGCCTGTCTACGGTAGCTTGGAATCAACATTGCAGGTCGTACAGAACCGAGGTGGACTGGTAGGCTGGCATGCCATTCATGGACACTGCGCGCGAGTCGATCTGCTGCAGCACATCTGTCCTGTATGGATAGGTCTTGTGGGCTGTAGACTTGTCTCGATATCGAGCCTATGATTCGAGCGATCCTATCATTTATGTCAGTAGGAATAAGTGACAACTAATCCAAGTCAGTACATACTTTGCGTGGAAGATCAGAGCATCGATGCTACAGTCTTGTTGCTCTTCAAAGTCTTCTTGGGGTCCTGAAGATGTCATGTCATCGTCGTCGATCCTGTCTGGGAAATCTTGATCGATGTCATCGTCGTGGTAATGCCTTGGCCGACCGAAAATCACACCCAGGTAGTTATCCAAGATATAAGCGGTCCAAAAAGTGCGTATGCCGCATTGAGAACGTATATAATCCATCGATGTTTTGCTGCGCCGCCCAACGCGACGATGCAATCCTAGTGCTGAAACCAATTGCAGCACATTACCAAACACATACCACCCTTGATTAAATCGAGATGTAGTAAGGAGATAAAGAACTTGAATGAGCTTCGCTTGGGCCGACTCGAGCCTTGGAAATCCGGAATTAGTCTCTTCGTCGACCAATCTAGTGGATATTGTAAAGAATGTATCACTTTTCGACAGTGCCTGATCTTCTGCTTGTGCTGACAAGAAGCCTTCAGATTTCGCCCGGTGAAGAGATCCAATCGCCAGAACGACCAAGACTATTGCTGCTTTCGCACGACCAAGACCCTTCCACACAAGATCTCTCGATTGCATGTTTTGCTCCATCATACTTAGCCAAGTCTCTACAGTGGACTTGTGCAAGATACGATAGGTGGCAATGCAGACATCAAAGTAGAGGGTCAATAGGAATCGCGCTTCTACCGGTTCTGGGAGACTGAACACATCCACGTCGGGGTGGGTCGGCAATGCCTTATCTCCTCCAGTCATTGCTGTCTGGTCGACTGAACTGGAACCGCTACCATGCGCCATGTTTTTTTTCTGGTCTGACAAACGCTTGAGAGCACGATGGAGGAACGTGAGTCCAGAAGTAGGATCGAACACTTGACCCTGGATCTCTGCGATACTCACTTCTGGAGACGCTCTTGAGGGCGCTTTGCTTTCATCAATACCCGCTGACCGTCGTGGGTTTGGATTTGGGGCGTCTGTCGCATTGACCTCCCTATTGATCACTGTGGCTGGATAAGAAGGGTTGTTGATCTGCGGAATAACCATGGGTTCTCTTGTCGCGAAACCCACATGAGTAGCCGAGGGTGGTGGTGTCGGTGGCCGGCCTCTGGTGTACTTTGTATCGTACAAACAGGTAAGTCCCTTAGCCGCGCACTTGGCGCATGGTTGGTCGCCACTGCATTTCGCTTTCCTTGCTTTGCAGAAATCGCACGCTCTACTGACTTTTCTAGACTTTCGAACACCGTCAGGTTCCGAGAGACTGCTGCGTTTTCGCCCATCAAGCGGCGATCGACGCGCTCGGGCCAAATTTGATTCAGACTCTGGAGTCTCGGCGCTTGGAACAATGTCGCTCTGCGACGGAACCTGATAAGCCGGGTCTTCCATTCCTTCGAAATACGGGTCTGGTGTTTCCACGGGGCAGTCAGTAAATGGTGAGGAAGCTGGGATACGGAAATGGGCGGGCGTTTGACGGAAAAGGACCCATCCTAGCTTAGTTTTTAGTTTCACCGGCTCGGAATTTAATCCGGTAGAGCTCTATTCTGGTCTAACGTTAGTCGGTTAAGGACAGGAATTAACCCGCACACTAACCCTGTCACTATACAGAGTACTAGACTAAAGCATCAAGGTCAAGAGCGTTCTTGTCTCTTAATGTATTACAGAAACATTATATCCTTGGTACATCTCAAGCGAATTCCATTTACACAAAGTGACGGTTAGGCCTTCTCTTCATGCTCAGCAACAACACTTTCGCCCTGCTTGCTATAACCCTCCTCCCCATCCCGTCGCTGCGCGATAACCTCGTTTGTTTGACGGCGCCATGTGCGAGGCATGCCCTTGCGACTGAACAGAACGTCCATGTCCTCCAGAGAGATACCCTTGGTCTCTGGGACGAGAAAGAAAGCGAAGCAGAGGCCAAACACAACAGAACATGCAAAAAGCAGGAATGTCCCGTACGTGATATCAGTCATCATGTAGGGCGTGGAGTAAACAATGATGAACTGGCCGAGCCATTGAGCACAAGTAGTGAAGACCAGGCAGATGGAGCGAATAGCCATTGGGAAAATCTCAGCACTAAAACTATAAGTTAGTATTGACAACAATGATGGTAGCTGGGCGAACATACCAGAAGATCCAGGGAATTCCATTCCATGAAATTGCGTAAAACACTGCAAAAATATAAACCATGACAATGGCCACATAAGCGCCGGGCGTTTTCTCTGCAGGGACCGCTCCTACTTCAAACGAGCCCGAAAGCTTAGAATAGATTCCAAGGTAGAATAGTGCAATGGCCGCACCCGTGGAGCCGATCATCAAGGACTGGCGACGACCAAGAGCATCAACACCCCAGATCATGTAGAGTCCTGTAGCGCTCGCTTTCACGATACCAAAAATGCCAGTGGCGAGAAGTCCCACACTTGTTCCAGTGAAGCCAATCGACTTGAAGATAGAGGGTGAGTAGTAGTTGAGAGCATTGATACCCGACATGTTTTGGATGAACATAAGAGCAATGCCCAGAAGGAGACGAGATCGATTGGTAGGCCCAACCACCTCACGCAATCTAGCGACGAAGCTTCTATCAGCTCCCATTGCCTTCTCCTCTTCTATCTGGTTCAAGACAGTGTCAATCTCCCAATTCAGGTACGCATGGTCATCAGGAAGTTGTCGCAAGCGCTGGAGGACTTTCCGAGCTTCTTCGACTCGGCCAGCGTTCAGAAGCCAACGAGGAGACTCGGGCTGTAGGAACATGCAGATGACAAGCAAGGTTCCGGGAGCAAGTTGTAGTCCGAATGGAATATGCCATTGTGCGTCTGATGTTGGTTCGATGTGGATATTGACTCCATAGTTGACCCAGAACCCGATGATCTGGGAGAACTGTAGAAAGATCTCGAATATACCAATAAGACGTCCTCGAATAGCTGGTGGGCCGGACTCGGAGATGTAGACGGGGATGATCATGGATGAGGCACCGACAGCAAGACCTGATTATATCAAACATTAATAAGTTCCCTCGATCGAACCTAGAAAGAGGGCACTTACCAGTGAGTACACGACCGGCATAGATGTATGACAAACTACCATTGGCGACCAGTTGGATGATGGCACCGAGGTTGAAGATAATACCACACAGAATCAGAACCCAGCGACGGCCAAGTTTCTCAGTCATGTAGTAGCAGAGTAGGACACCAAAGAAACAACCACCTTGGAACGTGCTGACAATGTTGGCCTTCAACGACGCCAAAGCAGTACCAGTCTCAGAAGCCAGATTGAAGCGCTCTTGGAAGGAAGGGAGTGAAAGTGTGCCTCCGATGAAAGCAGAGTCATAGCCGAACATGGAAGATCCAAGAGCAGCAGAAGCGGCCAGAGCGTAGATCCTCCAGTTGTAGACTTCTGGGGGTGCTGGATTGGCCGAGTTATCCTGCGGCCTTGCAAAGATGTTTTTGACCATAATGACTATTATGCTCTTGCCAATGCTAAGGCAATTTGGATGCAATGTATGATAAAGGTGACGAGAGGATGAGGCACTGCTGGCAAAGAATTGGATGCGAAACGGGGCAGTAATGGTGGTAGATATGTATCACTGGGGCCAGGTTTAACCACACCGCAATGCGGAGAAAGGGAGGCACCCCAGATGTCTTACCCCGGATTCTTACCCCAGTTTCTCGACACCAATCTTGGAGGGGAGGGTAGCCTTGGCAGGTATCATCGGCGGAAAAGACTATTGCCGCTACAAAGCAGTCAGCTAATTTTACCAAAGACTGCTAGTTCGCTCGTGAAGGTCCAGAGCTTACATTAGCAGGATTCCTTCGGGTCAATGCAACAAATCTCTGGATCGCATGCATCATTAAACCAGGTAAAGTACTGAGAGGGATATTTGTGTAAGGTTCAAACATCAGGAAGCACTAAAACAAAGTGAGTCGAAGACAATTTTAAACGATAGTTGATATCATAGTACTCCAGGTACACGCCAAATTAATCTCCTATTCTATCAAGATCCTAGAACCTTTCCTATCGCCGCCTTGGCAGCTTCGAGTGGCATATCACTCAATGGCTTCTGCATCCAAAGGACCTCCTGTGCAATGCCTTGATGAATCATGGCTTCTGTGCCGGGGATCACCGCCCAACCATTATCTTCTGCAAGGCTGTAGAAGCTTGTAATTATCTTCGGGTGATAGCACATCTCTAAGACAACTCCTTTTTCCTTCCTTTGGATGAGCTCGGTAACGATATCCCGCGCCACAATCTCGCCCTCGGTCCTAGGCACAAAGTCAGGGACCGTGCCAACAATAAGAACTGGCGTCTCGAGCTTCTTCGCTTCCTCAAGCGAGGCAATGTAAGTAATTTTGGGACCATTTTGGAGTTGTGAAAACGACTCAATAACTGCGTCCGCCTCTTCCTTTAGGCGGTTTACCAGATATATCTCCGTGGCACCTAGCCAATTGTACAGGGCGTAAACAGCGCTTCTACAAGCACCTCCACCTCCGATAACCAGTGCTGGTTTTCCTTTGCTCCTTTCCGTAATTCCGGGGAAGTTCTGCAAGAACGCTTCCCTTACTCCAATACAATCGGTATTCGTACCAATATATCTTCTTTCCCCTGTCTCTGTATCATTGCGAATGTAGACAGTATTGATAGCGCCTATGATACGTCCTTCTTCTGTTACTTCGTCACACTCGTTCATCCACGCAACTTTGTGCGGCATGGTGACAGCAGCGCCCACGCAGTCGATAGACTTGAGTTTGGGGATGAAGTCGCCCTTGTCGACGGATTCGATGAGTTGGTAGGTCCATGGTACCTCAAGGCTCTGAAAGACGGTTGAATGGAGCAGAGGTGCTAAAGAGTGTTTTAATGGGAAGCCGAACAGATATGTACGGCGAGGCTGCTGTAGCTGATCTCCTTCCATCTGTACTGTAGCTGTGTAGGTGATTGACATATTGTGCATCGAGAATTTGCTCGGTCTTTGAGTTATCAAATAGAGTATTAATGACCATAGCGCTATTTTTCCGTTCTCGATAGGTAGACCTGCTGGTAAATTCGCGGCGCTGATGTTTTTTCCGCAGCGTCACTCCAATGTTGCTATGTGGTTAGTGGCTTGGCCATCCCCAGCAACGCTGCTAAGCGAGCGGACAATACTTTAACCCCCAAGCCTCAGCTACCATTTGATGTAAGCTAAATGTAAAGCTAACTCGAGAGTTACGGTAGAGGTGTGCTAGGCTCGCCAATGCTGCTAGATCGCGCTCGTACTTAGGTTCCATCAGAAACGACAGACGGATGTATCCCGTTTACGCATTCTGGGGGATATGTATGAGTAGAGGACATTATTAAGACTATAGGGTAGTAGACTAAATGTTTCCTTTGATTCTCAGCTGCATCGCACTCCGCATAACTTCTACCGGGGCCTGTGCTCCGGTCCATAGCTCGAACTGAGCATAAGCCTGCTCTTCTAGGACGTCGACACCCCGATAGACTTTCCACTGTGGGTTCCGTTGACTCGCCTTCATCATTCCGGTTACATGAGGTCTATAAGCCATTTCCACCAACACACCCACTTCGCTTGTCGAGAACAGTCCAAGAGGAATCTTGTCTTCTCCGAGATCATCAGCAGGAACGCATGCTACAATCAGACGAATTTTGGTATCTTCCGCTGCACTGACTTCCTCCAATGACGAAAAGGCACGAGTTTTCATCCCCGAGAACCTTTTTGCCAGATCCTCGGCCTTAGACAAGGTCCGATTGACAATGATGAGCTCCCGAAATCCCAGAGTCTGTATAGCGTAGCACGCCGCTCTAGCAGCACCTCCAGCTCCAAGTACGAGAGCCGATGACGATTCAAAATCTCGGACACCAGCCTTCAAGACGCATCTCTTGATGCCAATCCAATCTGTGTTCTCACCGTGTAGTGTTCGTTGTCCGTTCAACTCTTGAACGATCACGGTGTTTATCGCTCCAATATTACGACCTTGCTCTGAAATGGAATCTAAGAGCTTGCCGATTTGTAACTTGTGTGGAAAAGTAACCGATGCGCCGCCAAAGTCGGGGCGTTGAACAACTGTTTCCACTGTCTGATCAACGTTCTCGCTCTCATGAATTTGATAGTGATGCGGGAGACTGAGGGCCTTGAAACCAGCATTATGCAGGGTTGGAGATAGAGAATGCGAGATATTGTGACCAAAGATAAAAAACTGCTTTTTTTCAGTCTGATCAGGCGTCTGAGGTGACTCGATTGGTGTACGTGTCGTAACCTTTGTTGAAGTAGAATCCTCGTGTGGTTGGTTTAGGGAGGGGTTCTTGTTGGGGACCATTTTGAGATAACTCGTGAACCAAACGGAATTTAGTAAGAGGCAGAGACTGAATAAAACAGTCTTAAACCTATTGAGTAATTTAGTAGTATATGGGAAGCTAGGCCATTAAACATTGCCGGGAACGAAGATAGAAACAATACTCATAATCAGGGTAAGGTGGGATTCATATGGGAAAGACCTTTACCGGCTCAGATCCATTTGAAAAGTGTGGATCCGTACGTTGCAGCATCATACGTTTTGACACTCTAGAGATAAAGCCTTTTCGAGGTAGAATGCCGTAGATGGGTGACAACTATGAGATTTCACAAGCTTCACAATGCTTGGTTCTGGTGCATTATTGATGTGCTCTCTTTACAGGGTTATATCACTTCCCTACCCTCTGACTATATGCTTCAAAAACTGCCTTTCTCATAACAATAGCTGGCGCTCTTCTAGTTGTAAATAACTCGAACTGCATCATTCCTTGCTCTGGCAGAACCTCGAGACCATCAACAGGAATCCACCCCCTCTCAGCCAGCTGCTTTGTTTGCTGCAGCAGTGGGGTTTCCAGGGGCGTATATGAAAGCTGCAGGTATTCATTAGATCGCGTAACTGGGAATGATAGGGGTTAACGCTTACCTCAATTACAACGCCGCCGGTCGGGCTCGATAACCAACTTTCCGGAAGGCTCGTGTCCACAGAGCATTTCCCGCTTATATCCTTGGTGGCGATACAAGAAACAACAATAGTTGGTAAACTTAAGTCTTCTGGCCATGAATCATCTTTTGAACCGAGTATCCTGAACACTGGATCCGTCACACGATCAGGGCTTTCACTCTTCCTTTCAGGACTCAACGAAGCAGTCTTGTTTTGATCGTCAATTTCGTTTCGTGGATTCTGAAATTGTGTTATCAGCTCTTCTGCTCTCGACCGGGTACGATTGTGAACAACAATGTTCTTGATTCCAAGACGGATAAAGGCGTAGGCGGCTGCTCGAGCCATTCCACCTGCGCCCAGTATGAGTCCCGTTGTCCGTCGCCTCACGGCATTAACGGGTGAAAGATTGCGCTGGACACAGGTATGGATTCCAATCCAATCAGTGTTTTCGCCGAAAAGAGCTACAGTCGGGCCAACTGTATTTCTGTCGAGTAAGGAATCCATAGTTGGCGATTTGAGACACAACATGGTGTTGACGGCGCCGATGGCTTTAGCCTCCTTGCTCAGAAAATCCAATCGGGGTATCACCGCTGTTTTAAAAGGGGCTGTTATACTTGCCCCTCCAAACTTGACATCCTTGATCATCTCAAATAGCTCATCCATCGATTCCTCCACGTATATGTTGTATTGGTGGGGCATGCCCAGTAGCTTGAAAGCCGCTCCATACATGGCCGGCGACAAACTCTGCGAGGTGTTGTTTCCATAGATGCCGAAGGCTTGGCCATCAAGCAAGAAAGATGAGAAGGCGGCGTTTTGTGCTTCCCCCACTGTCAGGAGAGAGCCTGATGGGCATTCAGGTGCCAGCTCGCGCACAAGTGGATGGGTGACTGGGCTTAGAATCGAGTTCATGTAACGTGACATACGCCCTAGATGGCCAGTGTTGTAGGCTACCACGGGAATTGTATGATGATTAGAGGTTTTGGCGCGATGAACGAAGTGCTGTGCCGCGAAGTTGTCCGCTAGGCTGGTGGCCTTCTGGCAGATACGGATGATATCGCAGCCAAGATCCTGGGCCCTTTGCACCATGTTCCACCGTTTCGGAGAGTCCCATCCGTCTTCTGAGCTCTCTGGCACAGAGTAGTGTGCTATAACCTTTGTTTGGCCCTTCGATGCTACTAAAGTCTGGATTTTGGTGGACTCACACTCGAGATCCACACAGATATACTCCGGCCCAAGCCTCAGACCATGTCTTAAAAGCTCAAAATACTGGTCTTCGTTTATACTTGCTGGGCTTGCATCGACTTGGTATAGTATTGGGAGACATATGTTCCTCCTAACAACGGATAGCTGTCTACTGATTCGATCCCTTGTCGTGTCGTGAATTCCTTGTTCATCCCTGGAGAGGCCAGGCATTGGCACTGTGAACTCAATCACGTCCGCTTCAACATCGACCCCTCGTAGCTCAGGTAATAAGGCAGTAAGTGTAGTGAGTGGTATCGACAAGGCATAGGTAAAGGCTCGTGAAACCAACGGTAGAGACGAGAGGCTGTTCCGACCATTGTACTTGTCGTCAGAGTCATCTCGTTTTACTATACGGTGTATGAAACGAAGAAAGTCTTCCTCCACATCCTTGAGCGCGAGTGCTGAAGGAGACAAGTCTCCGCGCAAAGACGAATTATTCTGCTTGCGCAGTGATACGTCGGAGATGTTATAATACTCAAACGTCGATAGTTTCCTGTAAGCTGGAGCTGCGCGGCGAATAAGATTTTTGATAGTCTCGACATCAAAAATGCGCAAATGTTGTTGTACTTCCAGGGCATCGCGGAGGATGTAGATGACGAGGTGTTCCCTGGCATATTCCATAAGCCACTCTTTTCCCTTCCCTTCTACAGCACCTGGTCCACATACAATGATGGCTCTTGTCGGATTTTCAAAAAGCATAGATCTCATAAGACGCAACTCCTCTTGGCGATATTGTAAGTTACCATAGGTGGTCTTGTAGGCTGCCCGAGAAAGGCCGGTGGCTTTGTAAAAATATTGGTCGGCATCGAGAACTCGAAATCCCAACGCACTAGAAGCTAAGATGGCCAACGTCGACATACCACTTCCTCGCATACCAATAAGCGCGATTGAAGCTTCAGGAGCATATTGCAACGTGCGTTGTGATGGATCTGGAGTGCATCTCTTAGACCTTGATGTTTTTGGAGTTGAGACATTGGAAAACTCTGAAAGACTTTGCGATATTCCAGATCCTGTGGGAGGTGAAGAGGGTGATCTGGGACAAATCGCAGGTTGACGACTTAACTGCGGTGTTGTGGTCATCATGTAGGTATGACGATGAAGGTAAGTAGTGAGAGTAGAGGGCCGAGACTATTATCATGAGAGCACCCTACGCAAGCCTCGGCACCCTGTAAATTGGTTTTGCAATGATAATTAGGCGACCACTCTCCAGTGTAACGCAGCATGAAAAGATCCCGGAACTCATCAACCAATAGAGTGGAAGCGGCAGAAGTCTTTGCCGCTCTCAGAACACTTCAGAAATTGACCCAGTTACCCCGCGTCACTTGACCAGATGGGGTAAGAGTTGAAGGTCACCAATTTGATTGGGTACAATGGCTGACCCTGGTAAACTGGTCCATCCACGACCCAGCCAGCGAGATGATTAACCTGATGGCGTAGTAAGGCAAGGTCATCAACTGCTCTTAACCCGCATCATGTCGACTGCAAAGAGCCGAGCGAATAACGGGCACCAGGATAAGGGCACCCATCGGGGTCCAAAGCGAGCAAGAACAGAGTTTGACGATTCCGACGAGGGATCCTGTGGAAGAAACAGGCATCGTGTCACAAGAGCTTGCAATGAATGCCGAAGACGCAAAGACCGCTGCGGTGGTCAGAAACCGGCATGCAAGTCCTGTGTTGAGAGCAACCGTCTTTGCAGTTACGGTCCGTCGAAGAAACGAGGGCTTCGCCCGGGCTACGTCAGAGCAATTGAAGCCTTACTAGGGCTCATGATAACCACAATTGAGGGCAGTGAAGCTTGGATATGCGGGCTACTACAAGGGAGAATGGAACAGACCTCGTTACGTCCGGCTATATCCCAAGTTCAGGAATCTAACATCTCTGTCGACTTTCTAATCGAAGCCTGGCGAAAAGGCGCCTTAGCCAATGAGGCCGGAAAGCTTCTGGCTCCGGAGCGTGTTGAGGTTGACGAGGACGGTGCCGACTCGACTCAATATTTTGATACAAAGGTCGTCGAGGCATTGGTATTATCCCAGTCATCGAGAGCTGGCGATACAAGCGCTCTTTTGACCCCTATGAACACTGATACAACGCCACAAGAAGTGGCACTCTTTGACACACCTCATACACCTGTCGCCTCGGACGATGCCCCTGGTTATTATGAAGAAACACCACGTCAACCCTCCACTTTCCCCCAGCCTGAATACTCTGTATCTGGCCGCCTGGCACCGTATCTGTTACCCCACCCTCCGCTGCCTAATCATTGGTCATACCTAATGGACATTTACTTCGAAACCACACATAGCTGGTTACCAATTTCCCAAAAGCATGAGCTGCTGCGTACAGCTTATACAGTAGCGAACAGCTCACCGACCTGTACCACTTCACCCTCGTCCGGGGAACTGGCCTTCCTACACGCGGTCTTGATATACGCTTCCCATCAAACCAGCTCGATAAAAGGCTCTTCGAAGCCGGTTCTTGACCCTACCTATAGACCCGGATCTTCGCAGACTTTAACCCAGTGTTGTCTGTTTGCAGACCCAGCGGCTTACGATTTAGGTCATGTTAGAGCTTTCCTAGTGTTGTCTCTACTTGAGATGGATCAGAATCGTTGGGCCGCTGCTTGGAATACGATAGGCCGTGCTATTTATACAGCCACATCGATCGGTCTCATAGAAAGGACCACATCAAGAGAACGGGTGGTATGCGGGGACGATAGTAAGCGAACACTTCTGGGTTGCGCGACGTTGGAGACCATCATATCAGCACGGCTCAAAACTTTGACATGTCTTCAGTCTCCAGACATATCACTCCAAAGTCTCCTTACTACCGATGGAATGGAAGAGTGGGAGCCGTGGCAGCCCAAGATCTTGATCGACACTGGGAGTATCCCCAACCAGCAAATCTCAGCTTCTCATACACCTGGGCATGTAATAAGCACGTTTAACCGACTACTTCAGGTTATGGGGAAGTTGAATAGCTTGATCCATCAACGAAAAAAACCGCTTTCAGATGAATCTCTGCACGATATCATGTTGGCTTGTCAGCAGAACCTCTTGAGCCACGTTCCAACCGCCGTTGACGTGCCTCCTCAAATACTTTGTCTCTGGATGACTTCCGTAGTGACAATGGAATTTGCCGCAACCGCACGATTGGCTTCGCAGGGCACGAGCTCGGGACGCCCGGATGGTTACTGGAAAGGTATTACATCCTTAGTAACCTTAATAGATACACGGATTCAAGCCTTGGGGTGTTGTTCAGTCTCTCCGGTAATCCGAAGTTGCCTCGAACTGTTACAGGAGTCCATGGCTCGGCACCAGCTACAATACGGTGACGTTGGTATTGAGGAGGACTTCATTGTTCTCCGACGTACTATATCCGCTGCCATAACATCACTCCACATCCCACCTAGAGAAGAACCACAGATGGATGTCGTGCCTGGTTCGCAGCTGGGTTCAATGGACAGATCAGCCGGTTTTTCGAACTCATTACCCCCTACATTTATACGAGATAGTGTACCGCCACAATCAGATAGAACTCCCAGGATGCCGACCGAGAACTTGACTCTTGGTAAACTTCTAGAAGTGATGGAATCTTCAATTGGTCAGGATCAGGTTTCGACTAATACCACTCAACAATCTCCTAGTGAGAAAACTAGCATGCTCTTTGAAACAGCACAAGACTCTGTAGGGAACGAAATGGAGGATGACGGCTTGTTCGATAGCCTTGCAACATTGGACTCAACCGAGTGGTAAGTTCCCCTACCGATGTAGACAGCACTTCGACTTACATTGGACGTCTAGGCTTGCCAATCCTCCAGAGTTCATGCAGCATCTTGGGTTCCTTGATAACCCTCCAAAAGACCTAGACAACATCTTTGATATGGAATACTGAGTGAAAGTTGTGGTAATCCATTTTCCCCCCCGGATTCATTACAAGTTAGCAGAATTCTAGATACCTGTCGAAGCATGAATACAATGTTGAGCTAGTGTTTGTGTTCTGCAGTACAAAATTGAACGCTGAAAAAGGAGATCCCATATAGAATTCAACATTTAAGTTTAATCTTTAAGTTCAATCTATACTCAAGTTGTATCTAATTGATCACTGCTCGGTAGAACTGTGCTTCAAGTAATCGTAGAAAGGTATTTTATAGAAAGTTTGGCGTCAGAAGGACCAGTAAGGAATATTTGACGGGTCGCGTTGCGGACCCAATTTTGTCGGAACAGGATTTTGCCGCCCGAAATATCATGGCATCATCAGACAGTACAATTGAATAGCACGAACTCAGCACTGCAAGCTGCAAGAACATTGTTTTCTATCAACTGCGGTCTTGTGAAACCTCGTCAAAATGTCTACATACCGTCCCGCCATAATGTCAGCCTCTCTCGGCCGAGCATGGTTGCATAACTTTGCCGACAAAGCTGAACAGGCTTCATCCCGAGGCTTCCAAGGTATCGAGGTCTTTTACGAAGATCTCGAGTATGAAGCAAAGAGGCTTCACAGTGTCTCAACGCCAAATGATGATCAGATACTCTCAGCAGCTTCGAGTATTCGACAGCTGCTGGATGGGTTGCATCTGACAGTCATTGGCCTCCAACCTTTCTTGTTCTATGAGGGTCTAAAGGATCGCGAGCAGCACGCTCGCCTGATACAGAAGATCAAACTCTGGTTCAAAATCGTCGAGCGCCTGGGAACCAACACAATCCAGATTCCAGCTAACTTCCTCCCCACCGAGCAACTGACTGGGGATATGGATGTTATTGTGGGCGATTTGACTGAGTTAGCTGATCTGGGACTCCAACAAGAACCTCCAGTCCGATTTGCATATGAGGCTTTGTGCTGGAGTACTCATGTTGATACGTGGGAGAAGTCGTGGGAAGTAGCTAAGAAGGTCGACAGGCCCAACTTTGGCCTGTGTCTTGACACGTTCAATATTGCTGGACGCGTGTGGGGTGACCCTGCGTCGGTGACAGGCAAGACACCTAATGCAGACCAAGACCTCAAGGAATCTCTCGAGAGACTTGCTCGAGATGTCACTCTGGATAAATTGTTTTACATCCAGGTTGTCGATGCGGAGAAGATGGAGTCGCCTTTGGTCAAGGGCCACCCTTTCCACGTGGATGGAAATCCTCCAAGGATGAACTGGTCAAGAAATGCAAGAGCCTTCATGTACGAGGAGGATCGTGGGGCTTACATGCCCGTAGAGGAAATTGCGAAAGTACTGGTTAAGGACATGGGATACAAGGGATATATCTCGATGGAGCTCTTCTCGAGAACTATGTCAGAAGAAGGAAAGGACGTACCGGGGCAACACGCCGAGCGAGGCATTAAAGCTTGGAATAAGCTTGTTGAGAGACTCGAATTGAATTGAGATAACCACTGATATACCATAGCAGATAAACATAATTTGATGGAGGATACAGCTTCCGTGCTACTTGCTAGAACTGTTATCAAGTTTCATTCGTTTCACGTGGATTATGAAGCATAGATTGCACACACAAAGCGTTACTTGACCTGTATTGCCGTGAGCTTAGAAATTGATACCAGCGCTACTCTCTGCACCGGCCATTAGAACCTTCCATGCTCCTTCTCTGTCGAGTTTCTTGACCTTCTCAGGCCCAGCCCAAAGCTTCCACTGCTCTTCGATCTGATATCCTATGACATGTGTTCCCTCAACCGTAGGCCATCCCTTTTCCTCGGCAAGCTTGATCATCCTTGTCCGCCTTGGCTTAAAGCACATATCAAGCAGGACACCTTTTTCAGGACGAGACAAGAATTCGTCTAAAGAGGCTTTCACAGCAAGCTCCTCGGGAGTTTTGGGCTCAAAGTCAGGCACGGTACCAACGACATAGTACGGCGTCTCAAGCTTCTGAGCATCCCCTTCTTTGACGTGAACAATCTTGGGGACGGGCGAAAGCTTTTGTGAATCATGCACAAGATCTTTCACTTCTTGCTCGTCTCGGTTGAGGACGTAGATAACTGATGACTTGAAATAGGAATTGAGCGCATAGACTGCAGCTCGGCTGGCTCCGCCGGCACCAACTATCAGAGCTGGCTTGTTCAAGACTGGCACGCCGACCTGATCTCCTTTCTCAAGCAGGCAGCCCTTGATTCCACGCCAGTCGGTATTAGTTCCGTGAAGGATTTCTGGGCGTTCCCAATCGCGATAGACATTGTTGCAAGCACCAATGCTGGTGGCAAGGTCGTCCAAGGTGTCAAGACGAGGGAGAATGGCATTTTTGTAGGGCATTGTGACAACCAAACCGGCTGTTGTATCCTTCCTTGCGAGCTGCATGAGCTCATCTAGAGTGGCACACTCTGTAGCGTAAAAGGTCCATGGGAGCCCAAGAGATTTAGCGATGTGGTTGTGCATGGGCGGAGCGATTGAATGCCCGACACCAATGCCTACAAGGTGCAGGGTGCGACTTTGTTGGTTCTCGGATCCCATCTCGATGCCTTTGACGTGAATTCTTTCAACTAGCTAGCTCAATTCCATTACAATGGCCTGGGTTATAACATATCTTTCGACTCAATTTCCATGCGGAGTATTCTTCTGCCGGCTCAATAATGCGGGGTGTGAACAGCCCCGGCTTACATACCCAGTGATCCACGCTGATCACTTAGTTGGCCCTCACCATGGTCACGAAAATCTCAACCGTCATAGTATAAGAGACGAAATAATTAGTCATATTTCTCAGACTTGGCTAGGCTAATTATTTCTAAGATCCTAAGCTTTAGTCGTTTTTCTGCTACCTCCAGACGCTGGACGGTGGTTTAGTATAAGATGAGACCCGCGATAAGTCGAGGTAAATGAGCGGCACGACGAACCGAGCCTACAGTAAGGCGCGGCAACTTACTCCAACTAGCTCCGTTGATTACAGGCACAACTAGTTGCCTCCACAGCCTCCCTTCCCTGTGAGTCAACGAGTGGTTTGTGGTGAGAAACCCTCACTACTATGCTTCTCTTACCCTGCTTCCGGTCTAGTGCTATCGTTTAGTACTTTTATTAGTACGTTCTCGAAGTAGAGCGGGTTGCACGTATCTGAGCAAAGATGTTTTATTGATAGCTGATAGATTAAATCTAATTACTATTAATAGAGTCTTTTATTCTTATTAAGAGCGGAAGCATGAAGGAACAGCATATGGCGTTTATATTTCTCGAACTCAAATATTATGACTTGATCTTGGGCCAGGATAGAAGCTCATAAGTTTGGTCCACTTATGATTGTAAGGTAAATTATCGGTAGAGCCGAACATAGCCTTCAGTGCCGTGACACCTCAAGTCTCATATCTCTCAGCCATTACTTCGGCCAGGCACATCGTTTTTGAAGTGCTTCATCATGGTTTTGTTGCTCAGCCTTTCAGTCTTGAGTCGCATCTTCCATTCTGACCGTTGCGCCGTGTCCAACTCCTTCTTTCTCTGCAGGAGGAAGCTTCGCTGCTGCGACGATGGCATGTGTATCAGGCTTTGCTGATCTCTGACGCTTAGTCGGGCAAGCTGAGAAGCCAAAGCTGTTTCCTTCCTATCCTTTGGCGTAAGCGCGTCAGGCGACACCTCGTCTTGCAGAGCAGGCTGATATTCTTGGCTTTGTTGATCATCCTGCATCGTCTTTCGAGGTGATTGCTTGGTCGATGAGGCTGTACGATGTGAGAGAAGCTTTCCTGATGACAGTCGAAGTGTATCGCTTTCAACGTGGACGCCACTATCAGTTTCGTACGTCTTGAGGCCTTCAAGGTTATAGAACTCGAGCATCTCATCTGACATCTCGACTCTGCAATGTCCTTTATCCACCATGTGTTGCTGGATGCCTTGAACGGTACGGCTCCGCGTTCCACAGTAAATGCACTCGCGGTACGTGTTGATAAGAAAGTGGAGGTACCATATCAAAGTCTCCATATCTACAAGGAGGTGATCTTGGTAAGGGATTCTGAGGCCGTGTGAAGTCATCATGTGCTGGAGGTTCTCATCGAAGTTTTGGCTGGTTCTTGTGCAGATAATGCATTTTGAGGGTTCGAAATCCGGCACTTTATCGCTTGAGACTTCGTCCTCGGTGTCCGTATTGCTATCTGACGGTTTTGTGTCGGATCCTTCTGTGGTTCGACTACGATTGGAATAGGTATCGGCATCATCGATTTTCTCTTCAATTAATCCTGAAGCTGTTGCCCGCTGTCTCAAAGCTTTTATGCTATGATATGGTTAGTTTATTATTGCCTATCTTATTTAATGAAAGCAGATACTCACTGTGTTTCACTTTTAGCGTGGATTCTGTGCTCTTGACTATTGTCAAAAGATACATTGCAGAGTGAACAGCTTGGTTTTGTTGATGCCATGGTTAGTGGTATTGATTAACCGGTATTAGGCCTAAATTGTGTTTTCTCTGTCCTTTTTGACAAGGTTGACTAAACCTTGAAGGTTGGTAGTTCACCTAGTGTAGATAGAACAAGATCGGTTGACAATAAGATCGGGAAATGCTCGAAATGAGAGACTTTAACACTGTTATATACAAATTTTAAGAAAATCGTCTATTTAGTCGGCGCTTACATGAACGCTGGTATGCTTCAGGATGATTGTATATGCGTGACTCATTGGCCGGGCGGGGTTGTCTTGATTAGGAAGCTGTTCCTGACCCAAATCGCCCAGCAGAAGAAACTTGACTCTACCATTCTAAAGAAGACCAGTAATTGGCTCACTTTATGGTATATACTACGCCATCTCACAGACAACTTCCAGTGCCTCCTTGCATTACAAGGTCTTCGCTAAATCCGGGGCTGTCAGGCTCAGGAAATAATCAGGAGCAAAGTGCCAAATGTCGCCACTGTCAGGTAATTTAACACCAGTAAGCTGCTGATAGTCACTATTTTTCAACGCGATATAGTGGTGCAAATCAGATTCTCAAAGACTAATGGTCTGTAATCTATCATACTTGTTCATTATGAATCATACTATCTAACTGGTGACTATTACCCTAAGATTATTCTAAGCCTTCTTCTTCTTTCCAAAACTCCATTTCTTAACCCGGAAAACGTAATAAGATGCAACAGCAATGAAAATGTTAAATGCAATATACGCCCAAACAATACCAAAGTTGCGCCACCTCTCACTGTAATAAATATTGCTTCCTGCCAAGAACTGATCTGCGTTGGTGAGCTGGCAGTACTGGCATTGTTGTGTAGCGTCAGGGTTCTGGAGTTGCCCAGGTGCCTGCTTCAAGTAGTCTGCCATGTATTCGCCACATGTCTGACCCGAAGGTGGATTGAAGATGGAAGTCTCGTCAGCTGAACATTTAATAGCACGACCCGCCAACTCAGTGGACACAATACCAGAGACCCAGTATGTGAAAGGACTGACACGGTACATGAAGATCCAGAAGCCGGGGAGGGCCGTGGGTGGCTGAAGTACACCACAAAAGGTCAAACTCATCAGAACGAGAAGGGTGACGATCGCAGAGGCAGTTAGTGCATTGGGGAACGCAGCGATGGTCATCTGCGCGAAGGAGCTCGCGTAGAGCATGAGCTGAATCATGAACAAGAGAACAAGTCCCTGGCGAGCCGAGCTCTGAACGCCCACAACAGGATAGTAAAAGCAGGCAAACATCAGAATGCCGGTGAAGATCTGATAGGGAACCTCGACAATCACGTTGGCGATCATGAAGGCCTTCCAAGAGTAGGCCTTGCTGGGTCGCTCTCGGACTTCATACAGCTCCCGCTGGGTGATAAAATGAGGTTGTATCTAAGCGATATTAGCCAAGTGCATAGTAAGATTGGATCTGCAGCTTACCTGTTGAACCAAAGTAGAAAAGACGGTGATAACCATAAAGACAGAGAACAGGATATTCTGCATGCCAGCATATGAAGAGTTGGCTTGGAAGAATGAGAAGCCAATGAAAAGCGCCGCAACTGTGCCAAGGACGAATTTGGCCATGATATAGGCTGGCATCCTCCAGTATTGCTGGAAGACCCGTATAGTGACTTCTCGGAGCTGGGCGAGGAAGGGCATTGCAAACTCAGCGTGACTGGCCGCATCATCCTCCGGGGACTTTGAGGACATGGTAGAATGAATCCTTTCGACTTCAGTCTCGACGTCCACTCGCTCTTGGCTTCCCTTCCAAACGGTATGCCAATCTTCTCCCTTAGAGCTTGTGGCGTTGTTGACAATCTCGAGCATCCATTCTGCTGGATTCTCATCGTCACCACAAGTTCTAGCTCCATGTCTCTCGAAGTAGTTGAGCAGAGTACGCGAGTTCTCGCCGATATCTCCAAAGTATACAGTCTTACCTCCCCTGGCAAGGAAGAGGAGTCGGTCAAACTCTTGGAACAGGATGGCACTTGGTTGATGTACAGTACAAAGAATAGCCTGGCCGGCGTCTGCCAGCTTGCGGAGGAATGCAACAATAGCCCATGAGCTCTGTGAGTCCAGACCACTTGTTGGTTCATCAAGGAAAAGCAGAAGCTTGGGCTTAGCAGCGAGCTCAACTCCAATCGTAAGAAGCTTGCGCTGCTCAACATTGAGACCCTCGCCAGGAACACCAACAACAGCATTGGCAAAGTCTCTCATGTTGAGCATATCGATGACTCTCTCAACCCAGGCATGCTTCTCCTCGGCGCTAACAGTTGTAGGCTGGCGAAGCATGGCGCTGAATCTCAGACTCTCCCGAACAGTAGCGGTAGCCAGGTGAAGATCTATGAAAGGTCAGCGGGACAATCTCGAGTGAAGGCAAACGTATGACTAACCTTGCTGCTGGACGTAACCGGTCTTCCGTTGGAAGCTGGCGTCGAGTGGCTTGCCGTTGACCAGCATATCTCCAGTGATAACGCCCATGCTGGTTCTCTGAGCAAGAACATCCAGAAGGGTAGTCTTTCCAGCGCCACTGACACCCATCAAAGCGGTGAGTGTACCTGGCTTGACCCAACCAGTAACATTGTCCAACAGTCGACGCGGCTCACCCTTGATCTCAATATCGTAAACCACATCCTTCCAAGTGAAAATATCAGTTTGGGGCTCAAGAACAGCAGTGCTATCAGTGCCTTCACCGTTCTTCTCAGGCACAGCAAGCTCCTCATTCGTAGCACTTCTATCGACGCCATTCTGGATATGGGCAGGAACGTGACCGCGCTGGAAGACAAGCACCTCAGCCTTGCTAGCGGTCTTTGAGTTCAGCTCAGTGGCGGCAAAGTAAATGAGCATGAAGACAACAAGGAAAGCTATCAGGATGCCAAAGTTGCGCCAGACATGCGAGTAGTAGTATCGGTAGTTCGTGTTGATAAAGGCATCGCCACTAACTGTTCGTTGGCCGGCCACGGCTCCAACTGTCGAGCAAATCCATGAGTCGCCAATGAGTTGGGGATAGGCAGGGACGATAGACGAGCATACAAATTCGCGACCGTGAAACTCGTTAGCGATGAGGATTTCGAAGGCATAGAAAATTGGGTTTATCCATCTAATTACCGTTAGCAGCCATTGAACGAGAGGCACTCCACACACTTACCTGATCCAGCTGAACCAAACAACCATCTGTGGCACGCGAATCATGAAACCGGTGTAGATAACGAGAGCCAAGACCATGATACCAGCCAGAGTCATGGCCTGAGAAACCGTCTTTGTAACAGCTGCCATTGTGCGAAAGATGGCAGCCATCACAAAGGTTGACATGTAGGTAATAAGGAAGAAGAGGAAGAATGGCCCAGCCTCTCGACGAAGTCCCGCGAGAAAATACAGGATAATGTTGAATACAGTTGCTGAAACAAACTTGATGGGTATGTCAGCCACGATACCTGAGATGGCTTCGGCAGCTGGGTGATAGAAGGCGTAAGATGCATGTTTCTCGACGATAGGACGTTGGGCGTATTGGTTGTTGATCTCGGAGATGGCTGCAAGGGCGTTCATCAAAATACCCATAAACAGCACGGCTCCCTTGGAATAAAAGCTGGCAGTTCCATTGCCAGTCCCGTAGTACACAGAACCAATAATGAGAGCCATGATGATATTGGTTGCAACAGTTGTGGCGGTCGCTGATATGTCGTTCCAGATACGCTGATAAGCTCGTTTGGTTGTTAGGCGAATCTGTGTTGCAAGGCTGATGACGTATGGGGATTTGGGGCGAACATGTTTCGCTTGACTGAGCACATATTATTAGCATACTGAGTAGTAATTGTCACGGGATTTAAACTCACACAAGATTCTTGCGCTCACGCATGGGAGCAATGGCCTCAGATCGGTTGTCAGCCGGAAACTCTGACTGGTATATCTCGATCTCCTCATGCAGTGCCTTGTATTCTTGGGAGTTGTGCCAGTACTTCTCGAACTCTTCCGCAGTACGAGGTACTTTCTTCTCCATTCCTGATCGGGCTTTTCTCTCTTGAGGATTAGTAACGGATGTCAGGAAGTCACCATCAGTCTGACGTTGCGGGCATTGCCAGCCCATCTGCTCAAAGTATTTCTTTGCGTTTCGCGCTGGCCCGAAATAAATCTGCCGTCCCTCATATAACACCACCGCCTTATCGAAAAGGTCGTAAATGGCTTGACTGGCTTGATAGATGGCAAGAGCGTTGGCAGAGCCAGTATAGTCAGAGGCCAGACGAATAGCCTCTGCAAACTTCAAGGCAGTTGCCGAGTCCAAACCTCGTGTGCTGTTGTCCCACGCAGCCATGGGTGATTGTGCTAGCATCATCTCGGCAATGCTAACACGCTTGCGCTCGCCTCCCGAGACACCACGAATGAAATCGTTGCCAACCTTTGTATTGTAAGTATGACTCAAACCACAGATTGCCATGACGATCTTGGTAGCATTATTGCAGGCTTCTTGGCGAGTCACTCCGACGAGGTTTTCAGGGTTCGAGGGCATGCGACAAGCAGCAGCAAACTCAAGCGTCTGCCCCACGGTCAAGTGAGGGAAGTGCTTGTCAACCTGTGGATAAAGTGTGTCAGTAAGTTGTATAGATGTAGTTGCATATGTCTGAGTCCCTTACCTCTTGGTTATAGCCTGTCTCACCCTTGAATTCCTTCATCATATCTTTCTGCGAGATGCCGTTATAGTGAATGGTCGACTGTTCGCCGAGGCCGAGACCTTCAAGCTCTCCAGTCATAGTTTTGAGCAGTGTGGAGCATCCAGAGCCAGGACGGCCGAGGACAATAAGAGTCTCACCACCCCGAAGAAGGCCATCGAATCTGTGAAGAATTGTCTTAGACTCCTTCTTACCAGATTTGAGGTACTCTCCAAGGCGTAATGGCGTCTTGACCAGATCGCCCACAGTTCGTTGTAACTGCAAGGCCGCCCCTGAGCCGTGCACGCTCAGGTCCTTGAAAACAACGCCTGCACTCTTGGTTCCTGCCCCGGCGTCCTGCAATTTGCGCATGAAGGCAGGCAGCCATTTCGAAAGGTCGAAAGCTTTATCTGTTGGGTCTAATGCAGGGTCGGTCTCTCTGAGGTCTGGAGTTTGTGATGGGAGGGTAGCCAGGCTCTGTCGACGATGCTGAGAAATTCCTGTAGCAATTCTGTGAAGTTCTTGACGGTCTTGCTCATCAATGATCATTGTATTGGTTCGTCTGAGGGGTGAGGGGTGGCCAAGTGTGCTGCCTGTGGAATATCGGGGGTCATTGCTGGACTCGCTGGATGATGACGATCCATTTGTGTGGATTGAGGCCGGCAGGCTCTCCGTCGATCGTCGAGCGGCCATCTTGCCGGTATTGAATGGAAAGCAACAGATACAAGCTTATGGTGGCAATTGGCAATCACTAGTGAAACGCCTGTTATTAAAAGTTGAGTGTGTGGTAATTGTTAATAAGCTATTGAATAAAACGTGTTCTCGGGTGGAAGCAGCTTGACTTTATGAAGCTCTTCAGTACGAGCGATACCAACACGTTCAAGCCCGTCAGCAGCCCGAGACTAATGCGTTCAAGCTTGTAAGCCAAAAATGATACACCAACGGGTCTATCCAGACACCGAGAAACTACATTGGTGCCGTTTATTCGCCGGAGGACCGGCAGCCTCAAACTCTGCGTCTTACATACTTTTGCTAAGGGAGGCTCTGACGTGTTTGTCGGGTGCTCTGACTGCCCGCTAGCCCGACACGATAGAAGCAAAGATGATGGGATGTGGTTTGCTAGGGCGTCATTGCTTAAAATTGCCCGAGCTAAAAAAGATTAGTTAGCGGAAGTTTTAGCGGAACAATCTTCTTAGGTTTAACCCGGAGCGGAGTTTCGGGAGTTTGGAAGAACCCTTGGATTCCGCGCGCTTGTCCGCGGACTGACCGGGGCGTCCCACCACTCTGTACAGTACTGTACCAGTGTAATTGCTTAATTATTTACGTACTTTAGCTTACGTGGTTTTTGCTGAATGTCTGGGGACAGCAAATGACGTCAAGATACTTGGTGAACACATCTCACTGTTTCTGATGCTTAGGTGGTCTGGCAACTACTCGTCACAGTTAACCGCAAGCAGACTCGAACCCATTCATTAAATAATTGGCCTTTTTGTACGCTCTATTGTGATGTGCTTGCAAACCTTGAGGGGAATCACGTAGCCGAAATTGCATTGGCAAACTGTGTCATGCCGAAACTCAATTGATCAAAGAAGGCTGCAAACGCCTCCAGCGGAGAAATTTAGGTGCCCGGGCTGTGAGATCTGTAAACAGCAGTCCGCAACATGACGATCATCTACTAGTCTCTTTTTATGCTGTTTCGGGTTGCTGTTGAGTCCGTTAGAGAAACCCAACCTTCTTTCCGGTTTCTGTGAAGTCGTAAAGTTGCCCACTAGATCGTTAATTCAGAGCTAAGCATATTATTTTAAGATGTTTTTCGGGCTCACACTACGTCACACAACGGGCCATGAGTCAGTGTTTGGACTTGGTGCTTCGTGAGTTACTTGTCGCTATAGGGTAGCATATCTCTCCCAGCTACTGGAATCAGAACATTAAAAAGAAAAAGGTAAGAACGGCTAAAAGGCAGATACTTATAGTAAGAAAGACTTATCAGATGTTCTTTATAAGTATCTGGACTCAATTTGATTATTTTCATCTGTGTTATTCGTCGAAAAATGGCTGGATCTCAAAATGTAGACATAGTTGTGATGAAGATATTTACACAAGCTGTACCCATATCTGTCTTCGCAGGAGCGGTGGGGAGAATTTCATGAAATACATCGATATTATTGGTTCATCTCTACAGTTGACAAGCCTTCTTCCACTGACAAAGCCGGCACGGTAGAATCAGCCAATCAGAGAGCGGGACAGCATCTGTGGATGCTTTCAATTCCATCGAGATGCTGTTGATCCGGCAACATCCGTCCCTTTGACCAGCCCCCTAGACCGGCCACCTGGAAATTTTGTACATATTTGAGACACATATTTATGCCTGAGGCATCAGACAGTTATCTGGAATGGCCGCCCGAGGGGACGAATGTGAGCAAAGCAAGGACTCGAGAACTCAATCTACCCACTAATCAGCGGACTTTTGATATTCCGAAACAAACGGGTCAAGCACGAGACGCGAAACAGGTGCGAGGAATCATAATCGTAGAGAGCGCGTATTACACACGCATGCATTCTTTCTACTCCGTTCTTGATAAGTGTTTAACCCCCTTAAACTATTTCCACACTTTCAGGTACAAACACTGTCCAATAGGCACTAAGTTCAAATTAAGAATGGTTTGGGTGACGAAGCAGCGATAACTCCCTGAAAACATCCGGGACTTGACAAGAAGCTAAACCAATTCAATATGACAAACAATGCTCAGCCGAAATGCATAAAACATTATTGTGTGAAACCTTGCACAGCGCGTCCCCAATGGCACATATGGATGGAGAGTGCAAACAGCTGTTGCACTCTTCGCCAAGACAATGAACTCAGTGAGTGTCGAGAAATAGTTGAAGTGCTATACGAAGGGAAAGAAACGTCAGAAATATATAGATAGTATTACTAATCTGACGTCGTGAGACCATGTCTCTGCTGTTTCTATGATGACTTATCAAAAGTTCCTCCCAAAATACCTGGTGTGCTTACAAACGAAGTACCGTTGTACTTGCCTTGCTCATCTCTACCGAGCAAGAAGCTCTCTGGTGGTCCCAGGTAAGAGTCTCTGACACCGCCAAGGTCAACCACGATCTTCTGGATCAAGATGTTAGGCAGCAAAGCCCAGATACGAAGAGTATAGGCACCCTCTTTGGGGACCTTGAAGGATGATGTGGTATAGTTTCCATGCAGACCCCAGACAGCATTTCCGACAGCGTAACCCCATCCGTCGGGCATATTGGTACCCACATTGGGGCCAATGGGTCGAACAATTGTGGGATCAGGCTGTTTGTTGCCAGATGGGTATAGCACAATGGCATACTCGAGGGGGTTTCGGTCTCCGAGGTAGTTGGCACCAGGAGACATGAAAAGGGTCACATTGACTGCGGAGTGGTTGCTGAACAGGTACATGTCGTACTCCAGAGCAGGTCCCTCGCCCACCTTCAGCTTCTCAGTGTCAAGAGGGTAGAGACCCATACCCGCGAGAGTTCGGCCGTAGTTCTTGATAGTGTGGTACTCGAGCGATGAGTCTGAGTCTCCTTTGTTGACCTTCTGATAGTGGGACGCCTCGATCGAGACATGCCCATCAGACTCAACAAACCCTTCCTTGAAACTCTCAGGCAATTCCCGGTTGATAATTGTCGCCATTACCTTAGGATCTGCGCCACTGTACTTTTCGAAACCCTTACAATCGCTAGTAACATTGATGTACACTTGCGATGTACTGGGCGCTTTGGGAGCCTTGTCCCAGTCAACAGTAACATAAACTCGGCTATCCGTGCCATTGTTACCACCGACTGTACCATTGTACTGCGAGAGCTTAACATATTCTTCTCGGATTGCTGCAGACCAGTTACAAGACTTGGAGCCTCGGTGGAAGACGTCGATATATCGCGACTGAGCTCCAAAAGGCTCTAGAGGAGGAAGCTCAAGGACATTGGAGGATAGAGCGTGCCATCTGTCGTCTCCCATAATAGTGGCGTTTGATCCTTCAACTCCAACACCATACTCACCACCAAGTGATGGCCAGACATCTTGAACGAATCGAAGGTCGGGAAGGGTGTTTCTCATGGGTTGTTGCCAGTAACCATCGTAACCCAAGTGAGTTTCTATATATAGTTAGGCATGATCAGAAGGAACTTGAAACTGATAACTTACGATCCAGGATATGTGCCCACTTCCCGTCGAGAACCTCGTTCCATCTCTGTGTTAGGTTCGAGTCCTTGTACATGAGATCCAAAGACTTCCAGATGACATCGTTGGCCGAGTTGCGCTTCTGTCCAGCGTAAAGTTGATTCCTTGCACCGTAAATTTGAATCTTGTTGACGATTTCTCCACCAAGAACTGGGTGAAGGAGCATCTCGAAGAACGCGGGCTGGTACTCAGCGTCAAGCTTGTCATAGACAGCCTGTGTGTCTTCTCTAAGAGTGGCCCACTGCTCCAGAATAGCTTCAGCTTCATGATAGTTGATGACTGAGTAGACATGGGGCTCCAATAACTCGAACTTGCGACGAGCAGCGTACATGCCGTAGCGGGTCATGATGCTTGTGATAGCCTCAACGTGTTCGCTGCCGAATTCTCGCTCAACCCAAGCCTCAACCCACTTGGTAGTACCATCAGTCTCCCATCGCTCAGTGTCGTAGGCGAGATCCATGAAGTGACTAATAGGAATCTCCTTGGGCTTCAGATCTCCGACATTGACGATCCAGATGCGACGAGCGTTTCTGTGATAAGCTAGGGTCATTTGTTCGGTGGTCTTCTCGAGTTGGATAGTGTTAATCCATTTGTAGTTTCGGGGATCGCCAACATAGTCGAAATGATAATAAACACCAGCACCTCCAGAACGGTCGGTTTCGTTGGCGAGAGGCAATCGGCGGATGTTCCCCCAGTTATCATCTGCCCACAGAAGAGTGATGTCTTCAGGAACTTCGAGGCCACGTTCTTGGTAGGACTGTACCTCCTTGTAAAGACACCACAATGAAGGGACGTCGGTCAGGTTGTCAACCTTGAGGCCTTTTCGAAGAATCTCTCGCTGGTTGTCAACAAGTGTCTCGAGCATGTCGACAATGCCGTCAATTCCCAGATCTCCTTCAATGGCTGTGTCACCGGTTCCTCGCATGGCCATGGTCCACAGGCTGTTTCGAGCATATGGCTTGGCTCTCTCGACACCGTAGCGGAAGTATTCGTCGATGGTCTTGTTGTTGGTGTGGTACTGCCAGTCTCCCTTGTAAAAATTGCGAAATTCGTTCTGGGCTCGCATCATAGGCTCGGTGTGCGAGCCTCCAAGGACAATCTCGTAGGCATCGAGAAGTGGCTGGTTGAGAGGGTCATCAATGTAGACCATGCTACCCCAGACGGTCGGCCAGAGGTAATTGGCTCGCAGACGAAGCAGCAGCTCTGAGACAAGAGCGTAAAACTCGTGATTGTAGGGAGCAGCGTTGTTCCATGTTGGCTTCCATCGAGAGCTGACATAGTTAGCTTGTGGTTTGCAAGAAATGACTTTAAACTTACCCGACCCAACTGGACAGACCTGGTTGTTCGTCGTTGAGGAAGATACCGCGGTACTTGACTGAAGGTGATTTCTGAACCTTTGGCTTTGACAGCACATAAATCTCGTCCCGTTTACGAACAGGCACATCGGCCCACCAGTACCACGGACTGACACCAATCTGCTCGCTAATATCGTAGATACCATAAATTATTCCTCTGGGATCACTTCCTGCAATGACCAGTGCCTGGTCTGTGCCTTTGATGGGGTTCTTGACAAGCTGACTGACAAAAGACTCCCATTTGCCATCAATCTTACTAACGTCAATCAGACCTTCCTTGATGAGCGAGTCGATAAGCTTGGAATGGCCAATTGTACCAACGATAATGGCGGTGTTGGCTTCATCAGGGTCTGAGTATGAAGGACCAGAAAAACTCTGCTCCTTGAGAGTGCGGTACTGCAACTGTTAGCTGTAGACAATCACACATAGAGGATACTTACATAAGTGTTGTTCTTGACATCCACAGGTTCAAAGGTATATTTGGCCGCAGAGGCATCCTTCTTGCCGTTGCTAAGTGTGAAGTTTGTACCAGTGACACGCCCAAAGTCGACAGCGAGGTCTCCAGCGGCACGAATTACTCCCCAGTACTCGTCCTCAGAGACTCGAATCTGCCCCTTACCTGCGTCACCACCGACGATCTGGAAAGCATCATCTGAGCTGTTGAAGGAAACAACAGCCTGTTGGCCTAGACCTGACGCCAATGGCACCAGGCCCAGCAAGGCTAGTGATACTCGCAAGAGCTTCATCGCCTGAGGAAAGAAAGTGTTCTTAGGTAGGCACTTTCAAGCCATTGGTGATGATCATAGAAAATGATCGTTTCGCGATTCTACTTTATACAAAGCTACCGGATAAATTCGACGAGCATCTTTCGATGAATTAAGTTTAGCCATTATCACAACACTCATTTAAGTGGAACAAGTTCTTCAGTAACTTGGGGTATGATCATCGTAGTGTCGCATCAGCCCCACTGAACCAGGTTTCTTATTAGCCACGGACCGGCTGTATTCAAGCACGAGTGATTGGTCACTGACAGGCTTGCAAATTTACCCATGATCATCAGACCAGGCGGTGGACGGTTAACATCTTGTGCGGACCAAAAGGTCGTGATTCGTGGAATATAAGGATTGATGACAATACCGAGGCCGTGGAAGAAGTTCTGTGCTTGTAATGCTATTGCATCAGCCAATTGTTCCAAATAGAGAGTTGGTCTGTGTTTATCCACCCATAAGTCTTTACTTGGCGAAGCGGGGAGATGCACTATTGCTGGGTTGATGGCATTTATCTTAGTAGTGATTCTATTGACCCCGCGGTAACTCGTCGCTAGTCTCCGCAGATTTGGGAGTTCCTTGTTCCTAGCTTGTAGTTCAGCTGTTGCTTATACGCTCCAATAGTAAGAGGCCTGAGCCAAAGCCATAGCATGAATTTACAAGATCCGATATATCGCCTTCCCAGTGACGTTCCTGTAGACAATATGGAAAGTTCACTTACTCATATACTCTTTAGTATGCTTTTCAATCACAGGCCAAATGCACCAAACTGCAAGAAATGGCAAATATAGGCGAGGTCAGAAAATGAAACAAACTTCGTAAATGTATTAAATGTTCTGTCCACTAAGAATCCACCACCGAAGAAGAGATAAGTAAGCCTAGCCCAGTAAAATGTGGCCACTAGGCTAAAAAGCAGAAAAATATACGGGAATGCTAGTAATGTTGGACAAGAGTCCGGGAACAGGAGCGCAACCCATCAATGCTAAGAACAGTTATGCTGCACAATGCAATGCCAAGGTACCATGAAACTCCAATGGTAGAATAAACATTCTACAGGACAAAAGCGAAACCAGCGATGGCAGCGGCCAGACCGGCGAAGGACTTGGCAGCACCAGCGGTGACGACAGGAACCTCAGGCTTAGCGGGAGACTCGGGCTGCTCGGGCTTAGCAGGAGACTCAGGGTGCTCAGGCTTAGCAGGAGCTTCAGGGTGCTCAGGCTTAGCGGGGACAGCAGGCTTGCCAGGCTTGGGAGCCTCGGGCATGTTGGGCTTGGTGGGGTGCTCGGGCTTGGGCTCAGGGACAACAACAACTGGGGGCTTGCCAGGGGTGATAGGCTTAGGAGGGCTGACGGGCTTGGGAGGGCTGACAGGAGGGTGGACGGGCTCACACTCTCCGTTGGAGCACTTCTCGTATGTGTAGCAGTCGTCCTTGCATTGGTCGAAGTAGTAGCGGTCCTCCTCAACGTCGCAGACAAGCTTTCGGGCGTATTCCTCAGAAGTCTCACGTTGGCAGCTGGAACCGTTGCAGATGATTCGCTGGTTGCAGTCCTCACCCTCGTAGTCGGCATAGTAGCAGCTTCCGTTCTCGCAGATCTTAAGCTTGTTCCAGGTATCGTCGTAACACTCGTGAGGCGCGCAAAGACCGTCCTCGCAAACAACCTGCCACTTGGTGCAGGTAGGGCAGTGAGCCTGGGGAGCACAGTAGTTTCCGTAGCAGATGATGATGACATCGGTAGGAATGACAGGCAAAACGGTTGTAACGGTCTTGGTGGCAACCTCGCCGCTCTGTGTGAAGGTAACAGTAGCGGTGGTAGTAGCGGCAGGCAGAGTCTCAGTGATAAAGTCTGTGTTGGTAACGGTATCAGTCTCGCCAGCGTTCACACCATCAGCCACGTAGATGGAGAGGAGAATGTTGATGTCAATGTCCTGACGGCGCATGATTCGAGAGCCAGTGAGAAGACCACCACAGTTCTCTGAGTCATCACCGGGGCAGACAATGTCACAAAGATCGGTGCCGACAGAGTTGCTGTTGTCAAGGTCGAGCTCGCTGCCACAGTAGCAGTTAGGACCGTTGAGACCGAAGAAGTTAGAGCCAGCACAGGCATCAGCACATGTGTCGGCGTCGTTATCGGCGCTAGTGGAAGCTAGGGAGAAGGTACGGAAGCCATTTCCAGAAAAGCAGCCGAGGAAGTTGAAGCCGGCCGGGCTTCCAATGCCACCAAGAGCAGTGGTCGTGGCAGCAGCGCTAGTCTCAGTGCCAGTGGTCTCGGTGCCAATAGTGACGGTACCGGAGGTAGCGGTATCAGTCTCCATCATAGCAGTGGTGGTGGTGTTCTCAAAGCGAGCGGTGGTGAATTGAGCGGCAGCCACATTGCTCATGGCAATGGCGAGGATGTCGGAGTAGCGCATCTTGAAGGCGGTGTTTGGAACGAATGAATTGATTAACGATTGTGATGAACTCTTAAGAGAGTAGCGAGTGAATGATGAGTGAGTGAGAGAGTGAGTTGTTTGATGATGAGAAGATATTTTGACTTCGGGGGAATCAAGTTGTCTTTATAGGCGATCCGGTCAGTCAATTCAAACTTGTCCCTATCCTTCATCCCCACTACGTTCAATCATAACATTTCGGCTTTTCTCACACTTAGTGAAAGTTGTGTGTAACGGGGAAATGGCAATTGAGACATGGAGTTCCAGCCAACGAACCGAGAATGCAGTCACTGACTCAACTTGTCTCACCCCACACTTGACAAGGGATGTCTTCCAACGTTACTTAGTCTTTCTGGAATTTGGGAGATTGTTTTGACTCTTCTATTCTATTGTAGGATTAATCCGAATTCCAAGCATCGCGATGTTAAAAGAAAAACACTGGCATTGTTCCCCAAAATTCTGCTTCGTGGAGTAATGTGGATGAAAGACACGGTAAATGACAATAGCTTAGTCTTCGCAACCACTTTCAGATTAAGATGGGTTGCATACCAGGGCAATGCCGAGCACATTGCATCCTAATATCTGAAAATGAACTCCGTCTAACCTGACAGCAATTTGGCTTATCACCGCCAGTCGCATATCCCCTGTAATGAATCGATCACAAAGAAGCGGGTACTTGAATAGTCATCGCTGAAAGAACCTCCTCTTTCTGATTAAGTTTTCCTCCGCGGACTTGCCAGGACATCTTTCAATGATTCCCTTCCAATCTCCTGTCCCTCAAATCTCATAGAACAGTCTCACTCGCTGCAATGCACATTATGCACCACATCACTACCGTGTGGCAACACTATCTTTCCTCGCTCTAGTCACTTTTGGATCCGTATCACTGAGGCTGCGAGTGTGGTGCGAACGAACATGACGTACAAGTATGTTCCTAGTGCTAAGCCAGACCAGGGGCAGAGAAATCCAGTATGCCTTGAGCCTCTTCTAGTTACAATACATAGAACTGGCAAGTGACAGCCCATCCAGAGGACACCGGAGGGTTATCCCGTGGCCTCTGTGGGAAAGATCGTCCCCGGCATCGAAGAGCCGGTCGTATAAACTAATATGCTACTGCAGAGTTACAAATACATCTTAAAACAACGCATAGCGTGACCACTGAGTCAAAATCCCTGCGTAACTTTCGAACGACAGGATAAGATATAGTTTTACGCGGGTTGAGGATGAAGGATGCCATTCCAAGATCACTAGCAGGCTGCAATATTGTTGAGCAATATAAACAAGTCTTTGACAGATAGCGAAAGAGATGATGCTGGCCTTTTTCTTAAGCCTCGGCTCTTGAGAAAAGCTGAAAGAAGTGGTGACCAGGTTTTGCAACTACCGGCCTTGGAGAGAGTCTTGCTGACGTGCCTATTTCACTTCTGCAAACTCTTCCAGCGCATCATGCAATTGCCTAAAAATACCTTCATGCCAACTCATGACCTGATTCCACTCATCCTCCGGAAACGTGACGTGCATCATACGCAACCATGCGCCAACAATCATATCAGCGTAACTGGCTTTGGATCCAAGCAAGAAGGGCCCACTCGTGTCCTTGGAGAAAAGCGCTGCCAGATTACCCAGCATCTCGCGTAGGGAGTCCAGTAACTTGGTGCGCGCCTCACCACTCAGTGCGAAATCTTCCCATTGCGAGACTCCTGCCCGGCGGACGAACTCAGCCTTGCTCTCGTCTTCCGTAGCTGGCTCAAACGGCATACCCTGCACACCCAGCTGAACATGAGCAGTAAACGCTGCGTCAACGTTCATGTTGAATTTGGCGTAGTCTGGAAAGTCTTTGTCGTTGCATTCCGACAAAGGTACGAGAATGTGAGGATGCTCGTAGTTGAAGTCTAGCTTCTGAGCCGGGAATAAATCACCCCCGCTCGGGTATGTCTTTTGGAGGTACACAGCGATGTCGAATGAATCTCCTACCAGAGCACCAGTAGCAAGGTCATGAATGATAGGCAAGGTGTAAAAGTCTTTGCCGTCAGCAAACTGGCGACCTGCTGGTACATGGAGGTCGATGCGGGTTTTAGCAATATTCGGGAGAGCTACCCATGTTGTTGAGTAGGGTACGCCCTTGAAGTTGAGTGCCAATCTGGATTTCCAAGGGTTTGGGGCGAAGGCGTTCTTCTCCACAGGAGGACGGGGGGCGATGTCGTAGAAAGTGATATTGTTGATTGAACCCATGGTGAATCGAAATAGATAAAGGTTGATGTTGAGGAAGGATGACAGTTCACGAGTGCTGTGGTAGTATAAGGCGCATAGGAAAATTTGATACGTGGCGCATGCACGTAGTGCATAGGGCGTAGCACAAAAATTGACCTGTGTACTTTATAGTACAAAAATAAACGGTCTATAACTATGGTCTCAAGACATGTAGACTGTTCCACTAATTTCGTCTGTTATGCTTCAACAGCCAAATTTTCCGACTTCTTAGTCTAAGAGAGGGGTTAGAGGTGGGTGGCAGAAAAGCCCGAGACAATAGCATAGAGTGTCAGAAATAAATGGTCTAAGAGCTGGTCTAAACTCGTATAACGTGGCTAGGTTATTTCGTCTCTCATGCCCAGAGGAATTGAGCTTTCTATGACCCTCGGGAGTGGAAACATATAGACTACCCCGCTTTAGTTAGGAAGTTGATGATGAAGAGTAGGGACATACTCAAAACGTGCAATCAGCGTTGCTGAGAAAATGCATAATCTCAACTAAGAACATAGCCAAACCAGACTTCGTATGAAGACGAGACCTGGGATTTATTGTCCAAATGAGAAGCCAAGATGAACAGAGCTTTGCCGGACAACCGAGTTTTCAGTGCAGTGCTCTTACCAGCCAGACTGCCAAGAACCTTTGCTGGGAACTATTGGATCCACACTTTTGATTTAAAAGCTACGATTCGTGTTCCCGTATTATCATTCATAGACCCGCTACGCAGGGTTCATGAGTTGACCTGAACCTATCTACATGTCGGAAAATGCTTCAAATTGGATTTCTTGGCAATGAATTATAAGACTTGTCTCTTTATCGCGAAGAATTTCCTGATCATTCGTTCTTCTGTATACATCCCAACGACAAGAGGCTCTTTTTGGAGATGACAACTGAATTCCCTTTGAGTCGGTACAGGGCTGGCGGCGGTCATCCGACTAGTCAGCGCAACGGTATTGAGGAGACACTCGAAGAATCGTTCTTGAGTCACTATACTCAATTATTCAACAAATATGCTGGAGCTGATGGGAAATGGCGCCGCGACCAAATTGGTCTCTTCATGCACCATGTCCAAGTCGAAAACCCCGAAGGCTTGGCTTCCTACCTGACTGACAAAGAGGAACTGAACCTACATGAGCTGATCAAATATCTTACATCACCATGCGGCAACATCCTAGAAATGGCAGCTCCTCAAGATTTATCATGGCCATTGAACAACTATTTCATCAGCTCGAGCCACAACACCTACCTCACTGGCAACCAGCTCTCCAGTGACTCAAGTACCGAGGCATACAAGGATGCTCTACTACGTGGTTGTCGATGCATTGAGATTGATGTCTGGGACGGTCAGGAGAGTTGGAAACCTGGCTTTGAGAATGAAGAAGACGACAAGGAAAGGAATATCGAAGGCAAAAAAGAAGCGAAGAAGATGTCCTTTAAGGAGCGCGCATTCATCAAGTTCGGTCGATGGGCTATGAACAAGTTTGAGCCCGTCGACCCTGAGGGCAGGACTTTTGATGACAGACTTGCGGACTGTATGCATGCAGAGCCGCGAGTGCTCCACGGTTTCACTATGACCAAAGAGATCCTCTTCCGTGATGTCTGCGAGACCGTTCGGCAATACGCATTTTCCACATCTGAACTGCCACTTATCGTCAGCCTCGAGGTACACTGTAGCCCCTTACAGCAGAACGCAATGGTGGATATCATGCAGGAGATATGGGGTGAATATCTTCTCTCTGAACCTGAGTCGGATTTTGTACAATTGCCCTCTCCCGAGCAACTGAGGAAGAAAATCCTTGTCAAGGTCAAATATGTTGCTGAAGACAAGGCCACGAATGAAACTTCCGATGACGAGAGTCTCCTCGAAGTCGTAACGGAAGGAGATGAGAGAAAGGTTAAGAAGGTCAAGGCACCCAAGATAACGCCGCGCTTGAGCCGCTTGGGTATCCATACACGTGGTATCAGCTTTAAGTCGCTTGAGGAACCCGAGGCTTTAATGCCAAACCACATCTTTTCACTTTCAGAGGATGCAGCATTTGAAATCCAGCGGAAGCTACCTAAAGCATTGTTCTCGCACAATAGACGGTTCCTTATGCGCACCTACCCCCATGGTATGCGCTTCGATTCATCCAACTATGATCCAGTCGTCTTTTGGCGGGCAGGCGTACAGGTGGTTGCTCTCAACTGGCAATCCTGGGACCTAGGCATGATACTGAATGAAGGCATGTTCATGGGTTCGGATGGCTATGTCCTAAAGCCAGAAGGATATCGGCATGCTGCGAATTCTAGTCCGGGAAGCTCAGACAACGACGACGACATCTCTATTCCAAGCAAGTCATTGGAGAGACTAGCCATCACGGTAGTGGCGGCACAGAATCTTCCTTTATTGAACAGCGCTGATAACTCTGCCAAATTCATTCCTTACGTCAAGATTGGTTTCCACACAGAGCGAGATGCCTTCTTAGCTATGACGAACGAAAATGCTAGCCCAGAGCAGGTCAAGCAAGTCGGTTATAGCGGAGAAACATCTAAGAGCAAGGGAACAAACCCAAACTTTAACGAGGACACAATCGAGTTTTTGAACATCGATGGTGTTGTTCCTGAATTAGCTTTCCTTTCATTCCGAGTCATGAACGATGTCCCCGGTCCAGACGTGATGGCTGCGTGGGCCTGCGTTCGACTAGATCGACTGAGACTTGGATACCGCTTTCTTAGGTTGTTGGATAAGGATGGTATGCCGAGTAAAGGCATACTTCTCGTGAAAACCTCTTTGAGGGAGGCGAAGCCATAGAAGAACCAACTATATCTTTCGTTCCTCAGAGAGACTGCCGACTCTCTTAACACCTCCACTGTTGCTACAACCTTTACCGAAAAACTTAATACAATTTACTTAGTCTTTATACTCGATCTATACTCGCAACATACTCGCAACATACTCGATTCATTCTGTCTTTCTTATTTCTTCAAGGAAGAAAGGCTAGGGTGCGGTATTGATTTTGAATCCCATTCCGCTGAAAGCCGACATAGCTCTATGGATCTATGCAATACTCTACGTAAACATGTATATGCGACAGCTTATACACACATGAACACTCGCTTAGATATACTCAGACGTATACAAATGATAAATAATAGCCCAACCAGAGACATACACCCAGCATAGTAAGCAGCAGGCCTAAAGATGGCAACGCTCTCCCCACCACTTGTTTGCGCCAGTGAATATATACCAGAGGCTATCGGAGTACCCTTGGCCAGTTAGGATGGATCGTAATGAGTTTCGAAGGTCTGAACTTACAAAGAAGAAGCCAAAGAACCAAGTGGTCCAAACGATGGGCAAGATTCCGAGTGTGTTTTCAGGCCCCATTGTGGCACCGAGCATTGGAGGCACGAGACTAAAGAAGGCACCACATCCAATGCCATTGAAGATGAGGAACACTGAGAAAATTCCGACGCTCGATGCCAAGGGCCACACGACTAACGAACTAAGACCAATAAAAAGTAGGCAAACAACCAGACTATTGAGAGGACCAAGAACGTGGTCGGCTGTATAGCCGCCAAGGACTCTGCCAACGGTTGAAGCGAGGTTCCAAGCTGCCAATATCACAATAGCAATCTGATTCGAGTAGCCCATAGACCTCGAGAAGATTGGGATGAAGTAGGGTGGGATAAATAGTGGGAAGCACGACAAGGCTGTCCCGCCGATGATGAGAAGGAAGCGCGGCTCTTTAAATCGATACCTGCAAGTAAAATCAGTTGGTAAATTCGCGGAGGAAGAAGAAAGATAGGAACGTACCATTGCAGCTTCAAACCAGCGTTGACCGATCCTGCAGGTTGCTGGATGAAGTATGATGCTGGTATACAAACTCCCCAAAGCATGAAACCGAGAATCCGGAATGTCCATGCAACATCTACTTGTTTGACAAGTAGGTTGGTAGCAATACTCATAATGGCTGCTCCAAGACTTCCTCCTCCAAACACAATGCCCATAGCCAGGCCTCGGTGTCTCTTGAACCATCTCAGAGGGGCAGTGGAGCAAGCCTAGGCATATGTGAGCTGGTGTGCATAGTCACGAGGGCATTTTAAGCTTACGAAGATAGATAGGCCTCCCCCGATGCCAAAGATGACGCCATGAAAGACGAAGAGAGCTCCGACATGCTTTGTTGTCCAGCTCGCGAGGAACTCTCCCAATCCCATCAACACTCCACCTGCAAATGCAGTCTTTTGATAGCCAAGGTTACGCACCGCAATGCCGGAGAGAATACTGAGTGAAATCATGAATGAGGTTGCCAGCGATCCGACAAAAGTCAGAGTTGTCAGATTTGTTCCGGTTACTTCGACAAGCCTGACTTGCATGATGCCCCAGGAATAGATCACCCCAAGGTATACAAAAAGAGAACAAGCCGCTGCTGCTACTGCGATCCAACCTCTAGGATTATCAAACTCAAAGGGCGGTGTTGTTGTAACGGGCGACGTGCCTTCAGGCCTTGAGTGGTCGGTTTCATTGCCCTTCTCATTGTCAGAAGAGCTCGACGGGTCTGGCCAACTGGCAACTGGACCTGTGGTCTGAGCTGCCATATTCTGGTAAAAGTTTAGATGTACGAAAGACGATTGGCAGAATTTCCAAGGGAACAAGCTTTTTGTGACCCGATGGATCTCACAAGGAATGCTCGAGAAACAGTTGGGTTAAATATTCGGTCTAATACCTGTCGTCGGATTTGATAATTGCAAAACCGACAGGATAACCGACGCCCTAGGCATAACACCCCAGCTCAGTGGGTCACAGAACACGATAGTGTTTGTCATGGGAATGGGGAGAATGAGCGATGTGCCGGTATTAGTCGGCTGGTCGGTGTACGGCTGAAAATCTGCCATTCCCGAGTCCCGACGCGCTTCATCGGATTTCGGCTTTGAGCTCTTATAAATGAACGTCGAAGATTCGACCATGAAAGAATTTTCCAGGCAAAAGAAGAAGACATTGAAAGAAAAGTTAAGGAATATCATCTCTGATACCTAAGGCTATTTCTCATCACTTTTTCCATTGTATCAATCATGGCTCCATCGACAATTGAAGACATCACCGATGTCCCTTCCTACGAACCCTCGATGCCCATCAAGCCCATGCATCGCGAAGGCCCGTTGATGCACAGATCACTTGTGCAGCATCCTTATATGGTCGAATCAGCAAGCGGAATAGAACTCAAGCTGTCTAGCGGACAAACAATAATTGATGGTTGTGGTGGTGCAGCAGTTGCCCTCATCGGCCATGGCAACGAAGAGGTCATCCAAGCTATAACCGACCAAGCCCGCAAGGTTAGCTACGTTCATACCCAATCTTACACCACCGCACCTGCCGAGGAACTGGCCGAAATCCTGTTGCAAGACAACCAATACGGCCTTGAGAAAGCATTCTTCGTCGGCAGCGGCAGCGAAGCTGTTGAGTCAGCACTGAAGCTTGCCCGTCAATACCATTATGAGAAAGGCGAACTTGACCGTGTACACATTGTCTCTAGACGTCAATGCTATCATGGAAACACCATGGCCACCATGTCCATCTCTACGAACCGTGCTCGAAGAGCTCCTTACCATGGTTTCCTTTATCCCAACGTCTCCCATGTCTCGCCTGCCTTTGCTTATCATTACAAGGATAACTCTGAGAGCCAGGAGCAGTTTACTGCTAGACTATTAGTCGAGCTTGAAGAGGAGTTCTTGAGAGTCGGACCCCAGAATGTCGCTGCATTCATAGCTGAGACAGTAGTTGGCGCAACGTCTGGTTGTGTTGCTGCTCCCGTCGGCTACTTTAAAGGCGTTCGAGCGTTATGCGACAAGTATGGGATCGTCATGATTCTTGATGAGATTATGTGTGGCGTTGGCCGCACAGGCACTTTCTTTGCCTTCGAGCAAGAAGGCGTTGTGCCCGACATCATGACCGTTGCCAAGGGCCTCGGTGGTGGATACGCGGCCATTGCCGGCGTTCTCATCCACAAGCGAGTAGTGGATGTTCTTAGACAAGGCTCAGCGGCTTTTAACCACGGACATACGTACCAGGCACATCCAATCTCGTGTGCTGCGGCATTGGCCGTTCAAAGGATTGTACGACGCGAGAATCTCGTTGAGCGATGCGCTAAGATGGGGTTGGTGTTGGAACGAATGCTACGAGAAGAGCTTCGGGAATGTCGATCAGTCGGCGACATCAGAGGCCGAGGTTTGTTTTGGGGGGTAGAATTCCTGGAGGAGCGAGAATCTAAGGAGCCATTTGATCCTTCGGCAAAGTTTGGTTTGTTGGTGCAGCAATTGGCCTTCGAAAAAGGCGTTGCTTTATACCCGGGTGGCGCAACGATTGATGGCGTCAGAGGAGATCATATACTGCTTGCACCACCATTTACAGTGACGGAAGAGCAACTAGGAACTATTTGTCGAATATTAAAAGAGGCAGTACTTGAGGCGGAAAGGACAGTGTTTTCGATCTAAAATACGTGTGCACAAGGTGGACTAGGCGTTTCTCCAATTAAATTTCAATAGTTACTATAAAACAATGCATTTCCAATGGGCATATATGTCTTGATGACTACCCACAACGCTTTTTGATTCGTTGAGATTCTATAAAGTCGTGGTAAAAAAACGAAATACAGTGACAAAGCTATGCTAGGTCAGTAGGCAAGCATTGCATTATGATGCTTTCGATGAGAAAAGAAACTAAAGGTTACTTTATCGAGACTGGAGGCAGAATCTTATTAGATGGAAGACGGGATACTTGAGAACTAGTTGTAAAAGGTAATACTGTGTAGCTATTTTAGGGAGTTTATACTATCGGGTTTATTCTATAACTAGATCCATCGTTACAGAGCCAAGATTAAAAGTGGTGAAGGTAATCCCCAACGTAGCTGTTACCAAGTTTGTGAACTTGACCGAAAATTTCCTCCTGCCCCAAGTGTGTTGCCAGAGTCTTCACATGCTCAGCGAGCTTGCCCTGCATAGTCACAACGACGAAAAGGTGCTATCAAGGTTAATCCTAGTTCTGAAGATGATCCTGTACACTAACCTGATACGGCTTGTTGCCTTTGTCATGAAGAGCAACCCAACGACCTTCACCATTCCTGTTCTTCTGACCATACTGGAAGTGGTCGTCGATAGTAACGATCCAACGGTCTTTAAAGGGACTTAGTGACGAGCATAGGAATAGAAGGATATTTCTGACTTAACACCCTCTCTTTTAGCATCTGGGAGCCTACCAATATAGTCGTTGCTGTCCTGGTCCTTGTAGAAACGGTCTTGGAGATAAATTAACACATCCTCATTCACATTCGACTGGTTCTGGGCGTGCACGATGTAGTAGAGGGCAGTGCGAGTGCGGAACATTTGAGACCATGAGATGTCTCTGGCAGGCTCCCCGCGGCTTATTCATAGCGTGGAATGGACAAAACATCGCCTTTGGTGAGTCGAGCCATGTTGACCTTTGGGTTGGAAATGGTGATAGAACTAAATGGATGATCTAGATACGAAGAGAATGGTTGAAGTTGTATGAATTGAACGAAGTGAGGAGACACAGGCATGGACAAAGGTTTTATACACCTATACCAACGACTTACATAAGACGTTGGTTAATCTAACCTAGAACGAAGCTACAGCTTGTTCAGCTCCCATCCAGATGTGAATGTTTCCACATTCAATTTCGAGGCTAGCTGGGCTCGCCAGCTCGCCACAGGGCGTCGAAGCTCAATATTGTCTCAGAAAACGCGCTAGTCTCACAATCATTAGCGGAGCATTCCCCTGTACGCTTTTCCCACGGGCCCAGTTAGCTTGTTTGGCCTCGATAGCCCAATTTGTTCCAGGCTCGGTCTGCCCGTACTACACATACTGGTGCTACAACACAGTAACCAGTTATTGCATACATGACCTATTGACATTGACTGCATACAAACCCCATATTTCCACGCCATGTATTTGGGTGACGTAGCGCTACTGCCGCCTGAGAAACATTCGCAGCAGTCTTCTTTTGCATTTGTATAGGCCCAAGCTAGCTAGCATACTAAGAGCTGAAGGACCCCAAGCGAGACCAATGTTTAGTGGACCAAACTTAGATCGTGTACCTAAAGAAGGTTGCGTTATCGCCCTTCTCTCGCTCAGCATGCTTCTCTGCTTCTGTATACAAGCTGGGATCCTTGTGTGTGGCGTCCCTGCGAGCATTCTCACGACGCAAATAGACGGTCATCCAGATCGATAGAACCAGCGCCATAATCTGGCATCCCAGGAGGGTACCGAAACCTGGGAAGTATCTCGGAGCATCCTTCTTCAGGAATAGATAAGCGGCAACCACACCGCCGAGGTTACCGCAGCTCACGTTCATCGCAATTCCAACGCCTCGCTTGAGAGATCCACCGATGTTGTTGCTGTTCCAGGCAATGCCTTGCGGAACACATGGGAAAATGCCCGAAGCTAGAAGGAAGCAACCAAAATATCTGACCCCGGCATGCTCGACGGCCATAAGAAGGATGAGTCCAACCGCACTAATGATCGTAAGTAGGCACCCATAACGGGCTGACATGATTACTTACGACATGGAGATAAAAATGATCATGAATATCCCTCTCTGCTGTATCTTATCGGCCCACCATCCAGCTGCCACACAGACGACACATGCCACAAGATAAGGAGGAGTACTCATGAGCTGAGCAGTTGTGTTGGAGTATCCCAAATCGCGAATGATGGTGGGAAGAAACAGAGAATACGAGTAGACTCCGGTAAATGTGCCAGCCGCAATAAGCATATGTACCCATATCTTCCAATCGCGAAAGGCATCTCGGGCGTATCTCATCTCGAACTCTTCTGCCAATCCTGATCTATCAAGAAGCAGTCGCTCTTGTATGTGCTTTCGTTCTTCCTCGGTTATGAATTTCGCTCGTTCGGGATAATCAGCCATCAACTTGAATGATGCCAGAGCTAGACAAACATCATGATAAGCATTATTCTCAAGGCTACAAAGGCTTCTTGCACATACCAACCGCAACTGTAAGAATACCTTCAATTATAAAGATCCATTGCCAACCAGCCAGTCCTGCCTCACCACGTAGCTCCATAATACCACGAGCGAGTAGACCGCCAAACACGCCTGCGGCAGTAGCAGCAGAAAAGAAGATGGCCATACGGAATCCGCATTCATGACGGCGATACCACATCGTGATGCTGCGGTGGTAAGCAGAGACCAATAGTGAATGAATATCGAAACATACTAATAGGCGATTCCTGGAAACAAACCACCTTCTGTAAGTCCCAGGAAACCTCGTGCGACCATCAGGCCAGGGTAGCTTTGGACGATGCCCATTAAGGTGCAGCAGATACCCCACGCAACCATCATAGAAGGAATCCAAATCCATGGTCTGAATCTCTTCATTGCCATGTTCGAAGGAATTTCGGCGATGATATAAAAAGGAAAGAATATCACCAGTGCATGGTTGTACATCAAACCTGACATGTTGAGGTCTAGCTCAAGGGTATCGAGACGGGCATTGCCGATGTTGGTACGGTCGAGGAAGGAGAGTAGATAGAGGAGAGAAACAAATGGAATGATGGACCAATCAATCTTACGGATCAATCTGTTTGTATCTGCTTCACTCCAACCTGCATCCTCGATTGACTGAATCTTCTCGGTCCGTTCAGCGACATGGACGCTTGCTGTGTCACTGCCTGGCACACAGTCTTTCATGGTAACCAGTGTGATATGGGAAAAGGGATATAGATGGAGTATCAGACAAATGATGTGAAGCCAAAGGGTTGGTCGAAAGTATCTAGACCGCGCGAAAAGTTGTACTACTTATAGTGTTGCCAAGATATGAACTCCGGGCATCATTTCTTTACATGGTTAGATGGCATATATTATAGATCTACAAGGGATCGCCCTCCTCCCTAGAGACTAGCGGGATTTCGCATAGACAACTGCTGGGTGCGAGCAAAGCACAAGACATATTTGCAAAAAGGTCCAGTGAATCCACTGCCTGTTTCTGTCTCATGCTTGTCCGCGCCTCATTCCGCATACCACCCAAAAACCCTGCGTAGTCTGGAGGGATATGGATTGTGATTCGGTATTGGGGTTTAGCTTGGATTTTAACTCATAAGCTTAACTTCAATTGCAATTTCCCCGCAAGCTATCCTCTCATGGGTGGACGAGCTTGTAACCATGGCCCGAAACCCGGTCCGAGGGCCGAACATATAGCCGTGTCTATTCTTAGTGCAAAATACGCATGTCATTGGAGCGGTGGCAGATATACCACAGTCAACAAGAAGTAATGTTAAAGAAATATTTGTCAAACCGTATGTTTATTGTCCCACATAACGAGTCCAACAGCCAGACTAAAGGTAACTGGGAGTGAGACAGTCACCAGGTATCTTGGAAGATCGGTTCAAGGGAAGTCGATCTTGCAGAAAACAAGTCCAACTGCGTTCACAGATCTGATTTATTGGCGTGCAACAGATTTATGCAAAGATAAAGAAAGCACATTTCTGTGACGATATACATAAAACTTAACATAGTACGAAGTGACAGGATGTTCCAAATCTCCAACAGATTGAAACAAACATAACATTTTGAAGAAAAGCCAAGGTAAGCTGGAAGCTTTAGCAAGTCCAACCCTACACCAACATCTTTGGTGTTGATTGTGATAGACAGTGTGCTCCGCTTCCCTGTCCACATTAAATTAGCCAGGCAGTCTTTGACACATGAGTGGTTGAAAGGTAATTATCTAGTGGAGACTATGAATCTTTATCTAGCGATGCAATGATCCTGGTCAAGTGGGTTGCAAAATAACCTGCACATAAAGAAAGCCTGATAGAAAGACTAGCCTAAGGCCTCGACTAAGTCGCCTAAAGCTACTTATCCTGAGTGCTTTTTTCATCCCCTGTGTTTTAGTATAGCGGGAGGGTTGGTGTGCGTATTAATTCCTGAAGCACCTGCTGGTATCAAGTTCGGCCTTTTATTCGACCCTACATAGTATGGATTGTGTCAAAGCGGGAATGAAAGTGGTTCAGTTGAGCTCCACAAACAATTACGCATAATCATGACACTTTGTGCTTGGGAGTTATGCCAAAGCTTTGAATATACTGATCCAGTTGATATTTGTGGAGGAACATTTCTTTTCTGGAATTATAGTACACACGAAAGCAATCTATAAAGCAGAGCGGATTCCATGTGCATTTTATCATCAATATCATTGTCATATTTCACACTTTATTGAACAAAACAACACCATAACAACTAAACAAGCATGGCTGTACCACAAAACACTTTACATAATGTGCTAGTAGATTCTGGATACAGGGCCTTCAAGAAGATGGTCGACATGCAGATGCAGCGACAACCGCTCCCACCGATGAAAACTGTTTCGGATATCCGTAACGCCACAGATGGCATGCTCGCTATGGTTGCCCCTACCGTCTAGCGCCCGAATTTGCTATTGCTTAATCTTCTTCAAGCAACGAGCGGGCAGCACCGTTTGCTGTCCATGACATCCTGGACGCTTCGTCTTAGCTAAAGTCGCTTGGAACGGCATCAGAGTTGGGAATTGATCCAGCCAGGATTCTTTCTGCTGGAAACAGTGTGGGGAGCAATCTCAATGAAGTCAAATAATGTACAGTTCATTCAGAGAGTATAAGTGGGAAGATAGTGGTGTTCCTGAGATATTATTATAAACCCATTTTCCCATCGTAGTTGGACCTAGAAATACTATTTGTTTCGTCTGTTGACTTGAATGTACGGTCCTCTACTTGATCCTCTACTTGGCTTGGCAAGATTAATCCTAGTATGGATGTCCAGTTGTAGTGGGGAACGATATCTGGAAGGAACTAAAATCTGACAATTCTTCCACTTGCCTTGATCCCATCACGTGGATATATACGCGTGTTTCATGTTGCTTACACCCCCACAGAGTCTTTGTGCACAAGGCAGATTTAGAACACGAAGTCGGCACGTCAGCACGTCAGCACGTCAGTACGTCAGCCTAATTCTCTTTATTTTATAAGTCTGACAGACGGGATACTTAGTGAACCCTTAGACCCCAATCGGCCCAAATAAGTTTGTACGACACTACAATTGTTATATCGAGCCCGTTAGCACCAATGATGGCCTCAGAATCATCTTCGGTAAAACCCAAGACTCTCTTGGTCTACAGCACAAAGCCCCCCGAAGAAGCGCGCATCTTTGGCCTTCGCGGAAGTGACATCGAAAACATGCGCCCGGCTCCTGACGAAGTCGATGCCGCTTCTCCAGAAGACTGGGGCTACACCTCTCCGACACCAGATGGGATCTGCAAGTATTGTCAACTCATGCTGAACCCAGACGCACCCACTCTTGTCCAACACCAACCGAATGTGGAGAGCTTGATTAAGTCAGGTGGGACTTGTTCAACTTGCAAGTGGCTTGAAATTAGCATTACAAAGGGCTCTCCTTCTATCGTGGCGCAATACCAACAGGGTGACCCGGAGTTGTGTGATGAGAATAGCACTACCAGGCCTATCACCATCGAGTTAACCAAGTATGAGAAGTTCTCGTCGGCAGCTTGCTGGGTTGGAGACAGACAGCTTTACACTAATCGCGGTGTACCGCTAACTATTACGGCACCCTCTCGACTTGGTAAGGCCTCTGTCAAGGTCGAAAAAACGTGACTAATATGTGATAGGGGATCTCTCCGCTCGCCGGATCTGGATTCCTCATGATGAATTGGATGAGTCTGGACCTTACCGACGTCAAGATATCGTTAAGAATTGGTTGAGCGAATGTGAAAACCACGAAAGCTGCTCAGCATCCCTACCGGCAACACGGAATGCGCCTCTCCCAACCCGTGTCATTGATTTAAGTGGAAGTCAGGATTTACCGACCAAGTCTAAAGATATTGTCGTGAAATTGCGGGAAGTGAACGAGGGAGAGCTCGGATCATACACCGCTTTAAGCTATTGCTGGGGCAGCGATCCGAAACTTCACTTCAAAAGCACGCAAGCAAATTTGGAAGCCCATAAACAAGGAATCGATTTCTTCTCTTTGCCATTAGTGCATCGGGAGGCCATCCTTACGACATTGTATCTAGGTATTCGGTATCTATGGATTGATTCGCTCTGCATCATTCAAGACTCACCTCAAGACTGGCAGGCTGAATCTGTGACAATGGGCTCCGTATACTCAAATGCCCATCTGACACTGGCGGCTACGTCGTCATCCTCGCCAGACGAAGGACTTCATGCTCCGTTCCAAGGCGCAGAAACCATCAAAATCCACGGAGAAGTAATAAGCCTCCGCTTCCAAACTCATCTCTCTATCGACGCTCCTTCGGAGCCTCTAAATACCAGAGGTTGGACTTTACAGGAGGCCGTGCTCCCATCGAGACTCGTCTGCTTTGGCCAGGAGCAGTGGCTTTGGAAGTGTCCCAGTCGATACGCAACTGAAGACGGCCTCATCGATGGTCCGAGGCTTATCGACAACGGGCTTCCACAGTGGGCTGCTTTAGTGAATGAAGGACCGGGCGAGGATGGCAAGAATTATTTGAGACATTGGTATAAACTGATCACCAATTACTCAAAACGCAACTTGACGTATCAGAGCGACAAGTGGAACGCAATCGCTGGCTTGGTGGAGATGTTTATCAAGCAGACCGGCTATACCTACTTAGCTGGCTTATGGATGGAGGACCTAGCAGTTGGGCTTATGTGGGAAGCTACTGCAAAAGGTGTTCTTCGTGAAGATGGAACCATGCCGTCTTGGTCTTGGCTATCAGTAAGAGGAGGAATCAAGGGCTTGAAATACAATAGCCCCACGGTTTCTATGATTGAGCTGATTGGGGCTGAGCAGCAGCAGCAGGCCGATGGCCTATCCGCCTTGCCTTCAAAGAGCGTACGGTTGACGGTCCAAGGGAAATTACTGCGTGCAACATTGGGCAGAAGATCAGTCACGCAAGGATCCCGACACCATATCATCGCACAAGCAAATAGCCACGAAGTATTTGGCGAGGCATTTTTGGACAGCCGGCTTTCTGATGGTAATAAGATGCCAGAAATTGTATGCCTCTTGGCAGTTGACGTTGTGGAGAAAGAAGAATTCCACGTACTTCTTCTCGCTCCTGTACCTGAAGGCCAAGATGCAGAAAAAAAGGAGTTTGTCAGATTGGGTATGGGGGTGATATGGAAGAAGAGCAGATCTTATGATGACCCTCATAGTGGCGACAATGTTCTAGAGAGGGCCAAGCAGGATACTATCTTGTTGGTATGAAACAAGTTCAACTGAGAAGCGGAGGAAGACTGCTGAGTAACCTTCTTCGGAAAAGTCACTATATTATCAAAGGAATAGACTTCAACTAAACTCTATGAACTTTGAAAGGCAACCGGCATATTGAATGGCGAACGTAAAATTGGCCGTGCTTAGTTTAATGAAGCGAAATTGGGATGTTTATACTATACTCTTATTCATTATGCACTGCCACTACCTAATATTACCTGGGTCGTTATTTCCTTTCGTCATAGTCTGTATCTCTCGCTTATTCGTCCCCAGCACTGGGTTAGCTATTTGTTCGGCCTTGCGGTTACGGATCAAGGTCACGGCGTTCCGATTACCTACAAATTCACGCTAAGTTGTTGCATCCAACCTCTACTGTAACCTTGCAAACCATTCGTGACTATCCCAACAATTATGGGCTCAGTTGACGATGTCCCGTACTTTTGTATGGCGGACACAAGATGCCGCCTACCGACAAAGCTGGATGACCATCCTCGGTTGCCTGATAGGACTCGTAGCCATCATGCGCTCTGCAACGAGGATGAATAGGGCCCTGCTGGTCACCATCAATCAACCATTCACAAATCTATTTCGGTTCGAGGTGATAAACTACTGATTTCTACGCCTGAGTTTAAGTCTAAAAATACTAAGACAACTCGACAGGAATGAAGGTGTCGTTCCAGAGCATAAGCTGGGGCTTAGGGTTTAAGTGCAACGATGATCTTGTTGGCCCTAGCACAAGGTATGAGCTCGGCGCATAGCAGAGTCCAAGCGGCACTACAATTCTATCACTGAGTGCATTGCGATTAGGTCTCGGTAGGCTATGACGTGTATGAGGCCAGGTAAATACGCTTGGAAACCGTCGGTCTTCATGATTACCCTTGGTACGAGGTTGACTGTCGGACCGAAGAGGGTGGCCAGTGTCAAGAAGTATCTTACCCCATCAGGAGCTTTGCTGTCTTTGAAAGCGACAGAGATGGGGATTGTAAAACGTGGGCATGGCTGGGTTTTGCAACTAGGACTTCATCCCAGCTTTCTCGAATACTCTTTCTTATGACGGTGATTATTTTTATTTTTTTATTATTCCCACTGTTATTATTTAGTTTACCATCCAGCATATACTACACCCTCATAAGCTTGGAGCACTATACCCTCTTTGCTAAAATTGCTTGCATTTTTGCCAATCAGTCTTGCACCCCATTGCTCGCTTTGTAACTCAACCTTTTGTTCTTTGTCCGAGAAGTTCAGCAAGACGAGCGCCGATCTTCCCTCAAAGCTGGTCATAGTGTATGCAAAAATGTCTTCGCTGTTCTCATATTCAGGCAGGTTGGAGAATCGTCCATAAACAAAAACATCCTTCTCCTTCTGACGAAGGTCGAGAACCTGCCTCCAAAAGGCCAGGACACTGTCTTCGTCTTTCTCTTGTTGTGCAACATTCCACTCTTCGTAGTCGTCATTGACACGCATCCAAGGCTTGTCGCCCTGAGAGAAGCCGCCGTTCTTGTCCGCGGTCCACTGCATCGGTAGTCTTCCATTGTCGCGTGCTTTGAGTCTCATCTCCCTCATGACATCGGACATGTCAGCGTCCGGACCTCGTTTGGCGAGTTGACTCTTGTAGTAATTTAATCCTTCGACATCAATGTAGTCCTCAATCTTCCACGACTCTGGGACGTTCGCCATACCAATCTCTTGGCCCTGTAGAAGGAACAATGTCCCACTCAACGTGCTCAAATAAATGGCCAACATCTTGGCTGCCTCTTTTCGATGTTGAGGCAGATCAGATCCATATCGCGACAGGGAGCGACCCGAATCGTGGTTGTCCATATATACTGAGTTCCAGCCATCAAATTTAGGCATGGCTCCTTGCCAACGACTAGTGATGGTCTTGAGCTTGGAAAGTCGGAAGTCGTCTCGCTCATACTTGTGATTCGCACCGAAGTCCATATCCACAATGTCGCCCGTGAATAGCATGTTCAACTCATGTCGATCCTTGGCCACGTAGCTGGCAACGCTAGCCTCGTCCTTTGTAAAACCGAGTTCACCAACAGTCATGCAGTCGTACTTGTCAATGACCTCCTCTCGCATCTCACGGATATACTCGTGCATGCGTGGACCGCTGGCAAAGTACTTGTCACCCGGCTGGAACTCTGCATCTGGTCGCGTGATTGGGGCATCGGGGAGGTCAGGGTGCTTCGACATAAGGTTCATCGAGTCAATGCGGAAACCATCAGCGCCTTTGTCGAGCCAGAACTTCATATCGGCATAGGTTGCTTGACGCATATCCTCGTTAGCCCAGTTCAGATCGGGCTGTTCTGGAAGAAAGAGCGATAGGTAGTACTGGCCCGTGGGCTCGTCGAATGTCCAAGCACTGCCGCCGAATATGGAAGACCAGTTGTTGGGTGGTTTGCGATTGCCATCTGCATCAAACTTGGGGTCCCGCCAGAAGTACCAATCCCTCTTGGGGGAAGATTTTGATGAACGCGACTCGCGGAACCATTCATGCTCATGGCTGGTGTGATTGACCACGAGATCAAGTAGTATCTTGATACCCCGCTCATGGCAGCCTTTGATCAAAGTCTCGACGTCTTGAAGGGTTCCGTATGGACGATGAATGTCGCGATAGTCCGAGACATCGTAGCCCATATCATGTTGAGGACTTTTAAAGATTGGTGATAGCCAGATGGCAGTGGCTCCAACTGACCGGATGTAATCAAGTTTTGAGATGATACCAGGCAAATCACCAAGCCCGTCACTATCTGAGTCGAGAAAGCTGGCTGGGTAGATCTGGTAGACAACGGCCTCTTTCCACCATTGTCTATCTGGAGGGTTCTGGGCTGACATGATTACCTGACAGTGTGTAATCTCGTGTTGTCAATGTGGATAGTATGAGACTGAGTTCTGGTAATCATACGAAAGGTCTGGTCATCTGGTTTCTTATACACATCTCACCCATACCGGTCCGACAGAGCTGCAATACGGGGACCAGAAGTGCGGGGAATGAAGTTGTCGGCCGATAGATTCGATTGAAGATCTACTCCATCTTAATCCCGGGTAGTGAGCCTCTGAATGTGGCGTTCCGGTGAAATGGGAAGGTTGAATTATGATTCGCTGGTAAATGTGCTCTGGAGGCGATTTACATCGGTCCGACAATAGGACGGAATTACTGTCAGCTCATGTGCAAGATCCACTTCTAGAGAGAGACCAAATATCCAATGGAAATTCACCCATTCCATCCTGAGTCCCCACACTTTCATTCGACTCTAGGGTGGTGGTGACAAGCACAACTTCTGCGGCGAGCGAACGACAATGGATCATCTTGAATTTAACCTGGGGTCAAATTTTCTCTCAGATCCCCATGGGGTCTCGCATAGTCGGAAGATGTACATGCACTTTTCTGTATAATAACCAGAAGTGCTATACTTCGCATCTTGATATAAATCTCCAAATGTCCTCAATTCGGTCCATCACTGTCTCACATTCCCCCATACCTCGATCATCTTTCTTTTCATCATGACTACCAAACTGGCACACTTGACTACCGAGTCGGACCATGTCGAGAAGGCATCGGCCGTTGACCAAGTCGAAGTCCAAAAGGCCATGGACGCTCAAGACCTCACCCCTAAGCAACAGTACCAGCGTCTCTGGACAAATCTCAAGAAGGACAAACGTTTTGTCTTCTGGTCCCTCTATGTTATGTCCCTTGTCTTCGGATGGGGTTACGATCAGGGCCTCTCTGGTGTAGCTATTGCCTTCCCCGAGTTTCGCAAAGCCTACGGCGAATACTACAAACTTGGTGATCAATATGTCATCCCAGCATTGTGGCAATCTCTTTGGAACGCAGCTAGCACCATTGGCCAAGTTTTTGGAGCCTTCCTTGCCGGACAATTTGCAGACTGGGTCGGGCGAAAAGCTGTTCTATGGACTGCTATTGCGTTGTCACTGGCTGCTTCTTTCGCTCTTGTATTTGCGCCGGACTTGCCAGTTCTTTTCGTATCCAAGCTCCTTCTTGGTCTCTCTGTTGGCCTTTCTACTGTAACTCCCCCCCTCTATGTCACAGAGAATGCACCGGCGGCTCTCAGAAGCTCCCTCAGCTCGTTGACCAACGTCATCATAGTCTTGGGATTCTTTCTTTCTTCCATCACCGGTTTTGGTTCCTCCAAGATCGAGGGTGAATGGAGCTACCGACTTGCCTTTATCATGACATTCCTTGTGCCGACACTCTTCGCCATTGGCCTCCCATTCCTTCCAGAGTCGCCAATCTGGTACGTCAAGAAGGGACGAGACGACGACGCGCGAAAGGCCATCATAAAGCTGTATGGTGATTCTATCGATGTCGAAGAGAGACTCAACTTTATCAAATCGGAACTCGAAGTTGCTGCTGGTGAGGCCGATATGGCCAAACAGACCAGTTGGAAGGCAATCTTCTCTAAGGAGCATCGAACAAGAACTCTTGTCGCAGTCATGGGATTGCAATCACAGAACTTCTCGGGCGGCTACTTTGCAAGTAAGTCACCATATCTCTAGCGCATCAGCGCTATATACTGACACATTTAGACACATATCAGACTTACTACTTCGAGCTCATCGGTCAGGCCGACCCCTTTGGCCTGACTGCTATCTCATCGACGTTACAATTCCTTTCCAACTGCGTCGCCGTCACCGTTTCCGATGTTCTTCCTCGACGAAAATCCCTTATCGGAGGCGGCACACTTCTTTGCTGCTGGTCGATCATCATCGCAGGAACCTCAATTGCTAGTACATCCAACAATGCCGCTAATACTGCCCTCCTGGCATTCATGATCACCTGGTCTATGCTTTACACAGCCACTGTTGGTTGCTTCGGCTGGGCTATCGCTCAGGAAACCGCTTCTCAGGCGACTCGTCCTAAGACCATCGCATTCAGTCTTGTATGCCAGCAGCTCACCGCGCTTATGCTGTCTTCTGTGTTCCCATACTTCATCAACCCCGATCAGCTGAACTGGGGAGGAAGAGTCATGTTCCTATTTGTTGGCGCAGAAGTCTTCATCCTCGCGATCCTGTTTTGGTTCCAGCCTGAGACGAAGAACAGAACCTACCACGATATTGATGCCTTGTACGCTGGTGGTGTTCCTCCTAGAAAGTTCTCCGAATTTGTCGTCAGTGACGGTGCTATTGTTCGAAAGCCCCGTGCTTAAGATTGGCAGGTGAAGGGTAGAAGTGTGGTCAAGGTCAGGCCCACAAATAGATGATTATGTAGTTTAAATAATTTGAAGAATAAAAGCTTTCTCAACCCGTTGCAACACTACTTTTTCCTGCGAATCAATGCAGCATTCCCTTTTTATATCCCATTCGAAAGATGGTGGTGTGGGTGGCTCAGTGGCGTTCAGTGCTATAGCGCTAAAAAAGTACATACTTGCATGTCTTCTCCGCATTATATAAAGCCAATCCCCACAAACTTCAAACCTTGTTCAACCTTTCCACTCACCGATCAAAATATGTCGACTCCCTCAAGCCCAAGCCCATCAAATAAGCCTTTCAAGGTTCGGCAAGCTTGTGATGCTTGCCATAGACGAAAAGTTCGATGCGATGGCTGCACCCCATGTCTCAATTGTCGAAAAGCCGAGTTAGGTTGCACGTACTTGGCTGTGCACAAAAAGACTGGACCCAGAGGGCCACGACATGCTCGGAAGGCTCTCAAGAAAGCTGAAGAGACAGCGTCCCAATGTAAAAGTCCAGTTACGGTTCCGCTAGTCAAGGATGATTTGATGATCTTCTCTTCAGGAGAGAGCCCTGCTTCAATCCCGACTGTTGAGGACTTCTTTCCGTCGCCACAAATAACCGATGCGGTCGTCCAATGGTGTCTGGACGCCTATTTCAAGCACAAATACCCACTTACGCCTATCTTGAATCGCCGGCAGCTTGAAGAGAGTATGTCTTCAGCTGAGAGCTACAGTCTGGTCGTAGCCTGCTGTGCCATAATTGCGTTATCACCCGAGATACTGCCACCAACACATGCTCAGAACGACCTCACATTGCCATCTACCGACTTTCTGATATCAGAGACTCTTCGCTCGAGGGGTCATTGCAATGCTGTGGAGCATCCATCATTGATACATGTTCAAACTTCATTCTTTCTCTACGCTGCTTTCTTTTCTATGGAAAAGGATAATCCAGCATGGTACTACCTACAGGAAGCTATCACTATGCTTCAAACCTTGCGTCTACATGAAGAGGCCACCTATGGAGGACTTATCGACCCTATCCTTGGGATATATGCCCGGCGTACCTTCTGGGTGCTTTTCATCACCGAAAGAGCATATGGGCTGCAAAGAAACCGGCCCATCAGACTGCAGGAAACATTGGAGCTCCCAGATGTCGACCCTTTGTCTCCAGATGCTGAAATCCTTCTTGGTTTCCTCGACCTGATCTCGCTATTTCGCCCCTTTGATTCTAATTTCATTACCAATTGGAATCAACTCACCCCTTCAACATCGACTGACTCTTCTAGTCTGTCGCATCTTCAGTGCCTCCTCAAGTATTCACTGCCAAACTTGTCAGGCCATTCTCAGGTCCAACAAGCAGACCTTCTTATCTCTCGTCAGTGGCTCAAGACTGTAGTGTGGAAGCTGTGCGCTTCCAAGCGAGTGCTCTCGACCGCAGGGAGCGAGGATGCGATGTCCTTGCACTACCCAGCTACTATTGCCCGTGATATCGTTCTGATATCTCAACTTGTGCCGACCCAAGCTTTCGAGGCTAATGGTATCGGAATTCTCGAGAAGGTGTTTGACGTAGGGTGCTCTTTGGCAGACCTTGTGTCGCTGGCGTCACTAAACTTCGACTCGTCGGCCATGGACGTAGGTGTTATTGACACCTTGATGGAGATGGTGAGAATAGTTGGGTCAAGATTTGGAGGGAGTTACCGACACTTGAATATACTTGTAGACAAGGCCAGTGGGTGTCTCCTATTGAATGTGGACAGAAGCCTACCCTTGCCATCAGAAGAGGACAGGGAGATGGATGAGCTTGTGGCCGACGAGCAGCAAGAGGTATAATGGTGGTATAATACAATGATATCAAAGTCGCAGTTGTGACATCCCTTCCTCATCTGACAGCAGGCAAATCTCCACATGTGAGGTGATGGGTAAGTTATGACGATACAATGATGCTCACCACCTCAATAACTCAAGGCGTAATTACTTCCAATTATACCTGACCATGCCCAGAAGTCGCCAGACCCAACGATCCCTTTTATTACGTTGCATTTCATTACCAGTCATACGTAAGCCCCGGGAAACATAAGAGCAACAAATATCTCACGATAAAGCAACGGATAGAATGGGATTTTCCATGAGGCTCGATCACCTAATTGTCATATGTATACGGCATTTGGCCTTCCCGTTGCACCTTCACGGCTTCTTGACGGTGAGCACTGACAAACTTCGGCACTTTCGACAACTTCATATTGATGTCTTTTCTTTCGGATTTCTGTCCTTAGCATAGGGGAAATGACGTTGAGGACCCCAGCTAATCATTATATATATACTGGAGACAAATAAGTCCTATGAAATATTTGTAGGTAAGCTTGTCGAGTCAGATTAAGTGAGTCGGACAGCTGCGGCATTTGCTGTTTATTTCTGTACAGGCCCATCTCACCCAATAGTCATAACACATACCCTTAATTCATTTGAACTTTACAGAAGGGAATGCTTCCATGCAATGCATATTGGTATGCTTAGAGCTGTGTCCTCACTACCACACTACAACGTCGATTGTTATATATTGACAAGATGGGGTTTAGAATACATTGATCAAAAACTGAATACTAGTTCACATAGTTGAAGTAAAGGGAATATTATGTTTCGCAGCACATCGACCTATACCGTCCCTCCACACTCTTATACCAAGCAGCATTCTCGACAACAAGTAGTTAACAGCATGTTGCCTTTAAAAGAGACCCGTCGTCCTATTGCTATCCTAAGCTGAGGGCACACTGTTGAGGAGGCCCTTCATGAATTGAAGGCCGGTAGTGATGGCTGAGTTAAAGTCAAAAGATGTGACCAAGCGTCCAACGACCGCCAGGCCGGTCTGTGCGAGTGTGTTGAAGTTGACGTTAGAAACCAGGGTCTTGAAAGCAGTGAAAATGGTCTGAATAAGCACACCTCCGGGGATGCCCTAAATCATCCGTTAGCTTAATGTCCTAATACTTGGATTCATACCCCTCGCTACTTACAGGGATAGAACTGATCAGCTTGGCTGACCAATCAATACCCTCTCCAATAAGAGCATTGAGATCGACGGAAGCGACAAATTTCGTGAGAACATTAAAGCCGTACTTAACTAGCTCGTTGACGTTCAGAGTGCCCTGAAGAAGGCTATGTTAGAAATTGAATGACAAAGTAGTCTTCGGTGCTTACAGAGGAGATTAGGTCAATCATGTTTTGCAAAAGGTCACCAACAGCATCGCGCTTGTTTAACTGGCTCGCGGCTTCGCCATCGTCAGTGGTGACATGGATGAGCTCATTGAAGAGCCCATCAAGGGCGCCAAGGGCATCGACGAGATCCTGCTGGCCATGGTTAATACCTCTTCTGGACGTTGTTAATCGATAGACTACCTTGGAATCAGTAGCATCAGTGGCATCGTTGGCCCTGGCCACCAGCCCAGAGTTACTGTCCACAAGCTCTCCTGAGTCTCGTGGCAGATCAAGCGCTATCCTACGTCAGAAGAGACCATCTTAGCGAGTGGAAATCCTTACCTCGGGCTGAGTGCGGGACGTAGGCGGCAATGGCAGTTCCTACAGCAAGCATAGTGGAGATAACAACGGAGAACTTCATTTTGATAGATGTTGACGAAATTGAACCTGTTGGTAGAGAAGCTGGCTTAAAACAAAGATAGAAAGTGGTAAAGAGCGATGAAGCAGATCAGACAAAGGGTTGAACGAGTGTATTGAGTAGCTTGCGGTCCAAAAGATATGAAGTAGAGCAAACATAGAGTATTTATATCCACAGGCCTTCACACAACCCAGATGGCGGTGGTGAAGATTTTTGCATTCTGATTATGACTATCTGTCACATGTGAGACCTCCATAGCAGATGTGAAATCTTTCTAGCTTCTGGTATTTCATGGTTTTGGCCTTTCTTCCGAAAATCGTACCACTTTACCTTTCTACATGATAGTAGAAATATAATCTGAAACGGGCTTTCTCGAGATCTGCACAGTGTTTTGGTCAAAGCCACTTATATGATTTGGCAGAACTGTGCTAGCGCAGCGAAAAAGGTGATTCCCCCATGCCTACGTGACTGGTTAGTGGAGATGGATCTGCGCCTCTAATACGCCGAGGAGATAACTGCTGAAAGTTCAATCTGATAAGGTTATATTTTCTGCAACTCAAATATATTACCGAGCTTGATCCTCGGCTCTAGAGCTGTGCTATAGCGTGTGTCGGCTCCGAAGAGCAACATCTACAACGAGCTTGCATTTTCCCGCTCTAGCGGCTTTGTCGATCATCTCGTATTTTGCTTATTCATATTGGACCAAGTCGAGGCGGTTATTTCTCGCATCCTATCTTCACAGTGCTTCGAGGAGAATGCGATCTGCTGTCAAGGCCTTGCTATACTGCGTGTGCTGGGCAGCCTCTCATAGCCACGTCTTGTAGCCTGTCAGATGGGCTGCATAATAATCCGCACGAAGAACAAACTTGATACAAATAATAAGCTAAACCCTCTGTTAAGTCGCCTAAGCTATCCTAATGTCATATGACATCCCTTATGCTTTAGTGTAATGCTATAGCTAATATATAGATTGTTTTGTAACTTACCTGCCTGTCTATATCAGAAGTGACCTAAATCATATAGTTAATGCAGAAGGTTAGGTGCAATACATTCTTTTGGATTCTCGATTAAATAGATATTCTTGCTCCAATTTGGCTGCTACTGTTACTCGCTTAAGGACGATTATATCGTGTTCCCATAGAAGCCCACATTACTAAGGGCTATTTCGGGGCTCTCTGTTGTTGAATACTGCATGTCCGGGACCAGGCTCCATGGTACTGCGAAACTATAATCTTGCTGACAGCTGAACTCCCACTGATCCCATGTGGGTGTGGCTGCATGGGCATTACAGTTGTAAGCCTGGTCCGTTTCGTCCAGATAAAAGCCTTCTATGCCAGAGTCACATATCGCCCCCCAATCTAAAGGCAGATTGTTAATATCAGCCTGTGCGCCAGTATCCAGTAGGTCATAGGATGGATCGCAGGTATTGTCATTAAAGGACTCGAGACAAATGTCCTTGAACATTGAAAGATCGTCTTTGGCGTCAGAGTTGTGAGCCAAAACCTCGTCCTCGCTTCCTGATGGCGACAAGTCAACTGCATGGCCAGTAGTAGAAGTTGAGTCAACGGGGACAGTAGATTCGTCCTGGCTATCAGCACAGCCAAGGTCGATCATAACATCATTTCCCGTAGAATTATGGTCTGTTCCGTTACTGCTGAAGCCTGAGACGGTCTCAATCATTGTCAGTACCGTTCGTCCCACAGTCCACACCTGAGCCAGGTCTTTAATAGCCTCGAGGCAGGTACCAAGTCGCCGACGAGCGAGTCTGCTAATTGAAGCGCTTGGCGTATTTGATACATGTAAATGAATGACAATCGCGGAGAAAAGGGCGTGTACGATAAATGGAGGACATCGACAAAGCTGTTGCTTAGAGCTGAGAGTTTCGACTATTGAGGTGATCATACTCGCTGCTCGAACAGCGCCGTCTCGTGATCCATAGGTCTGTCTCGTGTCCTGAAGGGCTTTCCTATTCGGAGTTGAACTTGCCCGATGAAATAGACAGCGGGCGGTAAAGTAGTGCAGATGTAGAACCGCGGACCAAAAGTGGTGTCGTGACCGCTCCCAGCGCAGGGACATGGGGCATTCTTGCATCCATCTCGATAAAGCGAGTCCAACAGGGACGATATCATTCTGTACTTGACAGTTCCCAGCCAGTTTGGAATATTTGTTTACGATTAGCCCCATGAGCTTGGAAAGCTTCAAGTACTGGAGAAAGAACTGAACCTGAACGGTACAAGGGAACTCTGAGCCAGCTTCGTTTCTGTCATTCTCAATAAAGTCATCCTCCGTTAGCGTTTCAATATCGCAGTCATCAAGATTTATAGATACTGATTGACCCAACGCAATGGCCAGCGCACGATCTCTAGTAAAGAGTGTCCACCATATGCGCTTCCGTAATCTCTTCTCTGTTATCGAGAGACCGGAATTCTGTATGTTGCGGTGCAAACCAAAATTCTGAGCAACAGCGATGGCAACTTGACTCCAGTAAAACATGTTTTTGGATACGTCGGCGGGGCCAGCCCAGTACCAGCCCATCAGGAGCATCGATTGCACTAAAGTGATGCGGTCTCGCTCATAACCAGCATCATAAAGGGCTTTGGCACGTCGATAAAAGGTTGCCACAGCAGTTGATGTTGACCCATCCTTCATCAATTCCGGATTAGTGCTGATTCGTGCACCGGCCAGCAGGACACATTGAAGCAAAAGTAAAGAGGGAGGGTTCTTGGCATCCTGGTATTGTGACATGAATTGCGTGCGATTGATAACGGGCACGATGGGATGGACCCATGTGAAGTAGGAATCGATCAGATCGTCACATATTGGACGAGGAGGTAGGATAAAGGCGCCTCGCCGTTTCAGAATTTGCACCTCCAGGGTATCCAGGTGCTGTAGGTCCTGAACCACGGGTGCATGCCGGAGGTCTGTGTCGTCGGGTAGAGGAAAGTGGGTGACGAGACCCTGGTAACCACCAAGAAGGAGATTAAATCCCGATGATTCACCAAGATACATCATAAATCCCGGCCGGCTGACGGGTATAACATCAAACTTGGCTGTAAGCCCAGTTTCATGTCTACGAGATTCCGCGCCAGATACCTGGCTTCTGGTGACAGGCGCACTAGATACTTCGCCCGAAGAATTTGTCCTGTCGATATCAGTATAAACCGTTCTAGGCTATTCAAGACTTTCCTGCAGAATACATACTTGTCGCAAAGCTGAGAATCACGGCTGATGAAAGCCCGAGCTTGACGCTCCCCTATGCCTCGTACATGGCATTTAAGATTGAAGGCAGAGCAATTGGTGCAAGGTATACCATGACTCAAAGCATCGCAGCGGACCTTTGATAATGAGCTGTTAGATAAGTTGTTACCCTTCTGAAAGCCCAATGGGACAACTGACCTTCCTCGCATGGCAGACCTGACAAGACTGTGAGATGTCATCGACGTCCGGACTGCAGGGAAATCAACTTACCTCACAGGCGCGAAAAGAGCGAATCTTGATTGCCCTATAAATATTAGCCCCATGTATCCGCAGTGAGAAAGTCTGGTATGCACCCGTACCTTCGTGTTCGTGGTTGCTGAGTTGATGTGGTCATTGTTCCTTTCTATAGCGCCTCGGACGAGTCAGAAATACGATCTGTAGCAGTATCGAGTTTTAACGAAGATTGATGAAACGGGGGTCGAAGAGAATACTACAAATATGTATGTGAACCAAAGGCCGGTTCCTTCAACACATGACGGATCACAATATAAACATACCGGTTCAGGCGAACGTGACCCAACCAAAGAACCAGTGTTAGCGCAAACACTGCATTGCACTAATGCACCCCGCACTATAACAGGAAACAAACTGCCAGGGCACACAGGGGTAACAAGGTCTGTCGATCCTAAAGCACGAGTCCACTATTCCTTAAAAAGGTACGATGCCGGCGTGGGTTTCACTCATTCCAGGGGCCCGGAAAGGCCGAGCAGACGCTGATCTCAGTCGTGCAAAGTGGCAAGGTACTAGTGGGTAGCCGGCAATTAGGTATGAAGGTTATTGAATTGGTGGAAATAGACTTTATAGATTACGCCCTGTTTCCGTACCATTAGTGTCCCTGTAATCTCTAATAGGCAGATAGCCGTAGAAGGATGAGGGGTCAAGCAGGGAATATGTTTGTCACCACTGGTTGTAACTTGCTTTCTTAGCTTTTGCCACTTGCTCAACAGCAATTTATTACAGGATTTATGTACTTAAGGACTTGTAGAATGGAAGATAATATTAACTAATACAAGAAAGTAGAATGAAAGTTAAAGTGGCCCGACAATGAGGCCTAGCCAATAATCACGGGTCCGACAGGTTTACCAAGCAGATCCAGCAGAGCCTCAATTAGGGCCCCAGACAAGACTGCAGAGCCCTTAAGATCAAGAAGAGAGGATAGAGTATTCTTGGTACTGCACTTGCTTGCTCTCTTCCTACCATCCATGATGTCAATCAACCATGACAGTGCCTTTCCAGCGCCTATAATCGCCAGTGACCCATGCTCTGACACTAAATCTCTATCGTATTCAACGACAGTACCACCGGAGCAGTATGACTTGACAAGACTATCAGTATCTCTAATTGGACTGACTTGGTCGTTGATAGACTTGTAAACGAAAAGTGGGATGGATGGGCTAGATTTACCGAGGGCATTCTCGTCGAGGATGCCCCTGGCAGGTTCTTTGTTCAGGACGGTGGGATCCTTGATCATCGCCACGACATCCTGTCCTAGGAAGGAAAGGACATCGGTTACGAAACATTGCTTTCCGACAGCATCGAACTTGGCCTTGTACTGTGGCAAGATACCTGCATCAAGCACTGCACGAAGTTCTGGATATTGCTGAGCCAAACCTATCATACCGGCAGGTATGAGGCCTGCAAGAGGGGTTTTGTTGATGCTATTGATGACTGTTGTGATGTTCGGAACAGTGCCACCAAGTGCCGCGCCAGCGATGCGGAGCTCTGGTGCGTATGACGGCTGGAGTTCAGCCGCCGCAGCAGACGCGATACTTCCACCCGAATATCCCCACATGCCGACAGTGGGGCTCTTATTGATGCCAGTGAAGTTGGCTGAGTTGATTGCGGCTCGGATACCGTCAAGGGTAGCATATCCCGCAAGCTTGTTGGCTAGATAGGCGGCGTTGGGTCCCTCATGGTCCGGGGAGATCACAACCCATCCCTGCTCGAGCGCCCCTTCGATCAACAGAAGCTCCGCTTGAGTGACAATGGTTCCCAAGGGGCCGCCAGTTGCCGAAGCGAACTGTAACGCGTAAGAGGGGGCGCAGCCAGCATAGGCGGCATCTTCCGCAACTTGATAAGATAAGACCTTGGTATAGTCCGCTTGGTGTGGGACTAGAACAGTAAGGACAGTGGCTGTGGCCTTTTCAAAGTTGTCATTGGTCCTGTAGAGGATCTGCCAAGTGTCTTTCAGATTGACAGGTGACACGCCAAAAGCAGAAATTGGTGCAGGGGGCTTGCGATAGTTGATGATGGTGCCTGGGGGATAGTCGTTGATATTGTCAGGGACTTGATAGAAAGAGTCTTTGGTGGGCAGAACGGGCTGGGATTGCAGCCGCTCGTCCATGGGCACGCAGAGGCCTAGCGATGCAAATGCCGCCAAAAAAGGCAGGGTAAGGCGAGGAAACATAATGAGTGGAGAGTATTGGGGACGATCCTGGCCTCAGATCTGTAGAAAATAGATTACGGTAAGTATCATAGATATTGGGCTTTGGATGCTATGATAAAAAGTAGCCACAAGGTACATTTATTACGAGTACTGAAATACTCCACCAGGCTGTTACACAGTCCAGCCAAATCTGCCAGGCCATGTGAACCCTCGGGTGGTACAACGAAAGGGCGCACTGTTCCTTGATCTTGGCTTCGAAGGTAATGTCACTGGGTTAATGAGAGTTTGTAACTATTTCTTCCTGTTCAGGCGAGGTTTCGGTTCCTAGGAACAGTGCTGCTGGGTAGATTAGGACGCCAATTGTAAACTCCGCCTTAGCGTTTACCGATCTGGCACCAGCTCCCGAGGTCGATCAAGCCTAGGAACAGGGGAATATTGCAGTAAACTGCATCCGGTAACTTTCCCGGATATTGACCTTATTGAGTAGCTCGTAAAGGCCAAATGTCATCTTGCCGAAATATGAGAACATGGCATCGGCATTACAATATCATCTACGCCACGCCGCGACGCGGGCAGACGGCTCAGGAATTAACTCGCACACTGGCCCAGCCCCTATAATAAATCATAATAAGGGATAATAAAAGGTTTCAGGATAGCTTCTAACAATCTAGTAGAGGGCTTAGGCTATTGTTTGTGTCAATCCTTCTATTTGTGCGGATTATTCTACAACCCAACCAGCGGGACTATACGCGGGCGAACTGCGCAGTCTCATTTTTATACATGATCATTCATAGAAAGAGTTGAAACAAATTAACTTGATTTGTAATCTTTGTGAAATATAAGCTTCTGTTATGACAATAACACTGCCGAGGCTGTTTTACAGAATGGCCTAACAGGTGGTACATGAAGCTGTCTGCGTCGGTTGTTCCTTTGGAGTAGCAATCTCCTCGTTCACCACCTTCCACTCGTTGCAATGAAACATAGATACTAGCATCACTCGCAAAGACGGTAGACACACACCGATTATTCCAACCGTGATCTCGATGGTGGACCATTTTGAAAGTTCAAAATAATCCCATGTTGGGTTTGGGGAATCAAGACTGTATCGATTGAGGAACTGGAGACGAACAATGCTAATGACAGTGATCCTATGTGATGTGTTAGTAGCCTAGCAGGTCGACGGTTCCGTGAAGTAGGGGGTGTGGAATACATACACAAACCCGAAAGTAAACATAATGCCAGCGCGAACCTTCCTTTCAGCGCTGAGATTTAGTTTCCTTACTTGAGACATTGGGATCGCCAACATCCAGAGGTCGAGAAGAATGCCAATTGCTGCATAAGACCATCCCACCGCATGCATGTTGACACAGCGGCCGTGGTGCTCTCCATTCCAGCCCTTCCAAAAGAAGTCTACTGGACGACATGGAAAAATGCCGATTGTGAGGAAAACACAGGTAACAAGAGCTGTAAATACAATTGCTGCCATGGTAACCTTGTGTGCTTTAGGACAAGCGGACGAAGGAAACAAACGAAGAAAGAAACTAAGCATCGAAAGTTTGAGCAGGTTTATCGTTGAGAAGTATAGGAGCTGCATCAAGTAAAAGAACTTGGCGAATTCTGTGATTTGGTCGAAAGCGACGGTCCAGATGTCGCGCCCAAGCCCATTGGCAGCAACACCATATATGTTGATAAACGTACCACATACTCCTGCGACAAGAGTTGCCAATATCATATAATCGTCTGCTTGAAAGGGCTCCCTTCGGTAGAGTTTGAACACAAGGCGTAGGACAATCAGGAGGTTGGCTGGGATGCAGAGTGCCAGTGCGGTAGTGTTGTATTCTGCTGTCCTGTTGCGAACTGGCGCCCCACAGGCCGTCATCGTGATATTTTGAGTGACTGAAATGTCAGACTCAGTTCCTTTGAGTTGGGCTAATAATATATTGACATACATAAAGCCTGCTTAACTGTACAGGCGCCTCGGATGCATCGTGCTGCTTCATTCTGTAGAGACGATGTGGTACAAATGCAAGTTGTGTTAGTCGACGCGCAGGACGAGCCAGCAACAGCCTCAATCAAGCAGTCGACCTGAACGTATCAAAAACGAGATGTCAGTATTGTGTGCCAGAGAGACCAAGTCAAGGGAGGGACATACAGCGCATTCAGGCAAAAGACTAATGGTGGAGGAAACATTAAACGACGCGCGGGGCAAGCCATGGGATGGAGTAGCAAAGATGATGAAGAAGAGAAAGAAAAATGCCAGCATTGTCAGAACAAATGAAAGACCCTTGAGTAGAGGATCAAAGCCAAAGAATTAATTTAGAAGCACCTACAGTCAACGAAGGTGGGTCTGTGTAACATACCAAGGAAGGTACAGCTCCCTTTATAACTCTCCTTTGTTACTCTTAGGGTTTACTATAGATCTCGAGGTTCGTTCGGTTCGGTTCATGCAGAACTCAATTTTCGGATTGCTATTCATGATCCCACACATGCGACAGTAGCAAGCGTAGAAACAAGACTAATATCGATAAGGCTGATGTAATGGCGACTGAATAGCCAAGCCAGCCTTGTGTACAAAGGCTCTCAAGTCTGGAACATACCCCATGTTTGGAGTCAGGGGCTACCCCGAGTGATTTACATGCGCTAATGCAGTAAGCTTTGCAAGGCATGGGAAGGGCAAAACTGTGCTAAGCCAGCTTAGGCAGTAAAATCAGAAAAATGCGGATGGGAAATGCGGCTCATGGCGGTGATTCAAGAGGCCGTCTTAGCTCAGACATGAACCGCTAGTTATCGCCCCCGGGAAACTAATAGGTCGGATCGTGATAGGATTGGCATCTAGATCCGGGGTAAAAGTTAGTTAGAGCGCGGCTGAGACATATGCTAGTATGACCATCATTTTCCAACAAGGCGATTGTTAGTCACAGTCTACGACAATGGCAAAAGACTTACTGTCTAGCGGGAGTATTGGCGTGATCCTAACTGAATTCTGCAGCAAGTCCGCGGCTGGAGCTTCAGCATTGCTGGTGCCTGGAATGGCGTGCGCAATTGGCTATCTCTGTGAAACGGAGCTAGCACGATGTCTTGAATGTGCGTCCTAACATTCGAGCTACATCGGTTGATAGTAGCGCCACACCATTTGATTTGCTGTTTTTAACACGGAATAGGAAGGGTAACTACTTTACTACGTAGTAATGCACTAGACACGGTATGTTCCGCTTATCATCAACACAGTAGCAAAAGGGCTAGGAAACGAGTTCCGAGCAAACTGCCGGGTACTGTGGGAGGCATAGCAATACTTACGGATAGCCACAACGACAAGCTTCCGTATGGCATCCGGCCCAAACAGCTTGGAGGATCTCAAATAATAATGACACGATAAAATGAGCTGAAGGTCAATGCCACTATTCTTATATGTTTGAGTTTGGAAGAAGATCCTACAGCATAAACCAGAAACTAAATCTTGACCCTGACCTATGTGTACCTTTTCTGGCTCTCCATGGCCGACGTATGATGAGTTGCAATTCTCAACCTATGATGTCCTGATTTTTTCCTGGGTATGTCCCGAGACTATTCAGCTCCTGTACGACCTAATTAGATTTAGCTAGGCAACGGGCAGTTCTGCCTTTGATTCGCTGAATGAGCTTGTCCCCTAGCGGAGTAATGCTAGACTCAAACTCGTCGTAGTTTGAAGCAGCCCATCTAGCCCCTTTTGCGCCAGGAACAGCATCTTTTCCAGTGAAGGCGATGTATAGTACGTCTGTCTCATCGTGACCGGAATTGCCGTTCACTCCGTGGCCAAAACAAGCGGTGGCCAAAGAGATTGATGCTTCACCAACCACTGGCTTCTCACCATCATCGCCGTTGGTGTCTCCCCAAACACCATATATCTGATTACCAATTAGGGTCTGGCTAGGAAGGTATTAAGAAAGACTTACCAGCTTATCACCGCAGACCACAGCCATGACGCTGAGTGGCTCAATTCCATGGTCCTGAGGACGGAAGGTCTTCCAGCCTGGCTTGCTTCCATCATTACCGAAGACGACATAAGGATGAACATTGGCATTCAGGTCCTGTATTCCTGTGTCATAGGACGCGACCTGGTCTTGGAATGACGTCTGAGATTGAGTATCAGAAGAGCTTCCGCATCTTCCGTCATCCGCGGGACCGCCCTGTTCTCCGTCACAATCGATGTCCATATTGACAAGCCGACCGTTTGTGCCCTGCAGGTAGATGACTCCGTAATCTTTCACGTGATCTCCACAGTATACAGAGGCTATAGACAGTTAGCTGTTGACTCGAGGGGCAGCGGTAAATACTAACAGCCGTCAGCATCATCAGAGCTATAAAAACCACCGGCAAGAGAATTCTTGCAATGCTCCTGGGCTAGGATGGCCTGACGGAAGGCTTTGACATTTTCTGGCACATTACGAGCTACAGAAGGGAGCGCGAGGACGGAATAGACTGTGAGGCTTTTGATAGAGACCATCGTTAATGGTAGGTTATGTCAAATGGTAGAATAGAATAGATCGGTGTTTAGGCTGGAAGGACATCCATCTTAGGACGTGATATTTATATACAGAGCGACCACCAAACTGACGGCACCTTCTTGGTACGGACAAATCTTGCTTCACAGGGATAAACTATTAACTGGAATCGTGTCTACCTGGACATCGTTAGTAGGACCGACTGAAGTTATATTCGCACACGCTAACACGGAGATTTCAAACTGTCCCCAAGGGGCTGAAACATCACATTGTGGGTTTGTCAACAGTGTCATACCGGGCAGTACGTCCCTGAGATCAGCGTCCAACTACTTACTCTTCCATAACCCGTTACCAATTTCAACATTCCGTGGTGTGAGAAACTGACTATACTCGAGAGGAAGCTTACATCATAACTCATATCTTTCTATGTCCATGCAGGGTTTCACGTAGAGAAGTCGTACTTGATGTTAAAGAGCTAAAAGAAGATCTTATTATAGCCAGCTAACAACACTTTACCCTCCTAAATCCTACAACGGGCTCAAGAGCACAAGATATCCTACAAGTCAACCTCCGAGATTCGTCGAGTGCTTGCCTTGCGTGGATTCTTAGCAGCAAAAACAGCACTCAGCTCCTCCAAGGTCCGACCCTTCGTCTCGACAAAGAACAGATAGATAAAGGCAAACTCGAACAGGTCCCAAAACACAAAGAAGACATAGCTATAGGAGCAAATATTAGTTGGGTGTTAAGTTACAGCATAGGGCGGGAAATGCACTTACAACCAATAACGGATATTTTTCATGGCAATTGGTGCCGCGAACGTGTTGACGAACCCCGCGCAGCCAGATGTTATCATGAAAACCATCATACCGTTGGCTCGCATGTCATCTGTTATTGTTAGTAACTGATACGGTCAAGCAGATATCAAGGGTTAGGGGACTCACTAGCTAGAACCTCTGCTGGGTAGATGGGTTGCATTGGAGTAAATCCGACAGCAAAGACAACACCGAAGATGAATATAAACGCGATACTTGCTGAGCTTGATGGTTTGCTTCCCGATCGCTCATACTCGGCAGCTGTAGCGGCAACGATAGCGAGTGCAACAGACATGGCCAAGCACGAGCTCATCAACATCTTACGTCGCCCAACGATGTCATGTAGACGAGCTTCAGTCATCGTGGTTAGTAAAGATAATCGCTAAACTTTTAGATATGAACATACCTCCGATCGTGGCTGCAACCCATCCGGACAAGGCATAGAATGCGTTCAATAGAAGAACCATATTCGTAGAGGTGATACCGACGTGTTCTACCATCATCGGAAGATAATAACTTGAAACGTTGTTTCCGGAAAACTGGCCAAACCAAGACATGGCGATAACTAGCATGATTCGGTACCGACGAGCAGGAGATTTGTAAAGACTTCGCAAGTCAAAGCATGCCCATTTGGAGCGGCCTTGAACCTCGACGAGCGAATCCTGGATCTCCTGCATTTCGATGGCGACGATAGGGTGGTCAGCGTCTCCGTTTGCGTGGTGCTTGATGATGAACTCGCGGGCTTCTTCGATCCTTCCTTGAGCGACCTGCCACCTGGGGCTCTCGGGCAGCATCCAGCAACCCAGGCACACGAGACCGGGACAAAGCATCTGGAGCCAGAGGGGAAGCCGCCACTTGATGTTGCCGCTTAGATGGATGTTGGCACCGTACATCGCTTGAGCTTGTTAGCGAGGCAGTTCAATTGTCTTCAAACTTGGAGAAACATACTGAAGGTTGCAATAATGCTTCCCATATAGTACAAGGTGTTGTATATACCTGCCACCGTTGCACGATGCAGGGGAGGGGCGATCTCCACGAGGAGCATTGGTGCAGCGACCGTATTGATTGTCGAGAAGAAGCTGAGGAGGAACCTAGCGCCGATGAAGGAGGACAAGGTCGGAGCTACAGCAGTGAAGATGGCAGAGACACAGATTAGGAATGAAGTGACAGCAAGAGTCATCCTACGACCTCTCCAGTCGCAAATCCAGGTGAACAAGGCACCCGCCATCTGTCCAATTTGGAAAATAGAGAATACTAAGCCTGTTGCTGTCGATCCACCATCACCCAGCTGGTAATATTCTTGATACTCCGGAAGGACATTGAGTGAACCCATAAGGGAGCCGTCATAACCGTTCATGGTAGAACATAAATAGATCAGCGCACAAGCCATGTACAGCTTTATATGCCCTTTGCCCCATGGAGACGGAGCTCCCACACTGTCAAGTGTGTTCGCTATCGCTCCCGGGGTCTGAATCGCTGCCTTCTCTCCATTAGTCGCATCTCGAACATGCTCACTATGAGCCTCGCCTAGCTCTTTATCTTGGGCTGCTGCCATGGTTTCGAAGAGAATGACAAGTGGGAACTGTTGAATGATAAGATTGGAAGATAACACTGTGGATACATAGGTCGATCTCTCATGGGCTGAGAACAGCCATATATACAATTATGCTTTGTACTTTGACATGGATATGAAAGGATCAGCATGCGGGGAATCAGTAGGGGTGTCTAATGTCACAACATTGTGGAGCCGCACTAGGACGGGCTTACAGATTTCCGAAATGCCGCCTTAGTAAATGTCCCGAAACAGAAGGGAGAGGCGTAACAGTGGGTTACATTTCTCAAAGTGGCTTGTTTTCTGGACCAATCTTTAAGAAACAGGTGTAATGTTACTGTTTTGATGGTCACTTGGACGGGATTAAGCAACCCTTTTAACCGGAGGAGATGTTTTGCGCGACATTGTGGTCATAAAAAGATCACCCAATGTGACTTTATTTCCTCCCATAACACTCAGTCTTGGTCTTTGTAGATTCACCATACTTTTGCCTGTTGGGTACCTTGATCTTCTACCATGTCCGACGCAACGCAAATCATCGATCTAGCCACTGGCTGGAAGCTAAGGCGTACTGACGAGGGCGATGACACCTGGCTACCTGTGGAGAAAGTCCCGACCGTGGTTCACCTGGATTTACTGAATAACAAAAGGTACGCCACTCTCCCAGACGAGCTTCCCAATTGCCTTAGTCTTACGGGGGTTCTCCTAGGATTCCTGATCCATTTGTTGGTACCAACGAGCTTGACGTAGAATGGGTTGGTGAGCATTCTTGGACATATGAAACCAATTTCCATGGGCCCGCTCTCTCAAGCAGTGCCCAAGTTTACCTCTTGTTCGATGGACTTGACACTTTTGCACAAGTGCGGCTGAACGGCACGACTATACTCGAAAGCGAAAACATGTTCCTCAGTCACCGAGTAAATGTGTCAGCTGTACTCAAGCCATTCGAAGATAATATTCTCTCGATCGAGTTCGATAGCGCTTTACTGCGCGGCAGAGCACTCGAGAAAGAGCACTCCGACCATAAGTTTATTGGCTTCAATGGTGAGATGGGACGCTTAGGCGTACGAAAGGCACAGTATCATTGGGTAAGTTTACGAGATTTTCAGAACTCCGCTCCAACAAGCTCTAACTTTCTAGGGGTGGGATTGGGGCCCAGTACTCATGACGGCTGGACCGTGGAGACCCGTCAGACTGGAAATATCCCATACACACGTAGACAATGTGCGCATCGACTACGATATCTCCAATGACCTTAACACCATAGTCGGAAGCGTGAAAGCCGACATCGATGGTTTAGCTGATGAGATAGTCACAACTGTGAGTTATGGGAGCGAGGAGATCTCGCGCATCTCTCAGGCCGCTGTCAATGGCACTAGTGCTTCGCAATTTAAGCTTGGTAAGTACACTGGCTTCTGTATGATTTGCCACGGTTAACAGATGCAGTAAACCCAAACCTTTGGTACCCTGCCGGATACGGAGAACAGGCCCTCTACAACGTTGAAGTCCAGGCCCTGCATCAAGGCACGAACCTCCATACATGGAAGAGTAAGATAGGTTTCAGGAAGAGCGAACTTATACAGGAGAAAGACCACCATGGAGAGTCATTCTACTTTCGCATCAATAACATTGATGTTTTCTGTGGTGGATCGTGCTGGATCCCAGCTCATAGTCTCCTTCCCAGCCTTACCCCTGCTAAGTATCGTAGTTGGCTCCAGCTTATGATCGACGGTAACCAAGTGATGACAAGGTTCGTTGTTTCCCAATTATTGATGCTTTTCTAACAATCTCAAGGGTCTGGGGTGGTGGCATTTACGAAGACGATGTCTTTTATGATACATGCGACGAGTTAGGCATCCTAGTCTGGCAAGACTTTATGTTTGCCTGTGGTGCATATCCCTTCTGGCCTGAGTTTTGTGACTCCATTAAGGCCGAGGCCAAAGACAACATTCGTCGACTCCGACACCATCCATCCATTATAATCTGGGCCGGTAATAACGAGGACTACCAGGTACAGGAACAGTGCAACCTTGACTACAATTACGATGACAAGGAGCCCGAAAGTTGGCTCAAAACTAACTTTCCGGCGAGATACTACTACGAGCATGTGTTACCTGCTATCATGGAAGAGGAAACACCGGGTACCCAATACTGGCCGGGGTCGCCATTTTCTAACGGCAAACTCAGCTCTGATCTCAATGTAGGCGACGTACATCAATGGAACGGTGAGTAACGTGTCACTTTGCATGGTCCTTAATTAATCGAAGGATTTGCAGTATGGCATGGATCGCAAGAGAAGTACCAGAGATACGGCGAAATAGGCGGTCGGTTTAATAGCGAGTTCGGACTCGCCGCGTTTCCGGTTCTCCAAACGGTCGAAAGATTTGTCACCAAACGCGACGATCTATACCCACAGTCTCACGTTCTCGACTTCCACAATAAGGCCGACGGGCACGAGCGACGTATCGCAACATATGTCATGGAGAACTTTCGCATTTCTTCAGATCTTGCAGTAGGTCTTGCTCGTTATCTCAAAGTTCGAATGTAGCTGATGCCTCTCTAGACCTGGGTATACTTGACGCAATTAGCTCAAAGCGAAGCCATGGCTTACGCATATCGAGCATGGCGACGTCAGTGGGGAGAGGCTCGTCGATGCGGCGGTGCTCTAGTTTGGCAACTTAATGATTGCTGGCCTGCAACATCCTGGTCTATCGTCGATCATTTTCTCCGTAAGAAGCCGGCATTTTACGCTATCAAACGATCATTGAGCCCCATAGCAGTGGGTGTACAGCGCGAACACCACGACTGGAGTGTCTGCCATGCACGTCCCAAGAAGTCTTCGTCATACGAGCTTTGGATCTCAAGCAGTCTGCAAGATGAGACGCATGTCGATGTGGAGCTCCGATATCTTTCCATTGAGACCGGGAAAGAGGTGAAGCCGACTGTTGAGAAGGCTAATGTCACTGTTGCGAAGAATGGTGTTACGAATGTTTTGGCTGGTGTGATCGACAACGTGACAGAAGAGACGCATGTTTTGGCTGCTCGAGTTTTCCAATCTGGAGTGTGCATCGCTCGAGATGTTGATTGGCCACAACCCTTGAAGTACCTCTCGTTTGCGGACAGGGGTGTCAAAGTGGAAACTCAACCAGGAAAGTTTATCGTCTCTGCTGAAAAGCCCACAAAGGGGCTTGTTCTTGAGGAGATTGATGGATGCGTATTGAGTGACAATTGTCTGGATGTCATGCCAGGCGATCCTCAAGTTGTCAACAATTGTTCAGAAAAGAGCCATGTCCAGCAGCCAAGCTTTAGATACTTGGATATGGTCTAACCACAACGGGCTGGGTCGTCTTATGACGAGATCACACGTGAGACAAACAGGGATAATTGGTGATAAGATAAGGAATGAATGCACTCTGTCCCGCGTTTGGTTTTGGGCATGTCAATCTAGGGTAGTTTTGATATGCCACAACAGACCTGTCAGTTTCTAACATAACGAGAAGCACACCTGATCTGCGCAATTTTGACAATATAGTGAGCATGTGAATTCAGACCACATTTTCATTTACAGTAGCTTTGCATGTCGGTTCTTGCTGGAACGGCTGTTTATTGTCTTACCCTCGTGTTGTACGTCGTGTTTCGCGCATGAGAACCAGCAATTCATCAAGATTCCATATTGAGCATAGCCTTTTCAAGCATAAACTAGTACACTCACTCACAAGCTACCAAACAATTCTTCTCCTAGTTGGAAAGATGCTCAATTATCACGTGTTACAGTATCGGCATTTGACCCTAATTATGACGTTGCATTGAAGAAGTTATCGGATGATTCTGCCTCACAAGAAGGTTTTGGCTTCGGACATGCCGCGAGCTAACACGGAGATCTGTATTTCCTGACTAGTGCCATCGAATGGTTCTAGGCCTTATACCCCATTTCTGGTCTAGCTCGCCTCAGTCGAGACACCGCCAAGGCTTATGTCCCGCTTCAGTTGGTCAAGGCTTTATTGGTCGTTTGAAACTTTATTGCAAAGATCTACTACGTCGTTACAACACTCTTCTAATAAGGTGGAGATGATAGTTATCAACTATTCGAAAGACTTCTTGAACCTCGGATCCGAATAGCGGGATAGCGGGCGCCTCATCGTGCCGGTGGCGTTGTTGTCATCATTTAATCTCAGCTCTGAAACCGCCCTTGTGGTACGCCCCCTTGTCACTGTGGATCAACAAAGTGCCGACTCAAGCTGTTGCCTAAGCTTGTCAACAGACGATACATACTCTGTAGACAGGCTAAGTCTCGCGGGTTGAAAACTCGGCCAAGAGCTACTTGTTGACTTTCTGTCTCGCTTGAGGACGGCTGGAATCCTTCGCTGTAGATTCATTATCCAATGCGAACCATGGAACTCCCCTATATTCCCGAGACAGTCGGCTACCAAGAGTCGAACGACAAAGGTCGCCCACCTCGGTCCACTTCATCATGCGCCGAATGCCGGCGTCGTCGTGTCAAATGTGAGGGCCAGACTACTCCTTGTCGACAATGTGTCTACTACCTAGTTCCGCATCTTTGCCATTATCCTGCGAGGAAAAAGAGACACAACGTATCCATAAAGTATTGAGCCGAGGAACATTGTGGTTGTTGTGAGGCACTAAACTAACATAACCTGCAGATCCCATGTTGAACTCGCTGATTCTCATGCCAAGGCTCAGAAAGTCATCGAAACATTGTTTCCTTCAAGTTCACTAGATGAACTTTCTTCCATGACCCGCCAGCAACTTCTGATACGCCTGCAGTCTTCGACATCGCTTCTACCAGTAACTGAGACAGAATCTCATGATCACCTACAAGTCTTGGAACCATCACTAGAACAGAATTTCACTTGGGACGAAGTATCAGAAGATGAGAGTGAGACCTCACGCGTAGCAGACGACGTCAACGGGCTAGCCTTCTCACGACAATCACCAAATGCCTCATATTTGGGTATATCTTCTGTACCTACTATTTTGAGAGTCATTGCGCATCTTTCTCCTCATGTTCAGCAACGAGTTCCCAAGGGCTCTCAGGCTTGGCGGAGTCCATCAACTCTAGGTGCCAGCCCCGATGACATGACTTGTCTACAATTTGACGAGATTCCGCTTATAAATGCATATTTCAGTCATGTGCATCCCATCATACCAATGGTCGACGAGGCCGATTTTCGTCAGCGATATCTTCGCTTCGGCACGGATGAGGAGGAAGTTGGTCCATGGCTGGCATTAATGAATATGGTGCTTGCTATGGGCTCTATGGCATCAGATTCTGTTCATTTTAACGGACACAACCCCTTTTACAAGCGAGCCCTCCCTCATCTGAACATCAATTCCTTTGGCTCTGGTCACCTTTACATGGTCCAAGCATTGGCGTTATATAGCGGCATGATACTTCACTTTCTGAACAAGCCCAACATGGCAGTTGCTGTTATGGGAGCAACCCTTCAGATGGCCGTTGCAATGGGATTGCACCGAGTCCAGACTTTGCAGCCCTCCGCAACTATTGCCTATCACCCTGCCAATGGGTCGACGATTACACGGATTCGTACTTGGTGGTCCATCCTGTGTTTGGACACATGGGCTTCGTCTACTCTTGGACGTCCAAGTATGGGGTATTGGGATCCGACTACAACATTGACTTTGCCGATGTCAGCCTTAGAGAACCTGGTAAGCCTCACTGATCACTGTTGTATCCAAGTTTGGCTGCTAATATATCTTTATGATAAAGGATTATGGAACAATATCCCTTGGAGCCAGTGAAAGATTCTGTAGAATCGCCACACGTATACAAGAGCGACTCATCCAGTTGCCTCTTATTAGCACAGACGAAGTCAACGAATTCGATCGCGAACTTTCTGCCTGGAAGGACTCTTTACACATGTTTCTAGCTCATCGTGAGCATTGCCCGCCGAGTCTTCATATATCGCGAGCAGTCCTCTGGTGGCGATGGATCACAACCCGACTCACGCTTTACCGTCCAAGTTTGTTGATCATGGCGTTGCGTCAAAGGTCATGGGGACAAGCAAACACCCGTGAGGCAATCCATGCGCGAAAATGCATCGAGGTTGCGAAAGAGGGCGTGGATCTCATTGTCTCAGACTGGTCTTTAAATCAGGTTCTATGCTGGAATAGTGCATGGAACCTCTTCCAGGTGGCATTGGTTCTCGTTCTCGGTCTAATGTCCGATAGACAGGAGGCAGACAAACTTAATTGTCATGCATACATATGTCGTGCGATTGACTTATTTGCCCGAATGGAATCAATGGACCCAGGTTGCATTCGTAGTCGAAGGCTTCTCCAAGGGCTCTTGGATAATGCAAAAGATGTGGAGTCAAGTATTAGTTTCTCTGACTCCGACACTTTAGATTTGTCCATCCTTGACTACCTAGACGCAGATCTACTTGGAGAGGACGTAGATTGGTTGGGATACTTTTGCAATGATGGTTGTGAAACAAATGTGAATAGCTAGGTGGGATCTGGGCAGCGATAGATGTACACTTTGAGGCAATGAATATTTATGAAAGTTTAACAGATGATTGACTTGAGGTGCTAAAACATGTCACTTTGTGTCATAGTTATAGAAACCACAACCCAACTCCAATTTATGGAAGTTACGGCAGGTTATAATCTTGCAAAGAAGCGAAGCTAATGATTTGAGTGCTTGATCTCATTCCTGTTTATTAAAGCCTAGCTGTTCTTGTTAGGGATATTAGAATACGCTTGCAAAAACTGTAACGTTTATGCCATAACAGACGAGTCGGGAAAACAACAGCCGGTACAAGACGACAGCGATGGAAATACGGTAGTTGAGGGATTGTACCCACTTCTCACCGAAAGCCGTTCATTTTTCCGTACTTCCGTATTTCCGTGCTTTGTCATGCGTCATCGCAGGCATTGAAAATGTAACAGTGAACCACTTTTGACAATACCACCACAAACTAGCTCGTGGATCAGCCATTTGTGAAGTAACAAAACAAGGAAGTGGTACCCAAAGCCGTTCAACTATTGGCTCATCAGTATCTTCTAGAAATCGCCAAGAACGCTTGTAGAATACAATTATCTAAAGACTTTCTCTAGTAAGCTCAACTGCTCAGTATATCCGCAGTTCCGTCATCTGGATCCCGCTTACGACGATCCATATAAAGTCACAGCATGGAATATTGTATTCTCTCCAGCAGTATGCTCTACCACAAGCAGGCCCGAGTTAGAAAACAATGAGGCATACTTCAGCAATCTGTGCTCTTGGAGCCCTGGTGACTCAGGCTCAAGCAGTGACAACTAGACTATTGTCAGGTGCAACAATTATTGGCTGGGACGACTCTAGCAATGAACCCAAGATCATCCGCGATGGTCATATCTTGATCAGCGGTGATCGAATTAAGAGTGTCAGCGCATCAGAGCCCTCCAACCTTCCCAGCGGTACCGAGAAGGTCGACGTTGCTGGTCAAATTATCACACCCGGTTTCATCGACACTCATCGCCATGGTTGGCAGACAGCTTTCAAGACCATAGCCTCCAACACGACCCTTGCAGAGTACTTTGGTCGCTACGGAGAGTTCGCAGCTGCTCCTCACTTCGACGCTGACGATGTTTACTGGGGCCAGCTTGCTGGATTACTGGAGGCTTTGAATGCTGGTGTGACTACTTCGCTCGACCACGCCCACCACACCTGGTCGAACGAGACTGCTTACGCGGGTCTCAATGCTTCTATCGCCAGTGGTGCTCGGGTGTTCTGGTCGTACGCTTTTCACGATGTCCCAGCCCTCAACTACACGGTGCGCGACCAGATCCCCAACTTTGTCGAGATTGCAGAGAGCGAGCCTTTCAAGAATAGCAACGTCGAGCTTGGAATATCTTACGACTCTTTCGGCCCTAGCCCTCCCGATGCCGCAAGGGAAGTGGTAAGCCTTGCCAAAGACTACAACGTCTCCGTTGTTACAACGCACGCCCTTGCTGGACCTTTCGGAATCAATAACCTTCCAGAAGATGTCCATGCTCTTGGCCTTCTCAACACATCTATCCCCGTTGTCTTCTCTCATGGCAGCTTCATGACAGCCACAGGCGCAAACCTCCTTCGACAAACAGACCAGTATCTTTCTATCACACCCGAGTCTGAGATGCACTATGGCCACACCCATCCCCATTCCTACTACATCCAGGACCAGGCAGCTCTTGGAGTCGATACTCACTTTACCTTCTCCACCGATATCTTGACGCAGGCCAGAATCTGGTTGCAAAGCGCGCGTTACTACTTTTTCGACAAGGTCCTTGGCGACTGGGAGGTTCCGAACAAGAGCCCTATGAGCGTTGGTCAAGCCTTCTACCTCTCCACTCGTGCTGGCGGTATGGCATTGCGACGACCTGACCTGGGCATCATCGAGGAAGGAGCCAAGGCTGATCTCATTGTCTGGAACGCGGCGGACTCGCCAGCCCTCCTAGGTTGGACTGATCCTGTCGCCGCTGTTATGCTCCATGCCAGCGTTGCTGATGTCTTGCATGTTCTGGTTGACGGAGAGTTTGTCAAGAAGGATGGGAAGCTGACTGCATCCGATTACAAGGAAACGAGGCAGAGCTTCTTGAAGAGTGCGGCCAAGATTCAGAAGATTTACAAGAAACTTGAATATCCCGAGCTTGAGGGAGAGTTCAATGATGGAGGCTTTTATTATGCTTCTCCGAGGGTTGTCAGTACTGAGACTGGCTTTGCTGCAAAGGGCAACTGAGATGTTTGATGAGTCTACTTCACAACGCAAACACGCCGGTCTTACTTCAGATATAGTATTATTAAGAATGGTATATAGCTTATTAACCACTAATTGAGCTTAATTGGCAACATGCCACGTCTCTATCTTGTATACCAGAAACTGGAGAAAGAGTATCAATCACGTTCATATGATATCAACTTTAGAAATATTTATGTCAATTAATTTAAGCTTCCTATTGATCCCCTTCGGCATTATCACGACCCAACTTCATATTCATCAGTACTAAGCAAGAGGTATGGGCATACCTCCCACCCAGCGTAATTAGTCAACCGTAGCACTTGACAGCAGAGTGGCATCTGGAGTCTAGATTCTACTTCGCGCAAATTGTAGCAGTGACAGTGGTGGGGCTGGGGCACCCGAAGACCTTCTTCATGCTGGGAGTGCTGTAGCAGCCTGCCTGTCCAGCACGGCAATCGAATTGCTTGCACCCGGAGCCAGGGCTCAAAATGTTGTGCTTGTTAGCAAAGGGGTTACCCCATTGACTGTATAGTTAGTTTTAAGGTTCGTAAAAAGATGTTAGATTTCCAGACTTACGTGCTAAACTCATCTGTATAACGAGGTCAGTAAAAGGTTTTTGCTAGATGGGAAGAGCCATGGACTCACAGTAGACATAGTTTGGCTTGGAGGTCGAAGAGTATCCGAAGAAGAGGGGCTTAGTAAGGGATCTGTCGGTTGCGATCTTAACAGTCTGCATCATGGATATTCGTGTCAGTCACAGTGTCATGTTATAGATAGAGGGAAACAATCCAAGAGGTTACTGACCGAGCCGGAAGAGCGCATGTTCTCGGAGAACTTCTGTCCAGGCTTAAGGGTAGTCAAGGGACCGGGAGCTCCACCATTGTAAGGGAAAGACTGAACATAAATTGTGCCGGAACAATCGTTTTTGACAATAGCCTGGTTGGCAGCAGTAGCGCTGCTGACAAGCGCAGTAAGGCTGGCAAGGACACTGAACTTCATATTGACGAGAAAGATATTGAGATGATAGTGAGGTGAGGAGAGAAGTTGCAGATAGTGTTCAAACTGAATTTCAGCAGGTGGCGGATATCCACAGTTTTATATGTGATGCGAGGTATACGAGGTCGGTGAAGTAACTTTTGATACGAGCTCCTCACCAATGATGGCGTCCAACTAAAGCTTACACGAGCCTCGGCGGGAAGAAAACACGGCTGATCTTCTCATACGATTCTTGAGGATAAATCTGCCAAGGTTTCTTCCCCTCTCTTGGCGAATAATTAATACTTCGTATTCCTACAGCGGTCCAGTGTCTTTTGGTCAAGACTATCCGTTGATCGCTCATTTATGGCTTCAATCTAAGCCTAAAGCGTCGACTCAGCCCACGTGCCGCAATGTATTGTACCTTAACGATGGCACATTAACCTTCACGCCTCGTGCCGAAGTATCCGCTCATCCAGTCAACTTCCCAATCCGGACTGAGAGTAACAGCTCAGTTATGTGACATGACAGTCTGCTGTGGTATGCGATAATATCGCCACAGCTTGTAGAGACTGTAATACAGACCAATCCTTCTCCGTATCATTGTTGGGGGAGAGCTCATTGCTCAGTGCGTCACCTTGCACTGGTCCAATGAGCTCCAATCCAGCTTGCAAGCGGGTGTATCAATGCTCGCCATTCGGAGTAACAGCGCGGGGAGCTGACCTTCACATTCCTCCGGCAATTGACTTCGTGCTAGCTCAGTTGGGGTATGTAGTGTTAGGCTAGAGCCTTCAACGATCAATCGAGACTGTTGCTAAATTTAGCATTCACCTTGTTAAGCTTAACAAGTGCTCGGGAATATGGAGTAACGGGAACAGAAATGGGACATGGAAAAGAAACAGCTTCACGTGTCTTCGCGATTACACTCACATCTGATCAAATGTACATGTCACTACGTTGCATGAGGCCCTCAGATGCGCATATCGTTCCACCTTTTTAGACATCTATCGTCTAATGCCCTATAGCCATGAGATCGGTAGCCACATTTTAAACCCCCAAGGCCAAGGTCAATAGGTCTAGGCCTATCAGTAACTCATCATGTGGGGATTAGCTCAAGCACTAGTTTCTGGATTTTCAATTGCCCCTGCATTCGTGGCAATTCAATTGTTGTTAGACTGGGTATAGAGCACACAGCTTGACGGCTGTGAACAAGCAAAACCTGGACCGGGGCTCTCCGCATCCCGGTACCGGATCTCCCGTTTATATATGACGCTTCGTGATGTGAATGGTCCCCTAGAACGACCTTAATCCTGCCCCGGTCACAACAAGTATTGGCAAAACCGTTTTGAGAGGTGAAGTAGCTGGTACAAAACATTCTGCTCTATAAGTAGAGCACAATAATCGTGGCATAGAGGACAGAAACAGTCCTCAACCAGCTGACTACCAAGAGCTTTATGCTTCATGCGCTCATCCAAACGGAGTTGACTCCACAATCCACAAAAAAGTCCATAATTCTATGATTCTGTTGTTTAGGGTCATCATATAGTTTCGTCGCCTATCTTATCACTCGGCATCGACATCTTTAAGGATGTTTGACGATCACCAGTAGATGTAAGGAAATCATAAGCTGTACCGTCTGGATTCAAACTAGGAGCTCTTTTGTTTATTAGCTATACCTTATCAAGCACTTTCTGCGACTGGTACACCTTACCTTTATCACCGCGTTGGTAGGGCGTACGACGAGAGATCAATCACATACTCTCAATACCTCCATGAAACTCGTTTTTGTGTATTAAAGTTATGGTATATCGACTAACTCGTATCACAGATCACTGAATTATAGGTCTGCCTCCTCCTCGTTGGCAATAGTAGCAGCACCTCCACCTTCAGCCTCGGCAACAATCTTTGTCCGTAGGACCTTTCCAGCGGGGTCAGTGTAAATGTTGCAGTAGGCGCTGAGACCATGATAAGGCGAGTACGTGTACTGCAGCTCATACTCAACGCCTCCGTCCACGGTGATTGTTCTGTTGTGACCAGTGAACTTCATGTCTTTGCTGTAGTAGCCGACTTCTTTGCGGTTCTTCTCACGCCCTTGGTTGTCGAGGTAGATGTTGTAAAGGAAGCCGTCTTGTGTAAGGACGCGGTTTGTGTGTGCTGAGCCAGAGAAGTCGTTCATGGAGTAGAGGATGTTGTTCTCAAGACGGATAGTGAGATCTCTCTTTTCTACTGTCTCGGCATCTTCGCCTGAGTCGCTACCTCCGCTGCCACTGCCGCCACCACTTCCTCCGCCGATAACATCACCTACATCACCAACAATATCCTTGACGCCGTCACCAAGAGTGGCGATGATAGGGTTCAGGTCAATGCTCTCAAGGACATCATCAACCATGCGAAGAATGTTGCCCAGGCGGGCCTCAAGCTCAACTTTGGCAGTGACATTGTAGATGCCGAGCTTCACTCGATCAATACCGAGATCAACTCCAGCATTGAAGTTGAGTAGGTTGAGAACCTTGGCGTCGAGGTTGATTTTGGCAGTGATGTTCTGCACTTCAACCGAGATCTCGCCAACAGAGACATTGGCGTTGAGGTAGACATCTGGTTCCTCGTTGAGAGGTGCAACGCCACTGTTGGTGTTTTCCGTCTCGTAGATAGCCGACTCATCGTCACCGCGACGATTGAGTCTGTAGCCGTAGTAGCCATCGCCCTTTGCCTTTGCAGCGGCAAGACCTGCGAAAGAGGCCAAAGCCAAGGCGCCGAGTGCAGTGTGATGTCTCATTTTGTGTCTGTGTTTGTAGGTTGTTGCGCAACAAAAGGAGTGTGAGGGCAGAAAAAGAGCGCGACTGAAGACGAAGATGAGATGTCTATAGAGGGCACACCGGCTAGAATAGAGAAAAGAAGAGCACACTTCCAGCCTGTATGTATCAAGTAACCCTGCCTTCCATGGTGATATGGCATTGGCTGATTTAGTATAGACGAATACCACCCTATCTTCCGGAAAGCGACTTGAAACGGTAGCAATGCCCGGTTAATAAGATCCGGCCCTGATTGTCCTCAGCCCAGTTTCATGCTACCCCATGTCTAATGCAGGGGAAATCACCTTTTTTGCTTCCAGTGGACCAGTTTTAGCCTATGAGAAACCACAGACGGTTGCATTTCCGACATACCCCTGTTCCTGCGTCAATGCATGAGTGAAAATCTCGATTGGCTTCCCCCATCTAAGCTATCAGTAATTTCTTTGCAACATAAAAATCCGGTTTCCTTCGTCTCGTCTAGCTAAAAGTAACGATAATACCGAGGATATAGCCCAGCCGGAATAAGCTCATAAGGCCGGTAAATAACTACAAGCGGAGATTGCTTGAGTTGCAAGGGCAGTGCGCAAAGGTTCCACTTATGCCGTACGGTTAAACTCATCGAAGACCCAGAGTTGAGTCGAGGCAAAAACAGAAGCAGAGTCTTAGGTCCCCAAACAAATTTCGTGGATACTGTTGTTGTTCCATCGAGTTTTGCCATCACTATCTTTTCTTGCTCTACAGTTCAATCAATCAACAACTTGTCAAGATGCGCATTTCTCTTCTGCAGCCCTTGGTGCTGGCTCAACTTTTTAGTCTCGGTCTTGCGCAGGCACAGACACCTGATTCGACAGAGCCAGTAACTACTGCCGAGAGCATCTCAATTGCTCCCACGTCGTCGCCAGTTGACAGTGATAACGGTGGCGGCGCAACAGAGACTGGATCTGGATCCGGATCAGGAGGAGGATCATCGACGAGGTACAACTCATCACAAGGACCTCCAGATGTCCATCTCAAAGTCCCTGAGCTCTCCGTTGGCCGCATTGAGCTCGACGTCGACAACCTCCATGCCGACATCAACCTCAACGCAGATATTGCGAAGCTTGTCCAGCTCAACGCTGGCATCCAAATCGGTATTGAGAAAGTTAACATCACCATTGCCGACGTCGAGGCAGAGCTGGAGCTTGTTGTCAGGCTAGGTCACTTGGTAGAGATTGTCAACCGCACTCTATCCTCACTTGATCTCAACCCTGCCCTGATCAACCTCCTAGACTCAGTCGGCGACATTGTCGAAGGTGTCGTCGGTGTCGTTGACGGTCTTCTCGGATCCATCACCCAGGGAGACACAAAGCTGAATTTCCTCATCGACAACCTCGGCAACATCGTTCAACAGGTCACCAAAGCTGGCGGCGATGCTGTCAGCTCAATCATCGGCGACTACAAGCAGAACATGACCTTTACGGGTGAAGAGAAAACTTTGCAGAATGGACTTACACAGAAGACGTACGAGTATTCGGAGCTCAGTGCGCTGGTCAATATTGTGTTCAACAAAGCTGGCCAGATTGTGCAGGCCATGGTTGTGAAGGGCGGTGGCTCGGGAGGTGGCGGTTCTACGCCTACTGGTACTGCTACAGCATCATCAACAGCTTCAGCAACCGGAACGTCTGCTGCCGGCGCAACCACGACTGCTTCAACTACCTAGCGGTGGAGAGGAGGATGTAGAGAAGATGGATGAAATGTACAGCATCCTGATCCCATACTCAATATATAATAACTATATCCGTATTTGCTTTTCCGTTTTTCGATGTCGACTGAGCAATCAAGTATCCAATCTATCCAGCAATGCTTGGCCAGAAATCATGCGCCAAGATCGATATTATGCCTCAGAGGCAAGAAAGGTTTATCCGAAGCAGAAAGCCTATGATATTATGCAGACCCCATCATGTTGGCGAAAGGTCTCCTATCCACAGTCAAACTTTCTTGTTTACACTCCGAACAAATGCAATGACCCGGATATTGTTTCGAGCTAAATAAAATTCTTCTTATATTTGAAGTGAAGTATGGAGGAAGCTTTCGCCAGTATTGGAGATATCGGTAATTGGCTGATGCATATACCGCGATAAACAGGGCTCAACTGAACCGGTGCTATTGCCATTTTTCAGAAAGAACAATAGTGTCCAAGTGATGAAATGGAACAGCCTGTGGATTCTATTCGTGATATATCCGCTGCGTACGGTTTAGTACAAATTCGAGCGCCTGAAGTATGTGGGAACCAAGTTGAAGGTTTCATAACTCTTCAATGTTTGTTGACACTAGGTGACTCCGGCGTGGCCCAATCAATGATTTGCAACCCGATGGCAGTGTATCTTGGTAATATGAACTAACTCCTCTTCCCTCCTCCCTTCGGCGACATGTACATCCCACTGAAACTGTAGAGCCCCTCACGTTTCCCGGGACCGCGGGATACTGTCATTTGTGCTAAGGGAATTCTGGTGGTACGCGATATGATGGCGTCTATTTTAAAAGGATGTGATCACTGAAATGAAGCAAACACGAGCTTCTGATGTCTTCGGTTCTCTTGCTTTTACGCCTTAAGTCATGTTGCCTTTGAATAAAGTCAGTGGGTCCCCTGTCAGATCCCACCAATCGTCTTGGCAAAGGAAGGGTTGTCTGGTCAGTCTTGACGAGAGAATAGATCTATCTCGCGTAAAATAAATTGGGTGCTATGACGCGCTCCTAACCAACAAAAAGGGCGTGACTGGGCTGGCGTAGGGTTGGCCATAGACTTTTATTAGGTGTGCTGAATTACTAATTATAAAATAAGCCTAAAGCTTTGGTTAACGTGCTGAATCACATGAACCCTACCCTACACAAATTCTGCCTACTTTCTTGCTTGAAACACTGGATTATTGGCTTGTTTTATCTTGCTTACTGAAGTATACATATTGTTTTAAACTCAACATCTGGGCATTCCATGACTGTTGTTGATTCGTCAAGGGTTTGTGATTTATTCTTCAGCTGCTTTAATCCTATAGGCATTGCACAGTTACTGGAAAAGACTGTACAAATTTGATGAGCATCGCGGACTGGGCCGTTCAAATAATGATATGTTATTGGTCCGTAAAATCTGCCGGTATTACGGATCTAGGAACTACGCACCGGCTGATAAGAGGTGCCTGGGCCCCATTCTTTCGGCGGCGTGGCGGCTAACTCGCGGCAATGAAAATTAATTCAGATGCGCGAAAGTTGAGCACATACAATGAAGGGATACCAGAGCAATCACAACAACAGATTTTCGGGAGTCTAGTAACCCTTGGCTTGGAACAAAATACACTTCGATTTTATTATCTATGCTAAGATTGCCATTGATCAACATATTTATCATATAGGTGCTTTATCGACATGGCAACTGTAAAAAGTCCATGAGTTAGTTCTCAGAGAGATACTGGTATACGGTTCAAATAATGAGAAACAATAGTTACTTAAGCTACGAGATAATCAACTATTCAAACCTCAAATAGTCGACGTACTTGGATCCTCTGACGAGGAAAATGTACTAATTGCAGTGGATTGGCAGTCGAAAGTTTAGGAAATGGACTGGTAAGAGAAATAGTACTAAAACCGAAGTGTCACATTTCACAAGCCAGCTTCTAAGTGAACATTGTAAGCCTCCCACAGCCATATAGAGAAACAAATGAAAAACGTTGTACTACATCGATATTGGTAATCTATCTCCGAGCCAACCTGTGTGTACGTACATGACAAGGTCAGGGCTATACCGGCACGAAGTACGGCAGACAAAACCCGAGAATTCCACTCTGACGATCGTTTGGAACGGTCTCAACGTCCTGTTTGATCCTGATTTCACCATGCCAGTACAGGAAGGACTTGTGCCAAGCCGGTAAGAGATAGAATAGATGAAAATTATGGTTCTCATCCTGTTGCATATCACTATCCACTGCGGAAACAAATCTGCTGGGGCTAGAACCCTTAGGGGTTTCTAGCGGACATTCGGTGCCCATGAGCTAAGTAGACGCGGTTTCCACCATCTACACAATTTGGTGGGAGAAGGAGTCATAGGCCATAAAGCACGGCCACGGTGGAACAACTAACAAATACTAGTGAACAGACAGTAGCGGTGATCCGTGAGAGGAACGGATCCACAAACGGCCATTCATCTACTCTGGGAAGGCCTCCCGCTTTGTTGAGACGAACTTATAGATTAACATCCACCCGAACAGCTGGTAGTCTTGTCTCCAGACTCGATTCGAAGGGATCACCGACTATTTCATCATTTACACAGGGGCCAAGCGCGGCCCGTCCCCGCCACTTCGAACATAGAGCGGTCTGTTTCCGTTGCAGAATCATTCTTGTTGAAAAAGAGATTGTTATCTGATGGCTATCAATGTCCACGACCCCATAGAACTGCCGAAGGCGCCTCAAAATGTGGACTCTTTGTAGATTTATTCGCAGATTTGTTTGGTCTTCGCTGTTGAGCGCAACAAGCTGGCGAAAACCAGTGAAACATAGGGCTGACATTGTTCTTCCTGCTGAGAGCCTGAGACAGAAGTATGAAACATTGTCGGCAAATTGTCTGGAAGTAGATAAGCCTTCAGATCACCATCAGCCCTGCACGGATCATCGATTGTGCTTTTAATATCTACAGCTCGCACGGATCAGGACAAATTTGTTTCAAAGAGAGGATCGTCAAACCAATCCGCGGTGGATTCTCGGAGCATTCTAACAGATCGGGATATGTCAAGCCGAACCAACTGACTGGGCCTCTGATGTAATATAACCGACACGTGTCGGGGGGGTAGCAGCACAGCTTAGTTTCATTTTCGACTCACCAGTGGCTGATATTGATAACACTGAGTTAGTGGTGGAATGGGCACTAATCAGTTTAAACCTGAGAGGATATCGACTAATGATTCTTTTCTGGAGCCAGAAAGTTCCAAAATGACTGCTTCTGCAAATTAAAAGGTGTTATTGTCGACTGTCAACTCGGTACGTGAAGCTAACTTTGAATAAATTCGGCGTACTATTCTGAGCATGACTCGATAGTTCGAGCTAAAAAGATACGCTTTGATGATGATCCACACATCCACGGGAATCGAGGCTAAATGTGTGTTCCGAAGGTCGTAATTGGTCAATTCACAGCTGTGGAATCGTCATCTGGCTGATGATTTTCGTAACTACTGCATTCCATCTATCCCGAAGTGAGCAAGGTTTGGAGTGTCTCCCAATGAACTCAGGGCCCAACCTTCAGCCCATGCGCAGATCTAACGGCTAGCCCGGGACTAGGGCGTTTTGTCATGGAGACCATTGGCCGAATCCTCGGAGGCTTGGAAAGTTGCATGATTCTTCTGCGGGGAGGATGGGTCCGTTCCCATGTAGAGAGGTTGAAGATTACAGGAGCTGGTCTGGTGGGAATTTGGACACCACTTGGTGGCCCGAGCCGCCCAACACGTGAATTTAGCAGATAAACAAGATCCCTACGATCTGTCATATTTGAACCTTGACAATTCCCATCATCATCACGATGCCAATTATCATCTAAAGAATGCATCTGTCGTGGCTGTTGGTGGCGTGGGCCTGTCTCGTCGGACGGGCGCTGAGCATCGATGTCTCAGCCTTTCTCGCTCAAATTCCCGAGTGCGCGGTAAGCATTGGCGATGAACTTGTGCCCCGAAATGCCTTGCTAACAATGGGATCTTAGGGGAGCTGCTTGCTGGAACTTGCAGCGACCTCATCTTGCGGAATCGACGTCGAATGTCTCTGTGCCGACCCTAAACTCCAGACGGATGCCGCCAGTTGCGTACAGAGCAAATGCTTGCCTAGGGAAGCAATGTGTACGTTCTGACCGCAGTATCCGAGTTGATCCCTGTATGCTGACCGATACGCAGACGCACTGAACGTTACTTCAGTGGCTTGCGACTTTCCTGTCCGTGACCAACACGTGAAGTTCGACATCCTCGCTATCGTGTTGGTCTCAGTTACTGGTGTCGTCGTTGCTCTTCGACTGTTCCAGAAGTTGAAGTTCGAAAGGTCTCTGCGCTTGGAGGATTACCTCATTGTCATCTGCTTTGTAAGTGACCCTTCCCTGCCTTTACTCTTGGAAAGTGCTCAAGTCCCTAACATGTCTCATCAGATTACCTGTTTAGGAAATACCGTTAGCTGCGTCTTCGGTCGTGAGTAAAAGCCAACCGACGCCACCCGATACGAATACTTACGAATGACAACAGTTTCCGGAAATGGCTTCGGCACCGATGCTTGGCGAAACAGTCCATACACGATCACCCAATATCTCCGCGTTAGTGCCTCATCCTTTACCGAAAAGGAAGCATCCTGACAGTATTTAGTACATCTATATCGGCCAAACATTCTACGCGACCGATGTATTCTTGACCAAGATCTGTGTCTTGCTCTTTTACCTCCGAATCTTTCCCGTCCGTTCGGTACAAATGGTTATATGGGGAACGATTGGCGTCGCGACTCTCAGTATGGTCCTTTTCATCGTCTTGGCTATCGCTCAATGCCAACCGATCAGCTACTTCTGGACTGGATGGGATAAACTCCATGAAGGGCATTGCATCGGAACTAACCCATTGGCATGGGCAATCGCCGCGGTATCAATAATCATGGACTTTTGGGTGCTTGCAATCCCAGTTTTCCAATTGCTGCGCCTTCAGATGAAGTGGCAGAGAAAGCTCGCAGTGGCTTTGATGTTCCTCGTTGGCACTTTGTTAGTTTGCTTCATTTCCATTGGATACCAGTGGCTAACCATCTCCCAGCGTCAGTGTTGTCAGCATCATCAGACTTCAGTTTCTCATCGCCTTTGGCAAATCAAGTAACCCAACTTGTGAGTTTTTATTTTGTCCTTTACAGCCGCCCGACACTAACCTCGCTCTAGGGGACTTTTTCAACACATGTTACTGGTCAGTGATCGAAATCAACGTCGCTATCTGGTGTGCCTGCATGCCTGATCTACGACTTCTACTCGTGAAGTCCTTCCCGAGACTCAACAGCGCCAACAACTCCTCACCTTCGTATCAAAGGAGCGGTGCATCATCGAGAAAACATAATAACTCAGCCACTGCCAGTTCGAATCGCACTGAGCATACAATTTACAAGGGAAATGGCCATCCTGATATTCAGGTGGACGCGTCATCAAGCACAGCTGAGCTGGTAGAGATGACAAGGTTCTTGAATGATAATCCTAGTAGACATTTAGTATAGAGTGATACCCCAGAATATACGTTTTATTTTTCTCTTTTGTCACTTTGACACTCTCATCTCAGACCTGTACCTAGTCGTAGAGTCAATACCGATCTTGACTGCCACTTAGCAATATCTAGCTCCCTATACACCACTTACTCTTGGTAAACCTGAGCAGGTGTGGTCTTTTTGGTTCAGCAGTTACCTATTGCTGACTGTGTCTGGCCTTAGGCTCAGATATACCGCTCAACCCACTGACAATAGGTCGAGGCTGTCACTCTGTCATATCTTACTCAGACCACGGCTGACATCTTGATTCCATCCTTTCATATATGAATCCTTGCGGAAAGATTTCGGGGACTATTTAATATAAAAGCACTGCCAAGATAAAGCTCAATACTCAAGCAGCTTCACCTCGCAACAGATACATCTCGACATGAATGCCCCTGAGTCCAATAATCCATTTGTGCCTAAGCAAGCCCTCGAGCCTACCGCGGCCCTCTATGGTCAGCTAGTAGGCGATGGTATGGAACAACTCGCCACAGCATCAATTTCATGCATTGACCTATCCGGTTCATCCGAAGCCGTCGTCCACGACATCGGTTGTGGCCTTGGCGCAGCCACCGCAGCTGTTACAGCAGCTTGCAATGGCAAAAGCATCAGCATTACTGGAAGTGACATCGATGATAATGTGCTAGATCTTTATCGTCAGGAGGTCTCCAAGAACAGCTGGCCAGCTGACATTGTGAAGGCGGATGCTACGTCTCTTAGTTTTGCGGATGAAACATTTACTCACACCATCGGTAACGCGTTGCTGTTCGTGCTTCCAAATAACGGCATAGACGCGATGAAAGAAATTTATCGCACTTTGAAACCAAACGGTGTCGTGATCGTCAACTCATGGGCATACGTCCCAACTCTCCCCGCCATCATCGCTGCTTGCGAAAGGACCCGGCCCGCTGGGACGCCGCTTCCACGTCAACACTTGGAGAAATGGCAAGATGAGGAATTTCTGCGCAGTATAGTCATCCAAGGTGGCTTTTCACCTAATAAGATCACGCTCGAGCGGAAGAACATTTTGGTAACGATTGGTGAGCTCAAGCACTTTGCAACAATGCTTTGGAGCTTTATTGGTGGGACTTCAAGTGTGGGTTGGTTGGATTCGGATGAAGAAAGCTGGGACGTTGCAGTAGACACGGTTGCCGAGGCTTTGACCCAGACTGAAGGATTTGAGAAGCTGGAAGATGGGAAGTATAAGATTATGTTCAAAGCGCATATTGCAATTGCCAACAAGTAAAGGTCGGATATTGAGTCTGGCTCTAGACCAACAGCAGAGTCCTGACACAGCTTTAACAGTACCAGGTCATCACCAAATTGAATGGCAGTATACACTCTTTCAAGTCATTAGATCTTATATTATACATTCCTTATATGTGAACTCGTGACATCATTAAACCTTGTCGGCGGAGCGGTCCTTAGTAAAGCCACCAGTATCCCTACGAATCTCCTCCTTGCCCTGGGTACCGCCTCGACCACCGGGCTTTCCGGTGACTGAGTTGGGAATATCGTGTCCTGTAGCGCTGATGACCTCTCCAACGCCGGACTCTCGGCCCTCGCTCTCATTGATAGCATTGTCTGCTGCACCAGCGAGCGAAGTAGCGCCAAGACCGCCTGCGGCCTCACCGTCGCGCTGATGGGGGTTGGGAACGGAGGGGATAGTGTTCATCTTGCCAGCATCACCAGGAACTAGAGGCACCAATTAGCAATCGAACGTGGCGGAAGTAGAGGGAGCGTGGAGAGACTTACTGGATGTGCCATCCTTGGCCATATCGAAGAGATCTCCGCCTTGCTTAGCACCAGACATGATGAATTAGTTTATATTGAGTGTGACTGGGGATATAGAACCGTGTCGCGTGACTGTTTATTTAGAGAAGAAGGAACCAAAAGTCTAGAATGGTGTGGGAGAATTGTATTTATGTTAATGATGCTATCAGGGTCCTTCTAATGATGTCATGAGCTTCATTGCTCGTGTCTTAGATGGAGGCTTGGTAGTGACGTCAAAAATTCTCATCACTGACGCATTGATTTCGAAACAACCCACTTATCACGATCGTGATGTGAGATAATCAACTCCAATTAACTATGAATCTGTCTTTATGCGACACGAAGAAAAAAAGTAAACCTAGTGATGGACTGGCCGTGTTAAGCAGGTTCATATTCAAGCGCCCGATCTAGCGAGAAGCTTTTCAAGCTCGTCCTTCCAAAGCTCAGCCTTGATATAACTATCATGTCCAGTTGTCTCATTGCTTGCAGGTAGAATAATCGCCCGACCATACCCAGGCGTCATGTCATTCACAACACCGTCTGCGAGAAATCCCAGCTCGACCGGATTCATCCAATCGTCTGCAGTGTTAACGGCCGTCAGAGGAACTTTGATCTTCTTGAGTCCAGCCTTTGGGTTATATGTCTGCGACGAGTTCCAAGCGAATAGCTGATCATTGGCATCAAACTCTCCGAGCCGCGGGATGATGCCTTGGTCAACATACTCATCCATTGCTTGGCGTGTGGGGAAGCCGCGCTGCCAGTAAGCAGGAGACGAGAGCATGGTCAGTTGGATCATCAGCGAGCCGCCAAGGCTAGCGACGGGTTGTTCTGTGTAATCGCCACCTTTCCAAGCCGGATCAAGGGTGATGAGCTCGGTGATGAACTTTCTGAAAAGCCGGTTGTGTCCGGCGACTTCAACAGGGGACGAAGAAATGGGCATTAAGGCATCAGAAAATCCGGGGTGCCTCGCGCCCATCATCCAAACAAGCATCCCGCCCTTGAAAACACCGAGCGTTAAGCGCGTGCGATTTAGTCCGAAATGTTCGGTCAACAAAAGATGATCCGCACGAACGATATCAGGATACTGGTATTTGGGGAACGAAGCGCGTAGGTCAGTGTTGCTAGGCTTACTCGAGTTTCCGTGGCCAATGGCATCGCGCATAATGATGAAATAATCATTAGCATCGAGTAGCTGGTCTTTATTGAACAGAACAGCGCCGAATTCGTCGCTGAGGAACTGTTCGCCAGAGAGAGTCGTGGAGTGTAAGAGTACGACAGCATTATTGGAGCCGTCCTTGTTGACTTTGAGCTTACCGAGAGTTTGGTAGTGGATCTCGAGGTTGTTGAGGCTTTCGCCTGTATCAAAAGTGAAGTTTGCGATGTTAAAGAAGCCGTGTTTTGGCTCGGGCCAGGATATTTTTGCGTCCTCGGCCTTGGCGAGCAGCACTAAGAAGGGTAGGGAGACAAGGGTAGTGGTTGAGAATTTCATCTTTCCTGTTGGTTAAGATTGAGGTCGAGATCTTGAAGCAGCAGTTAAAGTGATGAAATATAAGTAATGGATGGTGAGTAAAATATACTTCCCGGCAGAATCACATTGGACTTGTATACATGTTCTCTTGTTCTTGTTTTGGGAGACTCAATCTCTTTCAGATCGAAGACTTTACACTGTAAGACTGGTATATGCAGCCTGCTCACTTCTTGATGAATGCGAGCTGCTCACATTTAGACTAAGCGAGTGCGATTCCACGCTAGACCCCGATGAGATGGAACCAGTCAAGAACTTTCAAACTGTCTGGAAGCGGCAAAGAGTGGGACTGCATCCTTCGCAACTCCGTAGGGCTGTAGCATCGATCCCCATGGTCCGTAGGAAGGATGATGCAGTTCGATGACGAGGACGAGGAGGCTTAGATTTATGGTTAAGTTTATGACGACCACACTTCTTCTTTACGAGGTTTTTATGTCGTGTGTTTTCAATCTGACGCCTTCATTCATCCAAGCAAAAGCATAGGGTAACCCAGACGCAACTACGACAAAGCTGAGTCAAAGGACAATTATGTCCGTTGTGAGTTTCGCGCATGAGGACGTTCTCAAAAGCAGGCGGTGATAAATAGAATAGAATAAGAAGTATGATATGGGACAGGAACGACAACAGGAAGAAGAGCTAAAAGCAAGTATGACAATTGTTTTCTCGAGTGTGATCCTAACCCCAAAGCAAAATCTTCCTGAATGTAATTTTCCTACTTTGCGTATTCACATTCGCAGATATTACTCGAAGTTCCTTCACCACAAGCAATTCAGAATCAATCTTGTGAGATATCAAGGTAGTTATGATCTTGGCTTGATGTCGGATGAGGAGGCTGTGCGAATGGAGGCCTGAACATGATCCTTGATCCACTATCCTAAATCTTTGCTGACATGCATGACTCATCTTCAACATGAGTCATCAATGGCTACTTTAAAAGATATGTTGGCGGTATTGTCTATCAACAAAGTATATGTTTCCAAAGGAAAAAAACAATACCGCAACTATGTGTATGCATGACCACCAAGATAGCGCGGCGCCAGATCCGCTGCTGGACCACACAGAACCGTTTCCTTGGCACTTAGGCGTTTACGACGCTCATAACCACATCGGCGAACGTATCCATTCACTTTCTAATCTACCTAACATGAAATCCCGTGCGCTGGCAATCATGGCTACAAGAACGCAGGACCAACCTCTTGTAGAAACAATTGTGAAGGAGCATGGTGTCAAGAGTCCGGCTTGCTTTTCGCAAGACAGAACCACTGTTGTGGCTGGTTATGGAAGACATCCGTGGTTTTCGCATCAACTTTACGATGATTCAGTAGAGAATCCTACTTATGTACCGTCTGATGATATTGAAGCTTCAAAAGGCAGACACTACAAAGCGGTGCTTTCACCAGCCCCCGACGACCCAGCTTGGTGGCGTGACCAACCGGTACCCATCGCCCTTTCAAGATTCATAGATGCAACACGGACAAGGCTTGTTGAAGACCCATTCGCCATGGTCGGCGAGATTGGTCTTGATAAGCCCTTTCGACTACCAATGCAGTGGCCCGACCCAAAGCCTACTAGAGATACCGCACGTACAGAAGGGGGACGCGAAAGGAGACCACTAAGCCCATACCGTATCAGCATTCCACATCAGAAAGTTGTGTTCATGGCACATATGAAGCTGGCTGGAGAACTTGGAAGAGCTGTTAGCGTGCATGGTGTCCAGGTACATGGCCTTTTGTACGACGCCTTAACGGAGTGCTGGAAAGGGCACGAAATAAAGGGTCGTCGGTTAAGGGATAAAGAGAAGCGCGAGAACGCTAAAACGGCCGAGTTCGAGGAACAGGCCCCGAAACCATTTCCTCCTCGAATCTGTCTACATTCCTTCAGTGGTAAATCAGACGCTGTCAAGCAATACCTCAAGCCGTCAATACCTGTCAAGGTCTTCTTCTCATTCTCCAAGACAAATAACCTGGGTACGGAGGGAGCAAAAGACAAAACTGAAGATGCTGTGAAGGCAGTGCCTGATAACCGGATTTTGATCGAGAGTGACCTCCATACAGCGGGAGAAAGGATGGATAATGAGCTTGAGGAGATGTATCGTGCGATCTGTGGGTTCAAAGGATGGAAGTTGGAAGATGGCGTGGCTCAAATAGCGGAAAATTACAATGAGTTTGTGTTTGGATAGATAGATCTTAGGGTCGCGGTTTATATGGATGCAATGTGGCTATGGTTATGCACTTGTGATTATTTATTACGAATAGCTGTCTGATTACTTCTCGACTGTCACCGTCTGGCTCTTCTTTTGCTCAACTAGATACGTTCCAAGTATCTCCATCAGAAACCGTTCTCGATGCAGAAGGTGCCTTGGACCGTGCTTCTTCAAAAACGTTAATGCAAGACTCAGAACAGTAGGGTGGTGCTCCTCTGCTATGGCCAAGATACCGTCAACACTGATCTGTGCACTCATATCTCCCGTATTGACAAACAAATGCCTGAAATGCTTGTTCATTACTAGACGAAGAGAGAACTGTTCAAACAGATCATGTTTGACAAAGAGTTCCAAAACCTCTCGAAGACTAGGCGGGCCTTCAAAGATATGGCCCAAATCAACACCACCGCCGTCTTGGATAACATGTCGAAGTTGGGATGTCGACTCAAGTGACTCAATGATGATATCCAGATTCATCAAAGGCACCTTCGAGATATAAGGGCGGTCATATCCAACTCTATGCCGCCACCATATATTGCAGAAAATGGAGGACACAATGACCGGGATGAGGATTATATATCCCCACCACCTCTCAGCTGTTAGCATAGACCCAACACCACCGAGAATATTTGACGCTCCATTAATGACGAAGAAGACCTGAACATTGAAACACCTTTGTTTGAGTACGCGAAGCGCTGGGGCACCTTGTAGTTCTTTCCGTGCTACCGCGATGTGGGTGTGCATCTTGGAAACTACCATTGTGGCCCAGACAGCACTCATGAGACCGAAGAGAGCAATGGGTGCATTACCAAGGTATCCGGAGAGGATATTGCTAGCGAACCAAACCTTACGATTGGCACCGCCAATAGCCATGAATGTACCGATGCTGATGAGCATGGCGCCTCCGCCCATCAACAAGTCCATAAGCCAACGGTTGATCCTTTCGATCCTTAACTCGCGCGTCGTAATCTCGATAAGCACATCCCGACTCAACGACTCCGCTTCGGCCTTGAGGATTTCTCGCTGGTGCTTCAAAAACTTGATATTCCGCCAAGCCTTTTTTGAGTCACAAAAGGCACATATCGATAGAACAAAGGCTGAGCACCCTCCTATGGCCATGAAAACAATGGCGTAGATAGGTACGGGGACTTCGTTCCACACGTTTGCAGCAAAATCGCCTGCATTGGCGAGTTCGAGGAAGCCGACGGCGGCGAAAAGGTTATTTCGTAGACGATTATCGTCGATGCAAGACCACCCGGATCTGCCCTTCGAGAGTGTGATTGTTGAGGGACCTGGAATTGATAGAGTTGATGAGATCTGAGGCTCTGCTGTTGCAGAAGGGGTTGTTGTGAGGTTTTTCATTGTCGTTGGGACAGGGGTGTTGGAAATCAAGCTTGGCAGACTAACACCAGACTCTACAGCGTATTCCGCCAGACTTCTGTCGATTGATTTCATTTGAGATACAAGTGAAAAGAGTGATGTAAAACGTAGACTTATGGAACTTGACCACGAAAAAAGACAGATTTATCCGCACATCGAGTTGTCAAGCAAGAGAATAGCTATAACAAGTCACGCAATCAGGTTGATTGGAGTGGTAGGTCACTACCAACGTTCTAACTGGGAAGGAAACGACCTTTTGATAAGGAGAAAAAGAGTCAAAAAGGAGAAGAACTTGGCAATACAAATCTGGTGACATGGGCTCGGCCGTACCGAAACCGTCTCAGAAGTCCGTGGGTCAATCTCCACTTCCGGGGCCGTTGCAGCCGGACGCTGGCGTACCCAGATCCCGCGAGGCGCAGCACCCTGTCTTCAGCAGTAGGGCTGTATAGAAATATGTGCCACTCATACAAATTAACATTGTCACTGCTTCTTCACTTCTTTGACTCTCAGAAATATCCCAATCATATCTTTTTACTTTGAGAAAAAAAGAGCAACAAATTCAGAAAAAGAGACATTTTTGGACAAGATCTGCTACTTGGCACAGTGGAGAATACGGCACCATAAGCCGAAGGCCACGCAAGCCTTGGCGAAAGACTTTGCCAACTGAGCAGGTTAATAAGATTATCACCCAGAAAGAGACAAGATTAAAGACTCAAAGACGGATGATGCCATAAGCCGAATAAAACATTGCCGCCAGCTGTCTCAAAGTGGCTTTGTAAGCTAAATTTAGACAGTTATATATCAACCTGTGTATAAATACGAGACAGCCAATTAGCTTACTCGACATGCCAAGACTCAACATGTCAAGAATGCTTCACCTTTTTTCTCGGCAGAGCAGAATATTAACTAGTACGCCCCACGACGATGAGCGTACTTGGGCCCCTTGACGAACTTGGCAGGTTCTCGGCCAGTCTGCACAGGCACGCCCGCCTTCAAGCTAAAACCCTCGATGTTTGCACTCTTTTCCAACGACCAAAGTCCGATGCCGATCCAGTTATCACCATGGTAATTGAATACTCCTTCTGGCACGGGGAATACCGATTGCGGGCCGACATTACTCACGTATCGGCCATATTGGAATCCGTTGACGTACAGGAAAGCACGGTAAGAGCCGGTACTTGCTGTGTTGTTCTTGAATTCGAAGGACAAAGGGATGTCGAATTTGTCGCTTGGGAGATCAAGCTTGAGGTTGGCGGTATAGAATGCAACGCCTGGTTTTGAAATGCCCTTGAATGGCGAGCCGGACCTGAACTTGTCTAAAGGAGGTGACGGAAGGTGATAACCTTGTCGCTCGAAGAAAAGCCCTCCCTCGTTTCGAGGACCGCGGAATTTGTCCTTGTAGTCCTCTCCTCCGAGGTTACCTGTAATCTTCCACTTGGATACCTTGATCTCCTTTCCAGAAGTTGACTGAATAGACCAGTCAATGATACCCCGAGGCTGCTTTCCTTCTTCTTGACCAGGCACCCAATTTCCATTGAGACCCATATTATCCACAATGACAGTAAGGATGTGTTTCTTGCCCTTTTGAGTCTTAGGAAGTTCATACGTCGACGTATCGTTATTACCAGGCCCTGAACCAGCAACCGACCCAAGGAATTTGTCGTCTAGCCATACTGAACTTCCGTACGACCGGCCGCCGAAAGTCCACACTTTGAACTTGGACTCTGACCCATCAGCTGTAAAGTGTCCGCGGAATAGGAGCGCTCCAGAATGGAAGCCGTAGTCGCCGCCGTATAGTGAAACGGAATTGTTCAGCGGCCACTTTGAATTGAATGTTTTCTTTAGACTGGCTACGGGCCACTTGGCATCATCGTAGCCTTTCTTCACTTCAGGAAGTGAATCAATATACTTCCAATCCAATGATTCGAGATTGGAGATCTTGACATCGGGCAATGCGACAACTGGGTTGGTAAGCCAATTGCCGAGTTTTGACTTTGTATGCCGCATGTCCTTTCCGTTGATCAAAAGTCGTGAGGTTCCCTTTGGCGCGCCGATGATTTCCAAGGGTGCTGTGGCGTTGAAGTCGGCTTGGATGTGAAGTTTTGATCCCTTGACAGTGACAGAGCGAATCAAATGTGCGCCGTTAATTATCACAGCTTCTGGGTTCATGATAGAAGAACCAAATGCAGCATTGTGGCCTTTTGTTGGAATAGTAGGGACCCAATAATTATACGCAGCATTGCGGTCTGGACACATTAGCTTTTACAACGAGCGGTTGCGACGGCTATACTTACCCAATAAATAGATGTGAAGTGATCCAATCTGCACAACGCGGCGCTTAGAGCTAGTCTTAAACTGGAAGACGCTCGCGCCCTTCTTCTTCTCCATCTTGACAGCATCGCCCTCAACGAGCTTTGCTTCCAAGTCACCTTTGACAGCAACTTCGTGAAGTTCATCTGGCCCACCATACAGCACGAGAACAGTCTTATCACCAAGTTCCTTCCATGTAAACACCTCAGCAGTTGAGTACAAAATCGTGTACTTGCCAACAGGATAGTCGACTACGTGAATCTTTGAGTCGCGACGATGTAAGGAGAGCGATCCACCAAGTTGAGGAATTGTCAGCTCCCCAGCAGACGTTTTGAGCTTGAGTTTGTAAGACTCGGAACTGGTGGTCCGATAGTCTGCGTGCCGCACAACGTAGAATGCGTCGTCATGCTTCGTGGTCAAGGCTGTAACGGCGACTTTCTTGTTGGTGGTATATTTCGTGGTTGTGAAATTGCTCGCGGTTGCTATGGCGTAATGTGGCGAAACAGCCAGGAATTGACCTTGAAGCTTGATTTCGGAGTACTTCTCGCGAGTGATTGTCCGGTCCTCTTTAATAGCCTGATAAATTGTCAGAAACCTGTCAAAAAAGTCATTCTGAGTTTGGACTTGCAGCGCCGTAATCATAGGATGTGTATCCGTCAGAGTGACCAAGATTTCCCCAGTTAGTACCTCCCCATGTCTAAGTCGTCAGTCATGCCGGATAACGAGATAAGTGGGATAGTCCTTCCTACCATGTAGATGTTGAAGATCGTGACTCCTGCAGCGAGATTGTTCTTGTAGAAGACGCGGGCGAACTCGTGGTTAGTAAGCTCATAACATTTGTCGAAGCCAGTGCCTCCAGGAGGGTCAAAGGCACCTCCTTGGAACTAAAGGATGTCAAAGATGATCTTGAGTATCAAGGGGGGATTTACCTCGATAATTGAGTATGGGGTACTCGGGCTCTTATCTAGGTGCTCTGCATGCCATGTCGTTGGGAGACCATCCTTGGGCCATGTGTAAGGGTTCGTCTGGAAGGAATCAGTGATATGCAAAGAGGGCACTGAATTGAACTTACGCAATCGAAACCAACAGGATATCCATCGTGGCCCTAATTCATCAGCAACCAGATTGGTAAATTTAGAGCCGACGTACATAAATGTCGACAGCTCCAGGCCCCGTTCCAGGAGCACCAGTACCACCTTGCCAAGCATCGTTGTTGATAAGAGGAACAACAATACCAGCCTTACGGACTTGATCGTTGACATATTCCAGATAATCGTGGTTGGGAAAGGGTGTTCCCTCAGCAGCGCTGTACTCGTTCTCCGGCTGGTAAAGAATCACCGGCCCACTGTTGGTAATTTGTGCTTTTGCAATTATGGCGCCAACTTTCGCAACATAGCTTGAACACATTAGACGGATAACATTGAAAAGTAACTTTTAAACTTACTTGTCAGTCGCGGCAAGATAGTCCGTTGCGTTCGTCCTCAAGAATCCTTTGACCCTCTGTATCCACCCTGGGAATCCACCACCAGATACTTCAGCATTGATGTATGGTCCTGGTCTAGCAAGGAGATAAACTCCTGCCTTCTGTGCCGCATCTATAAATGGTTGCAGATCCAAGGCTCCCTCTGAGCGAAACTCCCCTGGTTTGCCCTCCAGAAGGGCCCAATCAACATAAAACGAAACCATGTTGAAACCCATGGCTTTGACCTTCTGGAAAAGGTCGAGATAAAGAGACGGCACAGGGAGACGAAAAGGGTGGACCTCTGCGGAGAACATAGTCACACGCTCGCCGTGGATGAAGAGAGAGTGTTCATCAAAGGTGACAATGTCTTGAAGAAGGTCACGCTTGTGGGCGTTATGAATTATGGAAGATGGGCGACCGCCGCGGGGTACAACGGTGGTGGCATGGCAGCTACCAACCACCGCGGCAGTAAAGAATATGTTGGACAGCTTCATAAGTATAGTATAGCGCTCAACATAACTGTGCAACACATCATGTCTACATCCTGTAGGGCTGTCCTTCTTATATAAATTCTAAGCGGACTTCCTTTTGCCCACATCGGCTCCTAGCCCGAGTATGCCGGTACATGCACCTCACATTGGTGGAGAAGTTCAAATCCGTTGATTCCATGCCGTCATAATCCTTGACGTCCAAGGATTTGAGCGAAGAGAGTTTTGTCTGCTTTCGATTTATCCAGTATGTTGACGAGGTGCAGGATTGAGGGGTTCGGGCGGTAGAATTGCCAAGCCTTGATTGGAGCTCTTATGGCAAAGGCATGCAGATCATGACAAAGTGAGGGGTTGAGATGAAGTGGAATGGTTCGAGTGACGACAGGGTCAAGGGGAAAGCATTGACTGCAGACTGTGTCGATGAAAACATCATCTGTCAATTTTACTTTGAACAAAACCGATTGACCATCGTGTGACGATTCTCTGCCTACGAGATGAGACTATTGGAAGCCATGAACTTAGAATATGTTAATTCTCAATTGACTATAATCTAATCTGTCCAGACTTCTATGAACTGTAAGCACTCATAAGTCTCTCATGCTCCTTCTTGGTAATAGGAATAACCGTTCCATGTCTTGGGCTAGAAGGAAGCTTATAATCAGCTGAAACCTTCCAGTCGGGCTTGTCTAAATCGGCTGTCTCGAGGGGCACATAGCCACGACCACCATACTCATCCACAAACAGATAGAACTTCTCGCCATGGGTATCATCAGCATTTGACTTGAAAGCAGTAGGCCCTTCAACAGCTTGCAGACCAGCGTCCGCACCAATGCATGTCGCTTGCACGGCCCACCCATCGACGTCGGCGAGCAAGGAAGATGACTTTTCTTGGATAATGTCTGTGCAACCACTGACAGATCCCTCATCCTTAGTGAAGCGGTAGAATGAATCACCAGACTTGAGGACAGTTGTATCAATACGCGATGTCTTACTATCCTGCCAAATCTCAGGCTCGGAGAAAGTGACGAAGTCGCGCGTGAGAGAGTACATCATGCGATGGTAAGAGTTGTCAGAGTGGTCCTCGGTGTTGTACAGGGAAGACGCCCAGAACACAACATAGGAATTCTTCTCGTCATCCCAGAACGCTTCAGGGGCCCAAGTGTTGCCAGCGTTGTCAGGAGAGACCTTGACATGTCGCTGCTCAGACCAGTTGACAAGGTCATTCGACTCCCAGATCTCGAGGTAAAGACTACCTTTACGGACTGCATCGCCCCAGGACGTACCGCTTCCGATAGAAAGATCCGTAGCGATAAGGAAGAACGTGTCGCCCTCAACAGAGCGAATGATGAAAGGGTCGCGCAAGCCCTTGGTACCTTTCGTCGAAGCCAAAACCGGCTTTCCACCATTGAGCTCCTGCCAGTCCAGGGCATTGTTGCCCTTGCTAGCAGCGAAATAGATCTTCTCGCCATCGAGCGAATTACCCGTGAAGTACGAAAAGGCATACGCTTCAAAAGGTTCAATCGCGGGTGCTTGACGAACGGATGCGTTGAACTCGCGCTCGTGGATTTCGCCATCTAGTTCGATAGACGCAACTAGGAGAACGTCTGTGTCGCTAGATTGACGCTTAACTAGGCCATCTCCGTTGATGATGTCGGGATCACTGCTTCGCCAGGTGACGGAGTGGCCGTTTGAGGTAGAAGGGAGATGCAGATGGCTACGGATGTTCTCGATATTGCGGACGGAAAGGGTCGACAAGGCTTCGTGGACTTGAGGCTGGGAAGTGACACCCAGCGCCAGTGACAAGAAAGCCAAGGAAAGGGATTGGAGGTGAGAGCGCATTATGAGGAAGGTCAACGACCCTGGAATGTACGGTAAAAGGTTTGAGGAGTTGGTTCACCTGTTCAATCCCTATGCCAGAGGCCAGCGCCTTTTATAGTACTACAATTAACCGACTCTTGGCTCATCTTCAGTCCCGCTATCGTCGGGTCTTCTATTAGCCTTCTACTATTCCTGCTTTACGCTATACTATCCTCTTGGCAAACTACACAGCCAAGGTCATTCACTTTCCTATACGACGTCATTCGGCAGTTATTCCCCCGGATCGACGTTTTCCATCTGCTCTGGGTAATGCACCCGCCCCCTGTCGATCTGGGGCCTTGATCTTCTCCGCACCCTTGCTGAATTGTCATTCGTGCGCAAAACAAGAGAATTAAGCAAGATTGAAATAGGGTTTTAAAAATGTCTCGCTCCGTACCAGAATGCGGGCGAATGGATACGAGGGATCATGTGCGCACGTTGATCGTCGCTGTTTAAACGAGGAAATGTTACGTTACAGGAAGTCTTTGCTTATTCTTTGAACCTCGGGAGTTGAGAAGTTTGTTACCCTGAAAAAACCACGTGTAAAATATGGAAACGCAATTCCTATAGAAGCGATACGGTTTTGATCTTTTGATTGCTGTTTCTCGGACAGATCTGATAAAAAAAAAGAACAAAAAAACAACTTCAAAGATATTTAATTTGAAATGGCGTCAAGATCTCCCAGCAGGAGGATACCAAACATGATGCGGTGAACAAGCTGAGCACGCTTGTCAGGATCAGGTATAACGACATAAAGATTCAAAAGAGGAAAATACTTAAGCGGAGCAAATACAAAAATATTTCTAATTCTAAACTGTAGAGAGGATCATCGATCTCTTATCAACAATGGGTGTGCCTCAGTGTTCAGCACCCACTTCATCCTACCATCACTCCTAACCTGAACATCTGAATCCTCCGCAAACATCAAATACAAATACTTTAATGTCTCAGCGAGCCAAAAGCTCTCCATCTTGTCGATATAGCCTCCACTTTTATCATCGAAGCTCTTCATAACACTTCTCAAACCAGTGTATCCGCCTTCAACCTTGGTCATTTTGTTTAAAGACCCAAACGCCTCCCATGCCATATCTTGCCACTTCTTATCACCAGTTGCACGGTACGCGTAGTACAAGCTCTCAATAGTCTCGGGGCGGAGGATGTATTCGGGGTTGGTGTGGTAAAAACCGCTCTTTTCGTAGAAGGATTGCCATTTCGGAGGAGGGGGTCGATTGGAGTTCTTTTTGGCTAGAGGGTTGTTGCCGTCGTCCACCCAGCGAAAGAGCTCGGGAGCGATACCTGCGGGAGTTTGACGGTAGGTTTCGAAATATGACTCGGATAGTTTGAGACCAAAATCAATGAAAGTTTGGTTCTGTAGGAGGAGACCTCCCAGAATCAAAGACCCGCCGCACACACTTGCCACTGTTGTTGTTAGACTGTATCCCAAGACGAGGAGAGTTAAACACTTACAATGGCTTGAGATTGGGATAAGTATGCTTCCACGCATCTCCCCGAGAAAAGTCAAATCGGGACGCGTAGAAGGTGAAGAAGCCAAATATTTCATCGACGACTCAGCAGCCTGGATCCAACTTTCACCATATTCAGCAAACTGAACAGGATCATACGCATACATCTTGATGAGGTACTCGTAGTAACTGTCAGAACCGCCACCCCAGCCTGCCTGATAATCACCAAAAAGACCGTTATCGAGCTTAACGTATGTGCCGATTAGACCAGGAAGTGTAAAAGGCTGGTTAGTTTTGGGATGGATAAGATGGTCCTGCGCGCGCTGTGCAAGGACAGCATAAGTTTTGTTTCCAGTCAAATCGCTTAAGCGTGTCCACTCAAGAACAAGTGTGCCGAAGCAGGTGATCGAGTTATCAATATTGCCGTAACGGTGAGGTATGGGATTAAAGATAATTTCGTCATCGGGAATGCCACTTGGTGTGTCAAATGCGATGCTCAGTCTGTCTGCAAGTGTCACAGCTGCTGTCAAGAGGTTGTTTCTTAGATGTGAGTCTTTGACGAGATGCTTGTGGGAGCCCGAAAGCAAGTCGTAAGCTTTACAAGATTTTGTTAGTAAGTAAGTTCCAACTATACTTTCTGTCTGATCATACCTGACAATAACCCTCCCAAGTAGCGGATGGTGGTTTCAAAGAGCGAAATAGGCTGGTCAGGTATTATGGTCGCAGTGAAGTCCGTTGAAGCGATCTGCTTGAGAATTTTATTCACAATGACAGCTTCGTCCATGAGGATAGCGGTGCTCAAACCGTCGACTGCTGTTGCACCCCAGCCATTTCTGCGAAGAAGTCAGCTCGTCTGTCAGTCAACAAAGGTTTCTCATAAATTTACCGATCGTCTTCGTAACCTTTACTGATGGGCAGAAGCGTGTCATGAGGCGCAGCGTACTTTTCATATTTGTCCCATGAAAAGCGGAAAGCATCGACAATGGCTGCAGCGCGCTGTGCATCTCCTGGTGTCTTTAACAAATTTGAAGAGTCCTCAACCTTTGACTGGCTAGGCTTGGACGATCCTCCTGGGAAGAGGAGAGATACCACGTGCCATGAGATGAACAAAGCTCCGAGCCAAAGAAAGACTCTTTGCAGGGTTTGTTTGTGGCTTGCCTTCATCGTCTCGATTCTGTCATCAACAAGGGATTTTGGAGAATGAATGAGATGATCGAGTCAAACAAACCTCTTTTTAAGAGGGGATAAGAGTCATTTGATTCATCGAAGAAGATAGTTTCCCCTGAACGTTGCTTATCGAAGACTGAGAAATTCTTTTTAGGGGTTGTTGGTTGATCCATGTAAAGCCACTGTAAATAGCGTCTTCGATTGAGGCTAGTGTGCTACTCGGCTGAGTGCTAGCGGCACAAGATTCCCTGTACTACTCCCCTGTATGCCTTAGACTATTGCCACGAGCTGAATGAATGCCCTGAAATAAGCCACTCGCAAGCTAAGATTATGCGCTAAGTGGAAAACAACATCAAAGTCTAGATCGAATCCAGGCTAGACTTTTGAATCTATCATTTTAGCTGTCAGGTACGGTCAATCTTTAATTATTGACTGTGGAATATTGACTCGACCAACGGCTGCGCCGCTTTTGTTTCCCGTTAGCAACAGCTTTTCTGACATTGTCAGCGGTTGGGGCTGGCTAGTTCAAACAACTTAAAGAGTTCTCTATTCCCGAGTTCCGACCTTTTCTCTCCCCTTCTTTTTCAACGTCGTCGTTCGTACACTCGTTTACTACTGACGCTACGTCCACTACTTTCGTTAATCTTCAGGATGCGTTTCATCTCTCTATGCACCATCCTCGGTGCAGCTTTGCTTCCTGTAGCTACCGCTGCCCCATGCAGGCCCAGCAAGCCCACTTCGATCTTGTCTGCCACCACCACAGCAGAGACCGAGACCGAGACTCTCTCGACTGCTACTGCTACTGCAACCGATTTCTACTCCACCGTCACCGCTGAGGCTACCAGCTCTCTTGAGACAAGTCTTACAGAGACTGCTACTTGGTCCGAGACTACAACCTTCGTATCTGACTACACCACCGAATACACGGCCACAACCGATGCTACATCCACTGAGGATGTCACCACCACTATTTCCGAAGCCCCCGGGCCAACAAACCTTATTCAGAACGGCGACTTCGAGGAGGATGCCGACGCAGACTGGAGCTTGAGAACCGGAGACATCAAGAACAACCACGATAGGGCCAACTCGGGCGACAAATATGTGTATGTACCATCTTGACCACTGCCTTTTAATGACTCACTTTAATTAACACGAATAGTCAATTCGAGATCGTCAACAATAGCGGTGTTGGAGGTAACAACCTCAACCAAACCATCAATGGCCTCGAGACGGATCGCCTCTACCGCATCTCCTACTCAGCTGCCGTCTTCGATGACCCCGAACTAGTCCTGGGTGCCAGCAGTTGTACCATAGATATTGTGGAGGACTACCAAGTGATATCATCACAGGCGCCAAATTACGCGGCCCTCGGGGAGTACAAGGAATTTTACCACGAGTTCACCCCTGTTAAGGAGGATGTTACAATCACGCTTCGACTTCGTTGCACTGGTTCCGACCGTGTTACCTTGGCCGTTGGTGTTGATGACGTCTCTCTCTACGATGTTGGTGTGGCACCGAAATAATTGACGTGAACATATTCACCTGATTCTTCACTTCTCCAGTCAGTCATTCAGATCCCACAGCGAGAGCTTCTGGACGAGCTGTGGGACTAGATCATCTGTGATTGTCCTCTATATACTACCTTTCGATAGAGGAGATTTGAGTAGAAATACTTACGTCGATTTAATACATACAAATTGTGGCAGGATGTGGCGAAAGAAGTTCAAATGACAATTACATCTGGGACTTTTCTTGCTTAGTTGTCGTCCTTCTCAAGACTCCTCTTCACTAATCCCCAGAACTGATATCTAACCGTCTTGCGTGGCAGCTTCATGGTATGCTTTGCACTTCATAGGAATAAGTATTACAAACACTGAAGCAAAAGAATGGACAAGTAGTTAAGCTTAAAGCATAAATGGACCACCTCGTAGAAGCACAACTTTCTTAGAACTTGCCGGACCACTACAGCGATCTTTCACGATCCCAAAATAAAGACAAAGCAGCATACCCATGAAACTTCGACCCCACCCGCTCAGCCCTACCATAAGCCAGCCACATCTACAGCTTTTGGCCAGCAGTACCAGGGATAACAGAAGCAACTCTCTTGGAGCCAAGGGCAGTGATCTTGTATGGAAGAGAGGCAACAGTAAGGGTACCTTTAGGAGCGGAGTTGACGGAACCACCAAGGTCAACATCGTCAACAACAGCGAAGCCCGTCTCCTTGGAGTCAGCGAAAAAGATGGCCCGCTCAACAGAATTTGCGAAAGCGGAGCTCTGAACAAGAACTTGGGCGCCCATACGGGTGTTGACCCCAGAAAGCAGAATTCCGTCCCAGTAGTTGTTCACGAGGTGCACGGTAGCGAACCGGACCAGTGGCTGACGGCTGTTGACATTCCTCCAGTAGTTGTTGGCGTAAGTGATGTGAAGCTTGCCCTTGTCCTCTGAGCCGTTATTATCGGAGTGGCCGATGAGGGAGGCTTTCCACTTTATCAGGTTAGTTGCAGTATATCATAGTTGAGCAGGGGCTGAACTTACGTGGTCGTGGAAGTAGGTGTTAGAAACAGTGATCCAATCAGCACCATGAGAAATGTCAAGAAGGCCATCGAGGTCGTCCTTGCCAGCACTCAAGTCACCGGACAGGTCACAGTGGTCGACCCAGACGTTGGTAGACTCATCGATACCAATAGCATCGCCGTTGGAGGCATCAACTTTTGCAATCTTGAGGTTTCTGAGAATAACGTTCTTTTGACGACGAACGTAGAACCCAACTCCAGTAAGTGCTGTATCGCGTCAGCAGAGATTTCACCGTTGGACCGAGGGCATGGTGAACTTACAGCTACCAGCTGCACCGATGATAGTCTTATCAGATGAAGGACGCACGGTATCGCTGCCAGTCAGCTTGCCTGAAATGATGATAGTCAGGGGTCCAGAGCGCTTGGCAGCCTCTTGAAGAGCGGCGACTGAGTTGACCGTAACGGTTTGACCCTTTACACCACCGGTGGTTCCTCCATTTTGAGTGCAGTACCCAACACTGCAGGGCTCAGCCGCTTGACGTTTAAATAGGGCCTCGCGAGTTTCCAGAGGAGAGCCAACTACCAAGGTAGCGAACAGGGTGCTTAGCACAGAGCCGAACTTCATCGTGCCTAGGACCCAGGTTCAGAGTAAAATAGAAGTCGAGGTGGTCGAATCTCTTAAGTGAAAGGTCGGTGAGCTTATTCGAGAACGGGCGGTCAAAAGCGTACTTTAGTCTGTTCGATTCAAAACTCAGATATCGAGAAAGGCCAGCCCTTCTTATAGAAATCCGTTTAAACTGCCAAAGCCAAAGATGCCATCGCAATACAACATCGCACAATGCTTCGTTACTAAATTGAGTCACGGGCTACGGAGGCCCTACTTGAATTACCACATCTGGCGAGAACATCACAATACTTCGAGATTCTAGTGAAGTGCAAAAGGGACGTTTGTAGGATGGTGCACTTTTTGTGAAACAAAGAAGCCCTGTATCGTGAAAGAATGCCACCCTTCAAGTTGTTTTCCAAGCATCCTGGTGTATCATTGGTGGAGTTGATATGAGTAAATGCCAGTGGTTGGTGGATAATTCTTGAGTAGTGACGATCTTCATTCACTACCGTATGCACTTCGGCATCAGTTCCTGGTCGCATAATGCCCCAGTCTGGGGTAACAGATGGGTCAACAACAGGTGAGGATTATTCCCGAACATGAAGGCAGATGATGACACCTCGGCGCATTCTTTCTGGGAAGGAGAAAGTCACTTGTATAATCGCTGAAATATGACAGAATGATGGATGATAAGGCCCTTGTTTGTCTCTCAGACTCGTCTGGTTTGCGTTCAAGGGCGCCGCTGACTTTGGGGCCCATCCAAGGCGGAGATATTGTAGCATGGCGAGGAACCCCAAGTTGCACCGTAGAACGTTATGCGATGGGGGTGACTTCGAGCCTGGTCCTCATGTGTAAAACCATCTTGGGCCATAGCACACATGTGTGGTAGTTACTGTGGGGAAACTGCTTTGTTTAGACCCTGGCAGCCTTTCTCAATATTTGGGGGTTTAGTGTCTGGTCGCCATCGTGTACCTGTGGGGGACTGCCAAGTGTGATCACTTTTACATACGGCTTGCTATATACTAGGTAACCAACTACTACGCATCCGCAATCACTATAGTCCCCCTCTCGGGAAACACACCAGGGTCCGGCTCAGAATCAAATTTCGTAGCTGAGATGTGTCTTTCACAATGTTGGAGGGACTCTGAGGGTAAAGAGGTGACAAACCTACAGCTGTGCCATCGAAACCACTGTTCACAACAAATTACATGCAGGGTAGCATGGGACCAATTAAGAAAATGGCTTTGAATGTCGATCAAGGCTGGGGAGTTTGTAAGTCTAGAGCATCGGGCTCAGGCTAGCCAATGATTCGAGTGTAAATCAGTCTGGGGTACGACCAAACTTTCGAATCCACGTGGGAATATTGTCATGAGCTGGGGAACTGCATCTTTAGTATTACGCAGGTTGGGAAAAGCAAGTTGGTCCAATTGTCTTCCAGAAAGAAAGCATGCCTAGCTTTGAATGGGTCATGGTCAGCTTTTTCAAGATTGTTAAGGTGATGCTTGATTATACTGCCAATCTCTGAGCCTCTATACTTCATACAGAGCTGGAAAAATATGTCTTCTGTGCTAGTGAATTGATCTTCTACAGGTTTGGGGGTGATGAATGTTACGCCCCAAAGTCTCTCTCCGAAAGAAGAATCTACAACGAGCCCTACAAATGCCTGCTGTAATAACGGCTCAAAGAGTCCATAAGAATAGCTTAGACTCACATGAGCATCTAAGCTTATGCTTAGCCGCATTGACGAGTTTATGAGTGAGGTTAATCTTAGTTGAGTTAAGCATTCTGGGGAGCCAGCAGCAAGGCACTTATACCTGTATTGATTGGTGGGAATTATGTCCACAAGCGGTCAAATACAACATCCACGAATCATACCTTTATAAAGTTTAAGACAAAGGCTCCCCGCCTTTTAAATCTCCCCCACCATAGCTTCGATTCTTCAAGGCTGAGCACAGACAGATATTTACCGACCCCAGGTTTTGCATCAAATACATGAGATGCCAAGAATTAGAAGTGAAGATTCGCGGGGTCACTGTACGATGATTCATGGAGACAGTTCCTCCGGCATGTCACTATGAGGCTAGTAGTAGTCGTACAGGGTTGATGGGAAGGTATCGTGAAATCTGCTGGCATTTCCTGGCCATTGGATCCATTGATTCCCCACAGCTTGCAGGTGTTGTCTGTCAGTCAATGCATATCTGGCTGATATGCTGACAGTCTTTAGTTTGGGTCGCTATAGACGACTCTTGGTGAGAATCGGATATATATATATATATATATCTATATAAGGACCAATCGCTCTTCTGTTAACCACCGTTTCCTATAGTATCTCGTTTCTCAACCTAACCCTTCGTGAAGAAAACAAAATATTGCTTATTTGCCATGAAGACCTCACTTCTTCTCTCACTCCTTCCAATCGCCCAAGGCGCGGTCATTGACACCCGCCAGTCCAAGACCGGTGATGGAAAGCAAGGCGACACAGATTCTACCCAAGGCGATCTTAGCCAAAGACCACCGCCACGGTTCCCCTTCCCTATCACTAAGTTTCCTATCGCCAAAGAAACTGTCGTATTTAAGAATGCCAAGTACATCATGCCCGGGGAAGTCTTCGACGGCAAGATGAAACGTTATGAGCGTCCTGAAGGAAGCTGCAACGAGCAAGCAGAGGGCACAGATGCCGATACCGTTTTCAACTTGATGCCCGGAGCGACGATTCGAAATGTCATCATTGGAAAGCATCAAGCTGAAGGTATCCATGCTTTAGGCGATGCATGGGTGGAAAATGGTATTTTCCCACTTTCATTAGTGCTGTATGTTAACCGTTTACTGACTGGTCATAGTTTGGTGGGAAGATGTTTGCGAAGACGCCCTCACATCGAAGGGTCTCAATACACAATTGAGAGTTATTGGAGGTGGAGCCCGAAGTGCCACAGACAAGGTATGAGTGTAATTCCTCGATGAAAGGGCTCTTACTAAGTTGTTTTAGATCTTTCAAGATAACTCTCTCGGCGGCAAATACAACATTACTGGCTTCTACGCAGAGGGTTTCGGGACATTTTACCAATCTTGCGGCAACTGTCTCAACCAAGCCAAGCGCAACGCCACTATCCAAAACGTTGTTGCTAGAGATGGTCTACGAATGGGCATTGTAAGTCTATCAATTTTGACTAAACAGTCTCGCTTTGTAATACTCACAACCTCGCAGATCAACCCGAACTATGGTGACGAGTTCCGTCTCAAGAACGCTCAGATCGACAACGTCACTAGCATCTGCGACAAGGAAATCGGAAACAACGTGCAGACCGTTCCGTACTATGTCGGAAATGGTCCGGATGAAAAATATGCTTTGTACAATGAGACGAGAGACAACATCACCAAGTTTAAGGATGAGGTCAAGTTGGCGTACGAGCCCGAGAATCCTTATGAGTGGCTTGAGGAGTTCTGGCCCGAGGGCTTCAATTAAACTACCGTTAGTAGGAGGAACCAAATTTTGGATTCGATGAGACTAATGGCGTTGAATACTTCACTTTCACAGAGTTAGACCAAGCTCATAGCGATCGCGTGACACGCGAATTTCCATTACAGGTTTCTTTTCTCGCGAATTGTCTATAGCTTTCGGGATGCCATACGCATCTATTGTTTTCCTATTGAACGATACCTTTCCGGCGACACTTATCAACTCAATTCAGGGATACTTTCCACTCACGTCAGAGGCAGATGTCTGTGACATCATGACGCGTTTCGGTATAACGTGTTTCGGTGCGGGGGAGTATAAACATCAGGGGTTCCATTAACTTATCGCATCAATACTTTTAAACATTACTTCATCTCAATCTTACCTTCTATAACATAACAGCGTACGACGATTTCTTGGGAAAACATGCTGTGCAAACTTTCATTGCTGCTTGCGGCGCAGCTTGGCAGCGTCATTGGTGAAAAGCAACAAGTGCTTGCATCCAGTGGGCAAGGTCTGGACCATATTCGCGACAAGTACAATTAATACCTAGATTAAGGACTGAGATATTTTACTGACGAATATAGGCTACTTGAAGCTGAAATCATTCCGACTGTCATTGACGATTTTCCTCCCGCTCTTGAGTTGAGCGCATCGTGGAAGCATGACTCAGCTGATCTTGGCAACACTCTCAAACCAGGCCATCTCAAAAAGGCGCCCTCGATTCATCTCGAACCTGTCGAATCAGACTCTTCACTCGAAAATCTACTTAAGAAACGCACGCCATACGTGATCGTTCTCACCGACCCAGATGCACCATCCAGAGACGACCCCAAGTGGTCCGAGTTTTGCCATTGGATCGCGGTGGGCACCGCTAAATCTTCTTCCACGACGTCGAAGCACCATCTGAAAGACATAATCAAGTACAAGGCACCGGCTCCGCCGCCAAAGACCGGCAAGCATCGCTACGTTTTCCTTGCATTCACGGCAGCCAATGGAACAACTGACAAGCTTCACCTGACCAAGCCGAAGGAGAGGAAGCATTGGGGCTCAGATCATGCTGAACATGGAGTTCGTGAATGGGCTCATGAAAATGGCCTTGCTCCTGTTGGTGAGTTGCATGACATCTAGATTCTATGTTCCACTGAGGCTAATACGGTTCTTGTGCAGCTGCGAATTTCATCTACGCGATGAATGAAGAGCAGTAGCCGCTCTCATAGACGGTATTTTGATCCAATGGCGACATCGCTCTGGAGATACATGAAGGTTATACAGATACAAAATATACGTGTTGAATACACTTCCTTCTTTCTAGTGATCCCTCAAACAAAGCAACTTCAAGTTCGAGCTCACCAACCCCCCCAGTTGCAACGCTCTCTGCTTGAAGTCTCAGTAAGCAGAAGGGCTCCAAGGCAAATATTCAGCCCCCAAGAGATATTTGTCGCCCCGCCATGTCTCACATGTTAGCCATTTTAGCCTAGTACCATCATCGAAAAGGAAGCTCAATCGATGTTTTTTTTTTTTTTAACGAATTCCTTGATTCTCAGCCAAGACAGAACACGACCATTCAAATCGCAGCATGTCATTTGTCGGCTTCGACTCGCTCACGGACGACATTCCTATTTAGAAACCGAGCGGCAATTTAGTCCACCCCGCATCTCAAGATCTCAAAGCCCTCCAATACCGGCTCACGAAGCCACCACGAACAAGACCAGACCCATGCACAGCCTTGAGCTTAAAAAAGCAGGTCGGCAACTAAGAATTAAGGTACTGCCGTGTCTTGGCCATGCGCAGCAAATCAATTGACTGAAGGCTGGTGCGTGACCTTGGAAATTGTGCTGGGCATAGAGATCATTACCCCATTAGGCAGGTAGACAATGCCAGAAACGGGCTTGGCACCAGCTCTGGCGACGATCGGATGGTATAACGCATTACTGCTAAGTTGCAGATATTGTTTGATGTAGGCTCTATTAAAACATATATAAACAGCCAAGTTCAGCATGAAAATTCAGAAGTTGGGCAACAAGATAGTTACTCTTGCTCATTCACCCGTCTCAATCTCTCAAGATGAAGTTCAGCGCCATTATTCTTTCGCTTCTCCCAGCAGTCCTCGCCCTTCCCACCGGTGAAGATGCATCTGCTGTCTCAAAACGCCAGAGCGCCAATACAGTGACAGATCAGCTCATGTTCAGTGTCACACTCCCTCAATTCACCGCTCGTCGTAACGCTCGTGATCCTCCCACCCTTGACTGGACCTCTGACGGCTGCACGTCTTCCCCTGACAACCCTTTTGGCTTTCCTTTCATCCCCGCCTGCAACCGCCACGATTTTGGATACAACAACTACCGTATCCAGAAGCGTTTCACAGTGAGCGCTAAGGCTCGTATTGACAGCAACTTCAAGACCGAGTAAGTAAACTGGAATTGTATCTTACCCATGTTCTTGCTAATTGTGTTAATAGCTTGTACTTCCAATGTCAATCTTCAAGCGCTGCTGGTGTCTGCAGAGGTCTTGCTGATGTCTACTACGCTGCTGTGAGGGCTTTCGGTGGTGACGATGCTACCCCTGGAAAGCGAGATGAGGACCTTGTCAAGGAGTACGAGGAGAAGGTGGAGATCTACAACCAGCTTGTTGAAGAGGCCCAGAAGAAGGGCGACCTGCCTCGCCTCGACTAAAGAAGATTTCGAAGCAGGGTACTGTCTTTATGAACTGTATATATTTACTTATGATATATATGAAGCGGATAATATTTGATCTGATACGAATGACCTGGCTCTCAAACTTGATATGGTTGCGAAAGAACTGGAGTCGCAGGAAATCCCTGGCTTCTAGGTAAAACTATGCCACATAATAAAGAAACGGGTCCGAAGGCCCATCAATGCGAAGACGTTTTATACGGACAGACCAAATTAAGGAGTTCACGTAATCCTCTAACATCATCACCATAAGATATCTTGTCGAGGCTATCTAAACCTAGGGATTTTCCTGATATACTACACTAGCTTTCGGCACTTCGAAGTTAGAAACTTGGACCAACACTGCTCGTATCAAGCACACAAGTGTTGCCATTATACCATTGCCCATTTCAACTTAACCATGCGACTAGAGACTATCAACCATCCCCCAGCCGTGCATGCTGTCGAGATTATAGCATCGTATTGTCCGTCAGACTCATGTATTTCATACCCATGAATGGCATGTAAAATTTGGTCCGAATAAAGAATGGGTATAGTTTTGCCTATTGTTTTGACCTCGTACATGATGGGTTTAATCCCAGAGGATAGTATTTTTAAAAACAAGGAGTATTCTGATAAAAAGTTCTTAGTCAATGACCATTTTGTTCTAATCAAGAAAAATAAGATATCTCGTTCTGCAATGAACAGTATCACCTTACTGCGAATTTTATTAAACCCGAAAAATCATTGTCTATAATAATTAGAGCCTAGGGTAGGTTCTATCCCACTATAGTTAGCTCTGCGACACAATGAATGAAGAAGGCCTTTTGCTTAATGCTTTCGGCATGAATAACTGTTCTATATCTTTCACCGTTGGGTACTACTTGGCCTATACGAATCGATGTTGGCTTTTGATGTTGAGGCACAGATCATATTCTCGCATCCCTCAGGTCGCATGACCAGTCGGATACGGGATACTGACCCGCGAGACATAAGATGAAACCCGCCACGGTAATGCACGGTTCAGTTTTTGTTGGGATCAAACGATGATGACATGTCTCGCCTTGGAGCACTTTAGAACACGGAGAAACCTTGCTCTCATACAATCATTATTTTCAGTTTATCTAGTCAGGGCCGCGTCTAGCCATCTTTAGCTTACTCAAAGCAATTATTAGTGTCTTGCAATTCTGACAGATAACTCGTCCGGTCTAAACCCGGGCCCTGCTCCGGCACTTAAACCCGGCGTCTCCGCTCAGCAAGTGACCATGAACCAGTCATAGCGAGTCATGATATCGTGTAACTAGTCCAAAGACAGAAACTAGATTGCCCATTCACGAGTGGGGCGAACTTTGCGGAGGAGACTTTGGCCCGACCTGGACTGTGTCGAATTTATGTGATGCACTTCCCCGCGAAAGTCCATCGAAGGAGTTGTGACTGGTAAGGAAACGAACACTTCTGCCCAGTCTTGTTTTTGCTCTGATCCAAACCGCTGGGACAAAAAAGGGGCTCTGCACCTGAGTGGACTCTGACGTTTCGCCTTACCTCATTTTGTTTCGCCCTGCTCTGCCTTACGTCCAGGCTATCCCATGATCGTCTCTAGGATGCTACTAAGATAACCAAGCGAGACCGGACCCAACCAGACCAGTCTTTGTCGAACTCAAACCTCCAAATCTCAACCCCTCCTTACATTCCACTCAAGTCTCAACATCAGCGATGGTTAATGAAACCAGTCTCACATCTACAAGGGCACCTAAAGCTCGCGTGCGAGTCGTGGAAGGATCATGCTGGCCCTGCAAGAAGCGTCGCATCAAGTGCGACCTCGCTAAACCGACATGCTCCCGCTGTGCCAAAGTCGGCGCAGCATGCGACTACAACCAGCGCCTCATCCGCTGGAGTACACGACCAGCTGTCACGGTACCTGCCATCTACCAGATCACCACACAAGATGAGCAACTCGCCGCATCGCTTGCCGTCTACGAGAAGCGTTCTCTTGACTACTTTCACGGTCGGTTTTGGCCATTGCTCACAACAGCGACGAAACCGTGTGCGCCACCCACCATGGTCGCTCTACAGCATCGTGTTGTTCTACTTGCGACGTGTGTTCTCGCCGATTCTCATCGATGGCTGCAGGATGGGAGGAACAGCAGGAGTATTCTGAATGTTAAAAGGGCCGAATGCTTGGCCGCACTGAGGGAGGAGGTTGATGGATGTTGTTCTAAAGAGGATGGACCCTTGCAGACGCTGCTTTTTGCGGTGCTGCTACTTTACTTTCATGACGGCTTCCTCGAGTGTGCGCAGACTTCTGCGTCCACTTCGAGCCACAGGGATGGAGTTTTGGCTATTATCAACCAATTGGGTGGGCTGACTACGGTTTTGGGCACCGGTCATGACCCTCTACATATGATGCTATCTGAGTTCGCGACGACAGACCTCACAAGAGCGATACTCACAGGTCAAGCACCGTCTTTTCCACCAACCATCTGGGAAGTGGTTGACCGAGGACCAGTTTGGTGGGGACGAGACGTTCAAGGGTATTGCTCACTATCAACAGTATTCGAGCAGATATCCGCCATGGCCTTTTATATCCAGTCAACAATGCGCATGGTCGAAGAGTTCTCTATCGAAAGAATTCGCGTTTTTGAAGCGGCTCTTCGACCAACATATGCGCCTCTTGCTGTCGAAGATTTATCATCACCACGAGCTTCACCAGTCGACCATCCACCTATCGAACGCGACACCGAATCTGCCCAAGCTTTCAGCCTAGTGCGCATTTTCCAACACGCGGCATTAATTTATCTCTACCGCGCCGTGTGCGGCCTACCAGCGAATCATCCTATGGTGCAACAACACACTCAATCCTGTCTCGACTGCATCTTCAGCATTCAAAAACCATCCAAAATACTCAATTGCGCGGTTTTACCGATCTGTATAGCAGGCGCCCACTCACAATGCCCCAAGCAGCAAAAGTCGGTGCGAGGTTTGGCTGGATTCATCTATGATGAGATACGATTTGCGTCGGTTCATTCGGTCATTGCCGTTTTAGAGGATATCTGGAAGCGAGCGGCGACTGAGGAGGAGATGACGTGGAATGAGATGTTTATGAATTTGAATGGTCAGGCACTTGTATTATAATCGTTGATGGACCTATGTATAGTACGGATGAAGACGGAGTTTTGGTTTATCTCTTCGTGGCTTGGATGTTATGTTGGGCGTAGGCTTGAGGACGATGATAGGCGCCTCCTTCAGGGTGCAACAAGGATGGAATACCACATAGAATGATACATTCATTGATCTTACCAATCTCACGAAATCCATTAACCAAACTTTACTGTCTTTCCATCTACTCTGTCGCTTCAGCCAAGAATTTGTAACAATCAATCTGCCCAATCTCCTGACCCTAATGCTTCACTCTTCCCCATCAGCTTCTCCTCCCACGCAAACCACCAACTTCCCTCTCGTCCGCCCCTGTTTTAATCTCGCATAAGCCCTTCCAGCATTTTCCAACCTAAACTCTTCCTCAATTAAAACACTCACTTTACCCTCACTGATCCATTCGGCGACTTGCCCAAAGTCATCGCGATTTGCCACAACCGACCCAAATTTGAACATTCGCTTCCCACCACCTAGCCATCGAGGTAGCAATTTGATACTCAGCAAAGTCTTGAAAAATCGCGCCGTTGTGGGAAACCCAACACAGAAGTACGTTCCTCCTGGCTTGAGGTAATTGTGCGACTGCCAGTATAATTCAGGATCGCTAAAGACCGTGTCGTATATAAAGTCGAACGGCTCCTCGGTATTCTTCAGCTCTTCTCGAACGACTTGTGATTTGTAGTCAATGATCTCGTCGGCACCCAGGTTACGACAAAACTCCGCATTTGAAGCCGAACAAGTAGTCGTGATGTGTGAACATCCCAGCGCCTTTGCAATCTGGATCGCAAACATGCCAACGCCTCCACTGCCACCGTTGATGAAAACTCGATGCCCTGGCTTTACAAAAGGCATGAGAAATTGGATATTTGTAGTACCGCAGATGCCAATGCACGCTGCGTCCCTAAGCGATACACCATCTGGCACCGCAGCTATACCATTCTCCCTAACAACGACATACTCTGCCAACGTCCCACCCGTCGGCAGCTCAGTTCTTCCAAATACACGTTGACCAGCGGTGAAGCCGCTCAACGTTGTGGAAACGATTGTACCAGAATAGTCTAGGCCGGGGGTGGCGAGTTTCGAAAAAAGTATGCTTCCGAGTGACATTTCGGCGACTTTATAGTCCAGATGATTGACGGAAGCGTATGCGACTTTGATAAGTGTGTGGCCTTTCGGGAGAGACTGGGATCTCTTAGGAAGTTTAGCGTTAGGAGCGAGGTTCAGGCTTTTGTCGATACCGTCCTCGATAACACGCCACTGCATGGCGCGCATTGTGAGTGGAAGTGTTGTGTTCGATGCCATATTCATCGACTTCTCGGAACTGCCTTTCGTGTATCTGAGGCCAAAAGACCAAGCGTGGAGCTGACGATGCATCCTGGATAGTGATCATTTATACAGCTGTGCTAGTCGATGATAACGTGTTTGATCAGATCATGTAGTGGAGTTATCTTGGCAGAGGTCAGCAGATCAAACGGCCAATCCAAGGCGAGGGAATCAGAATGATGGCTTAAGACAACCAGTTAAGTTTAGATCATTCGTATTCTGGCTTGCACCTATTGGTATTCCATACTCTCGATGTGCGACTGTGCAGCTGTGCCGCCGGTTCTTGGCGCTTCCGAATGTTACGGTATGACCAGGTCACAGTTTCTCTTCAACTCTTTATTGGCCCACTCCAAATAGACATGAAGCGAACTCCAGCAGTCGAGTAGGATCTAGATAAGTGATTAAACTTCAAGCTTGCGGTAAGGCCTTTTAAAGTGCTGCAATTACCATATAATTACTCCTAATACCATTAGGTATACAGGATTACAAAGGGACATGAAAAGTGTTCACAAGAGTATGTAATATGGTATTTATGTTTCCAGGTACAAGACGCGCCGGTTCTTCTCTATATATTTAGTTCCGTCTATATTTATAGTTGTTATTAAGAGATCCTGAAAATATCATTAATCAAAAGAGCTGGGGACGGCCTCTACGGGACTGATAAGATATAAGGAGAAACGTTATTATGAATGGGGTGGTTGATGTGCTAAAACTTGTGAATGGATCACGAGGTTACTATCTTATGGGTTCATGGGAAGTCTAAATGGCTAATGACTTGGGTAGGCGTATAATATGGATGTACTACTAAGCTAGCTTGATTGTTTTGTTTGGGCGAACAGTTGGCCTTGAGACCTACCCGGGTTAGCCAGATATTTTTAAAGATCGCGGTAGGCCCTTGCCCGTGAAGTACTACCGCAGCAGCCTTTTCTGTCTACAGTCTTGCTTTGAAGAAGTTCAGAATTGACCAATTGTAATCCATTCGAGTACCAGTGAGAGCATATTCGTACTAAGTATGCTCTGCCATTCAAAAGTATTAACGGTTTAGTATATCACCACGTCGCGGTGGTTCGAAGAAGCGTGGGACGGTGGAAAAGATAGATTCCCTCTCGTCCGCCGGCCCGGTATACTCCCTAGCCCAATTAGCGGAAGAACGTGGGTCAAGTGGAGGATTAGAAGTTCGCCTGGCCCAATAGTCCTGCCATTTCTGAGATCTCCTTCTTCGACCTTGATTGTCCCTGTCAACCATGTCGATTATGGACTGGAGTTGTGCATCCATATAGTCCCAGGTTGGCACATCTGGTTGACGCCCACTCCCGGAGAAGAAAATCCAGGCTCGTTGACGATATACCTTCCAGTGCATAAATTCTTGGCAGTGCTGCCGTACTTGCTGCTCTATGTCAAATTTCGGGAGAATCGTGTCCGTGTATTCCTGTGTTTCATTCTGTGACCTCATCCACGATCGCCAATGGTTGAATCTGGCCTGACTAACATGGAGCATTCGGTCCTGGGCGAAACGTTCTTCCTCGATCCAAGCTCTATAAAAAGAGTGGTCGAGCAAATCCTCAACCAAGCGCTTGATATTGTAACTCGTCATGTTATCAAATCTCGGGGCTTGTAATAGTGAACAAAGAGTGTCTAGTCCAAGGCATGGGAGAAGTTCCCAGTAAAACGTATAATACCAAGTATCATAACCCTGTACATCCATTGAAAGATAAACATTATCGGGGAAAATCAGTTCGTAGTCTTTTCTGGGCTGAAGCTCCTCTTGTTCGTCGTTCATTCATCGATCTGTATCAGCACCTTTGGATACTGGCCGTTCTGGAAGCCAGGAATCTTGATTGCAGTGGGCAAATACCGCACCATATAATCCTCTGAAATACTGATGAACGCAGTAAAGCTCTTCATGGTCATTGAGTCTCAGCGTTTCATTTGACATATTGATCATGTCCGCATAAGTAGATCCTTCGAGTTGGAGCCAGACCCGAGGGTCGTAAATCTTGCAGCGCAGCTCAAACCTGACAAATGCTTGCAGCAAGCGTCGGCGATTGTCATTGTCCATGTCACTAAACAACACGGGCCTGATGTCAATTTGTCGACGCTTGAATCTCATTGCAGGCACAATGAGCTCAATTGTTGGGAGCGTCATGTAGGCTCGTACTGGAAAGGGGTCTAGGGCCTTCGAAAGATAGTCTTCGATCAAGACAACAAGACGAGTGAAGAAGCGATAAAGACAGATAACGTCTTCTCAACTGGCCTGCTGCATTAGGGGGTTCGGAAATCCCCTGGCGTTCCAGGTGTCAAGGCATTCCGACATGGCGGGAAGGGCAATCGGTGAAACTCCATCGATAGGCGGAAAGTGAATGACGGCTTGAGCGTCTTGCAAGATAGTTCCATCGATGTCAAGAGAAAGGAAGCCAGCAAGCCTTTGGCGCATAATTGTATGCCGGCTAAGACCATGGGTTCTGAGCAACTCTGGCGATGCGCGTAAAGTATTCAGGAGATCTTTGTCAGACTGGATCTGACCGAGGATATTTGCCAATACTAATGATGGTAGTCGAGAAAATATATCCATTTTGTATATTGGCAATGTAGTACTTGAGGTTCGGAGCCTGTTAGTAAGGCACAGGGCTTGGGCGGGAAAGTGTGGGACGGAAGATAGAGTGAGTGAGGGAAGCGGCTCTTATATATCGGATTGATAAAAGCTTAAATCCATATCTCGAGGGCAGGGTGAGTCATATTATGTGAAAGTTTATTTGTCTACACCAAGGCCTCATGCTACCCAGTTCCAGCCTTCAATGTGAGCAACAGCCATGAAGTTCGATATGTCATTAAGTTAGCAGAAGTTTCAGTGCACACACTGCATTACCTCAGTCTGAATGTCGTTGTGATGCCACTGGCTCTAAAGACTTCTCATTTATTGAGGTCTTGGGGCCAGCAAGACGAAGAAAGGGAGAATCGACGACCCACGGTGGTAGGTACACTGAGTAATGTTGAGAAATAAGGTTCTTCCGCGGATGACTTATTATGTATGAACCTCACAGCAACATCCCTCTGGGGGAATTGTCAAGTTAACATTGTTGGAAAAGTCCTATTTCTGTTATACTTTGAGGCATCATGACCCATCTTCCAACACAACAGCTCTCTCACAATCCGCGGATGATTCACGACATATTAGGTTTAACACAAAGATAAGCAATCAGGGGCAGGACAAAAGACCAGCCAGTGCTAAGGTCAACCATTCAATATGATACTCTTCAAGAAGAAGAAAACAGGTAACTTGACGGACAATTTTCTCATGGCCGCGGTTTTCAAACTTTCGCTTCAAGTGTCAGTACCAGAGTTGTCATATGATAAAAGAGATCACAGGTAACGCCAATCATAATTTTATAGTCTATTGCTAATTGGGAGCCAGCTAGTGACTAAGAATAAAAAAGGTCTAGGTAGTGTGAAGCTAGCCCACGTCGCTTTTGAGCAGACAATCCGCCTGTGGTGAGTGGGCAACCAAATATGTCTATAGTGTCGATCCGCAGGAGGATATAAACCAAGAAGTCTAATCCAACAAGGAGCGACCATCACCACTCTAAGGATAAGTAGTATATCCCTCTTCACCAGGTTGAATAGTACCATTAGAAATAGCTGCAGCATGTCCGCGAGCCATGTATCCAGCGATAGGGAAATACTGTCCAAGCCAAGGGTAGATCTCCTTGGAACCGGGTGTGTTCCTCCAATCCCGCATCAACTCGCAGATGATCGAGAACAGACTCACAACCTGGACGCCAGCGTCGCGCATACGATCATTGGAGACGTCGCGGATCAGAGGAGTCGTGGTACCGGAGGCTTCAATGTTGGCCCAGACGGAGTAGCCTGCATCGCGAAGGGATAGAGCAAGGAATGTGGTGCAAACATCGGTGGTGATTCCCGCAAGGATGATCTGTGACTTGTTGGTGGCTTTCACGGCAGCCTGGAATTCTTCGCTGTCCCAAGCGTTGACCTGGCCTTGGCGTTGGACAAGGGGAGCTTTGGGGTACATCTGGCGGATTTCACGCATGAGAGGGCCGTTGGGACCTAGGAATAATTAACGTCTGTATTTTCATATGGACGTGAATGAAGACTTACCCTGATCAGCAGATGTGGTCAGAATAACAGGCATGTCGAAAGCCTTGCCAATGGCAGCATGCGCCAAGGATTGGTGGTGGTAAAGTGTAGGATCCCAATCTCGGGTCAGTTGGTAAAGACCTTCCTGGATGTCTACCACGAGGAGAAGCTGCAAAAGTTAGTATATGATGGAATGAGCCGGTCAAAGTCGTCTTACCGCATCGTCCTTGTCAAGACGCTCATACTTGTAAGCGGCCTGCTTTGCAAGAGCAGAGGCAGACAGCAAGCCCGCGGTGATGATGGAAGTGAACTTCATCTTTTTGGATATTGCGAAAGATGTGTTTGCGGGATGTATTGAAGCTGTTGAGATGGCTGTTCGAACCTGTCAAGTAACTTTCTAAACTGGGTAGTTGTGCAGCTATATATACTCGAGATATCACCATGCATGCTGCAATCTCTGCATCTGTCCCACTGTCATGTTCCTTACACAAAGGCTTTGATTTCTAACAGTACATCGTGGGTCAAATGCAGAGTCGGACCCAAAATCCGACTCAGCGGCCGAACCTCAAGGAAGGCATGAGAGATGAATACTCCGCGAATCCAAGTTTCCATCCTGTAAAGCCACTTGCTACAGCCCCGCAGCCACAGTAAGCTATACGGATATGCATAAGTTACGGCCCGCCTGCGAAAGGGTGTATTGTCATACGCTTGTAAGCTCTTTGAGACGGTTTGTCATCATGCGGCTATACCCTCTTGAACGGGTTCTCCCCGCTTTATGCGAGGTTAGTCAGCTGTAGTCAATGGCTTTCTCAGCAATCAGATCCAGTTTGAATACGACGGAATGTATACAGACATGTCCGGAGCTAGATGAGTTTTTTTGTTTTTCTTTTAATCAGTCAGATGAGGAAAGTAAAGTTGCAGTAAAACCTCAAGTTCCCAAGTGACGATGTCTATCTAGATCCTGAGATCAAAGTGGATACAGCTTCTTTGTCATAGCGGGTCGGCCATGAAGCCGGTGGACAGTGACAAGGATGTCTTGGTGGTTATTGGCGGACCGAATTGTCCTGGCCATCCTCTGATTTTGGTGCAACATGCTTCTCGCTGACTGACGCATGCTTGCATAATATTGGTTCGTTGCTGCTACCAGTGGTTGATGGCTGACATGCTTCGCTATCGGTATGATAGTGTAACATTAGAAGACCAGTGAAGGATAATGATGGGAAACGGGTAGATTTCCCGATGCATGAAACTCGCGGTCTTATTCTTTTCTTTCACATTTCCGCATCAGCTTCTTTCGATTCCGACTACAGTTGAACCTTTCTTCAGTCTCCAATCTGGGCAGACTCTGAGAGTTGACGGAGCCAATTGTTCCAGGCACCATTTCGAATGATACTGAATTAAAAAGATTCTATGTCACTTCCGTCTTGTTACTACTGTTATTATTGTTGTTGTTGTTATTTGAACCTTATAGCAATATCCCTCTCCTAACCTCGCGTTTCCGCAATCAACTCCCTCTCCAAGACTTTGGGCGACATGCAATGCACGATCGCTAGGAAATACAAGAAAGTACAGATCTAATGTCATAATCTTGCCCAATACAAGCTACTCGCACAGCAACTGACACAAGAAACTACGGATTTTCTGCATCCGTAGAGCTCTTCCATCGTGTCCTTCCAATCTGAAAAGAGTAGGCAAGTTGGAAGCGCACGGGGTTCCACAAACCCCGTCAAGCTCAATGGCTAGCTCCTCAACTGCCGAGACCCTAGGAAAGTCAGCAATATAGTGAGACCGACCTATCCGACTACAGAGGCTGCGATTTGGGCTTTCGCAGTTGCTATTGAGTTTCCGCACGGGCTGCTTTGGCCTCTCTGCCCAACTGTTAACGATTTACAGTCAAAATTTCGATCACTTGGCGGGTCAGGATCCGAGATTTTGGTATGTTTCTGACCTACACATCACCATCGCCCAAAGCGTATGTAGACAGAATCGCAACGTCTGCACATACAAGATGATCGAATAAGTCAACGCACATAGACCAGACGTGTGTAAGACGGGAGAGAGGACTAAGGTCTCACGTTGAAAATTCTCCGAGATAAGATTATTGTCTGGCGAATCGACGTGTCGCACCGCTCTATTCCCTCAGGATTGACGGCGTGCTGAGACAGAAAGTCTTGGATGAGCAGAGCAGAGCCTCATCTCTAACACCACGATTCTCGCCAGGTAGCCCAAAAGTGCGTGCGCCAGAGGCATGTGATTGTAATCAACATGATGGACCGGTCGTGAAATTACACCGAAGCGGGCCGGAAGTTGTCCCCTGTACGACAGTGCGTATTTAGTGTCTTTACAGTGAAATGAGCATTGGGCCGATGGGCGGTAGACATGGACTAGCTCACTGCACACAAGAGAAACCTTCATATTCCCCAAAGTCCATCTCTTGCACTTGACTAGTATCCCCAAATCACCCTTTTCTCCGAATTAGATACCATCGTGACCTATCCCTGATCGCAACCGCCTCCGCAGAGGTCATCCGGACCCGTCTCCGCAAAGCAACTCGGAACCGCAGTCAGTCAGTGAGTAGAGGCAACTTAGTGCGGGGTGATTTGCGTTAGTGATTCAGAACAGTTAGTGCAAGCGGGGGAGGGTCCTATGTATGCCCAATTCAGTGGAAGATTTGCTTTGAAACGTGGGGAAACAACAAGCAAGTTAACGAAACAGTACCACAGCCTCACCACAGAGTCCAATAGAATTGCTAAGATGTAAGAATTATGGGAGGGCAATAGAGAAAATGCCGAAAAGGTTGGGGCCAAGGATTCTAAACTCTACTGTACAATTATGTATGTTTCACAAGTTGCTGCATGCACAGCACAGTACTTAAGGCCTACTCTTTCCCCTCAGTTGGGCTTCCAAGCTCAAACCCTATCCTCTTCATTATCATCTATTCTTTACTCTTTAACATACTATTCAGATACCCTCCAATATGGGCGACGTTATCCCTCAATCGATTCCCCGTTCTTCTCGTGCGTGGGCAGTCCCAGGCTCAATCAACATCATCCCCGCCAAATTTCCCTCTGCCTCACCTAAACCTGCCAGTTCAGACCCGCAAGAAATCGCCACCAGCGTCGTCAATGCATTCAACAAGGCCCTGCAGAGCAAAGACTACCCCGCTCTCTCTCAACTCTTCACCGACGATGGTTACTGGCGTGATCATCTCGGACTTACTTGGTCATTCCGAACAGTCCAAGGACCAGACAATATTTTGTCTTTCTTGAAGACATGCGCTGAGTCAAAAGATGGTTTCCGCTTGAAGAAGATCGGCGTCGACACAAGTTCGAATGTGAGAAAGCCTCAAGTTATCCCCATCGATGGAAAGGGTGAAGTTCAAGGTGTTCAATTTTTCTTCACACTTGACACCGTTCTGGGTACAGGATTAGGTCTTGCGCGCTTGGTGGAGATTAATGGGCAGTGGAAGATTTTCACATTCTACACACGTATCCATGATCTCAAGGGTCATGAGGAAACTGTATATGAGCACCGACCTCGTGGTGTTGAGCATGGCGGAATGCCCGGCCGGAAGAACTGGGCTCAGCGAAGAGCCGAGACGGCCGAGTTCACCAAAGATGATCCAGCTGTTTTGATTATTGGTAAGTTATCATCACTATTCATGTACTTCGCGCTCGACAGCTCACAACTTTAGGTGCGGGCCAAGCTGGTCTCACAGCTGCTGCGCGACTCAAAATGCTAGGCGTCGAAGCACTAGCGATTGACCAGAACGAACGTGTGGGCGACAACTGGCGAAAGCGATATCACCAGCTGGTTCTCCATGACCCAGTCTGGTACGACCACATGCCTTACCTCCAGTTCCCGCCTCAATGGCCTATTTTCACACCAAAGGACAAGCTGGCTCAATTCTTTGAGGCATACGCTACCCTTCTCGAACTCAACATCTGGATGAAGACATCTTTGCTCGATACAAAGTGGGATGAGGCCACAAAGACATGGACTGTCACCGTTGAGAGAAAGAAGGACGATGGCACGACTGAGAAGCGAACCTTCCATCCCCGTCATATCATTCAGGCTACTGGCCACTCTGGTAAGAAGAACATGCCCGACATGAAAGGCATCTCCGACTTCAAGGGCGACCGCCTTTGCCATTCATCCGAGTTCTCCGGTGCAAAGGAGAACAGTCAGGGCAAGAAGGCTATCGTTGTGGGCTCTTGCAACTCAGGTCACGACATTGCCCAAGATTTCCTCGAGAAGGGATACCACGTTACCATGGTACAGCGATCCAGCACTCACGTTGTGTCATCCAAGGCCATCACCGATATCGGCCTCAAAGGTGTCTACTGCGAAGACGGTCCCCCTGTTGACGATGCTGATATGCTCATCCACGGCCTCCCGATACCTGTCTTCAAAGCCCTTGCAGTCGAAACCACGAAGAAGCAAGCCGAATGTGACAAGGACATTCTCGACGGTCTCGACCGCGCTGGCTTCAAGGTGGACCGTGGCCCCGATGGTGCAGGTCTGTTGATGAAGTACTTCCAGCGTGGAGGAGGCTACTACATCGACGTCGGCGCCTCACAGCTCATCGCCGACGGAAAGATCAAGGTGAAGCATGGACAAGAGATCGAGACCGTTCTTCCTCATGGTCTACGCTTTGCGGATGGTTCGGAGCTTGAGGCTGATGAGATTGTATTCGCAACCGGGTATCAGAATATGCGAACGCAGTCTAGAGCTATGTTCGGCGACGCTGTTGCGGATAAAGTCAATGATGTCTGGGGATTCAATGACGAGGGTGAAATGAGGACTATCTGGCAGAAGAGCGGACTTCCCGGTTTCTGGTTCCATGGTGGAAACCTGGCCATGTGCCGCTACTACTCTAAGCTGTTGGCCCTGCAGATCAAGGGCCTGGAAGAGGGATTGTATAGTTATGATGATATTTGATTGATATGGGACGGGATTGATTTTATAGTTTGAGCATATGAGAATTAAATAGTCACCAAAGATTGCAACTGTTCATGAATATTGTTTGAAATAAGGTTGTGAATATCATTAGGTCGTGATATGGCTACATAGAATAGAATTATATAACAAGGTATCGAACCATATCCATCATTATACACAGCTGACAGGTAGGCTTAAATTAACAAGCGCACGCTCAGCTACTATAACACCGATTAATTATTGCATTTAGCCGGCCTGGTAAACAGCCAGAGCAGCGACGTGAGGGTTGATCATGGTAAGGTTGTAGGGTGTGACGTAAAGGTCAGTGTCGGTGAGAGCAAGGAACATGGTGCTGTTGACAGCGGGATCACCCATCCAGGTTGAAACGTTGGGCTGGATGGTGTAGGCAGTTCGGTCCTCAAGGCTGACGTTCTGGAGAGGAGAGTAGGTCACGTTGAGCTGGGAAACCCACGCGGCGAACTTGGGTGCCTTGACGTTGGTGGAGGTGATGTAGCTGTTGTTGGGACCGACAGCCTGGCCGGGAGCGTCCCAGTTCAGGAAGACCTGGCGACCGGGGTAGGAGAGAGGGATGCTGCGGTTGTTGGAGATGGCAGCAGGGCAGTCAAGAGTCTTGTCAGTGGCGTTGACACAGAGATCATCGTCGTCAATGTCAGCGGTAGACAGAGTGTTGGCGTAGCCACCAGTGGTCTCGTTCCAGACCTGGGAGCCGTTGATGCGAGCAGGGTTAGGCTGGTTGAGGATGTTCAGAGAGGGGAAGTTCTGCCAGACAAGACGGGTCTGATCGGCGGGACAGCTGGAGATGTAAGGAGCAAGAAGTGTCCAGGCCCAACTCTGAGGGATACCGGGAGTGTGCCACTCAGGCATGGGGAAGTTGCCGCCGAACTGGCGGAAGATCAGCTGCTGACGCGCCTCAATGGTGATACTCTGCAGCAACAGCTGTGCAGCAGGACCAGAGTTGAGGTGGGGCAGGAAACCGTAGACACCAGACTCACCCCAGCGGGTGAGCTTCTGGTTGAAGTCGATGAACTCGGGGACGTTGGAGACGGGGTAGTTGTAAGTGCACTGCTTGGGAGCCTGGGGACCAAGCATGTTGCTAATGACAGTAGCATGGCCAATCTCCTGCTCGGCCATGTACTCGATCAGGAAGCGATCCTCGGCACCAATACCATAGGCGTCAAATTCCTCCTTGGAGAAGGTAGCTAGACCCCAGCGGAACAGATCGAGCTCGATCCACTCCTGGTACAGAGCGAGCGCAAGAGACTGATAGTCGAAGTCGCTCTGAACGCGGTACACAGGGGCAGATCCGTTGGTACCGACTCCACCATCGGGGGTGTAGGGCGCAGGCTGAGGAGCGTGGAGCTTTCCATCAGCAGGGTAGTCGTAAGAGCCTGGAGGAGGAGGTCGCTCAGGAATAGCGGATGCGAGAACAGTGTTGGACACAGCACCGGTGGTAGTAGGCGTTCCGGTGTAAGGACCGTGAGAAGTCACATCGGTGTAAGGTCTGATGGGAGCTGCGACACCGGATGAAGAGACAGTTGTCTGAGCCTCTGAGACGACAGGGACGGCATAAGAAGTGCCTGCGATAGCGAGCAGAGCTACGCTCCGCAAGAGGGAGTTTGTCGACATGGCTCTTAAGATTTGATAGATCTTGAAGGATGTCTGTCTGCAGAAATAAAGAAGACCTAATGCAGGGCCGAGATGGACATTTTATTTACTTTCGAGATCTATACAGACAGATCTGACAGCCTTGACTTACAGAGGTGCATCTCACTGTAGAAGTGAGGGATCCACTATGATGCGTACTAAAGAAAATTATCAATCAAGTCCGTCATGCAAAATATGCGATCGACACGTGGGAAAGCTCGTAATGATGCCGTCAATAGTAGCACAAGCAAGACAATTATCTCAGATACTACATAGGTTGTCAATTGATTCCAAAAGTCAATGACATTATGACTTGACTGAACTGACAATCTCTCTCCCTCTGGAAATAAAAAAGTATTGCGAGGTGGTATCACCGGTGGGGAGTGGAGAGAAGAGGCTGGACCTAGTCCGCTTATGACGGTTTGATCCGATCCGAACGGCACATAGAAAACTTCGTTGTCGTAGCTGTGACTTGATGATGGCGTAATATTAGTCCAATTCTTTGGTTTCAACGGCAATTGAGCTCCAAAGCCCGGGAAACAGGTAAGTACATTCCCTGTAGTCTAGGTAAATGAGCTTCGGTTTCTTCCATTACAGACAAGAAGCAAAACATTCCCTGTAATAATTATCATGGTTCATTCTTGATTCACCGTTACAGCGACAAGCCCATCAACCGGAGCCTTTCACCCGCGAGCCAACGGAAACGCCCAATCAACACTTGGGACAGGTACAGCCGTTGACAAGTCAACTTTGTTCCGATGCCAGCTCTCGATTTCGATTTCCCCGATTTCGATTACACTTTTTTAAGCTTTCCCTCATTAAACCCGCATACCCGAGAGTATGATTGAAAAGTGTTGGGGTAATTTGTGTGTCACACTGTCGCGATGCACATCGATACCTGGAGAGGTAACTTCATGGCTTGCAACGCTTCAACCTATCATCAACGCCGGTGCCGTCCGCACCGGAGCTTAGAGCCCGGAGTAAGACAGGATCGTAGACCAGACGAATCAGAAGCTGCCCATTATGATTATTCCTTTGTGAGTGGTCAATTGCATATGCATCGTCAGCAGCATCATGAGTGAAGGTTGTCATTTCTTGCGCTGTTGTACGTCAAATCGTCTGCAAATGGTCATGAATATTGAGCCACAGCAATCATTTCATCGTCATGATAACTATGTAGCTGTGTGTTTTATGCACGCATAACACTCGTAAGCCAAGCTCTTGAAGCTCATAAATCACTGTAACCCAACTCGATTCTCTTGATAGTTAAGAAACAATTTCCTTTGAATTAAAAAAACAAAATGTCATCTATCCGCGCAATTCTCACACCTCAACTTCGAGCAGCCATCAAGCCTCGAACATTCCGTCTTCAACAAAGCCCTTTCCGATTTCAAATTGCAGCCATGTCCGCTATTTCCGACGCCATTGTCAAAGACCACCGCGAGCTGAAGGAGTACTACAATGAGGTAGTCAACTCGACCGACCATGATCACCAGCAAAGATTCGGTAACCAATTCGTTTGGGAGCTCGCGAGACACTCAGTTGGCGAGGAATTGATTGTTTACCCTGCTATGGAGAAGTACATGGGTGCCAAGGGAAAGCAATTGGCCGATGAGGATCGCCAGGAACATCACCAGGTAAGTCTCCTACATATTTCATCACACCATCGACAAAAGGTTAGTACTAACAAAATCAAAGGTCAAGGAGCTACTCAAAGTCTTCCAAAATCTCAAGTCTTCAGACCCAGAGTACGTTCCCAAGATCAAGGAAATTTGGGGTCTATTGGATAAGCATATTGAGGAGGAAGAGAATCGGGATCTACCAGCTCTTGAGCAGGCCCTCAAGACCCAGGCCCAGGAGACTGAATCTCTGGCGACGCAGTTTGCCAGGACGAAGCAATTTGTCCCCACACGAAGCCATCCCAGTGCGGGAGAGAACCCACCTTTTGAGTCTGTTATGGGACTTATGGCGGCTCCTATTGATAAGCTCGCGGATATGTTCCGCAAGTTTCCCGATAAGAGTCAGCTGTAAGCAGTCTAGGCTGTCCAGAGACATGTAGTGATGTGGATTGAACAAGTAGCGATGCGTAGCTCATACACAAGTATCATATGGGCCAGTTAAATTGAAACTCGTACCTAAGGCCTGACTCTATTATGTTGTTTTCTGTGAATGTAGTTGTTCATTTCCACGTTATTGTGTTTCATGAATACACGAGCGAAGAGTAGGTACTCACGGTTTCATTATCGATCAATATCGGTGACGTCATTTGCGATGAGATAAGAGCCTACCCTATAAATTGATACTTCTTCGTGTATTGTATTTAGTAAAGAAATCTGCTGAAGCGCGTGGTATCTCGTTTGGCTTCTGAGGACCCATGGTAACCTCCTCCTATCATGATCAAATACGTCAGTTTAGCAAAATTGATTATATTTCCAGTCAATCCTTTGAAAAATGTTACAGCATGGTTTCACATATGCCGTTCAAACTGCTTGATCGTATTACGATGAAAACATCATCAATTCACACCAAGATGAATGCATACAGAAAAGAACTCTAGGAGAAAGGCCTAGTAAGCAAAGACACCCTTACTGTCATCCTATTAAATATGTGATAACCAGATGTAAATTCTATCATTGAGTCACTCACTTGCCAGCAATAACTTATCAAGATAAGACGATAAGATTGCTTATCTTCTATCTTATCTACACGTATCTATATGCCGACTGTAACCGGGACTTTGTCCAAGTTGAGCAAACACCAAACTGGATTGCGAGATCAAGCTGTGTTTTGGAATTGGGTTGACTGGCAGGAGTCAAAAACTCCTTGTGAGTTTCTGGACAAATCTATCCCCGTTGGAAGTTATCAAGGCACTATCTCGCTACGTTGTATAAGATATGACATCGACGTCACTCGGATCATCCAACCTCAGGGCACTGCAACCATGAAAATGCGATAAAATGAATTGCAAGACCAGTCTTGTCAAATGATAGAAGACGTTCTTTGTAGATATCAGAGATGCCTCGAGAATGCAGTCACATAAATCAAGCCCGTTATCGCTCAAGGCTAAAAGGGTAGCGCAGGGTTAATCCGATGCGGGGTTACTCATCCTCAACTCCAAACTTTTACGTATCAATTGCCCTCCAGTTAAAAACCGACATTGGCCGCTTCACCACGTCTTTCACTTACGACATCTACCACATCTCAAAATGACTCCCTCACTACAGGACGCAAAGATCACCTTCCTCGGTGGAGGTAACATGGCCGCCGCCATCATCGGCGGTCTTGTTGCTAAGAACATCAACAAGCAAAACATTTACGTCTCCGAGCCCTGGGACGTGAACCGAAACAAGATGGCCGACCTCGGCGTGCGCACCACGGCTGATAACAAGGAGGCTGCCGCCGATGCCGACGTCGTCATTCTCGCTGTTAAGCCCCAGGTCGCCAAGGGCGTGTGTGAGGAGCTGAGCGCTGCTTGGGCTGGACGTGATAGTCTGCCTGTTGTTATCTCTATCGCTGCTGGTATCACCCTCGCTAGCATCGCGCAGTGGTTCAAGGGCGATAGTGGTAAGGCGCCTCATATTGTTCGCGTCATGCCTAACACCCCTGCACTTGTTGGTGAGGGTGCTTCAGGACTGTATGCTGCCGAGGACGTCACTGGTGCAGAGAAGGAGTTGACCTCTGCTCTTCTCGGAAGTGTCAGCAAGGCTACTGAGTGGGTTGACAAGGAGGAACTTCTTGATGTTGTGACCGGTATCTCCGGTAAGTCTTAGCTTCCGAACCACTGAATAGTGATGTTAGCTAATTAATTATTAGGTTCTGGTCCTGCTTACTTCTTCGCCTTTGTTGAGCATCTTATCTCCAGTGGTACTAGCCTCGGATTGTCCGAGGAGCAGGCTACTCGCCTCGCCAAGCAGACTTGCTTCGGCGCCGGCAAGATGCTTGTTGAGTCATCTGATGAGCCTTCCCAACTGCGAAAGAACGTCACAAGCCCTAACGGTACTACCCATGCTGCTCTTGTCAGCTTTGAGAACTCCGGCTTGAAGGAGATCGTGAACAAGGCTGTCAAGGCTGCCTCTGACCGTGCTCAAGAGCTCGGAAAGAACTAAATTATAGCCGCCGAGATAGGATAAATCTGCCATCTGGGAAAAGCAGAAAATAAAAAGTAAAATTTGTCATCATCTGAACAATTGATGTCTTCTCACCCGTGAGTTCGTGTACTGCTGAGATGTGTGTTTCAACACGCATCTGAACCGGTTTTCAATTTTTACAGTTCTGTATAGAGAGAAACTTGCCTATCATCTGTTGCCTGGCCAATTTAATGTCACGCGCGTAGACATTCACTGCAATTTTAATTTACTCTGGGAACTCACTGAGTCGGTGTGATGGAGGGCCAAGGGCCATTTTTCTGATTGGCTTAAGTGAAGCTGCGAAACTGATCACAGCATAGGCTAAGATTACAGTGGAATTTCGATGGCATTTTCCCCATTGGTTGGTAACTTGAAGCAGCTCATTTTACATAAGAAATTGGTGATCTAATGTCGTCGCCGATACCAAAGAATAATATCAAGTGCGTACTCTTTATCTGTGCCATTTGAACGCAACTGTTGCATGAGGTGAACCACCAAAACCTGAATGTTAATATTCAAGAAGCCAACCAATTTGAACCACGTGGGGTCGTTCTATTAAAGGTGACCAAGCGATAAAACATTCTGAAGCTAGAGTGTTATGCAAAGCCACTGTTGATCGATTCAAGCCCATAGAATCCGCGTCTTTGCATGGGAAATGGAGTATCAACCTATATCGCGAGCTATGGCCGCCACGGACCAGATGCCAAGAATCTCCGCCCCAAAACTCTCTGTTACTTCCGTTATTGCATGAAAACTGCAAGAAGCGGCAGAGCATACATGAATAGTTCACTCAGGATTTGAGCCTTTTTGCCGATGCTTGTCTCATTCTCGCTGAGACCGGTACCCGATGGCGATGCTGCGTCCCCAGTTCCCGAGCCTGAACCCGACTCCGAGTCTGAGTCTGGGTCAGATTCGGAGCCAGAGCCAGAGCCATGGTCGGATTTGCTTCCATCTTCTCCACTGCCGTTGTCGCTGCCACTATCATCCGAACCATTCCCACCTCCGTCACCATCTGAATCACCCCCCGAGTCACCACCACCACCAGAATCAGAGCCAGAACCGGAATCTCCATCATCGTCATTATCACCACCATTCTTGCCATCGCTCTTACTATCCATAGCAACTCTAATATTCGCATCCTCAATCGTAAGTTCAACCGGCTGCTCCCCGGATTCTTGAATCATCTTAATCTTCTGGTTCTTAGCCGATTTGAAGGAGTCACTCTCGATATTCTGCGCTTTATCACTGTTACCCGTGGAGACGAGCTCCTTGTAGTAAACAGTGTTTTCGTCAACTAGCATCTTGAGGAGAGACCCCGTCTTACCATCTTTGGGGTTGACAGAGCCGACCTGGTCTACCTTGACGGAAAGTAAAACGCGAATGTATTCGCCATCAGGAATCTTGTCAACCTCGCCACCCGTGGGTGCGATTTCGCAGTTTGCTTCACCCTTTGGTGGAGGTTTGAGAAGTCTGGGTTGACTCAGTATGGAGGAATTCAGGATATTTGAGAGGGAGGAACTTACACGACCTGGCCGCCATCGGCAGCTTTTTTGAACTCAGCATAGTCACCAAGGACAGTATCTTCCTCCAGATCAACGGGAACCTCATAAGCCTCTCCTGTTTGACCGGGCTTTGCATCTGTAACCGTGGTGAAACCATCTTTTCCGGTAGCGGCTGGTGCCGATGCCTTCGGGGGTATATCGCTGGACCCTATTAAAGTGGGACTGGAATCAGAATCGGAGTTTTGGGTCTCTTGGGGTTCTTCAGCACCGTCTCCCGTCTTTGGGCTGTCACCTTTATCACCGGCCTTGGAGGGCACATCAGACTCCGGGCCTTTGCCGTCCGTCATAGAAGGTGTACCAGGAGGAGGCTTTGGGTCATCTGTACCTTTTCCATTGTCTTCACCTTCATTGTCGCCTTCATCAGCGCCGTCTGAAGCAGCACTGGTAGGCTCTACATCAGTGGCGGTTGGTTCACCATTGCCTCCACTGAGAGTCGGTCTTACAAGTCCCGCTCTGGTGTTGGATGTTTGACCTTCTGATCCCGTGTCAGCTGTGATTGTTCCAGTTTCCAAGTCATCAGAAGGGGCAGGAGGAAGAAGAGCAGGTGGTGGATCGGAGGCTTCGGGAGTAGAAAGTGGCTCACCTTCGCCAGCTTCTGTTGATCCGGGTATAGGGTCTTCTGGCGCGGATGCGGGAACATCACTTGAAATAATCTCGGGTTCACGATTGGTTGAATTTGGTTCCTCACCATCGGCAGTGGGCTCTGGACCCTTTGGATTATCTGGCTCACTATTTGTGGTGGGCGAGTCATTATCGGCATCGGTGGGTTCCGGGTCGCTTGTAGGATCGGGCTGTTTGCCGGTGGAAGGATCCGGCACATCAGAAGGCTCTGGCGGGCTCACGATCGCATCGGACTCCGTAGCCGGAACTCGGGCACCACCTTCAGGAGAGGAGGGCACAGGCTCAGGGCTAGGTTCTGGCGAGGGCTTTTCATCTCCGCCACCTCCATCGCCTGTTGGCGCATCTTAGAAACCTGTTAGTAACTCATACTCTGTCCAAACGAAGTAAATGCCCGACCAGCTCGGCGATCATGGTCAGCAGGCATCGTGTAAACGCAGCCATCCTACTTACCCCCGGCAGACGGCACCGATGGTCCTGGAGCAGTTATATCGCCACCTGATTCGGCGGGAGGATCGGCTACAGTAGCCACATCATCTTCATTCGTCGGGGCTGGATCGGTTTGGCTCAGGCCTCTTTCAATGAGCAGACCTATAACAAGACCCTTCAATAGGCGCATGATGACTTGCAAAACTTGTCCCCAAAGATAGCGAATAACCTGTGGGAATGTGAAAGCGAGTTGTAAGTATGTTAGACAGACTCTTAATCTAGGCGTGGCTAGTTACTATATACATGACTCCGTCCAGGCACCTCTTCCGGCTCCAGACCATTAATGGCGGATCTGTCGACATGCAGACATTCAGCCATGTAGCCATCAGCCAGCGCTAGCGATCGGAGCTGAAAACTTCACATCCTTGATTAACCAATATAGTTTGACGTAAACCAGCCTTACGGGTCTCTAGGCGAACCGTAGTCCAGCCAAGTCAGACAAAGCAGGGCGAGTTCAGGCAAGGTCGGGACACCATCTGCCACGCATTAATCCCCTAGGCCTTTTTTCCCAGTGGCTTAGCGAAGGCTGATGAGAGGGAGTTGCCGCAATTAGATATTACCATTGATTTCAAACTATATTTGGGACTGGAATGAGAGCGGCTTTATCGGTATGTTTGATCCCATCTACCGACGCGGGGGCTGAGAATAAGGCCTAGAGCAAGCCATCGTCTTAATCTCTAAATACAAGGTTAAATAGGTCTCTTAGCGGCGTCTCTTAGTGGATGGGCCTCAGTATTGTAAAAAAAGAAATTCGTCCTCTTTTCTCCACCCAGAACATCCCATTCGCCCTTGTTCTGTCTGAATCAGCCACTGGTACTTGAGTGCCTCCGCAAGCATGAAACTAGCTATAATACCGCCGCGCGTTCCGTCACCAGACGGAGAAAGCGCATTGTTAATACTTGTAAACCCTTCACAATTCGCATGGTGCTGTTTTGGGTTAGGGTGTACGCCCAGGCTGCATCGCGCCAGTACTGTAACTTGGTATGTTGATAGGCATAGTACCAGCTTTCTACGGCCTCCGGAGATTGACCAGCTGCGAATGCGCCGTCCAGAATGAAGAACCTTGTGCGGGAGTAGAGGTCTGTCTGATCACTGTTTTCGGGTTGCGTCAAAAGATCTGTATCCCAGCTGTAGAGCGTTGGGCCAAAGCCTGGTGCCATGTATCGGTAACCGTTCGCGCAGCACTCGCTAAACGAGAGGCCATAGTCCAGCCAGTCTGATCGGTCCACGGCCGAGCTTCCGAGAATGAAGGAGCGTGCGATGAAACAGGCCAGAAACTCTGTGTAGTTGACCTGTTGCAGGCCCGCGAATGTTGTCGCCATGCTTAGGTCTGGACGTGAGGATGGGTGCGAGAGGATGTGTTTGATAGTTGAGTCGGCTGCTTTAGTGAAGCGTTCGCCATAGTGGCTAAATCGACCTGGGCCGTAGACGAACAATTTGATGAGATGCTCATAAGCTGAGTCGTTACCTGATGTCCAACCCTATAGCCATCAAGAATCTCTCCTGTCTCAACATTAAAAGTTCCGCCTGTGGGGCCAGGAAACACTTCCGAAGACGGCGATAGCCAGTACTTTTCTGCTTTATTTGTACGTATCCCATACTGCGTATGACTCGTGAGATCAGACAGCCGCTGCCATTCGAGAACGAGGTTACCCATAGCTGCTGGAACATTAATCTGGGATTTGCCTTCTGTCAAGCGATCATCGATAAACGTTTTGTTTTCGATAAAGATGTTGTTAATGGGGATTCCACTTGGCATATCAAATGCGTACTTGAGAGTGTCCGCTAGTGTCGTTGCCTGCGTCAGGAGCGCATCGACCTTCTTCTTACCAATTTTGAGATGACGGAACGGGCCTTGAAGAAGATCATACGCGCTCAGCAAACCTCCGAGATAACGAATGTTAGTCTCGAAAAGACTGACGGGGCTAGGCTTTGGGGCATCTGTCCCAGTAAAGTCGATGGTAGGAATGAAGTCCAAAATTGTTTCGACGATATCAGTTTGTTCACCAGGATAGCAGTGTCGAGACCATCCAGAACTGTTACGCCCCATCTGTTGCAGTCGTCAGTGAAGTTGCTGTACTTGGGTCGTGGATAATCGTGAGGGAAGGCATGTGTGTAGTAACCGTGCCATGCGAAGCAAAACATCTCGATAATCGCTTCAGCACATTTGTTTGGTCGGGATCAAAGCTGATATAATCATAGTTACGACCGCGTTGCTCAGGGTAGCGTGGCTTGGTTGTGGAATTGCTGTTTGGTGATGAAGCAGACGCAAGGAATGGTAGCGTGAAGCTATAGAGAAAGGAACAAAGCAACATATCCATTACCTCAAGAAAGGCACAGAAGATACTGGCACATAAATAATGACTTCAGATTAACGACATGGCTTGGAATGTTTTATATACAGTCTCTGACGAGGTTGATGCTCATTACAGAATTCTATGTATCTCTCCGAAATATGTGAGAAGTTCGAACAATGAAGGTCCGCTTGATCTGCCAAGTTAAGTCATCATTACATAGGAGAGACAAGTAAGGTTCCGCGGAATGTATTGTAGACTGATAACGGGAATAAAATGAACCCCCAGAATGAAGCACCCTAAGTCGAAACAGATCGACACGGGCTGATCAAGTCAATGTCGTTGTCAAGTATTATATATGCCCCGAACAGGATTGGTAGTTGGCAGAAGAAAAATAACTTTTCGCTAGAAAGCCTGTAATATCGGTACATAGGAAGTATTCGAAGATCATTTGGTTATTAATTGCAAGAAGATGGCGGCAACTTCAGCAGATGACGAACAAGAAAAGAGTTACGAGCAGGCTTCATAGAACTTCAATCGATTGTTTAAATAATGCTCATTATCACTATCTCAGCAAATACCAAAAAGAATCACCATCGAGATTTCCAAATAACTCCTCTGAACTACCTACTTCTCTTCGATCTTTCCAATTTCTGCATGCTGACCAATAGCCTTCTTCGCATTCTCCCAAGCATCATCTCCAGGATACAACTGACTTCTAAAATACGCCCAACTAACCCTCTGAACAGCTGCGAGTCTCTCAGCACTCTCATCTTGACATTCCAGCGCATCCCAGCCGCTGACACCACCAAAGCCATGCTTTCCACCCTTGATTTCATAAGAAGCCTTGGGACTGGGCGACTCGGTGTATGGGTCTGCGTGCCAATCCGCACCACGCGACGTGAGATGTGGGCTCACGTCTGAGTCGCCCCAAGCTACAAGACAGGGAGTCCTCATGTTAGAGAAGTCAATGTTGTAAAAGGGTATCATAGTGGAGCCTGCTTCCGAAAGATCGGTAGTTCCATTGCCAAGAGCTCCCATGATGAAGCCTGCCTTGATACGAGAGTCGGCAAGTTGCATTTTCTCCCCATCCCGGGGATCAGTATTGACAGCGCCAAGAAGGATATTAGCTGTCAATGAACCAAGAGAATGACCAGCGACAACAATTCTTTCTCTGTCAAGACGTCCCTTGATGAAAGTGACGGTCTCCTCAATGCTGTCGAGACTATCGAGAATGCGATGCATATCTTTGACACGCTGATCCATAAAGAGCTCGCGAATGTTCTCGGGAGATAACTTAAAGCCTAACTGGCGAGAGCTCAAGTGCGTGGGTTGAATCACCACGAAGCCATGGCTAGCCCACCAGTCGACGATGGGACCATAGCCTTTGAGTGAGGAGAGATAGTTGCTGGGACCATGGCCATGAGAGAGCAGGATGATGGGTAGGTTTGAGCCTGTTGCCGGGGCAGTGACCTTGATGTCAAGTGGGACTCTGCGGTCTTCGGCGGGAAGGGTGACAGGGGAGAAGGACATGATGGGAGAGGGAGAGTTCACGGGAATGTCAGCAGCGCCGCCGATGAGGGAAGTGTTAGGAAACTCCATTGTTGGTGTATTGATTTGTATAGCGTTGATAGAGTGCGAAAAGAAACTAAGAGTTAAAAGTTGAAGCTGTTAAATAGATGATGATGCTGTTATTGCTGGTGGACATTGTGTTCAGTTGTGCGGGATAATGCCTCAACTTATATCTCTGTTTGTCTTCTTCGAGCCTCCAACCAATTCAACTTGATACTATGCACGATGTAAGCAAATCGACTGAATAGAGTAGTCGGAAGTAAGACAATCGATCCTTTGAGATGACCACAAAACCATTCTGACCAATCAGAAAAACCTTTACGTCGACGAGCGTGGCTGTTGATTGGCTCTCCTACGTGGCTGCATTACGGACAATTGTGTTTGTCCGTTATGCGTACTAACAGAGGACTTAACACGGACTTCTTAACGGAAATAGACATAGATTTCTCAGCCAAACGGTGAAGGTATTTGTCACGTTTCGGATATAGCTTAACACCGTTAGAATCTTATGTCCATCGAACTTTGTCCAAAAAGCTGTAGAACTGTAATGGAATTTATCATATGTACGGAGTAATTACAATCTTGTTATGAAACTATCACTCTTTGACAAGACGTTTTGGTACTACGAAACTGACGATCTAGGCAATCTGGCATGTGTTAACAAGGCCGCAGGAATGGATGTCTCAGATCACTAAAACGCCACTGGAATGTTGTCAGGATTAATTAGTCACGGTTTCAAGAGACTTGGTGATGGGCGTCGTTCGTACAGCTGTGAGTTCGGAAGTGTGAGGCTGCTCAAGCAACATGATGCCAAATCTCGCCGATTTTCAACATCTGGAACATAAATCAATTTATCCAGCTACAAATACCACGCCAAGGTATTTCAAATCGTAGAGAAACGATCATGCTAATAGGAAAGGTGGTACCCAGCGCATTGCTTTGCGTCCAGTACAGAGTAGCTTACTCGGGTTTGTGGGTGCGCACTGGAACCCGTAGAACAACACCGCGATTGAACCAAAGATTGCACCGAGTCACGACGTCGTTAAACGGGAAATGAGATAAGAGTAAAGTTGATTTGCTACTACAGTTACTAAATAGAGATAGATAACAGTCTTAAGGAGGGTGTAAGGCCAGAGGAGTGCAAGTAATAGATACTGCCATGACTGCAAGTGGCTTTTTGAATCACAAATATAGCTCTGCTTGTCACTGGAGCAGATGGTTTAGTGAGTGAGGTACTGTGTCAACACAGTGACTGCGCAAGTAGCACACTTGGAAAATGAATGTTACTGAGACTTTCGGCCCAAGTTGAGAGATATCTGTTGGTATCCGCATCAAGTAAAAGAAAGACAGCCCTTTCAAGGGACTCGGATTTGATGCTCCATGTTACTGGAAGACACAGCTAATCCCTCATAAAACCAGAAGTCCTAGGGAGAGACTCTATCTAGGACTTGTGGTCCGGCACGGGATAGTCAGCCTTAGGCTTAGGCTGAGGCTTGTTGTCTGGCTGAGGGTAGTGAGGCTTGGGATAGTGAGGCTTTGGCTCAGGCTTGTGTTCCGGCTTGGGATAGTGAGGCTTGGGCTCAGGCTTATGTTCCGGTGGAGGATAGTGAGGCTTGGGGTAGTGAGGCTTTGGCTCAGGCTCATGGTAGACAGGCTTGGGGTGAGGCTTCGGGTAGTAAGGCTTCGGTTCAGGCTTGTAATAAACAGGCTTTGGATGGTAGGGCTTAGGCTCAGGCTTGTGGTAAACAGGCTTTGGGTGGTAAACAGGTTTAGGCTTCGGGTGGTAAGGCTTGGGCTCATGATAGTCGACCACAGGCTTAGGAGGCTCAGGCTTTGGCACAGGACAGCGGGGATCATATGGAATCAGCACCCAATCCCCGCCATTCTTCCTTTCGTAATAGCGGTATTCGACATGTACCCCTCGCTCAACGACTGGTGCAGCTATGGCGCCCGTGGTCAGAGCGAAGAGAGTGACAGCGGAGAGCTTCATGTTTCGATATTTGGCGCGAAGCTACAAATAAGAAACAGTCGTAAAGAATGTTGTGTCTTTGAGTGAGTGAAGAAGTGAGAGGAACACTTGATAAAGTGAAAGATGGATAGTTAGAGGCAGAGAGCTGATGAGTACAGGAGCAACCACTGATATTTATATTTTCTTTTCCCTCAATTTCAACACACATTCGCTTAGTCTCTTAGGTTGAAGATAATCCTGTTGATTTGTTCCCTATTCTGATGCTGTTAGAGATGTTCGGCAGAGGAGCCGTTTACGCTAGACTGGATTCTGCCTCTCTCCACATCTCGCAGGAACTCAAACGCCATACGTTCTACTCAACTCGTCATACAGAACTGATGGTGTAGTGGACGTTAGTAAGAAACATATGACACAGGGATAACTTGCTCATGGAGTGATGGTACAGTCGGTATTCCAGATTATGCTTTATGGCTTGCGACGTTGGTCGGAAAAGAGCTCACGAACTCTGCATATGTTGCTCCAATACATTAACACTAATTTCTACAACACCTTTTTTCCTAATGCCGGGACTTTCAGTTGGTGGCTTGCTGAAAAAACTGAATGTTGCCCCGTTGTAGCGCTGGCGCTATTGCATGCAATGCTGTTGTTTTCAGCAACCCATTGCGAAATGCTCAGCTCATAGGTTAGTGTTATGAATGTGACAGGAAGAGATTCTGACCAACAATAACATCTGAGACGAACACCGACTAGTTTCGGACAAGTGGACTCTGAAAGAAAGAAAGAAGGAGGATCAAGGACATATGACATATCTGCTACTGGGAGTGGTGGAATAAAAGATAAGATGGCGATCTGCGGCACCCTCACTGATTCACACACACAAATACAATTTTATTTAGCTACTATATTCAGATTAATCAGTACAGCTTGGACAGTAGCCGTACTTGCTTCGTTTAAATAGAGGCAACGGTAACCCTGTGGTCAATGGCTGCCCTTACCCTGTCATCACCTGTTCCTGTGTTTCCTAGCCGAGCTGCCGACTGGCAAATTTAAGCTTTCTTTTAAGCTTCCGCAAATAAGGATAAGCCTTCGATATAAGAGCACAAACTGATGATGCGCATGTTCGGTCTAGTCTGGTCTAGCTTGATCGAGCTGTTAACTTAGCTGTGGCTATAAACTCAGGCATGTGGATACGAAGACCCAACGGGACTCAACGTCGAGGCCTTATAACGTTGAGGTCCCAAACCTAAATACACTTTAGTATCGGCACTAGCCCAATATCTTTCCTTGTCCTAATTCAGGTTGCTGGACCTCCATGCTAGACTACCAACTGAAGCCACATTAGTGGAAGGGCTGCAGGTGATCAGAAGCTGGATGCTTATCTGCCATTGCCAAATAGGTCCAAGCTATCTCTACTGGTATCAACATGATGGACCAACCTAACAACTTAGGGTTTCCTGTAAGCAAAGATCTTATTATGTCTACATGATTGGCTCAACAATGCCTGTTGATTCTATGTCTGGTACAAAAAGGCTTAGCGAGATCGTAGGGCATTCATTCAGCTTGCAGTCTAACATGCGAGCGGAGATAACTATAAAGTAATGGTTCGATGCAGCAACTTACTTAAGGTTAATGCATAACATTCAATAGTTATCGTTTAAGTTTCCCTTTTCTTTTGATTTGCTTCCTTTTATGCGTTAGCTTAACCAGAAAAGAAAGACGTCATCCATGTCTGGCTACGCTTAAGTAAACGGATGACATGCACTTCGTATCGATATGGTTGCATCAGTTTTACAGCTGGCTTGAACAGGTCTGTATGTGGTATTCCTCTTGGATAATAATGCTGTGTTGTGAGACCTGATAGCAACAGGAGAACTGGTCTCTTTTTCCAAGTCCCCGCATGCAAGTTTCGCTATACTTACACTTTAGCAGGTTAGTATGTTTCTTGCAGCCATTGGTTTTCAGAGTTTATGGCATCTGGGACCTGGCTTTACAGCTTTTTGGGGCCCACCTCGGAAGGCTTTTCAGACTATTGGCAATAAAGAAATCAGCCGCACGACACATCGACCTTGAAGAGCATGTATAGTTACTTCTTTTCGACCTGTCAACCTCATGCCACCCTCCGATCTTCTCTGTAAGGCCGGTCTAGAGTTAGCCCTAGTCTTACAGATACGAGGCAATGATAATTCAATGCGTAATACGAATTCAGAATTCACAAAGTGACTTGAAGGCCAACTGTTTTAACCTTACTCCTATGCTTAAGATTTGAACCGAATCCTCTTCAATAGCCAATCATAGATTTTCATCTGCCAATCATATGAATCGTAGGACTATTACCTTATCTTCTATCTTGTAACGTTTTGAATCCCACTTTATCCACACATCAGGCAAGCTCGAGAATGATGCAGGAGCTTATCAGCGAGAGACCATTTCCAGCGGCGCCTTGGGCAATCAACCTGCCGGATACTGGGCAAGGCCTGACAGTTACGCTGCACACTTGGTCCACACATTAAGTTAATAGTCTGTGACAATGTTCTAACATTCTTTTAAGGCATCAACTACAAGGGATGCATAACACCATAGCAGGATGTCAGTCCGCGGCTCCTACTGGGTAGTAGTCCAGGACCAATCCGGATAGTAACGGTATCAATATAATCAATATAATCAATTTGGATTTATGTCTGTATTTACCAGTTATATGATAGTTGGATAATCATTGAGAAGTGTATTTCTGGTGTCGGTTGCCGCTGCGTGTGTCACAATACCTACATATGTTTATTGGTTATCTAGTCGCCGCCTGTGACTCTTACTCGACGGATACATTGAGCTCTGGCATGCCCGTGAAAGTTCAATTCTATTCTTATCAATGTTAATGAAATTGTGAAAGGTGGAATATGATTGAAGGTTATAGCGGCACGATACTACTTTATGTGGGATATAAGGCTTGTTATTGTATTCTTCGCTTGCCACATATAGTTACTGCATTTGTGTCATTGAGACTCTTTCCGTCGGGGTCAACAATCACACTGTCTTGGGCTCAACTACTTACAGGATCCATGTTAATGGGCCCTATTCAAAGTCGAATTGTTCCTTCGGTTTAGGTATGTAGTAATATTTTGCCGGATCGGGGATGAGCGGCCCGGTCAGTGGTCCGCTTTGGGCGGTGACTATTCCTAGCCCAGCTGCTCAGGAGTACATTCTATAATTCTCCGATGCTAGAGATGCCGGGAAAGAAATACTAAAACCCACATGTGGTCACAGAAATATTTAGCATGGTCCGGATTGAGAGAAGGTATATGCAGTGTCTTTATAGGTATTGACCATATTCCTAAAGGTCTGTCAATATTTTATCTTGATCCTATAAGCTGGCTACTATGCAAATCGTTTCATTCGCACACCCCACTCTGAGGTCAACAAATAGAGTTGAAACCTATCAGAAATTAACCTCGCTTCTTTTTCCCCCTTCCATAAAAAACGCCTTTACTACTTCGGGCTGAGCTCGACAGGAATTTATATAAGTGTTCCAAGTCCGTAATCTCTACGAGGAACTAGTTTATGAAAGGACCACTTTGATTTTCAAATGCCAAATCACATTGCAATAGCATCTGTGTAGATTTATTTTGATCATTCGACGCTCATAAGCTATATATCCTCCTGTGTCTAATTTGATTCCAAATGCTCCAACTCGAAGATGACAGAATGAGAGGGGGACTCAAGAATGTGGCTCTTGACACATCTCCAGCCACCTTCTTCAAAAACACCTTCCCATTCTTCCATGGTGGGTAGATAGACACCCATCAGAGCGTGCCCGAGTTCAAACCCTAGAGTAAAGGTCGGGACATTGTGCTCAGTAACGGCAAATCGAGACTCCGGATCGTCAAGTAGAATTCGGGTTGTGTCACCCAGAAGAAACTTTTGTACTTTAGGGAAGGCCTTTCGTAGACGCTGAAGTGTATCAATGCAATTCTTTCGAGGCCAGAAGTCGTGTCCCATCATGAAGCAGGTCAAAAGGTCGACATCTGCAAACTCGTCCCGATACGAAAGCGCTGTGGCGTCTCCTTCAGTGAATCTCAAACGATTCGCGAATCCGCGCTCCTTAGCCCGAACTGCAGCATCTCCTAGAGCTGGTCCGGCGATATCAACGCCAAGTCCTGTCGTACCAGGATATCGTGTCAGGAGCTGCATCAATCGCTCGCCGCTTCCACTACCCAAGTCAACGATGGACTTGAAGTTGTAGTTGAGGCCCTCGACAGCACTCCAGAATGCAGGGTCAAAATGATGCTTGTTGATGTCGTAGCATGCGTAACCAATTGCTATCGAATCTCTGTCGTAGAAGTCGCCGTGTCGTTTCTCATTACGCAAAACGTATTGCATGCGAGAGAAGAGCCCACCTGAACCAAGACTCAGCCAGTGAAACATCGATTTCGTACGATAGGCCTCCTCGAGAAGGTCACCAGGTGTGGCCAAGACAACCCCTTGATCGGACTTTTCCCGACCCAGAATGCCCACAATGGCTAGTGAAGTCACGACTCCTTGTAGTGAGTCGACGTCAAGGTCATGTTTCTTGGCATAACCGGTGACATCAACCTGGTGCTGATTTCGCACGGCATCCAAAAGTCCCACTTCCCACGCAGCTCCAATAGAAGCAGCGGCAATGGCTGAGTTGAACACATCTGCTACTGCGCGTTCACTATCGACAATCTTTGAGATCATAGTGGGGTAGTGTCTTGAAAAATGAAGTAAGGAGGAAACGAAGTGTTTGAGGATGTGATGTTAAAATGTCTAGTCGAACGAGGGGTTCGAAGGTGGAATGGTTTGGTATCTATCCTGGAACACAGGTGGGCTCCGTCCCTCTATATAGATTCGTCCCCGTAGACCTTCCACATTTCGGATCCCTTATCAATACGGGTGTCCTCACACGCTTTTGGAAATCCGGGGACTTCCTCATATCGCCATATCTTCCTAGCTTTACTCTTTCCCGAAAGGGAAGTATCCCGAGCCCCAGCAATACGACGATACTATCCTCATATGTGCTTATAATGCGACAGATGCGCATGCATGTAAGAGGAAGCCTAGACCCGCAGGGGCTACCCGAGTTGTCGAAACTAGTCAGGATCCGTTAGAACAGACACGGTGGGAGCCTGTCTATCAGGGGTAGCCTGTAAACCTCGGATGTGGGAAATACCAACGCGGAACAGAAAGATGAGTTATTTTTTAGGATGAGATTGCGTAGTTACGTACTGCTCCACCTATGTCGTCTAGAGTTGATCAAAGGCTTGCCCGGGACTCAAGGTCCTTCTTTGTATCTGGAGCATGAAAGCTGAGTAGTCGGTACATCTGCTTGTGGCGCAGATGATTAGATATCCTTAGTTCACATCCTTTACGCAAGGCTACTTGTTTGCATTTTTTCAACGTAAATGTACTTTGATAGCTAAGTTTACTAAGTTTACTAAAAGGTTGTTTCTGGAGCACTTGTAGTGAACGCAAATTCTATGTCCAAATAACAATTGCAGGGGCGGACTATTCTACGCCACTTAGGTTTGGACTATCCTGGGCGTTTGCAAGCACAGCTCTGATGAAACCACAAAGCCTGACAAACGCGGCGTCGGTGATCTGATAATGGAAGACTAGCCGGCCGTGCATAAGAGGATGCTCCATAAGCTTGAGATCATGTTCTCGGGCCAGAGGATAGAAGTCATCACGGGTCAGACCAGACCCCTCCAGGTCAAGCCATACCATATTGGTCTCGGTAGGCCTTTGCAACTTGCCACCAAGTGACTCCCACAAGGCTGAAACATGTCTAGCCTTGTCTTGGGCTGCTTTAAGCTTGCCCTTGATGAAAACGTTGTCGATAGCGACTCGAGCGGGAGCTGCGATGATTCCCGACGCACGGAGACCGCCACCAAGAACTTTGCGAATCCAACGCGCCCTCTTAATGAAAGTTCGGCTTCCAACTATGACGCTACCCACTGGCGCACCCAAGCCTTTGGTCAGGCAAAGCTGTATGCTGTCAAAGTATGGACCAATCTCGGAAAGAGTGAAGGCTCCTGTGACTGCTGCCTCCCACAAGCGCGCACCGTCAAGGTGCATGTGGATTGGGGGTTCTTGAGATCTCGCCCAATTTGAAATGGCACGAACCTCAGAGAGGGGCATTATGGTACCAGAAAGAGGATTTTCCAAACTGATGACACGAGTCGGACAGTCATAGACGTCCGAGTTCACGACGGCGTGCCGTTCAATATCTGACAGAGTCAGATGGTGGCCGTTGGATGGAACAACCTGCTTAACCAGTGCTCCTGAGATCATGGATACGCCGCCCGCTTCAAGGTGGATGATGTGACCTCGATGGTCCGCGAGAACGGCATGAGGAGGAGCTCCCAAGGCAGCACGAAGAGCGACTTGGTTGCCCATGGTACCGGATAGCACAAGGAGTGCATCTTGGTGATTCAACAGACCTGCGACGTACTCCTGGAAAGAGTTGGTGACAAAGTCGTCTTGTGTTACATCGTCTCCAAGAGATGTGTTGACGATGGATTCCAGCATAGCAAGCGTAGGCTTGGTGCAGTAGTCTGATCGAAAATCATTCGACGCTTCATGACTGCTTGACCACGATAGATCCGCAAGACGAACAGAATAGGTGCCATCGCTATGGTCTGAGTTGGCACCCTGAATGGTAGAAACCCTGGAAGGGTCTGGGTTCAGTTCTTGAAACATAGTCGAAAGAGAAAAGTGATTGTTCAAAGTTGGAAGTATAGAAGTTGATACTCTATACGATAGAGTGAAGAAAAAGAGTGAAACTTCGTGTGATTATTGCTTAGATAGAGATTGGATTACACCAAACTTACCAAGACTCTGCTCACAGTCCGGGTTTATTCGTTGATAAGAGAATCCTGCACAGATACCCAGTGCATAGTAACATGTCCCATTTGCCTGTATAAGCTCAAAATCATGAGCAGCCCTGTTGGTGAGAAAGAGAGGCCCGCTATTTACTCCGCCTGTACTGTAATACCCTCCAAATTAGAAGTAACTAGATACCAATTGCGTCTTCATGCCGAATACAGCAAACGCCGGTAGCCTGCTATGGTCACCCCTATGTTGTCCCTCTATGAATAAAAATTGCCGATGCAATGATGACAAAGAGCGGAGGGGTTCCTACGATGCACTTGAGAGGGGTTCAAGGAGTATCATCCGCTCTAGGGGAAACATAAACGACAGGATCGTGTTGCCAGTCTTGCGCAATTTCTAAGAGTCCTAGATGCGGGTTAGACAAAATCCCATACATACCGCCAGTGGATAATCTGCAATTATGTGATCTTATCAGTGGATAAATGTGCTTGTGCCGAGGCCAGAGATCGGCATTGGCGGTACCGGAGAGTTCTAGGGACGGGCCGCCTATAGAAAATGGCCGTAGAGTAAGCACTACTGTCAGCTCCGAGTCTCGGCATAAGCTAATGATGCCAGAACCAGCCTTTCGTCCATTACGGAAGATTGATCAGATACGAGTATGCCTGTAAGGGGGGATATTCCCCGTTAATTTCCACATTCCTTTATGTTACCACCTGCCTATAAGGCTGTTTGAGCCTTCATATGCGGCTAATTGGTGTGCCGCGTCTCCACTGAGGGTCAGGCAAGGGACATCCGACTTCCCCGAACCAGGGTTGGTGATTGTACCATGGTGTTTCTTGTCTCAACCAACAACCAACACTGATGACTCAAAGCTCGATTTGATAAGGAACACGATGACTCATGTTCCAACGGCGTAGAATTGGTCAAATTTGCCCCCTGTCCTTTTCCCATCATAAGACGCATTTCTGCGCACACTCTCACTCTGACAAACCATAGCCGTTGAGGGTACGCAAAATGTTAGCCACGTCGACTCCAGAGACGTCGCTTGACGCCCAGCTCGTAACATGGGCGTCTGCAGATGACCCCGAAAACCCCAAGAATTGGCCACAGGCTCGGAAATGGAGAGCTACCGTCTCCGTCTCAGCCTTTGTGCTAATGAACACGCTTTCTTCTACAATCATTGCTCCCGCACTACCCTATATCGCCGAGACTCTCAACGTCACCAATAGCGCTGAACAAATCCTATTACTGTCAATCTTTGTTCTTGGCTTTGCTTTTGGCCCATTTATTGCATGCCCACTGTCTGAGATTCACGGCCGTAGTCGAACAATCCAGTCATGGAACTTCCTCTACCTCGTTTTCAATACGGTTTGTGGTCCGATTAATTCTAAAGCTGCCATGTTGGTGCTTCGTTTCTTAGCAGGTTTCTTCTGTAGTGCCTCGCAAGGTGTATGTTAACTCTTGAAGCAACCCTGTTGAACCCCTCTAATACTCTATTCTAGATTGGTAGTGGTATCCTGTCGGATCTTTTCACCGCCAAGGAACGTGGACGAGCAGTGGCTGTCTACAGCATCATGCCACTGATTGGACCAGTGATTGGCCCCATCCTTGGCGGAGTCATTGCTCGCTATACGACTTGGCGCTGGGCGTTCTATGCCGCATCGCTTCTTGACGTTCTCATCCTGGTTCCGAGCTTCTTCTTTCTTGAAGAGACTTACGAACCGGTTCTGTTAAGACGTAAGAAGCGGCGCCTTGTCAAAGAAAATGACCGAAATGTCAACTTCTACACTGAATACGACAACCTTGACAAGGACCGCGCAGAAGTCTACAAAGTCGCGATGATCCGCCCTCTAAAGCTGTTAGGAACACAGCCAATTATACAAGTTATGGCACTGTACAACGCCTTCCTCTATGGGCTCATCTACACCCTCTATGCCAATTTTCCCGCCCTGTGGACTGATGTATACCACCAAAAACCTGATATCGCCGGTCTCAACTATCTTTCTTTGTTTGTTGGCTCACTCTTTGCCGCTGAAGTAGCCACACGTGCTATTGATAGCATACAGAAGCAACTATCTCACCGGAATGATGGCGCCCACCGACCCGAGTATCGTATGCCCGTCATGCCTCCAGCTACACTTGCGCTTTCGGCAGGCATGTTCATGTATGGCTGGACCGCCGATTTCAAAACACACTGGATCTTGCCTAACATAGGAGCTGCCATTTTCATGGGAGCTGCCATGGCATGCGCAATTGCAGTGAACACCTATATGATTGACACATACGGAAAGTACGCTGCAAGTGCACTCGCGGCTATCAACATGTTGCGTCAGATATTCGGCTGCATTTTCCCCATATTCGCGCCATACCTTTATGCGGAGCTGGGATACGGATGGGGGAGCAGCGTTCTGGGGTTCCTTGCACTGGGCATCGGCCTGCCCGCTGTCATCTCTTTGTGGAAGTTTGGAAGTGCACTGAGGCAACGGAGCCCGTATGCCCAAGACGGAACTAAGTAGATGTGGTGGAAAGGGAAGGATCGACAAGGTTCAGGTACTGTAGAAGGATTCTGCTTGATTACGATACTAGAGCCACAACGCTTTGTAATAAGACACGGTCCACATAGTCACTTCATGTAGGGCCGAGGGTTATTGTAATGTAATTGGTCAATGGATCCTTTGAAACTATATATTCGGGAGCGCAGAATACAATTGACCAGTCACGGTTGAGTTGTTCCGGTGAAGTTCAGACACCTGGTTTAACAAATCATCACCAAGCAAGTACAAATCTTAGTGGCAAGATGTACCCTTGAGTGCCTTACCATTTGTAATGGAGTAATAGTAAGAGGCCCTTGGAGAAAATGAGCTGTCACACAGTCGCAACGCGCAATCGTTCTAGTAGAGCGATTCGGGTTGATCTCCGCAGTGGAGCAAATAACAGCAGTCTTAGTAACAGACATAGATAGCGGAAGCTATTGTAGAAGCCCAGTATGGCACAGTAGCCGCTGAAGGATTCTATCCCTGCATCTTGTAAGGCGACGTGCTTAGCGGGTTGGAGAGGGGTGGCTAAGTTGACATGCATATGCAGATCCGTCCACGTACCACACAATCTGTTCACCCCAACTCAGATTACATCTTGTAAGTGGGTTCCACTTTGGCCTGGATTCTCTCCGCACATGAGTCTCCACGAACACGTAACGGATCATCTTTTGTTATCTACAGCAGTCAGCATGATATATGGGTCTGGGGAGTGTGGAAGAATACTCCTCGGAAATGCCCTAACTGCCTGAAAGGGCAAGTGTACAGCCTGATAGTAGAGACGCATAATTTATAGGCCACAGATTAGGACCATTGCTAAATTATTATCTCGTAATATGAAATGGCATGAAGATACTGTGTAACAGGTGGAGCTTGCGAGGGAAAGAATCTGCTCTCTTCATATAGTGTCTGCTATACACTGTAACGTTCACCTCAGTATAGTCCATGTACAGCTACGAACTTACTTCCGTTTTGACCATCCAATTTCACTTTTCTCATTGCCCTTCCACTACCTCTAGCCATGGCTCCCCATCTCACAACCCCTTGCGTTGAAGACTATGTCCCCTCTGTCAAGTCTGGATTAGACAACACCTCCAACACGAACAAGGGGCTTTCAACTTCCAACGGTGACCGGGTTACCGCAGATGTAGTGTCGTTCGTGCGAAAGCATTCGCCATATTACAGATCTTCATTGGGGCATCTTCCGGAGGGTGTCCCTCTTGCCCAGATTCCATTAACAGACTCGGACGATTTTTGGAAACAAGCCGCTTCTTATGATGCTAACGTTCTTACGGGTCCATTCGTCGATGGTTTAGTGATGAGATCCGGCGGATCAACATCTGAGCCCAAGATTGTCTATTGGACTCGTAACGAATTCCAACGAGTTCTTTCTAAGAAGGCAGAGATTATGTCGAAGCAGAGCGGCATCATACCCGGTGATCGCATTGCCAATCTGAGCCATATGGGCGGCATGTATGGGGGGTTCATGTTCACCAACCAAGCCCTCATGGAGATGCCAACAGACAACGTCCATCTCCCTATCAGTGGGCAAATGCCTCACGACTTCACGGCAGACAGCATAGAACAATTCAGAGCAACTGTCATGATCAGTACTGTCTATGCCACAACTAAGCTTGTTAGTTGGTTGAAAGAACAGGGCCGCACTTTGCCCTCAGTACGTCTCATTTTATTCATGGGCGAGGCCTTTTTCAAAGATGTCCGCGATCAATGGAACCAGGTGTTTCCAAATGCTCTGATAGGACCCTACATCTATGGCTCAGTCGAATGCGGTCCAGTTGCCCTACCAGCCAACGCACCACGGCCAGGGCAGAATGACGACTCCAACCCTCTGTACAAGGTCATCAACGAGGTTGTTTATATGGAGATCGCCGATGAGAACGGAGTGGCGATCACGAAGCCAGGTATCAAGGGGACTGTAGTAGTAACCCATCTGATTAAGAAGCTTCAGCCAGCTATCAGATACCCTATTGGAGATGTCGCAGCCTGGGAGGATTATACTGCGGGCACGTTCAGGCTTTATGGACGCGAATCAGTTGCATTGAAAATCAGCAACGCGCATTTGGATCTACCATTGCTAAAGTCGCTGATCGCCAAGCATATTTCGCCCAGTGCGGTATTCCAGAGTGTTGTCCGTCGTATTGGAGGCAAGAATATTCTGGTGTTCAGGGTCGCTCACGAGAAGCCCAACAATGCAGAAGACATCAGGGCTTCCCTCGAGGCTGACATAGCTTCAGTTTCCAAGACCTGGGTTTGGAACAAAGAAGCTGGTCAAATCGGAGACCTCGAGGTTGAGTACATCCATCACGATCAACTGGTCGTGACACCAGGTAGTGGAAAGCTGAAGAACTTTGTGGAAGAACGATATGATTGAGCTTTTCAAAGTTTTGATAGTATATATTTAAAACATACATTTGAAATCAAATAACCAATAAATTCTTTCAAGAGACTTCTACGGATTTTATCTGCCGCCTCTTGGTATGCATTCAAAGGAAAGGTAACACCATGCCGAATTACATCAGAATGAATTTTGATGTATCCGCAATTTTTGCACTTTACCAGGCGATGGGCAAATGCCAAATGTGTCTCATGAAGTTATCTTTAATGCGTTCATCGAGTGAGCACAGACCATTGCAAATCGGACATTCCGCATGGGCAAACCGAACAGGCTACGGGTAAAGTGGTGTAGCAGTGGGCCACTCGGTACAGGACACGGACAACAAAGAACTCCGTGAAGGAGCGAAACCTCGAGGCGAGACCCTCGAGTAATCGGTCCAACGATTATTATGGATCACAAGAAGTCTGGTTCGAATGGAATCAGTATTGAAGTTGGTAAGTATCCTAGACCTGAATGTGATGATAACTGAGAGCGGCAAAGCTTTACCGTCTTCCTCCTATGAGAATCACAGATCCTGAGCTTTATTTCTTTTATATATTTCAACATAGATGTATTGTTATAATGTATGTTGAATTTGTGCTGTTCATACGTGGTTGAGTACAAAGTGTCACAGGTAACAATTTCTTCACATCAATCGCTTAGTAATCAACTGTCGTGAGAAATGAGTTGGTGTTTTGACATGACGTAGGTGGAACGCCGCCTCACGGTAATTGAAGTGAAGGCCGAGGATACTAGATCTAGAAGTTCTTTCTTATTGTTGTTGATCCATGTCGAAAATACGTATTGCTATCCGTGGCGATGGTTCTGCAACTCGGAATCGTGTTCTCGGTCTACGGCGCGCTGGAAATACCGAGTTTCGGTACTTGTGGACAATTTGCAACATGAAAAGCCGTGATCGACCCGCTGAATCGGCGGTAAATGCCTCTATGACATGTTCAGGACCCATTAAAAACTTCCATCAACAGGAATAGCATTACGATCTTTGATATGACCCACAGAACGAGAAATCGTGGATTTAGTTGCCCAGAATTTGATATATATACCTTTCAGCGTGAATAATCTCTCCAACATCTTCTCACCATCAATCAAGTTGCCCAGATCTTAAAGCACATCCATTCGATTTACTCATATTCAGTCACCAAACTCCGCAATGTCTCAAGAAACTACCCAGAAGAAGAGAGTCGTCATCGTCGGTGCAACTGGCCTCCAGGTAAGCCTTCCTGGCGTGTTCGACGACCACGAATTCGAAAACTAACGGCAGCATCTTCTGGCTAGGGAGGTTCCGTCGCAAGAATCCTCTCCCAGTCTCAGGACCGCTATGCGATCCGTGGTTTGACTCGGAACACTTCTTCTTCTAAGGCCCAAGACCTTACCAAGCTCGGTGTCGAGGTCCAGCAAGCGGATCTTGATGACCCAAAAAGTCTCGAAGCTGTCTTTCATGATGCCAACGTCATCTTCGCCATGACCGACTTCTGGGCTCATGGGTCTGGTGAGAGGGAGGAAGCCCAGGGCAAAGCCATGATGGACATTGTCGCCTCGCTACCTCACCTTGAACAGCTCATCTGGGCTGATCTTCCCGATGCTAACAAGATCTCTGGCGGTCACTATCCCCATGTGTATCACTGGCAAAGCAAAGCCGCTGTGACCAAGTATATTCAGGAAGAGAAGCCTGAGTTGTGGAAGAAGACTACTACTGTGCTTTTCCCCAACTACTTCGAGAATTGCCTTACTCAACCTGGCACTTACCTTCCTATCAAGGTATGTCAGCTAAATTGTTAATAGGAAACCTGTTAACAAAAAATAGCAAGCGGACGGAACATACCGGAGATCGTTTGTTTTGCCTGAGACTACACTACTGCCCAATGTCGCCATTGCCGATACGGGAAAACTGGTCCAGTATATCCTCGATCATCCTGACAAGTGCCTCGAGAAGACTATTGCGTTCTACTCCGAAGCTATTACCGAAGGAGAAAAGATCCGATCTATGGCGTCAAGTAAGCGCTCAAGGCTCCTAATCGCTGTGCTTGACTGACAATTTGCAGCATACAACATCGATATCCGTTATAATGAGATGTCGGCGGACGAATTCCAGAGTATCCTCAAGAAATACATGACTGATATTAATGCTCTGGACTTTACTGAGCAGCTACTGATCTTCCGTGATTTCGGAATGATCTATGGTCGATCTGAGTTCGTTCAGGCAAACCAGGTAAGCATATCGAATGAATGTTCTATAAGGTCATGGCGCTAACATTTCTCTCTTAAAGCTCCCAGGGCTTAAGTTGAAGACCTGGAGGGAGTTTCTGGCAGAGAATGACTTGCATTCCCGCATGACTAGTGCTTAGCCCAGCCATGCCTATCGTTGAGAAGGGATTTACGAAGTGTTTATAATAGACTTGTGGGCATAGACTTTATAAAGCTGATTCTTGTTTGATCCGCCCTTTAAACTTTTGTTTCTTTGAACACGACAATTTGATGGCATATTACTAAGTATTAGTAACCTTCATGCCTTCTCCAAGCAGTATGACTCAAGTGAGTTGATTCTCATCAAAGCTACGCGCGGCATATGGATAGCGCTTACATTCGATTGCTAGCTCCCTGATCCTGAAAGCCGCGCCATAGACTTCAATCAATCAGAAAATTTCGATGTCTATATCTGACATAAGATGGAGCACCAGATCCATAATGGTGTATTAATGTTGCCTATATTTTAACCGTTGCACTAACTGTATGTAGAAATTGTCGTCAACTTGGCAAGGATTGATGAGATAAGCTTATTCTGACCTGTTCCAGACTACAAGCCCTCTGTGTCTTTGCTCTGTTATCATAAAGAACCAGGCCCCATCCTCTTCCATACTTTGCGACATATTATGACTTTCGTACTCTTAGACAAAGATGAATAAACGCACACAGTCCGAGTTTCCGGGCTTCATTGCCCTATCAGACCGGGTCTTCGTTCGCAATGGTGAGAACGTCCCACCAGACCAACAGGTAACAGGACACCCTCACACAGTCGTCGTTTATGGCTGGGGGGATGCGCCACCAAAGCATGTATCGAAATTTACCGACGGATATCGCAATCTATTTCCACAATCGAAGCAAATCGCAGTCCTTTCGCCTATTGGCCAAGGCTTTTTCGACCACGTTTCAAAAAGAACGGAGGATATGCTTCCCGTTGTCAATGAGCTCTTCCCAAAAGACAAAGCCAACTCAGACGACCTGATAATCTTCCATTGTCTCTCAAATTCAGGGGTTGGGAACTATTCTTGTACTTTGAACGCCTACAGAGAGCTGTACAACGAGCCAATGCCCCATATTCTGACCGTCTACGATTCGGCACCTGGGCAGACCCAGGTCACTTGGTCAAACCTCAAGAGATGGTCAAATGCCATGGCAATAGGTCCAGCGGCCAAGCTTCCATGGCCCTTTGTCATCACTCAGTCCCTCTGCATTGGATTCTTCATCTTTATACATTTGTTCGACTTTGTGGTTGGTCGAGAGTCATCTCCCAAATTTTGTGAAAGGCTGTTCTACGATGAGAAGTGGGAGAGCAAAGACAGTACAAGACTCTTTCTATATGGAAAAGAAGATATTTTGATCCCGGCTGAACACATTGAGGCGCACATTGCCAACGGAGTAAAGCGAGGGTACAAGTCTGAGAGCCAGATCTTTCAAAGCGGGCATGTGGACCACATGAGGAAGAACCCAGAGAAATACTGGGAGACAATTGCAAACACTTGGACGCAGGCCGTAGCTAGTTCTTGATTGGTATCTATTGTCGGTTTGCCGGATTAATCCTGACCATCGTTCGCGATCACCATAGTAGATATTGTCATAACTTCATTAGTCATGATCTATCGAGGACACAAACCACTTCAAAGCTGGACGTGTTAGACTGACTACATGCCGTTTTGCAGACTAGAAAAATCTGTAGTAACTGTTATACCAGACCATCGACCGTGATAGTGCCTGTCTTATGGATCATGTACTCGTTCACTGCCACGTCCTTACCAGCTTCCTTTCCGTAGCCAGACATCTTAATGCCCCCAAAGGGTGATTCAGCAGCCGAGGAATTGCCTAGACTCCCTGTTAGCAAAGGCCATCTACATTCCCCAAGATAAACACGACTCACCAGTATTAAGCGCTATCATCCCTGCTTCAAGGTTCTCAAAAAGCCTCCAAATACGATCTGCATTCTTCGTGAACGCATAGCTAGCCAGACCCATGGGTGTATCGTTTGCCACTCGAACGGCCTCCTCTTCGGTCTCGAACTTGTAGAACGCAGCTATGGGTGCAAAGCACTCTTCTTGTGAAATGAGACTATCATGTGTCATGTCTGCGAGGATAGTTGGTTCGAAAAAGTAACCCTCTTCGCCACCTTTAGGATGAAGACGATTGCCACCTGTGACAACGCGGGCACCTTTAGATACTGCGTCTCTGACTAGGCGTTCTGCTCGTTCGACACTTTCCGGCTTTGTGACTGGTCCAAGAGTGATTCCTTCAGAAGCGCCGTGGCCGACAATGTACTTTGCTGTTTCTTCTTCGAACCTGTGTAGGAACTTGTCATATACGGCGGATTGAACCAGAAATCGATTCACCGTGACGCAAGCCTGACCGGCATGGCGCCATTTAAGACCGACGAGTTCACGTAATGCTGCTTCGATATCAGCATCATCGAAGATCAAACAGGGACAGTTGCCTCCAAGTTCCAGCACGACCTTCTTAAGGCCCAGGCTGCAGAGGTTCGCAACCAGCGTTCCAACTCGAGTCGATCCTGTGAAAGTAACCTTCTTAACAAGTTCATGCTTGCATAACGCTTCACTCAGGGACGGCGTATTCTCCAAACTTGTGGGTAGGATATTCAGAACACCATCCGGAAATCCCGCGTCAGTGGCCAATTTGGCTAAAGCCATAGCTGTCACTGGTGTTTCTGGTGACGGCTTCACAACCATGGTACATCCCGCAGCCAATGCAGCTGCCGCTTTTCGTAGGACCATTGCGACGGGGAAGTTCCAAGGGACTAAAGCGACTGCTACACCAATTGGCTGCTTGATGGTAAATACCCGTCTGTTTGGTGCAGATGGAGCGAAACATGTTCCCTGGATACGCTCAGCTTCACCAGCAAACCAAGCAGTGAACGTCAAAGAATAGTCTATCTCTCCGATAGCCTCAGCATATGGTTTACCCGTCTCATATACTAGTAGCGTAGCGAGGTCGGCCTTGTTCTCGCGGATCAGAGCGTCCCATTTGAGAAGCCACTGTGCGCGTACTCGTGGGGACAACTTCTTGAACGTTTGGAAGGCACCGTGGGCGATTCTGACGGTTTCGTCGACATCATCTGCGGAGTTGTTTGTGACTCTGGCCCAAGGCTTGTTTGTCCCAGGGTCTTGTCTCGTCAGCATGCTGGATGTTTCTTGTGGAGAAGGCGACTACCAAGAACGTCAAAGGTTGCTCCTGAGGAGGCGCTTCGGGTTTGTCCGGCAATATAGGAGTCGAAGATCAGGAGGTCAGGACGATTGAGCTGATAGCTTAGTAAGTTTATGTCAATTTCATCGGTGATGTTGAGTGTACCTTGAACGGCATTTCGTCCGCCATTATTAATCACTTGGAGGTGCTTTTACTTCCGTAAGCCGTTGTAACTTGACGGTGTTGTCGTGTGATTGGATATCAATGGCTAAAGTTATGTTGAGTCAACGCCAGTATTACAGAGAGTTGAATAGAGGTGTCTAAGTGTAAAGGTAGTGCGTTCCATTTGTATAGCTTCATCTTCAGAGTACTTGTGTGCGTAAGGTGTTGGTTAGTAATGGTCATTCTGATACACCCCCGCTTGCTGATCACCAACCAAACTGTCGAGTCGGCTCATGACTGCAAACACCTGAGTTTTAGCCACCTTCCAAGGATAGTTAAGATCTGCGCTCCCACACGGGAGAGCCAAGTGCTGGAGCAACAATTGACACAACTCCGCATCAGTCATACAGAACCAACGCCAGCATAGAAACAGGTATAATTATCCCAGCGATTCGACGTCAATTACCATCCATTAGCCGCTGCATCTCAAATCAATCTTACCAGAACAATGGGTCGTCTCGAAGGTAAAGTCGCTATTGTTACAGGTCAGTCTCCAAGGGTTCGGCTTCTTCCCTACATTGGCTGACACAAGCTGAAGGCGCCGCGTCTGGCTTTGGCCAAGGCATCGCAGAGCACTTCGTCGAAGAAGGTGCAAAGGTCCTCATTTGCGATATCAATGAAGAAGCCGGGAACAAGGTCGCAGAAAAGTCGGAATCCTTTGCGTTTCAGATTATGAATGTCACCAAAGCGGCAGACTGGCAGAGTGCGGTGGAAAAGGCCGTACAACTTTGGGGGCATCTTGACATTTTGGTGAATAATGCGGGGACAAGCTACGCGAACAAGGTACGTTGCACCGAAGAATTGACTCACGGCCACTGAAGTTGTATCATCTAGAGCACCAATCTTGTTACTGAGGAAGAGTTTGACAAGGTCATGAACGTCAACGTCAAAAGTGTCTTCCTCAGCAGTAACGCCTTTACTGCACAGGTCAAAAAGCAGGGGACGAAGGGGTCCATGATCAACATTGCCTCTGTTGGTGCGCATCGCCCAAGACCTGGGCTGGTGTGGTATAACGCCTCCAAAGGCGCCATTACCAACGTGAGTTACCCCTATGTATTGAAAGAATTATGCAGTGTAGACCATCGACATAAACCTCCCTCCGGAGACGAGAAAAGAGAAAACTAACCTTGGAAAGGCCACGATGGGTCTCGCTGCAGAATACGGACCGGATGGCATACGTGTCAATTCCATCTGTCCCCTCGCCACGATGACAGGTCTTTTGCCAACATTTATCGGCAAGGAAATTACGCCTGAGGTACAAAAGGCTCTTGGTAATGTGCCGCTCGGTCGCATGGGAGAGATCAGAGATGTTACAAAAGCTGCGGTATTTCTTGCGAGTGAGGAGGCTTCCTTCATTACGGGTGTGAACCTTGATGTTGACGGTGGCCGTGCAATTTAATGAAGATCAGTTCCTGAAGGATGAAATTACATTTATTATTTCCAGGATATGATCCTTGCCTTTTGCTGCATGTTGGTTATACTTGCATGATATTTGACACTAAAGCCCCTCACGCAAAAGTCAAAGAGCAACACAATGCCAAGATGTGCACTAACAGGGGTCTTTTTGTCCGGGACATTGTCAAGTACGGGTAGGTTGATCCCGCAGCCGACATAGCGCGACCAAACTAGGATCAGGACCGGGGTCCCGGGAAGTAGGAAGTTCTCCTACTCTACAGTATGCAGCTTGTCGATCTAACGACCGGTGATTGGCATTGGTGGCTGCGCCAAGCACTGTTGGTCGACATGTGAAGTTGTACAGGGTCCATCCTGTAACGTAAACGGTTGGTCATATATGATAAGTTTGCTGGCAGGCTGTTGTCTGTGCTCTTGGGATGGAACGAGAAAAGTACTGTAGACAAGTAAGACTTGGAGTCTTCTTTGCCGACCCAATGATGAGGAAAGGGCTGCTAACAGTTCTTGGATCGCGATCAATACTACTCTTGAGACACAATGAGATCGGGGTGTGGTATGCATCGCAAGTTGAGAATGGGTCTATCACATGCTTTATTTAGGGACTAGAGCAGATCACGTCAATACAGAGAAGTGGAGTTGTAAAATTGATCAAGCAAAATTTGCAAAGGTGCGTAAAAGTATCTTATTTCTAACAATCCACCATTTATCAATCTAATAATGTTCTATATGCGTGACCTGAATTTTCATCATTCGAGAATATCCTACTGCTCAGCAGTAGCATTCTGGCTGCTGTTGCTGGAAGGCACATTCTCCACAGCATTTCTCAGACCCTTGTCTCCTCCATGAGCTTCAGAAATCAGCTTCCTATCAATAGCCGCGCGTTCTTCGTCCGTAGCATCATTAATATGTACTGCAACCTCGTCTCCAAATTGCTTGCCAATTTCCTCAAGTGATAGGCGTGCGGTTTCAGGCCAGAAGAAATAGATAGCTGGTACGAACAGAGCACTCCAACAGATGATGAGAAGAAAGTACTTCCATCCCACTGCATTGAATCCAATGGGAGCGGATTGAAGAAGAATGATAGTAGCTTCCAAGATCAGATCAGCTGCCATAATAGCGTGAAGGGGATATATAATTGCGACTTACCAGCAAATTGCCCAAACAAGGACCAACCAATACCGATGGATCTGATCTCAGTGGGGAAGATCTCTGAAACATAGAGATACATGGTCGTGTTACAAAAGGTGCCCTGGAAAGCCAGGTACAAAAACATGAACAGTACACCAATAGCGTTACCAGCCTTATTGTCTGTACCAGCGTAGAGGGAGATCATGGCGCAGTAGACAGAAGTTGTAATGACGATACCAACAAAGCCAGTCATGTACATCTTACGACGAGAGTTGACCTTGTCATGAAGCCAGGCACCACCAGGGTTGTAAATGAGACCAGCGGTTGTCAGCCACAAGGCAGAGAGTAGAAGCGGCATATACCCAGTCTGGCCCAGGCTAGTGTAAAGGATCACAGCGTAGTTGTTCTTGCGACCGTTAGTAATAGAATGTGAAACATATTGTAAACACTTACAATGATGAGAGGACCACCGAACTCTGCGCCCCATTGGGTCATGAAGCCGATGACCATACGCTTACGATAACTCTTCTTTTGAAGAACCGCCTTCCAAGGACTTCCACCATAAGCCTCCAACTTCTTAGCGTCAAGCTCAAGCTGCTTGTCAATTTGGTAAATCTCCTCTTTCGCGATGAGGTCTTCGGGATCATTAGGCGACTTTCGGAGACGAACAAGCACAGACCAAGCTTCCTCGCGGTGACCCTTGGACATGAGCCATCGAGGCGAGCGTGGGATCCATGGCGATCCGGCCAGGAGGACCATAGGTGGGAGGACCTGGAAAGCTAAAGGGAAGCGCCAGCCAAACTCAAGGTTGGATGAGAAATAGACAGCGAAACCGATCCAAGAAGACAGCATGTAGCCGAAGACGAGAAAAATTGCGTGATGTCCGACAAGCCATCCTCTGGCCAGAGGACTAGACATCTCGGAGAGGTACATAGGCGTTACGGTAGCCATGAGGCCAACGCACATTCCCATGATCCACCTTCCGGCTTGGAACATACTGTAGATCACGTTAGCCTTCAATCCAGTCTGCTATCGGCATGGACAATGCTTACGCAAGGTTTTGAGCCGCGCATTGAAGAACACCACCAAGAATACCTAGCCCGCAGCCAAATTGAATACTTCTCAAGCGACCGTAGTAGTCACAAGCCCACATGAGGATTAAGCAAGCGACAGCACCACCGGCCGAGAAAAGGCCATTGGCAGTCGCAATCGCTGGCGTGGTTATAGTGTCATAGCCCGGTTCGCCGGTTTGGGGGAGGTCGAAATACTGGTACCAGCCCGGCTGGCCGATCGTGCTCCCGATAATTGAGGCGGCATATCCATATGTCTTTAGAAATTGTTAGCAATTAGCCTCGATGAATGTACAATTGAGGAGATCAACATACGGTACCACCAATCGCTACAAAGGTGATGACAAGCTTGTTGTACAAGCTTGTCTGATTCCCGGTCTGAGGCATTGTCAACCAGCAACAATAGACTTGTCAAAGATTTGAATCAAACTCAATTTGATGAGAGAACTAGAAAAAGCAAAGAGTTGAGAAAGCAGAACATAAATTGATCAGAAACAAAAGCTTTAATCTGCAACCCTTTCTGTTTGTTGAATGGCTTGTTTCGGGGCTTTTTTACGCTCCTAACCCCACCAGAAACTCGGCTGCCGGACATCAGAGCCGTTCTTGGTGCTACAGGGATGAGCACTGAGTGATAGACACTATCATCTTCCTATTTTAACTAGACAAGGTTCCACATGCAGGGTGGGCTGGCTTCAATTATCGACAAACATGCATTTAAAACAGCAAACTCTTTAACGAACGGTGGCTGCAACAAGGATTGTGCACGAACACGGACCATAGTGGCTCTTCTGGATTAGATCCTTTTACGGCATGCGGTTCGTTGACGCAAGAAGAGGGAAACCGCCATTGCTGCACGTATAAACAGCGACTTGATGAAATGCAGAATCTCAATGTTCCTGCGTCAACCACCACCGTATGTACGCGTTTCCCAGCACTATGGATCCATCAGTCATGGAACGAAGTTGGGATGAACTTCCAGACCCCAAACGAGTCTGGATCGGAGAACCTGGTAGTCGAGAGGAAGGTCTCGGCCGCCTTGTTCTCCTCACACCAGAGAGAGTTGCAGATGCAGCACAAAGCCAGATCAGGACAGGAGCACGAGTCAATCTGGGTTGGGATCTGAATAAACTCGAGTATGCTTGTTTCAATCGACAGCCGTGTGAGTTGAAGATGGTGCCTCTGCTGGATGGTGTGGCGTTCGACGACATCTATGTCATGAATCCACGTTAGTATCTTATGTGTCATTCTATGCATTTTATGCTGACGAAGTGCAGAACAAAGTAGTCAATGGGATGGTCTGAGACACTTTTCTATGCCTCGCGAGGAGGGAAGTACAGAACGTGTATTCTACGGCGGAACTACCAAGGAGGAGATCTTAGACCGATCTAATGACAGGATTGGAATTCACCATTGGGCGCAGGAGGGAATTACAGGTCAGTTTCGGTTCTTCCTATCGTCTTTCTGGACTAATTCTTATGGATCAGGTCGCGGTGTTCTGATAGACTACGCATCATGGGCTGAGAAAAAGGGTATCAAATACTCAACGTTTTCTCAGCATACCGTGAAGCTTGGCGAAATTTTGGAAATTGCCAAAGAATGCAACATCACTTTTCAACGGGGTGACATTCTTCTCGTTCGCATCGGAGTGATCAAAGAGTGGGAGCATGAAATGAGCGTGGAGGCCAAGCAAGCCTACGCTGCAACCAAGAGCCCGAAGCATGCAGGTGTCGAGGGAACAATGGACGTGCTCAAGTGGATATGGAATACAGGGTTTTCGGCTGTGGCGGGCGATGCGATTAGCTGGGAGGTAAGTGTACTACCCTCTGAAGATCCTTTCTGTCATTGACCAAATTGCATCAGGTGTATCCGCCTAACGAGGGGACAATTTTGATGCATGAGTATATGCTTGCAGGATGGGGAATGCCAATTGGTAGGTTCTCTGGCAGTCGATGATAACTCTTTTACTAACATCACACAGGTGAACTGTTTGACCTTGAAAAATTGGCTGAGACATGCAAGCTATTAAACCGTTGGACGTTCTTCATGGTGTCGTCGCCATTCAACATGAAGGGTGGTATCTCTTCTCCGCCAAATGCGCAGGCCATTTTCTAGCTAAGAGCTCGGCTAGATAGACGCATACGTGCGGAATAAATAGACCAGGGCACTGAATCTTGCAAATCATGTGCTTAAAGTATCTCGGATAGCTACCCGCAGCCATCCACAGCCAATTGTCGCAACTATTCATTCATATTTGCTTTTTACTACTCGTTTAAATTGCACCTGAAACTAATAAATGTGGCTGAGTGCGCAATTGGTGACTCAAATATGATAGAATAAGCGACCCTCCACGCCAAGAATCATATCATATCATATCATTAACCTTCTTTCCTCTTCTCTTCTCTTGAGGCTCCGCAATTGAGACGCCAAACGGGTCTCTTCCGAAGCCGCGGTGGGGATATCCGTGCTGATCATTTACGAGTGTGGGCGCGATGTAACGCTGAGCCGACCAACAGGATATTTCTGTGCACTTTGTTTTCTCTGAGTGCACAAGTGCAGAGGTTGGGTGGTATGGAGCAGGTTTCAATCTCGGTAGCTCTTTTTGGTTGTTGATACGAAGATCTTTTTGGATAAGACTTCCATGTTTGTGAAGGGCAGGCAAGTATGTAATATCTTTGGACTTATTGACGAGCATTAGTAGTCAAATATAAAGCGATCAGCACCTGATGTGTATGTCGGACGTGACGAACAGTTGCTCATACCCCTTAGGTCTTAGCATGAAACTTCAACATACCTTTAAAGACACCCGCCTATAGTCCAAGCTCCAAGCATTTGGATCCATCGGAACCCCTTGTTCACCCTGCCGTGTATAACGCCATATCGATACTTGCGTGAGCTCGCTTAGCCAATCGAACCCCGTAATGCCACATTCCTCTTATTATCATCTGTCCCGAAGGGTGTACGTAGACGCGGCAAGAAGAAGTTTTCTCACAACAACAGTTGGATGCATGAGAAGAATCGGGTGACGCTCCGAAGGATATACCATTTTATCCTTCGAGAGCAAAGTTTTCCCTGACTCTGCCCATCCATGCTGGCTCGGCGAACAGCGAACCCGTAGTCAGTCACATTTCACTGCAGGATTTTGTGTGACCTCTTTAGATTATGACATCTGTTTACCTGACCATTCTGGGCCAACAATCTTGGAACGGCCCGCCGATATCCGCAAGAAAGTTTTGCCACAGTTGTAATAGCCCCTTTGCCCCTGAGAGTGACTGGGAAACGGCGTTCGCTTGATATACTTTGCATCGCATCCCCTCAGCTCGGCTCAGCTGTTAGTCACAACCAACAACCCTTTTCAACTTCTTGTAATCAAGATATTATCTCGAGTTTTGACGAATGCAGTATACTGCAGCACAACAATGGTCAAACCTGGTATGGACCCCCCACCGGGGAAGGTGTCAAACTTCGACGACCCTGAACGGGAGATGTACTACATTTGCATTGTGTCAAATGCAATTGCCATATCAATTTGCTCGATTTTCATGTTCCTACGACTGTGGGCCCGCTACAGGCTCTCGATGAGACTGCGAATAGACGATAGTATGATCAGACCCATTCTCTCTCACTTCCTGTTACTAATTTCAGCCACAGTTGCTTGCATCATCGGATATGTAGGTGATCGCTTTTCAGTCACTTCGATCCTTATCCACTGACATCTTATACCAAGATTGGGTTTATGGGATACTGTGTGATATGTCTGTTGAGTGAGTAGTTCTCGTCAAGGTTCCCAAACCTAACTTCAAGGCTGACCTTGATTAGTGCTGAGATATGGAGGTGGCCTACACCAATGGGATGTCCCCGAAGACCTTGTGCCTCAGTACAGCCAGGTAGTTTACCTATCATAACTGTTGACAAACACCACTAACTCAAGGTCAGACGGTCTATGCAACGATGGTGAACTATGGCCCAACAGTCTTTGCTATCAAAGCTGCCATCCTTCTCTTCCTCGCCAATATCTTCGCCCCATACAAGACCTATGTCAAATGGATCTACGTCTTCCTAGTCATCATGGGCATCTACTATACGGTCATGCTGTTCCTTAAGATGTTTATCTGTCGCCCTATATCCATGTTCTGGGGCGCCACCACCGATGGAAAATGCTTCAACCAGCGTGTCCTCATCCTCGTCGATAACATCATCAGTCTTCTCAGCGATATCGTCGTACTCCTTCTTCCTTGTCCTCTCACTAAGAAACTCCAAGTTGGCCTCATGGCTAAACTCAAGATTATTGCCATCTTTGGAGTTGGTGGTATCGCCTGTATCTTTAGCCTTGTTCGGTTAGTCTTTATTATCCAGAATGGGGAAAGCAAAGACCAGACCTACGTTTTTGTGCAAATCAATCTTACTGGGTGAGTCCTTCATTTTCGCGTTGATCCATCTCCCAACTAACTCAAAATAGTATCGCAGAGTGCGGTATTGGCCTTGTCTGCGCGTGTTTCCCGTTTATGCCTATGCTGTGGAAGTCAATCCTCCACAAGGATAAACCAGGGTACTCGTCCAACTATTCCCGATCCCAATTCGAGATGATGAGCGGGTCAAACAAACGATCTCGAAATGCAACGAACAATGCTGAGAGTGCTCACTACAAAGAGAGTATGGGAAGTGACGAGAATATCCTCATTCCTAATAGCAAATACAATGTCACCACCAAAGTACGAGCTGGAGATGACGGTGTCGAGGGAAGCAGTGTTGGTGGTGAGAGTGGGGGCCATGGAGTAAGTCTTGATGACTCTCACATTTTGCGAACAGTGGAGGTTCGTCAATATAGAGAGCAGTGAAGATGGCTATTTAGTTATTCCATTGATATTCAATCGATTTGATAATGGCTCACGTGGCAGTTGTTGCATGTCACAGTCAGCACTGAAGTCAATTAGTTCAACCATAATTTCATTACTCGTAAATTTAATGCATAATTTACCGAGATACCATTCAAAGGGCTACACAGTCCAGATTCCGCCACACCTTCATAGTCCGATCCATAGATATCCGGAAGTATTGCCACAAGACTTAGTACTTGTAACGCCAGCCACGCTCGACACCAGAGTTCTCAGTCCAGCCCTCCTGCTCATCGAGCTTCTTGTTAAGCTTGATAGCTCTCCATCGTACAAGGAAAGCAGAAAGAACAGTCAAAGCACATCCAAGAAGGAGGAGACCACCAGCCATTCGGTAGAAAGGCTCCTGGCTACGGGGATAGAAGTAGGGGCTGAACCAGTGGCTGATTTGGCTGATACAGTTGGCAATGGCGATAAGAGCGGCCTTCTTTGCACGAGGGGCGGGTACAACTGTGGTCTCCCAAGAGAGCTGCAAGTTGAGACCGTTGTAGGTACCGCAGACAAGAAGGATAATACCGATGTAGCGAGCAGCAACGTTGATTGTTCCAATGAGGATACCGCAACCAGCTGCAGATAGGATGATAGGGATGACAACGTGGTAGGTCGACTCCATGAAATGACCGCAGGACCAAGCGATGAGACAAGCGGCGATATAGGCGAGAGCGTAAGGGGGAGCCTGGATGAGGTAGGTGGTCATCTTGTTGAAGCCAAAAGTGTTCATTATTGAAGGCAGGAAGTCCTTGAAGCTCTGAGCAGTGACGAGGGCGAAATGCATGAGGCAGAAGTACCAGGTGAAGGGATCGCGGACGGCATCCTTCACACCGTCCCAAGTGCCACCGACCTTCTCATCAATACCACCGTTGGAAACAAGGATACGGTACTGGGCCATCTCACTTTCCTGCTCACTAAGAAACTTAGTGTCGTTGGGCCAAGATGGAAGGACGAAGAAGGCGACAATAGCAACGATGACAGAGACGATACCTTCGATGAGGAAGAACCACTGCCAAGCGTGCATACCAGCAATACCATCCATGTGCTCGAGAATACCAGCAGCCAAGAAACCAGAGATGATGTTGGAGATTGTGTTACCAGCGTGCCAGATAGCCATTCGGAAGGGACTCTCCTCTTTGGTGTACCAGGAGGAAGTCATGAGCGTCAGACCGGGGAAGAAAGGAGCCTCCATCAAGCCGATGAAGAACCGGACAACACAGAAGCCAACACCGTTGGTCATAGCAGGCATGCAGATAGTTCCAGCACTCCACATAAGCATGACAGTGGGGAGGAAAACCTTGGGGTTTGTCTTGGCCATGATGAGGTTACCAGGGAGCTGACCGATGAGATAGCCGACGTAGAATGTAGAGATACCAGTATTCCAGATTGTATCGGACATGCCGAGATCTTCCTGCAGGCCGGCAAGACGAGCGTTGGAAACGTTAATGCGGTCGAGGTAGCTGAACAAAGTTTGTTAGTTATTAACTTTTGTATGGCTGAAAGCATCCAGAACTTACTTCATGAGGAACATAAGGGTAACACAAGGCATCATGTGCCAATCGACCTTCTTGAGGACGCGCTTGTTCAGCTCACTCATCTGCGTCTCAGAGAGATCTCTCAGAAGAGGAAAGCGAGCCTGAATCTCGGTGGCAGGAATATGACCCTGAGGGTTCACAGCATTCTCGACACACTCGGCGAGCTCGGCCTTTTCGTCGCGGACGTCATTGTCGCTGTTGTTCTGGTGTACGGTAGTCGCAGTCATGGTGGCGACGCAACCGGATACAGATAAAGAGAAGGATAGATGAGGGAAGAAGCAGGGACTAGGAAGTAGCTGCTCGAGAGTCTGGGGAATGAGATCTACTGATTCAGAATCCGGGGTAGGACAGGACCCAGCTTATATACACAGCTTGGCGATGCCAATGTTGAGGGTAGATTGTTGTTACAAATGAGCATTTCCGAGAAAAGCTAAGTAAAGGAAAGAAGTCCGCCCTCCGTGTGTCTCTCTGTCTGTCTGTGTGGTCTCATTTTGCTGGTGTCCCCCACCGTTAAGGTTCAGTCTAGCTGGGTTAAGCTTAAATGCCCAGACGCGGAGAACCCAGTCTACGAGGGCCTGGAAGTGTGCGATATGGCTATCTTTGCGGGGGGGAAACTTCAATCTTGGGTAGACTAAACATGTGGGAATTCCCGCGGGACCAGAATGCCAAGGCCTTCCCGGTTTGGGGGCATTTTGTCTCGATTACTACTGTATGGCGGTGGCATAGCATGGTGGTGATGGAAAATGGAACAAGGGGATGCTTGACGGGAAGCACGGGAGCTGAAAAGAATCTTAGACAGGGAATTGGAGACAACTATTTTGCTGTATCTGGTATGCTACTCCGAATCTCCGACCCCGTACCCCGGACTTGGATTTGGGAACGTGGGAACACCGCGGGTCAGTTTCCTCGGTTAGGCGAAGAGGAGGAGCGATACCAATGCGGGGACGCCCGAGATTTGAGTATTGTCTCACTCTAGGCACATGATGACAGTACTGACCAGCCAGCGTAAAAATGACAAGTGTGGCGAGTGCAAGCCAGAGCCTTGGACTCGGGTCATGCTATACAGTAGCCATGCGCAGGGGGCCGAAAGCTGAATCAATCTTAGCAGAGTCGAGAGCGATCTCGGCAGCAATGATTTAGGGCAACACATCAGAATCACGAAATATGCATGAATAAGTGCAGTCTTTGTCCTGCACAAGACCTTATGATCCCAAGATCAATGCCAAGTGCGTTGAACCAACCAAGCTTTTGCCAATTCCAAGACAATACCGATCAAGTCATGGCAAAACGTTGCGACTGTGGGGAGGAGATCTGGAGAAGAAGCTTAAGTACAAGGTTATTTCAGATGGATCATGCATAACGGTCCTTGTGCGGCCATTGGGTGGGTAACGCCAATCTAGCTTGGAAATCATACCGGTCGCATTATGAGGTCATCGTCGACTAGATGTAGGGTAACTCGACGCTCAATTAAAAAAATGCAACATGGTCTTATCGATCCAGTTACAGTGATTGTTCCACGCTTTTCTTTTCTTTTTCTTTTTTTTCTTTTTCAAGAAGCGCATTGATCGCGGTAGTTTTCTTTTTTGTGACATGTCTGACAAAATTTGACGTGCTGGTGAACGTCGGACTCGTGATCGCTTTACATGGGCATCCCGTTCAAAGAGTATCCTAAAGGACCACCAGTGATATAGAGTAGTGCCATTCCATTGTTTGAACATTCAAGTAATGTTCCGCTCAGGACAGATCCAGATTACGATTTTTAAAAACAGAATATTCTGTCGATACTTTTCAGTGTCACTCGTTTGAAACAGTCTCTTTCAATACAAACATAAACTCGTTCTATTGCAATATGCTGATGCAATACCCTTTTGCAAGATAAAACAAAAACACCGAAACACCCTGAAATGCCGTTATATCATCCAACCCTTCACTCATACTGTTACATTCCTTACTTCCCACCCATCAGGAGCGCAGCAATATTCTCGTACGCTGTGAAGACAATTCCGCCACTCAGAATCAGGCGTCCCAATCGCATGGTACTTCCGCTCCAGAAAGCCCTCACGCCACCATCGCGCACCACAGCCTGGAATGCCTCGCCCATTGAGATACCCTTCGCGGATTGCGATCGCGTCTTGATGGTGTCAAATGGCTGTGTCGCGTAGACGGTGACAACACCGGCGACTGCACCAATTCCGAAAGTAACGAAGGGGTTCTTCGCATCAGAACCGACAAGCTCCTTAAGAATATTGTAAGAACCCATTCGCACACCAGATGTGGCAGATTGCTTGAGAGTTGTGGAGGTGAGGCCGCGGTAGATTTCGCGGACGCCGCGCTCTGCAGCGATTGTGCGCAGGGCATGGAAACCACCATTGAGACGTTTGTTACCTGACCGCGCATCATCAATTCTGCAGGGAAGAATTAGTGCTTATTACAATAATAAACGTCCGTGGCTCACTCACAGGGCAGTCTTGATTCGCTCTGTGGGGGTAACGACAGTCACACTCTCAACAGCTCCAGCGATCATACCAGCGAGAATATTCTTGCCGGGCGTGAGCTTTCCATTTGAGTCGGCCAATTGAGCCTTGACTGAGTCAAATGTCAGGAACCGAACACCAGCCTTGGCAGCAGTTCCAGTAATCAACGAAGAGCATCCAGTGTAGATAGCGCGAACTCCATCAGTGCGAACAGTGGTTCCGATGACTGCAAAAGGCGATCGCGAAGTTTTCACCCCTTGCTGTCTTGCGCTCAATTGCGCGACAGTCTTTGCCCATTCGAAAGGATATGTGATGCTCGCTTCAATACCACCAGCGACAGCACCTGCGGCCAGCGAAATACCGGGTGTGATCTTCTTCTTCTGCTGAGGTGTGACCTTTGGTGTAGCCAATTGCTTAGGCAATTGCTGAGCTACGGGTTGTTGTACTGCGTCCATCTTGGTGTTATTGGTTTGGGATTTTTGTGAGGCTGAGATCGTGAGGGGAAAATTATAATGCACAATAATAAATCCTAGCCAAAAAGAGATTACGGTCGCTTGGAAAATGGGAACTAAAAAGTCAACGGGAGAAACGACGAGGTAAATAGATGGCTTTTTAATGCAATTAAATGAAAAGCCTCATCGGAAGCCAAGCTTGAGCCTCAAAGATAGTGAATAGATGATCCACTAATTTTTAGTTGGATTAATTACTTGTTCGACACATGGGGGAACGGAACGGAAGCTCACGGGTAGGAATTAACAGTGGCTACTACAGCAGTTGGAGAGGCATGGAGACGAAGGGAGGAGAGAGACGGAGATAACGAGGAAGGGAAGAGGAGTCAGTGATCCCGCCCCGCGCTTAACCGCAAGCAGAGCCGCGGATCAACAGTGGGACCGAATGGGAGAAATAGCAGGCTCAGCACTCTTTGCTTCTTCCCGTCTCTTCCCGTGGCTGATTTCTCCCTCTTTTCCCCCTTCTCCCAAGCAGAACCGCTGTAGACAAAAGAAATGCCAGACGCTCAGCCTTCTTCTTCCCGCGTCCGTAGGCGTGCAACAGAAGCCTGCACCTTTTGCCGAAAAAGAAAGGTACTCTAACTAGATGACTAATGCATCTTTACCCCATCTTCTCCTCCCCATGCCTGTCAAAGCTGCTCCCCTCACCGTTGTTATTGATGCTTGTGCTTTATACCTTCCCGCGGGACTAATTAGACACCAGATCAAGTGTAACGGCCAACGTCCGTCTTGCATCAATTGCCAGACATACGAAAAAGAGTGCGTCTACGAGCCCGTTCCCGACGTCACCAAAGCCGAAGGCCGGCAGAGACATCAACGTCTCAAAAGCAAAACTCGTAGCGGCAGCGTCAAGGCCCGGACCGTATCTCCAAGCGCAAGCGCTACAGGCGGGGTCGGAGTACTTCAGTCCAACGAGGTTGCAGCACCAGCGTCAGCCTCGTCAGTGACAGGCGATAGTGAAGCCGCAGAAGCCGCAGTGTCAAATGAACGTAGTAGTCAGCAAAAAAGAAGGAGAAGAAGCCATGATAATATTGGCGGTAGAGGTAGTGTCAGTAGTGACGCAAAGACTGCCACTACTGCCGCTCCCCGTCAACAATCGTGGGATGCTTCTCCCGCAGACTCTTCTGCCTCGCGACCCATGGATCCAGGTGTTGCGCGACTCCTCGTGTTAGCAAATGGCGAGTCAAGTTATCACGGTCGCACGAGCGCGCTGTTTGAAGATAACGCGCCGGACCAGGAACGTCATGTAGGGCAGGAGAGCAACCCTCGCATGCCAGACCACTGGGTAGAGCGAGGCCTTATCGCAGAGGCAGCTAAGCAGCGTGGGTACCTTTATACTCGAGATAGGGAGGAAATTAACTAACGTGCGATATTTGATCCAGGCCAATTGGAGGACATTCACTACAGCAAGGGCCAGCTCGACTTTGACGGTGTCGATCCGGAACTGGGGATGCATCTCCTCTCGCTCCACTGGAATCGACAACACCACTCGTTCCTCATTACCTACCGGCCAGCTTTCATGCGGGACATGGCATGCGGTGGACCCTACTTTTCAAAACTTTTACTCAACGCCATCTACTTTGGCTCATCCAAATTCAGTCCGCGCCTCGAGGTTCGCAAAGACCCCAACGATGTACGCACCGCAGGATGGAGGTATCGCGAAAGGGTGCGCGAGCTGCTCGGTGGTTCGCTGGACAGGAGCGACATTACTACCATTCAGGCGCTGCTTGTCATGACGAATTCACTATTTGCGCTCGGCGATGAGAGGAGCGCTGCGTGGCTGTATGCTGGACTCGCGTTCCGGATGCTAATTGATCTTGGGCTTCATGTTGATCTGACCAACTCTCAACTTTTCTCAGATGAAGATCTTGAGATCCGTCGTCGTGTCTTCTGGGGTGCTTTCGGTATGTCATCCATTTCGTCCTCTTTGTATTCACGATACTCACATTCCGTGTAGTGGTCGATAAGATTCAGAGTCTCTATCAAGGTCGCCCGGTTACTCTCAAGGAGGCCGACGCCATGGTACCCATCAAGTTTGTCGATACATACTCAGAACTCGAGTTTTGGCAGCCTTTTGCCTACTCGACTTCCAAGAATAACTACACCGGTTCACCTGCCTACAGTATATCGACCTTCACCGCCCTGTGCAAGCTATCCATCGTGATGAGCGACATCATGAGCTGCATCTACACAGTAAGGACGACCGATCAAAACCCAGGCGAGTTGTCTACAATGCTGGATAAGTTACAACGTAAGTTGCGCGAATGGCAGGAAGCTCTGCCTGATCATCTGAAGCCCGAGGCAGCAAACCAGCCTGGCGCCGAAGTCCCTCCGCCTCATGTTTTGAGTCTGCAGTAAGCAGTCCTCTTATATCAATTGGAGACAGGTGACTGACATTCTAGTGCCATGTATAACGTCCTTGTGATACTTCTACATCGCCCCTTCGTTGCTGACGGTCATCTGTACAACACCTTCCGCTCCATCTCCGTCGACTCAGTCATCAAATGTTCAGCAGCTGCGTCCAGCATCTGCAGTCTTCTCCGCGCCTACCACCGCGCATTCTCGGTTCGCCGTGCGCCATATCTAATCTCCTACGCTACCTACGTTGCCGCGACCATCCACTGTCGCATCGCCGCCAAGAACGGCAAGGGTTCTACAGCTTATCTCAATCTAATGACATGTCTCGCCGTGTTCAAAGAGAACCAAGAGACTAATTCCGCTGTACAAAAAGCAGCAGTCATTATTCACAGGCTCATGAGCAAGTATGGCGTTGTGGTTGATGACATTCCAGATGACGCACTCGAAGCGGAACCGGCTACGCGGACACGCGATCAACAGCCGCAGCAGCAACAGCAGCGCGTGACAAACCAGCCCAACAACTTTGAGGGTCTGTCAAACACTGGAAATACACAGAGCAATAACACAGAAACATCGCCCAATCAGGAGATCCAGCCCGTTGAAGTAAACAACAACAGTGCTGTGCCTTCACCTGGATCGGACTGGATCAACATCGATGGCATCATCCAGAGCTTCCTCCGCGATAACCAGCAGGGTGACTTCAACAATGAACCAACTGCCTACGGAGCAAACCCGAATCCAGTTGGACCGTATCCACATCCCCATACTCAGTTTCCTCAGCAGCCTCCAAAAATGGCTCAGCAGGCTGATGGGGAACATTATCTGCACCAGCAGCAACCCGTTTATTTCCCCGCAAACAACTTTCCCACGGGAATGCACCCTGGTCTCATGCCTCCAAATGTGCCAGTCCCGGGAACAGGTGCCGAGATGGAGAATGGAAATACATGGCAGCAGCAACAGCAGACCTTTTGGCCTTCCAATCAAGACGCTGCTTTCTTGGAGGACCCGATTTTCGGATTTAATGGCTCCAATTCTGGCGAGTTTCAGTTCATCGGCAGATAAGCTAACCACTTTTTCGCCACATTTCTCTCTTCCCGTGCCTCTGCTCTTCCCGCGGGAGTGAGAAAACCCTGCTTTTACCAACCGAACGTCAGCAAAAGCAACGGGAATTGGTCAACGAATTTGTCCCACGGCATCGTATAGTATCTCCACAGGCTCATTTTCCTTCCCGGGGCATGACACTCCGGGGTAAGGAACCATGTCATTCATCCACTGCCAATGCCCGTTGACGATACCAAGCCCGAGAAATGGCGAATTGGTTGCGGAAACAAGATTTATTTAACTCTTGTTTCTTTTCAGTCACTCCTGTCTCTTCTGAGTAATGTATATACTATTTGTTGGTTTTGTTTGATGCAACTATACACCCATCAACACGACAATACACTGTGATTACTCGACTTCACTTGATACCCAATCGACCATAACATATTCTGTCACCATGGCTATCCAGATCCAGCCCCAGCCGGAGGAGCCCTGCCCCACTCGACACGCCCTCTCATGTGTGCTCATGCGCGCAGGCACATCAAAGGGTCTTTTCATCCACCGCAAAGACCTTCCCCAAAAGGAATCTGAGTGGGCTCCTCACCTTATCTCAGCCCTCGGATCACGGAACAACGATGCTAAGCAGGTTGACGGTGTTGGTGGTGGCTCATCCACGACTTCAAAGGTCGCCGTGATTGCGCTTTCAGAGCGTGAAGATGCTGATGTCGACTTCACCTTTGTGCAAGTTGCCGTCGGTAAAGAGTCGGTGGACTTTTCAGGAAACTGTGGTAACATGAGCGCCGGTGTTGGTCCTTTTGCTGTCCAAGAACGTCTTGTTACTCCTCAGCGTGGACAAACAGAGGTATGTGCATGAATCAATTTATTGGCAGACTTGTGTTAACAGTATTCAAGATCGATGTTAGGATTTTTAACACAAACACTAGCAGAATTATCATCGAGACTGTCCAATTGGACCGAAATGGTGACTTCAAGGAAGACGGTGACTTCTTCATTCCTGGTGTCAAGACATCCGGCAGTGAAGTCAAGTGCTCTTTCGTCGACCCCGCTGGCAGCATGGTAGGCTGCTTGTTCCCTACCGGCCAGAAGCAAGATTGGCTCGAGGTTGACCCTTCTGCGCTACTGCCTGATGTCGCGCCGTTTAAGATCCGAGCCACCTTGATTGACGCCGCCAACCCGTTCGTGATGGTCAGCGCAGCATCCGTCACAGCTCTTCTCAAGTCAGACGACACCCCCGAAAAGCAGCACGCTCTTGTCGAGACGATAAGATGTCAAGCTGCTGTCGCCATGGGCCTTGCAACTTCAACCAAGGCCGCTGGTCTTACACGTGGTACACCCAAGATTGCTCTCCTCTCGCCACCCAAGCGATCTCCCGACAGCAAGACCCCCGATATTTTCGTCCTGTCGTACTCTATGGGCCTTCCCCACCCCAGCTTTCAACTCACAGGCGCCGTGTGCCTTGGCTCGGCCGTCAGCATCCAGGGTACCATAGCCGCCGAGCTATCAGCCATGGTTGAAGGACCTCCTACCCCCGAGCGCACACCGTCGCCTGTATCTGAGGAAGGAAGCCGAAAGGATATGTCAACCAGAAGGCAAGTGCTGATTGAGCACGGCAAGGGAACCATTCCCGTGCTTGTGGAGAAGAAGGGTGATGATGAGATTGCTAGCTGTGCTGTTTCGCGAACGGCCAGAAGGTTGTTTGAGGGACGCGTTATCTATTATCTGTAAAGTTCGTTGCTTATCTTAGACTTCCACAGCATTGTTACGGCGTATATGATATCACATGAATTAATTGGATACTTACCTACGAACGCTACTTGACCCCTTCGGTATTTGTTGTGACGTGTGCCACCCTAAATGTGCCACCTGATCCTTGGGCTGCAGCGTGGGGCGAACGACCTATCGAGATCAGGCCCATTCAAGATTGGAAATTTGATTCGGCCAGAATAATTATTTAGTGTACGATTTCGGAAGTATTTCTTATTTTTTATCTTGATTCCCTCTATTTTCGCTGTCTTTTCCCTCTCCTACGCAGGCACGAAAGGAAGGTCTCTAAATACGCCTTACCAGCTTCCAGACCCAATATGCGGCCATTGCATTATTTCTATCAGCTGCTATAACTAGCTACCAATCAGAATGATTTATGATCGGTCCCCCACGCTGGTGGCTGCTTTATAATAATGGCTGTGTTGGCATAGCTTGTAGACGTATTGGAAATTGACTCAGCCTGCTTTCTGCAACCATTAATATGTTTGGAACAGCGACATTCAACAGAAACCATCCATCTCCTTCTTCAACAACCTGTGAGAATCGACGGTTAAGACCTCACAACATACCAGTGTTGCGCAATTAACATCTTATTGACTACCGGAATGACGTTCCAAACCGAGCCGCCACATCTCAAAAGGTATCCGGATAATGAGGTTAAAATACAGAATGGCATTTTTACAGCCGAAAACACTATCGCCCAGATATGGGATATGAACACTCCGGGACGCCAGGACGAAATACTGGATGACAAGGCTCTTAGAGCTGGACTTGCTAAACTGGTTTGTACCTAATTACCGACTTGAAGAAGCGTGTCTTAACACGGGGACTATATGTAGTCCACCACCTTTTGGAATGACCATGAGAAGGAAGAAGAAACAGAGAAAGACCGGCGCAAATTTGTTTTTGTGTAAAATATCCTTCCTCTCCGGGTTCAATGCCTGTCCTCTAATTCACCCGGTGGTAGAACCTCCACTGGAGACCCTGCAACTGCCCGACGGGCCTTACAACTTGACATCGATACTCTGGGCTGCATAGTCGATGTGGCCAACTTCAATCGACCCCAATCGCTGAAGTTATTCACTACATGGCTGCCTTTCATCTCATCCTACCTTCAGTATGAAGACGATGATACCAGCCCTACGCATTTGCGTCAGTATCACATACTAGCTATCTCAAGCTCAAGACAGCGAGTGGTGAATTAACTTGTAGTTAGATATCTTGTTTCGTTGTCCTAAAAGCAGCAACGCCCTTATCTGCTCTATGAGGATACAACTTTCGTCCCTCGACTGTTTCGTATATATGAGCGCAACCCAGACTGATGACGCACAAGACATCCGGTCGCGATGCATAGCCAATGTCGACCTATTGAAAGTGCATCCCCTGTATTTTCTGTCTTTTGTCTACGAGAATCGCTACGAGCGATGGACAAGCTGGATTGAGACAGTATGGAACCAAGTTGCTGTAATTGAGACAGCGACAGACATGGTGCATCCAGATTGGAGGGCAGGTTTCATGGAAAAACACCACTTGCAGGCTTTATCAACTGTTGAGAGCTTTCTTCATCAACTGCATGCAACCAACCTTGAGTTGTGTCACAGCAGTACAGTCGTAGCATACGGTTTCAGATTTGGACAGCGTTGCTTGGAGATCATTACTGAGGCAGATGGGCGACGAAAAGACCTCGGATTAACTTCTCTGTCTCCTCGTCAAAGAGCAGAACTGCATAGCAGCTTCAGGGACATTTTGGAAAGACTTGCTCCTTTGTCAGATCGTGTATCTGAACTCAAACAAAGGCTTTCCAGTCAGATCAATGCGGTTGGTCATTTACTTACGATTCCTTCTTCGCCAAGAGTAACCGATCTAACATAATTGTTTTTGTTTAGTCATCTAATTTGATCGCTCAGAAGGACACTAGGGTCAATCTAGCCATTGCCGGGCTACAAGCCAATGATAGCAGAACGCTCAAGGGGATTGCAATACTAACGCTGCTGTTCTTACCTTCTACTCTGATTGCAGTAAGTATTATGTAACTGTCTCGACCTACTGTGTTGCAGTACAGGCGCTATTCCTAGATTCCATTTGCTAATGTACGCCAGACCTTATGGACAACAAATCTATTTAACTTTCAAGGGGATACAAATTGGAAAGTCTACGTCAGTATTTCGTTTGCAATCACATTTCTCGTGATATCGAGTTCATGGCTCTACACTCGGATTTGTAGACGAAGGGATAATAACCGCTGGGCAGACTTTGCTGCTTATGGTCTTGGTTTTAACACAAAAGACATGCCCGTATAGGGTCTGGGTTCGGCATGAGCTCGGCGACTTTGTCGTTCGTGTCGATAGAGTAGAGCCTTCCGATCACAAGCCTAAGAGTGTATCTGAATACATAGACTCGGCGGCGAGAATAACGGAAATAATACTGCTTATGTTTCTGTGGTCTTTCACTGTGGACTTTCTGTAGCCTATCTCGAAAAGAGAGGAATATGCTAGAAGTTGTATGCTTCTGTGTAGCTCATTTCCACCCCCCCGACTCCTCGAACAATCTTCCAACCGCTTCACCCACAGCAAGAAGCTTTCTATCGTGGTATCTTGGCGCAACGAGCGACAAGCCAATTGGCATTCCGTTCTCGCCAGCGAAACCAGGTACATTGATCACCGGAGTATGGAGTACCTGTAAGATTAGGGTCAGTTTCAGTGGTCGGCACAAATGAAGATGGGCGGATATTTACCGTCCATATCTGACAGAACGCCGCGCTTCCGGTTGACTCAATACCTTCAGGCGCTTCATCTGGCACACTCGGCGTCAAGACAGCATCGTATTGACTAAGCATGCTATCCACCACCGGCCTTGCCGCTGCGATGTTGTCGAATGCTTTGAGCTGCGCAGCTCTCGAGATCTTCATGCGGTTCTCCACGTGGCCAACAATCTGATCGGAGACACAACTCTTGTCAACTCTACACTCTGGTAGGAAGGCGGTACGTCCATCAGAATTAAAGATAATGGAGTACCATTCGGGCAAATCGTGTAGGTGCTCTGGAAATTCGATTTCTTCCACTGTAACTCCGTTTGCACGGAGAAGCTCAATAGCTTTAATCATTGCATTTACGAGACCGTACCCCGCTTGTGGCCATACCATAGTTTTACAAATAGCGATCCTGGCACCCTGGAGAGAAAAGCTTGAGGTCGGAGGTTGGTCATCCTCCAAAGCGAATACGTCAGCGAGTAGATTCAAGTCGACCACGCTGCGGGCGTAAAACCCAATAGTATCGTTAATCAGTGAAAAGACCTTCTGTCCCTCCCTTGAGATGGAGTTCCACGTTGGTTTGTAGCCGTAGATTCCGTTGAAAGACGCTGGGCGAATGGTGCTTCCTCCAGTTTGGGTACCGAGGGCAATAGGTGCTTGAAAATCCCCAACAATCGCTCCAGACCCCGACGATGAACCTCCAGGAGTCCGCGAGCTATCGTGCGGATTTGTCGTGGCTGGTCCCTGGGTTGTAGCGGCAAACTCTGTCGTGGTTGTCTTGCCGAGAATTAGCGCACCTGCTTGCCTCAAGATGATGATGCTGGCTGCGTCGACTTGGGGAGCATCACCCTCATAGATGGGAGAGTTAAATTGTGTGGGCATATCTGGTCTGTTAGTATCAAGTAGTATCAGAGTCTCTGCGTGCTGACTTGCCTTTCGTGTAGATGACATCTTTAACAGCGACTGCAGCTCCATGTAACGGACCCCGCTTCTCTTTAGGGATGAGGTCCAATTTACGTGCTTGGGAAAGCACTTGGTCAGGATTCAGGTAAGCCCATCCTCTCACAACTGTGTCTCGCTGCTTGATGTGTTCCAGTAGAGACTGTGCGTATTGTTCAACTGACAATTGACCATCTCGGATCTTTGCGATGGCCTCGGATGCCGTGAGTCTATAAGCGTCGGCAGACATGATACGAGTATAGTTGAGATAGGGTGGTAGTAGAATCCAAGGTTTCTTACAAAATCACTGACTGGAGGATTGACAATGTGTCCTGTTCAAAGATGTGCGACTTTTCTGCTGATTCGTGTAGTAAAGAAAGCTGACATAAGGGTTTCCCCACAATCGTCACCTGAGATGATCCATTAACGAACGCCAAGCTGTCGGTTGGTACATCTGTCACCGGCTCCGAATCTAGTGGATCCAGCTAATGAAGACGCATTACAGAAATTGGTTCAAATATGATTCCATATGCAGCTCCGTTTATATGATATGTTCAACCAGGTCGGCCAGTGGTCCAAGCAAGATAAGTAGATGATTAACAAGGCCTGTAACCTTGAGCTTACCCGAGTATAAAATGTTTCAGTCGCCGTCAGGCTGGGACTATTGCATTTCAATAGCATCGGATTACTGGCCGAATGGTCTACCATGAATTTCAGCCGCCAAAATCTATGCAAACAGCACCGCTTATTTAACAACATCTTACTCCTATGATCTTGTTAGACTCAAGTAAATGGTGATGTTGAATCATTGGCCAAGTTGAGAAGAGGGGAAGTGTAATTCTAACCACTAAAAGTGGGTAGTACTGCCACACCAATAATATTTCCATTTCCAAAGAATGATATTGTGCACAGCTAGTGGCTCTTGATTGGCATCGACGCCTATGGACTTACCAGGAAGTCATCTTGGCCGATCAAAGCACACTTGTGGTGAGGTTGGGCAAAGAGGAGATGCTGTGGACAAAGTTCAAGAGCGCATTTGTCCTGGCCGCCTTTAACAGGACTCCTCCACCGGGCTCTTTTCTTGACCAGGCAGCCTTCACCTCGGGCGCTCAAACGATGGGAGGAAAGATCATGGATTGTACTACGAAGCCGGTGGGTGAATACAATTAGGTCGAAATGATTGCTGTAACCAGAGGATACGAATGCTCCGATGCTCGTGATAAAATATATGCTCTTCAAGGATTGGTCGTACCTGAGTTTGCCCAGAATATCATACCAGACTATACAAAGTCTGCTATTGATGCACCCATGTCTGTATATCTCGACCATATCAAAACGACAAAGGATCTGTTTTTCTTGAGTCAATGTAACTCTGCCGCACGTCCAACATGGGTGGCAGATTTGGAAAGGACAATAGGTTCAGTGACCCTCAACGCCGTTTCTACCCCGTTCACTCAGGCCCCAGCATATCTGGTGGAGTCTGGAATACTTGAAGTCACAGGAGTATTAGGAGACGAGTTGTTGTGCAACCCATTACCCTTACCCTACATGGTAGGTTATAAATCCGACCTTTAATATCGGCAAAGAATCATTGAAGTATTCCGAGCTTTTGTCACCGATGAGCAGTGTCAAGATGACGTTCATATCGATAAATTCACCCTGGTGTTGACGTCTGGTTCTGTACGAGACTACAGTCTGCAAAAGTTTCAGCCCCACTCGTTGACATCCTTCCACTCACTCCAAGATTGGAGATGGAAGATTCGTCGATGGTTGAACGGCGACGGTGATGAATCGGATAATCCCAATGACTATTGGTATAACGACTCACATTTTATGTCAACGATATGGCTCGGCAACACACCTATCGGCTGTGCAAAGACTCGTGGCGAAGACTTCGTTCGAGTTCCCCCGCAAAGGCGAAGTGATGATATCATCACTGTGTTGCTTGGTTCGCGCACGCCCATAGTCTTGCGACCTCAGCCCAGGGATGCATACCTTGTTATAGGAGCCTGCTACCATCCCGACCTCTCTCACGGGAACGCGCTACTCGGCAGCGACTTGAAAGGTTGGGAGCCAGCGTGGGACAGTGCGTTCATTATGGATGCAGTTTATAAGAAAGGGCACCCTATTCGAAGAACTGATCCGGGACTGGACAATATACATCCTGAAGATGCATATGTGCAGTGTATGACTGAAGATGGTCTCCCGTACTTTGTACAAAGAGACTCCCCTAAACAGCGTCATGATCCGCGTATGTCGGAGGAAGGGCTGAAGAAGAGAGGAGTCCCAGTCCAGAGGTTCAGGCTGTTATAGAATAATACTTTCGTATACATGGTTTGTCGAGGGGATGGGCAGTGACCTCATAGGTATTTGATTCACGAAAGCTGCTCGGCAGCTGTGCTGTAATTTTCAAGTTGGTTAACAAAAGGACATCTTGTATCATTGTGTTACTAGTAGAGACACTGTAGATTCAGAAGTAAACCTGTCATTCTTTATAAAGGTTACTTAGAATTGGAGCATGATATTAAATTAGTGTAGATTCACGGGGATTAGACTCTACATATGGCCACGAACAGCAGCACCATAGCAATGGCATAAAGAATCAAAGCAACAAATAATGTAAGGCTCAGGGCCATGCACACAACGTCTGGACCCACTGAAAATGACACCCCGAGGAGTGGCGAGGCGCCAATACCGGTAGTTGATTGAGATGCCCCCGAACACCGCTCTTATCAAGTCCGCAAGTCCGCAAGTCCGCTAGTCCTCAAGTCCACACTTCAGAGATTAACAGCCAAGAAGAGCCAACATCAACAGCGAAAAGGAAGTCCAGAAAAAAACTCTAAAAAAGAAATTAGTGGTCTGCCACCAAGCTGTGTGTCGTGTTTTTCCCCTCCTGGGGACAGTCCCCATAACTCTTCGGGATCCCGGTATAATTATCGACCCCGAGGTGAATATATATTGTTAGGTAGTTCGAATGCCTTTGACTTTGATATTATATGATTACCTACCATTATCCATCACTAAAAATATTTGAACATCCTACTGTCGTGATATTTCACCCACTCCATCCTCCACATTCTCAATACAATGCCTTCTGATCCACTTCGCTTCGATGGCCGCGTTGCCATTGTCACGGGTTCCGGTCGTGGCCTTGGAAGGGAGTACGCCCTTCTTCTAGCACGGCTGGGAGCCTCTGTTGCCGTCAACAGCGTAAACCCTGCCACTTCAGAGAAAACAGTGAATGAGATCGTCAAGGCTGGTGGCAAGGCGTTCGCGTGCGTCGGAGATGTGTCAGACAAAGATGTAGCTGAGGGTATTGTCTCGAAAACGATCGACATGTATGGACGCATCGATATCGTTATCAACAATGCAGGCACCAGCGAGACTCTTAACATCGAACAAGTTACTCATGAATCCTTCTGGAGATTGCTAAATGTCCATATCGGTGGAAGTTTCAACATCACCAAGGCTGCCTGGCCTCACATGAAAAAGCAGCAGTTCGGAAGAGTTATAATGATGCTTTCCGGGTTGATGTTCGGAGCGCCGACTCACATTAGCTATGGAACTGCCAAGATGGGACTCCTTGGTTTGGCAAGGGCTCTGGCCGCCGATGGAAAGCATCACAATATCTTGGTCAACTCAATCTGCCCTAATGCTCTTACCGACTTGGCGGCAGAGGCCATCAATGACCAAGGGATACTAGCCCTTATGGAAAAACACATGCCTGCGGTGGAAAACCCCCCATCAGTTCTGTGGCTTACACATGAGGAATCCAACATAAATGGGGAGATCTTCAGCGTCGCTGGGAGGTTTACGTCTCGAATCTTTATTGGAGAAACCCATGGATTCCTCGGCTCACGACATGTAGATTGGACTCCTGAATCAGCTCGAGACAATTGGGATACGGTTATGGATATGAACAACTTTGAACTTGTTCCAGACGTCGAGACATTCGGCCCACGTCTCTTCAATCGCCTTTTAGCTGATGAGGGCGAGGGGGTATCTGCTGATGACTTGAATAAGGCTTTTTAATAAATGATCCTGTTGTTAGACGAGTAACTCAATAGATGCACATTGAATAATGTTGTTCGCAGGCCAGTTTAGAGATTCAGCGAATTGTTGTTCAGATAATGGCCAACAGTAAACAAAATTCATCCGGTTTCTGAACAAACAACACTGATAGTGATACTCCGGGCTTGCATGAAAAGAAAGACAAGAGGTCTGTCTAGAAATTGTGTTTGTCTGTAGTACCTTCTTTATCTGACATTACATGCATAATGAGGCACAGCTAATGGGATCTGCGTAGCGGTCGAATGTTGGTTCGCTGTGCCCTTTAACCCGCTCACCCTGGCATTGCAATGTATGTCTCCTCAGTCCAGCCTCTCTGCTTGTAAATAAGCAAAGAGAAGCACGCTATCTGTGACAGTCGTGGTCCCAAACAGGCAGAGGTAGTAAAGAATAAAACTAGCTGTTGAGGGCAATTAGGCTAATTTTATCTAAGCTCATATAGAGGTTTACCATATTTCACGGTAAGGGTGTGACTGTAACCGTCTAATATGTATAGAAGGGTTATACCCACTCGTTGTAGTGGTTGACTCATTGTAGTAGTCGGACGTGATCAAGGGAACAATTTGGGTGGTAGTACACAAATATGGGACAAACATTCGTTGGCAGAGTTACCAAGACCACAAGATTGAAATACATAGTGCAAGACTTTCCAGAGACAGGAGGGCAGTTTGATTGAAAGAAAAAAAAAAGAGCAGTGATTCAACGCTACTACCAAAGTATATATATAGCTGAACTGTCCTCTCCAGGCACCATCCTTCCATAACAATCTACACTATTGTAAACGAAGCTGAATTAGGTTTAGACCCTAAGCAATATTTAGAACCAGAAAGTAACACTATCAAGGTCAAGATGTGCCAATACGACGAGATGCCCAATGAGACGAAGCCAGCTGCTGGCCAAGATCGCATCTTGGTCGACTCATGTGACTTCAAGTGGTACATGCGTGGAGATGTACAGACGTTGAGAAAGACTCGCGACTGCAAGTCTAAGACCTGCCCGAAATCCAAGTACTATGAGCCACCACAACCCAAGAAGTAGAGGAAGTGGAGAAGGAATCGCTTCGTTGAATGTGGCTAATAGAGGTAGTTTGAGCCAGAGAAGAGAAAGAGACACGCCACTTACCAACAGGTAGCTATTTCAATTATCATTTAAATGGCAATAAAATGAATACAGTTGACGTGAAACCTTCTTTGGAAAGAAATATTACTTTTCTATCTAGTACTATCAGTGCTCACTGAACAATCGGAACTAATTGAGCCCAAGCACGCTGGTGTTCAGGGCACTCAACAGCGAGAAATATTCTCGCCAGGGATCTAAGAAAGATTCAGTGCGTCCCGTACTTACCTTTGAACTATCGTAATAGTAATCGAGTAATTAACACTCTATTGCCAGGAATTGTTTATAAATCTAGTGACGGACTCTGTTTCTGTACTAAAGGAGGGATTAGTAATCTATACCTGGCTTCGATATCCGGGCTTCATTACCGACTGGAGACCCCGCATACGCCCGGATATACCAGCCAGAAGCGGGTTTCGCTACATCTCTATCCGCTAAATAAAACCCAGGAAACTCCTCCTCCGCACTCGGATACTGGTCCATACATCATACGCCTGCCATACGGAAGCCTCTCAAGATGACGACGAGAAAAGGACCATTTAGACTTGTGACAGTTAACACGGCACCAGAACGTGCAAAGCGACTAATTGGACGCCTGATCACTGAGCTACAAGATGATTACGAGATCATTCATGTTGACAACTGTCAAAGTAAGTTGACAGACAAGTTGTATCTTACCTCTCACTAACGAGTCACCTAGGCATCGATGATGTGATTCCCAAAGTCACTGAGCACAAGCCCGATGTGCTAGTAGGTCTACCATTACAAATGCCAATACCCAAGTCAAGGCCTAATAAAATCCTTTCTAGTTTTCTGCTTCCATGTGGTCGCCAGAGGAAGCACAGCAAATTCACGCAATGGCAAAGTCTATCGTGCCTAATATTAAGCTGCATGCGATTCCGACAGGTCTTCAGGTTGAAAGAGGGCCAGATGCCATTGTTGAGTATCTTGTCGAGAAGGTTCCCCCTCTGCTAGATAGCTAGATGAATGGAGTCAAAGAATGAAACGTTGCTCAGGAGACGACTCAGATCAGAACAATATCCAACAGCACACCTTGTGCATTAAATTAGCTTAAGACTTTTTAATCTTCGCGTTCGCGATTGTGGTATTGAAGGTATCACTATTCGTTCTCAAACTTATTGACAAGAGTTCCAATGTGCGGCAGGATTTCAACCCTAAACTCATCGCCATGCTCCAGATTCTCCTTGGGATTCTTACCCATTCCTACTCCAGCTGGTGTACCTGTGATAATAACCGTCCCAGCAGGAAGCGTCGTGCCCTGCGATAAGAAACTAACCAACCTGGGAATGCTGAAGATGAGGTCGCTGTGTGATGTTAGTGCATGAAGCCTGTGCAGAAAAGGCGAGCACTTACTCTAGAGAACAGTCCTGCAGTGTCTTTCCGTTCTTCAAACCTCGGATATGCAGCTTAGAAGGATCAGGAATAGCCGATGTTGAGACCAGGACGGGTCCTGCTCATACTGTCAGTAAATCAGTTATAGGAGGACAGGAAGTGGAACCTCACCAAGAGGGCACGCGCCATCAAATCCCTTTGAGAAGCACCACTGAGACTGGTTGAGCTGCGAAACCCGACTTGAGACATCGTTTGCGGCTGTGTATCCTAACACGTAGTCCATGGCGTTCTCTTCAGACACGTTCTTAGCGGCTTTACCAATGACCACTGCCAGCTCTGATTCGTAGTCACCACTACCATCGTCTTGGGTGATTTTCGGGAGCAAGGTAGGAGCGGGCCAAGGGTCACCTAGAGCTGTGCTGGGCTTGCTGTAAGAAAGCATTAGAAAGGTGCGGCCACCAAGAACAGAATATTGACCTACAGGAACAGGGTCGGAATTTTGGGGATATCCATTTTCACTTCTTTCGCATGCTGGACATACTATCCGAGAGTCAACCAGTATTCATTCTGAACGCGCCAACAATACTCACGTTCAATCCGATGCAGCGAATAGTGCCGACTTCTTCTTGAGCTAGAGGGGATAGGATCCTCTCGATAGACTCGGTTCGGTCTGTGCGAGAGCCTGGAGACAAGACAGAGGTTCCAGAGAAGACATTGACGGTCACATCCTTCCCTTCGCGAGTAGCTAGACCGATGTCCAAATCTTCCTGTGATGGCTCGCCGATTAGAGTGCTTGACGTGTCAGACTTTGGTACAAATCGCACAAGGCCTAGATAGTCTGTCAGAATAGATCGGCATCCCACCTCATAGCATCAACTTACGCTTGAACACAGGAGAAGTCATCTCTGTTGACTTTTGATATGTGCGATGATACTGAGATTTGTATAACAATAAAAATCATACTCTCTGCTCTCTCTTATTCCTCTCTCTACTGACCCTCCTGTATCGGAGGGATGGGGCCTCGGATATGACGCCGTGTTCCCCCGCACTTCAAGACAGTGGAATACTCGACAACCGAGCCAATCAGCAGCCAGAAAGACGGAACTCGCATTCCAAAAACGAAAGATATATCCGTTCGAAACCTGAGATATTGTTTGTCGCTGACGCTGGAGATTGACGAAGATTGAGGAGATCAGATCGAAGTGCAGGTCGTTCAATAGTAACATCAGAAGGGGTCCTTATTCATCGTTCAAAATCACATTTGATAACAGTGCTGTTCACCGTTCATCGTATCCGTCATGTCGTCTCAGCAAGACCAATTTGAGGGCTTTCGCCAATATCTCCCGGATCTCAACCTACCACGATTCCAGGACATGAAAAAGAAAGACGCTCATGTGTACGCTGAAGATTTCAAGAAACACGGAAATCCTCCCTGGCTTCATGGCTTGTATTTACACTGGCGTAAGCTGTTCCAGCAGCCTTATCAAGGCATAACATCAGATGGTAAGCACTGTAGTTGGACACTCGATAAGCCTCGTCTGACCATTATTAGGCGTTGTAAGAGATGGCCTATTTGGGCTTCAAGACGAAGGTATCCTCATTGACTCCATCGTCGAAGCGGCGAATGATCTCTTCAATAACTTGAGCGACGAAGAAAAGCGAAAGACTCTCCACCATATCGACAGTCCTGAGTGGCGCTCATGGTCAAATCCGGAGTTTCTACTCAGCGATAAGGGCATCCGTCTGGACGAGATCACATCTGATCTGAGAAATAAAACTTTAAAAGTCCTGGAGCTGACACTCTCGCCTGAGGGCTACAAGAAAGCGATCGGTGCTATGCGAGTAAACCACTTCCTCGGCGAACTTGTAGAGTCGGCTTCTATTATGAACGAATACTCATACAACTTCGCTCTTTTTGGAGAACCATCGGCGACTCGCCCTTGGGGTTTCTCATTCTACGGGCACCATCTCTGTTTAAACATCTTCCTTTACAAGTCTCAGATAGTGGTTTCGCCATGGTTTACCGGCGCCGAGCCCAACCTGATCGATGACGGCCCCTATAAGGGCACACGCATCCTGAACAGGGAAGAAAGTCTGGGTTTAGGCCTTATGCAAAGTCTTTCACCGGAACAACAGAATGGAGCACAACTATACAAGCTTATGAAAGATCCCGCTATGCCCTACGCCCGATGGAATCATGACGATCAACGCCATTTGTGTGGCGCCTACCGCGATAACAGAATCGTTCCTTACGAAGGCATTCTCGTGTCAGAAATGACGGAGGAGCAACAGAACTACGTCCTCGGTATAGCAAACGAATTCCTTCTTTATCTACCCGAGACATCGCGGCGATTGCATCTGGAACAGGTGAGGAAGTGGTTCCATGAGACTTACTTCTGCTGGATTGGCGGCTATGGCGATGAAGATCCGTTCTATTACAGGATTCAAAGTCCGGTGGTGATTTTCGAGTTTGATCACCACTCCGGTGTCTTTCTCAATAACCAGGAACCTGCCAAATTTCACATTCACACGTTGATGAGGGCTCCCAATAGAGGAGATTATGGTATGGCGCTGAGACCGTTGATACCTGGGATTGAGCAGGAGTATTTGTGGGAAGGAAGAGAGTAATCGGTAGCTGTAACAAAATAACGATCACTACTACCTTATACCAAAGAGGACATAGTATGAAAGAACGACTCCAGCAATCGTAATCATGGGCCACTGCAAAGCGTAGAGTTTGGACTGTTGACCTTTTTTCACCCTGCCAACCCAATCAATCTCATAGCCAAGGCCATTGTCCAACGATCTAAGCCAAGCAGGCCTTGATTCGCAACGCTCCCTCCACGCCTTCATCCTGGGCCACTTGGCCAAGTCAACCAGTTTAGGATGGACTGCCAGATCCAAGGCAACCTTGATTGCAAAGTCGGCGCGCGATGGCATGTCTCCTCCCATCAGCCACTCTCGACCTTCAAGCTCCATTTCAACAACATGGAATGCATTATTGACTTCGTCATCCAAGAACATTTTGTTTAGTCCATAACCTAGCATTCTGGCAAAAGGTCGCATGAAGAAGGGTGTTTGGACGCCTAGTACCATGAATAGGTGCTTTGTGCCTACTCTCGAGATGATGTCGGCTATTGCAAGGCTGACTAGATAATCTTCTCGGATCCTGTACTCTGCGTCCGTCTTATGGAACCTCTGTTCTGTATCGTAGGTGAGAAGAAGGTACAACATACACGCGCTCATCTGAGTGATAACCCGACCATCTGGAAGGATAAGCTGCGGCGCATGACCCTGAATATGAGTTTCTTTCAAGCCTACAGGCCGTTTGTCTAGTGGTCTGTCGAATTTTTTGATGTTGTAGTCGATGTCAAGCTCCTCGAGGAGCCACAAGACTGCTTGGGTGTTTGGAGAGTGCTAAGCTCATAATCAGCATGCAATCTTCGACAAAAGGCAGGTATGACATACCGCCAGGTAGATGAGCCTCGGTTTTGTTGACAATGTCGTTTCGGCCATAGTCGCTTACAGATCGAATCTTTCTGATCCCGTTTTATGCTTGTTGATGGGTTAAGGTCAAAGAGTCATAAAGAAATTGTCGAGTAAGCCCATAGCGTGCTTACCTTTTATATAGAGATTAGTCTTGGCGTCTGACTGTTCTCAAATCTGAACTAGCCGATTTTATGTTGGTGGCTTACGACATCTTCTTGCTTCTGCACATATTCTATCGTGTGTAAGCGTTTTCCGAAAGTATGTTTGATCGATCAGAGCTTGACGGTGATTAGGTTCTTCAAAGCTGCTGTTTGAAGGAGGACAACATTGTGGGTACAATGATCTGGAAGTTTATTGAGTAAATTTGTTGTAACCAGAAGAAATATGATAATGTCCTCGAACATTGCCTAAGTTGCAGGCAGATCTAGCGTATTTTGGATCACACCTTGCTTGTATCGCCCTCCAGAGAATAACCACTAAGGTCAAAAGAATCCTTCATGGATATTCAGTAAATCAAAGCGCCCTGTGGATATTGACGTTACCTACCACTTGGCTTGACGATTGGTTGGTTTCTGGTCCCCTGTCAGATCTTTATCTGCGACTATGCTGCCGGACATCACTCAAAATAGCAAGGGAAATTACACATAGAGAGCTTCTTCGATGTAATGAGTTTCCAGAGCAATGGCTCAAGATTTTAGCAGAAAACCCAGCTGATCGACATCGTAAATAAACCAATCCACCAAATGACTGGACCTCGGCACAAACAAAGTCTAATTCAGTCTAGTTCCTGTCCATATCCCCTCATTTGCTAACAAGACTCACTCTTTTGACAAACTTTCAAACTCCTTTCCAACAACTATTTCGAAACTGGGTACAAAATGTCGTCTTCAAAATCGTCCATCGCAGGTCCAAAGACCTTAGCACTTTCGGCTATTACGATTGGCCTCGGCATCTTTTTCGCTAAACCAATCAACCGCTTCACCACTGTCATTGGAGTCTTTCGCGAACCCGTGAATACCATCGTCGAAGATGGAAACTTTGTCACGATCCAGGATACAATGCTTTGCGAAGATTTGCATCTCCACAAATCCAGCGGAATGCTATTCACAGCCTGTGAAGATTCTTACGAGCCTCGCTTTTCGTGGTTCCCAGGTCTTGGCGTTCTCCATGATCCCCTCACTGGTAGCAAGGCCCGTGGGTCTATACACGTCATCGATCCAGTGACTTTCAAGGGGAAAAGGTTGGAGTTTGAGGGTTTCTCGGAACCATTCATCACGCACGGTATCGACGTGATCTCAGATCCTCAGGAAACAGGAAGTGTGTACATCTTCGCCATCAATCACGTTCCCAATCCCGAATACCTGCAACATGTTCTAGATGGGAAGCCTTATGCTAAATTCGCTGGGAACAAGGCGGCTTCTCAGATTGAGATATTCCATCATCGCGTAGGATCTTCTACAGCGAAGTATGTTCGTTCCATCAGCCATCCTCTGATTGAGACGCCGAATGATATCGTTGCTCGGTCACCGAACAGCTTTTATGTCACCAACGATCATTATTATCGCGAAGGCGTCCTTCGACAAATCGAGGATGTATATCGAGGCGCAAAGTGGTCTAATACTATATTCGTTCAGATCACGGATATGGGGTCTCAAAGTGCTACTAAAGGCTTTGATGCCTCTGTTGCGTTGACCGGACTTCACAACAACAACGGTTTAGGTCATGGCAGAACTCCTGACGAAATTGCCATCGGCAGTGCTGCGAGTGGTGATGTTCACCTTGCGACCGTCAAAAGTAACCACTCACTTGAAGTTTTCGAGACCATAAACTTCGATTCAGCCGTGGATAATCCTTCATGGTACTCTGACCCTTTCTCCGATGTCAATGGCGACAGCAGCGGCTACGTGTCCGCGGGTCTTTCCAAAGCTGGTGATCTAGCAAAGTCAGTTGGTGTCGCCTCTGGCAGAGAACCCATTATGGTTTGGTTGGTGCAACAAAAGAATGGGAAATGGGAGAATAAACTTCTCTTTGAGGACGATGGAAAGAGGTTGAGGTCGGCAGCTACCGCTGTCCTAGTTGGAATTGATCCCAAGTTGGAGGGTGGAAAGAAGAAGGGTTGGCTGTTTGTGACCGGGTTTTACTCGCAAAGTGCTATCGCTGTCAAGGTTGACCTTTAGGAACGATCTTGATCTGTGGTATGGCAACTGAGGGACGGAGAATTGCACAACTCGAAATGTCGAAAGGAGTATTTCTGTAGGCGGCCAATAAGAAGGAAGAAGTTCATAATTGTTGTGTTAGAGGTACGGAAAATGTATGACAGGCGGACAAAGCGGCGGAATAACGGAAACTCTGGAAATGCCGATAAATGTGCTCCAACGTCATTTTCTAGCACACCCATCTACGTCATCCATATCAGTTTCGATATATCAATGCTATGATTCTCCATCTATCCTTACAGTAGTCATTCAATATCCCCGATTTCTATTTTATTACCGTTTTGGTATTAACACAATAAACCAGAATGTCTCACGTCCAAGCTTTCTCCATCACCACCGCCTTGCTGGCATCAGGCGGCATCGCCACGATGACCTTCTTCGACATTCCCGAACTTCAGTCTCAGCCAGCATCTCGATCGCTGCCCGCAATTCGATGGTTGTTCAGTCGTGGATCTCACGTTTTTCCCTCCGCCTCCCTCCTTTCAACCATTGGCTTTATCTATTCCGCCTCCGTCAGCAATGAGAGTCTTAGCCCACTCTATGCTTTATCAGACAATACTTCCAAAGCAAATACCTTTCTACTCGCCGCGGCCCTATCATTCGGCATCGCACCATTCACCCAACTCATGATTCCTACCAACTTTGCGCTGATTAGAGAGAATAACAAATTGGGCGGAGCGAGAAGTGAAAAGGCTGCAGCACAAGGTGATGCTTCGGCTGATAGAAGTGCTTTGGACTCTGTGAAGGGAAGTGGTGAAGGTGTTGAATTGACCGATTTGAGTGGACCTCAGGAACGTACAGAAAAGGATTCTAGTCCTGAGCAAGACGAAAAAGTCCGGAATCTGTTGGAGAGATTTCGCTGGCTTAACCTTGTGAGAGCTGTGCTCATTGGGGCTGGAGGTGTGGTTGGTATTTATGCTGCTACGACCTGAGAAGCATTGTTGTTTCTGTATATATCCCGAGTTTTGCTTGTATCGAGGTTTCTAGTGCTGAGGCACTCGACCATCACTATGGAGGCATTTGTGTTTCAAGGTAACATAGTGTGGTAAATATGTTCAATTGTTCGTTGTCGAGTCATTCACCTGACTTTATAATTTACGATATAGCCGCGCTATCCAGTTCGTTCCACTTATCAACCTTGTCAAACACTCTACCCAAAACAGCGCACGGATTTAGTTGGGCGACAATTGTTATCCCAACTTAAACATACCATACCTCACCCAGAAATACGTGTCTGTTGGTAGGCCTCAGCGGACCTACTGAACCTGCTAAACGAATATCTGTCGGCTCCTCATCCCTGTCCATCCTTCAGCTCGCCTATTCGCCATAACTTAGCTTAGGCACTAGTCACCGCATAAGCAAACAAAACGCCGCATTGCCATCATTCGTCTACCACTGCTTACTACTCGTGCAGCTACGACAAAAATGACATCAATCGAGACAGCGTTTGAGAATGAGTACAGCTTTCTCAAATATCTAGACGCGTCGGAAACACGCTATCATGAAGACATAGCTGTCAAGAGGACGGCTTACTGGTGTCACTGCGGCCCTTTGCTTGACCCTTCACAAGGACTTCCAGCAAAATTCGACCAATTCGAGAAACAAGTCTTCACAGGCTCAGTACGACATCAACTTACTGCATTCTTGTCATACGTCAACAAAATCCTTCTCACCAACGGGCTTCGGCATTACTTCCTTACCATACGCGCTTCAACACCAACACATGACTTCGACCGTCCAAGATGGCACACGGACGATCTGTTCTTCGCTAGCACACAAGAATGCGCTCTACCAGGTACAAGATTACATCTAAAATCTCCATCTCCCCGATCTCAACAAGAGAACGGGACAAGCTGGAAGATATGTACCACTATTCTTGGCCCCTCCACCCTCTTCATTCCACAAGACCAACAATCCTCAGCACGAAAAAGACAAGAGTCTGCCAGGAAAAATGCAAGTACAGACCACGAATGCTTGTCCATTAGATGTGTAGGTTACGCAACAGCAGCAGATGCCGTACGAGAAGAACTCGCCGCTACCCTGGGTGATCTTGGTACAGAGGCTGCTTCCGAAGGTGAATGCACTGTATTTAAAGTGGGAAGGAACTTTGGAGCTGTTCATTCCGAGCCGTGTATGAGTGAGTATTCTAGTGGAAGAGTGTTTGTTAATGTTGTACCGGGGACAGAGGAGGAGCTGGGTGAGTTGATGGGCAAATGGGGTATGGAGTTTCCTAGACAGTGGTGGGTTGGGGTTTTGATGCAAGTAGACGGAGGTGATGTTTGGACCGACGGAGGCTCTGATCTATGGTAGACTTCGTCTATGCTTTGAAAGCGGGAGGTAATGCAATTAGTGGTACAATTGAGATGGATGCAGATAGCATGACTGGGTTGGCCAACATCCAATAATTTCCTAAGTGACGGCCCTTCTATCTTTCAATGATAACGTTATTTATCTTTAGTAACCGTCATACCTTTGGTTACTATTCCAACTTGATCTCTTACCAATTCCACTTTCGATTTGAGTTGGTAATCCTCTGTGTCTTACTGTAAATTATATTCTCTGGTTGGTTGGGCCACTCAGGAATTACAATTAGTCCCGCGAGACGCCGAGCAATTAAGCCGAATAGTGGTATAAATTGCCTAATTCGATATCGATGGAAAATGTCCATACGTCTCACCAGGAATAAGCCGGGGCAGTCCACAGTGCTCGGCTCTTCGCTCTTAAGAACCTTTACACCACAGAACGCGATGCTGAGAAATGCAGAGCGAAATCCTTCGGAAGTCTCCAAGCTTACAAAGATCATTTTTTAGTCTTCACAAATGCGAGATGATGATTGGTCTAAATGGTAGACGGCGCCTTGATCGACTGTCAGCACTAGGCTGAGTTAATTGTCACTTTACCAACGCTGCATAGGGCCGATGATTGGTTAACCAAGGTTCTTCTGTAAATCGGGAGTTTATATCTTGAAATGACTACGACGATTCGTATATAATTGTCTCAGGGCTAGGATAACTTACACTTTGAACAACAGCTTCATCCCATCCAGCCTCATTACCTCTCACACGAAATATCCCTACAGGTTATCTGCCATGTCGGTTTACAAGAACATCGCCATCATCGGCGTAAGTTGACATCAGTCTCGCAAAAGAAACACTGACTTATGCTATCCTAGGCCAGCGGAAGCACAGGAAAGATCATACTCAACGGCTTCACAAGTTCCCCCAAGTACAACGTCACAGTCGTGTCCCGCAAAGAGAGCAAGGCAACGTATCCTAAGGATGTGACAATTCGAACAACGGACTTCTCCGAAGATGACCTCACCAACGCTCTGACGGGCCAAGACGTTGTCATCTCCGCTCTCGGAGTCGAAGGCTTCGATCAACAGCAAAAGATCGTCGACGCCGCTGTCCGAGCACGCGTCAAGCGATTTCTGCCCTCAGAGTTCTCATCTAGCATCGAGGATCCTGCTGTACTGGAGCTCATGCCTCTATTCCAAGTTAAAAAGAACCTTATTGAGTATCTCAAGTCCAAGGAAAAGGATGGCCTGACCTGGACTGGGCTGGCCACTGGCCTTTTGTTCGATTGGGTACGACCTTACCATTCGTTACATGCAACGGAAACTAACAATACGCAGGGTCTTTCCAACGGCTTCCTTGGGTACGATATTCAAAGCCGTAAAGCGAAGATTTGGGATGACGGAAACAAGAAGTTCACACTCACGAACGAGGATCAGCTTGCCCGAGCCGTCGTCTCAGTCATGGAACATCCCGAGGAAACACGCAACCGGTATTTACATGTCTACTCCGTCGTTACCACTCAGAATGAAATACTTCATTCTCTCGAAGAGGCCACAGGCGAAGATTGGGCTGTCGACAAGACTACTACTGATGCAGAAGTTACTGAAGCTAGGAAAAGGCTGAGTGAAGGGGACTTCAGTGGTGGATTTATCCTTGTACATGCGACAACCTACGGAAACACGAAGGGATTGAAGGCGAACTACGCTGAAGAGGAGAGCCAGGGAAATGAAATCCTGGAACTTGGGACGGCAAGCGTTGATGAGACTGTGAGAAAAGTCGTTGGAAACTGATTCCTACGTGGGTGTTTTTTTGGTTTTGTCATGAGCAGTCTCTTCCATTTGGTTCCCTAGTTTTGAAGATAGCAAAGTTGATGAATAAAGCTGGATGGACAAGGTGGATCGGATAACTTGATGTATATAGATCACATTGTTTATTTGCCACATTTCAATTCTTCGCTCGTCCCATCAATACGAATATTGCCGATATCCCATAGTTGACCATTCTACGTAACCGATCATGATAACCCGCCAAGTTGATAAGCTTCCATGTCTTCGTCCTTTCTATTGAGCCTTCTTAATCGCCTCTTTAACAAGGTTCTGAAGTTTGGGAGGATGAGCCCCCGACAACTTATCGTCCAGGTCACCCTTGTGGAATGTGAAGAAAGTTGGAATTGACCGAATGCCGAGCTCTTGGGCGAGGTCTGGAACTTCGTCTGTGTCGAACTTGGCGAATGCGACCTTCTCCGGCTCATAGGTCTCTGTATCGGCGAGCCTTTCGAAAATCGGGCTGATGGCTTTGCAGGGCCCGCACCAAGTGGCCCAGGCATCGATAATGACCACTTCGTGGCTCTCAAGTAGCTCCCTATACTGAGCCATGGTTTTAATCTCGGTGACAGGCATTGTGAGAGTTCAAGTGAATTGATGTGATGAGTGTGAAAGTTGAGAAAGTCTGGTAAAAGCGGTTAGCGGAGATGCTCTATATGCTGAACCCCTCCCGCGCCTCTGACGTCATGCAAGCTATGGATATTCATCATCTAAGACATGCTTTCTAAGCAATAAGTAAGAGGTGTTAAATTGTCAATCATTATCTGCTATCCGACCATTCGGAGACTTTATGGTGGACAACTAGCAGTTCGGAATCCCTCAGCCTTTTGATACGGGTTGTGATAGGGTGGTGATCGCCCATGGCTTTATATAACTTGAGAGCGACTGTGCAGTCAACACAACATTGTCTCGAGTCAATACAAAGGGGAAGCACTGCATATTCTGCATTAATTACCCAAGCTATTCCAGAAACTGCTAATCAGAGCTGCCACTTCATCCACCTTTTCTCTAACAACACCATGTCCTGTCTTTTGAACAACGAAAACGTTGTTGAAACCATGCTCCTTCAACTGCTCCTCACTGACTATTTCATCCATTTCACCCAGCACCGCAAGGTTTGGTATTCCTGTCTGAGACGCTTTGGAAAATTGTGAATGCGAGTCCAACACACCACCATCTCTGAATATCGCAACAACAGACGCTGCATGCCCACGATGTTCACGCATCTGCCAATCCCGGACAGCTTCAGCTACAATCTCGCCCTTGGCTACTCTGTCTTTCCAATTTTCAGGTACAACAAGACTGCCACCCTCTAAAAACTCAAGAATCCATTTCCTGGCTGCCACTTCGTCGCCGCCGCGTAGGTAGCCTTGTTGCTCCTGTGTGAAGTCTGAGGAGCGGAGAAGACCAGCTGGAGCCACGAGTGTGAAGCTCTTCACTCGTTCGGGCCTTGTTGCCACATAACCGGCGGTAGTGACTCCTCCGAATGAGAATCCAACAATGTGAGCTGATGACCAACCGAGATGGTCCCACAGATCGTCGATCAGTTGATAGAACAAGGACGGCTGGTGAGGCATAATAGGTGTGTCACTCAGTCCATGTCCCCACAGATCAATCAGAACTAGGTGTGCACAAGGGAAAGACTTTCGAAGAGCATGGGCAAGCGGAAGCATGCCCAGTGCTGGAGTCTGAACGCCATGTATGAAAAGTACGCGATCAATAGTTCCTACGTCTTCGCTGGGTGATGGAAGGTGGATTTCATAGTAAGCAGCTTTGCCGTGAGGGGTATCGAGAGATTTGGCTGATGGGAGGAGCGCTCCAAAGGTTTCAATGAAAGCTTTCTCTGAAGGACCAGAAATGGGCTCCCCAGAAGAGACCTGCGTGCCCGGGCGAGGGAGAACAAATTCATTTGCTATGGGAGACATGATTGGTAATGCTTGCTGAGTTCAAGTTGGTGGCAGCTACAATGCGGCTTTAATATGCCTATCAGTGGAGCCTGTGACTACTGACTAAAATAGAATAGTTTCATTTCTGGTTAACAGTTTTGCCAAATGCTCTGGACGATATCTTTGAAAGATTGATAAAACTGGAAGACATTTTCTGTCTTGTTAGGCATTGGTACCGCCACCGAGGCCATAGCTAGACGAATTATCACAGCTTCAGTGCTTCTCAGTATGATTATGTCCGTGACGCCGTCATTCGTAATGCCCCCGAAACTATGGAAAGCCACCTAGAGATAGAAGAACTCCTACTTTTCAATTATTCTTTATGTACCTTTTAATTGATATATGAAAGATTCCAGCTTCCAGGTATAGGTAGCTAAGGCTCTGGCCGGTCCGGTCCTGGTGGGGAAGTTCAACGGTTCAGACCAAACCGCCGATCCTAGCCGTAAACGCCCGGTGCAAGGAGCCAGTAGAAAGTCTCGGTCACTTCTCCAAAAGCCGACTGATCAGATCCAAGTCCAGATCAAGACTACCGCATACATGCCTTGCTCACCTTCGCTGTAGGTCACTTTGGCCATCCCACACCGAGACGAGTCAATATCATGGACTCACCGAGCGTTTCCCAAGTCGACGACAAAGGCGTCCCCATCAGCGAGGCGGAGCGAAAGTAAGAACTCAATTTCCCCTCATGTACAATCGTTAACAGCTTTCCAGAAAACTCCGTAATCGGCTGTCGCAGCGGGCGTTTCGCCGGCGCCAGGCGGAATGTATCAGAGAGTTGCGCAACCGCGTAAATGCCGACCAAAGACCTGACAGTGAGCGCGTCGAGGCGCTACAGAAAGAGAACAAGATGTTGAGACAGCAGTTGATTGACGTTCAGACAAAAATGTCGAAAATGCTGGCTTCTGTTCAGCTGTTGAGTGATTCAGTTACCAAGACGCTGGATGACACCCGGGGCGGGGAGAGTGAACCGGGAGAACCGGAACAGGAGACAGAGAAGAAGAACCGACATGCCTCTGATGCTTCGTTAGCATCTCTGGATTTGGACACTTTTGATTCGTCTATACTTGATTTTGATGGTTTTGTGTCAGCGCCTATATCAGGTAAATTGATGGATTCAGTCACATTCGCGCAGAGGCTCACTAGCTCTTTCACAGCATCAGCGCAAGAGACGACAGGCGGCCAAACGTCTGAGCTCGTCAATGTCGCAGGCACAAACCCGTTTTACTCCCAAATACCGAACATATGGAGTCACGAGTATCAGATGGGAATGGAGCCTTACCTCACTGCCATCAACGCCACAGCAGAGTCGAGTATGGTGCTAGGTAAAGACTACACATTTACCAACTCTCCATTTTCCGATCATATCCAGTTACTTCAGAAGATGCTCAAGACTAAACTGAATACCCTTGGCTTCGTCCCAGAGAGTCATCATCCGGTTCAAAGGTGCGTTCAAGCTTCAGTTGTGTTCATTTTGATGATATGACTTGCTGACTTCTTCCAGCGTTTACCAACCTGTATTGATGGTTCTCTCCATGTTCAACAGCATGACCCGTCCAGACGTAATGGCTTGGTATGCAAAAACACGTTTCTACCACATTATCGAACTCACAGCCTGGCAACTCTATCCCTCCACGGCAACCTTTAACAAACTGCATCCTCGATACCGGCCTACCAAAGCACAGATTGAAAACGTCCATCCTGGAATTATTGACTGGATACCATTCCCATCAATCCGTGACCGATTGATTCAACTACACTCCGCCAATCCACACATCGACCAAATATTCTGTGATGCAGTGACTGGCTATGTGGTGGAGGCTCTCATGTCAGACCTTATACTGGGTGCCCCGCAGATAACTGTCTACGTACGTGTCACCGATCTTATCAACACAATGTCTTCTTCCTCTGGAGATGACTCTACGACTGCTATTTTACCAGCGCCGGATATTTCAACACTATTCTCATCGCCTGCATATGCTCGAGCAGCCTTCAATAAGATGAACATGGACAAGGGAGCGGGAATCTACAAGATCGACCCCGCTTTCTTCGAAAAGTATCCGGAGCTATGGGATCAGGCGGGAGACTTGACAGCATCGGGAATGCCTTTGAAACCCAAATACCAGAAGATTCTGACCTACCCCAAACCGCTTGATCCATCTACGGTGGAGACCTATCGAAGTTTTATCGACTTTTCTATGGATGCTCCCAGTACCATTTCTATGGGTCTCGCTCTGTAAGTCTCGTGGACCTTCATGGCCGGGCCGGTCGACATCAGCAGGAGTCCAATTGAAGACTCTCATGATGCAATTCAACCGATACTCTTATCAATTCGAATATCTTAGTGCATAATTCTGTGCAAGGTTTCGGCAAGTGTCATAGAATGTTGAGTAACAATTGACCCACAAGTGCCGGTTGACTAACAGCCCACTTACTAACGACCCATTCTGTGCATCATCGAGTGGAGATGGAACATTCTATATAGAAATGCCACAACTAGTAGTGTATTGAGAGATCATCACACTATTCACATACTCTCAATTATACTCAAAATGCCGTCACAAATATCAACGTCAACATTTCGCTATAGTTTCATGGATGACTACAGCGAAGGCGCCCATCCAACCCTCCTCAAAGCCCTTATCACCAGCAATACTACCCAAGAAGCCGGCTACGGAAACGATGCATACTGCGAGCTCGCACGGAAGCGAATCCGTGCTCATCTCGGCCGCGATGATGTCGGCATCTTCTTTGTCCCCAGCGGAACCTCCGCCAACGCCATCTCCATCGCGGCGTGCCTACGTCCTCACGAAGCCGTCATAGCCGCAAGTTCCGGACATATTGTGACGAGGGAAACAGGCGCTGTGGAAGCCAGTGGTCATAAGATAATCAACGTTGCACCGGTAAACGGGAAGCTCACACCGCAAAGCATCGAGCGCGCATTGGACGATAATTGGCATTTCCCACATATGGCTAAGCCTAGATTGGTTTATATATCGAATGCCACCGAGATTGGCACGATATATACAAGGAGCGAAATGGCAGCTATCAAGCAGGTCTGCGAAAAGAATGGTCTTATCCTCTTTCTTGACGGCGCTCGTATAGGCACTGCCCTGGCATCCAAGGCCAACGATATGACACTGTCAGATATACTCGAGTTAACGGACATATTCTGGATTGGAGGCACAAAGAACGGAGCCCTCCTTGGCGAAGCAGTTGTCGTAAAAGATGCCCGTCTAGCCTCTGAATACGAGTTCTACGTCAAGCAGCATGGCTCACTTCTGGCAAAGGGTCGAGTGATCGGCGCACAGTTCGCTGAGCTTTTCGAAGGAGATTTATATTTTGAGCTTGCCCGAAAGGCAAATATAGCAGCGGAGACATTATCGAGGGGAATCGCGGAGGCCGGGTTCTCAGTGTATGCTGCGACAGAAACAAATCAGGTTTTCGCCGTGTTGCCGCTGGGGTTGATTAAAGTGTTGAAGGACCATTTCAATTTTTATGTTTGGGAGAAATGTGGTGATGACGAAGCTGTTATTCGATTACTGACGACCTGGGCAACTGATGGAATGCAGGTGGAGAGGTTTGTTGACGTTGTACATGGTTGGAGGGGGCAAACCAAGTCGGACATATAAAAGTTTGGTTCAATGTGTGGATAGTAGGGACTAATAATTGCTGATATTATTGAAAAGAAAGAAACAATGTCTATGCGAATTGGAAAATATATTAATGGCTTGGTTGTAGTCACTTCCCACTTATGACTCTCATATGGAGATCACAACATAAAGCATTTTTAACAACTTGCTATTCGTATTGTCCCATGTTCTCAAAACCTCGCTTACTTGCTCCTTACCCGTAGCTAATTCTCTTCATCAGTAACTTTGGCCTTTCTTGTGCTTTTATCGCTGAAAATAGCCATTACTTCGGCAGACTAGCCTTGCCAGCAGCCCGAGCCGCCTCCAGGGCACCATGCAATCCATACTGGGTGAAGACACCATCAATACGATGAGTCGAATTCAAATTCTTCACTACGACGATCTGGAAACATGTAGCTGAGCCTTGGCGAGAGGCAATGGTCGAGTAAGCCAGGAAGATTTCCCAAATCTTTAAAAATAAAGGTTAGATGACAGACAGCGTGCGGCAAGGAGATCACTTACGCGAAACCACCTTACACCATACTTGGCCTTGACTTTTTCTGCATTGCCAAGCCAGTTCCTGTACCATCGCCAGAGCGTGCCCGAGTAGTGGACACCAACAGTATCCACACTATAAGAGAACCATTAGATGTTGTGCAGAAATGGTTGTGGAGATACTCGCCTTTTCACCTCGAACCCAGCACTTTCCAGGCAGCCCACGTAGAACGAAAGCGGCGTAGATGCATCAGCGCCAGGGAAGATGTACTTGTTGAGGAACAAGCCCCAGATAAAGTCTTCGTACTGCCACGCTCTTCGGAAACCCGACATCTGGACATACATTGCCCCGTCATTCTCGAGCATGTCGTAGCATTGTCGGAAAAAGCCGGTTAGGCGTCGAACACCCACGTGCTCTGCCATCTCGAGCTGCGTGATCTTGTTGAACTTCTGTTCCTCTGGAATATCACGATAATCGCAGCATAACAGCTTACTCTGCTCCTCTGGCACACCGGCTTTTCGAAGACCATCGTTCCCCCACTCAACTTGGTTACGGGCCAGTGTTACGCCGGTGACATGAGCGCCGTAATTAAGACTTGCGAACTTGGCCAGAGTGCCCCAACCACAGCCGATATCGAGTACCTTATCACCTTCTTTCAGGCCTATCTTCTCACAAACGATGGCAAGTTTGTTGTCTTGCATCTCTTCCAAAGTTTCCTCTCGAGTAGGATCTGATATAATGCCTGACGTATAAATCATGCGAGGACCAAGGAACCAAGCATAATGATCGTTCCCGCTGTCATAGTTACTCCGGACCTGCTCTTCATCCTGAGATCGTAGATGCAGAATGACATCGGGGAAGAATTGAAACAAGATATATCGAAACGTCTCGCTGGTGAAATTGAACGTTGCCCAGTCGTGTCGATACTCAAATACTTCGAGTGCGTCAGCATTAAGGTCAACTTGACCGTTGAAATAAAGCTCGAAAAACGTGGCCATGGGGATCTTATGACTTCCTATCCATCGAGCGCGGTCCGCTTCGTTCTTGAATGTGAGGTAAAATTCAACTGGCCGACCGGGTAATTGCACATCGTGATTGATACGTGGACTGTAACTGGACATGACAGTCCATATCACGATTAAGATGGGCAGGGTGGTAAATATGGCAAGAAATAGAGCAGTCTTGAAGCCGCCGCCGAGTTTCCAAGACAGCCATTGGGGAACACCAATTAGGGACGCGGCGAGGAAGAGGTTTGACCATTGTTCGTATCCGGGGCCGTCGGCTGGCAGTGGAGGGTTTTTGATGGCGGGGTACTATAACGCCAGGAGCCCATATTACTAACTGTTGTATAATGCAGGGAACTGTAGATTGGCTTACATTTGTCAAACGGACGCCTGGGCTTTTGCCTGTGGACAATGTGTCGGCAGGGGCTTTGGGAGTTGCGATAAAATCGATATCGCTGCTCAAATGAGCTCCACCATTCTGCTTCAGCGCCATGACGGCTAAATTTGCCTGAAAGAGTAAGAGGATGGCGGTAGCAAGAGAAGGGAGTGAAAAGGCGGGATGTCCCTCTGATTATGTATGTGCTGACTGACAGCTGATGTGATCTGATCTGATGCATCAAGCCACCTCTATTGAGGCCGGATATAGCGGGGCATTAGCGCACATCCCTGTACTGGAGATCGAATCATTTTATGATCATGTCGTCTGGATACTTGGCATAACATAAATCGAGTAATTAACGAGATGAAGGAACGAGGCCTCGCAATTCGACTGTCCCCATCCACTCGCTCGCTTTTGTACACTTCTGCCTGATTCCTCCACAAGAGGTTTCACCTAAGATCCGTCGAGAGTCTACTCCGTAGGGCATAGCAATTCTTTAGTTGATATCATCTGGTAGGCCAGCTCGGTTCCCGCGCGATCCGTCATATATCGGACTCGGTCAGTAGTTGCGACCGAGTTACCGTGGTAAGAATGTTTTGAGAATATAAATAAGCTCAAAATAACTCCAAAGACTTTCAAGCAATGTATACAAACAGAATTGATATATCTAACAATTGATACTGTCAAGACAACACCTTTGCTGAACGAAATCAAGTCTGGTCGAGAGACACACGAGGTCACGTGATGTCGCGAATCTTCTGGTCCCAGGGTCACATGTTTTCGTGGATGGTTGGCGACATATATCACGTGCTTTCGTGCAACTCTAGCGATTTGTGGGGTAGGTCGAGACAAAGAGGCTAGTTGACTCGCACTGTCCAAACTCTGCACACTGTGTACTTGGTCAGCCCACCTGGTCCCCTTGTTTCATCTCCTTGATCTAGTAAACCAAGTCAAAACGTTAAATCAACGACATGTACTACATATGTTGAGGACCCATGAGCTCTATGTTGATACAAATTGTTTACTGAATCAATTGAGTATTATTTCTCGGTCCGCACCCGCAAACAAGTTTTCATCTTGACTGATATCTCGTACTTGGTAAAAAAGAAGCTATACTAGCACAGTAGGAAAAATTGTTGAATGCCATCGAAATCGATTTATTTCATACAAAGATCTGTTCCAATCTGCGTGCGTAATTGTTTCTATCTTTGATTGTCAATTTCTTCCTCATCATTTCCTCCACCATGCTGTGACCCAATGGAAAAATCGCCATCCATACACAAATCATGAAACCATCCATATTTGCTTGTTTAACGTCATTAAATCATCACAATACCGCTTTCCCATAATACTTAAATACCTGGAAAGCACTTCTGAAGTGTATAGATCTGTCCCTTTGGCATTGTAAATCTCTTGGCCGACTGTTTTTTCAGCGGGTGCAGGGTAAGTCATTTCACCCAAGAAGGACAATGCGTAGCCTGTCGTAAACAACAATAATGGCGTCACATGTATAATTACCTATTCGGCGAGGATCTTCGTCGCCAGCTAATGGTAGCCCCAGTCTTCGGTAACGCCCTTCGACAGACAGAGGTGACCCCCACGCCCTAAAGTTGGCATATAGACGCCGCTTATGGAGACCGCTTATCCATGTGAGGGGTTTCGGCGGTTCGGAAAAGCATGTCATATAGTGTACAGGCCTCGCCCTCCATCGACACCAACCACAACGGCAAAATGGATGACAGAAAGTTAGAGGTATTAGTTTACGGACTCGGAGCGTAGGTGAGACCCTAAACAATGGGTCAATTGAGAAAGCTAACCTCACGCTGAAGTATTGGCTCCTTCTACGCATTCATCCTTAGCCGCAGTGAACATGTTCGCTTGACGGTGGTTGCACGATCCAATTTCGACGCTGTTGCTGCCAATGGCATTAGCATCAACAGTGAGAACCATGGGAAACACCATGTGAAGCCCAACAGCGGTAAGTCTGCTCACACACACATATCCGACGCTTAAATACTGAATTACCCTTAGTCCTCAGGCGTGTCGCAGATGCTGGCCAGGAATTCGATTTCATCATCTGCACCAACAAGGCAGTTGACCAAGCCAATACTGCAGCTGATATTCAACCGGGAGTCGGGGATAATACCTCAATTGTCATCATTCAGAATGGCGTTGGCAATGAGGATGCATTCAGGGAACGATTTCCCCGCGCAACTATCATATCATGCGTAGTGCGTCTTTTCCCTCAGCACGTTAACTCTATCATTACTAACAAGTCTCTAGACATGGGTGGGAGCACGGCAGCCACAGCCTGGTATTGTTGAACATACAACATCCGAAGACATGCAGATGGGCCTCTATCCGAACAAAGACGGCGACTCATCCATCGACGGCAAACACCTTTCTGAGTTCGAATCGCTTCTTTCGATTGGCAAGACTATTTTCCAAATTGTTCCTGACATCCAAGTCCAACGCTGGGAGAAGGTTGTTTGGAATGCAGCATGGAACTCCTTGACGGCGCTGACCCTCATGGACACGCATTCTTGGCTGAGCTCTTCAGACCTTTCAACACCGATGACACGAAGACTGATGAAGGAAGTCATTGACGTAGCTAATGCTCTAAACGTTCCCCTAGGGTATGAGCTGATTGATCGTCTGCTGGAAAAGATCCTGCGTATGCAACCGATTGGAAGCAGTATGCGAACTGATTACGAGAACGGCAAGCCGATGGAGGTAGAGGTTATTCTTGGATATCCTGTAAGGAAGGGAAGAGAGTTGGGTATTGAGGTGACGACGATTGAAACATTGTACACAGTCCTGCTGGCGATTAACAAGCGGCTCATGGGTGCTATGAACAAATAAATGAAGCCTTTTGGTAGGAGGTAGAACCGGGGATAGCAATAAGAGACCGATCGTGTGACCTATCCTCTTAAAGCTTAAGCCTTTCGAAATGAATCATTTTGTTCCCCTCTTCATACTAACTAACCACGAAGTTCTGGTCAACCGGTAACTGTGCCCCACAATGTTCGGCAACAGCATCACCATTTTTAATCCCGAGGTCACATTTCAAGCTTCCCCGCAGATCGTGGGATACTTGTTTTAGTGTCGATTGCTTACATCAAGAAAACCTCATCGTTGGCCAACTTTTGTGACCGAATTGACCCCCACGTCCCCTCTCGGCATTTACGCCGATGCTTTTCGCGGGGTCGTGTGAGCATCCAACCTGCTGGTGGCGATGTCGTCGGCAGAGGGCGCAATAAAGTGTACCTTTATACTGAAAACTCTATTATCCTTTACTACATACTCATGTGTGTTCTTTATAATCCTATGTGCGAAGATGTCCGGTGATCATCAGTCTCGACACGACCCGCGATCTCACGATCATCATCGTACTACCCAATCAGCCTCAGCTCCACCAGGCGACATCTCTCAACTACCCAAGGGCCAATGCCGTTACATTCTTACCATACCCGAACTGAAAGGCCAACGATGCGGTTGCATGGGCTTTCACCACAATACCACACTGCCAGGCGCGACATGTTACTGTGGCCATTTTTCATGCTTTCACTCTCCATATTCCTTCCAGACGACCACCAGCGAAGACATCTCAACTCTCAAACGTCGTGTCAAAGACCTTGAAACAGCTCTACAGCAAAAAGGCAGCTATCAGCTGGAGAGCCTCGTCTGTCGAATTGGCGATCTAGAAGAGACGGTGGAGAGAAATGAGGAAGAGTCATCCACGCAGCTGAAAGCTTCATACCAAAATAGCTCCGCCGCATGGGAGGTCATAGAAGCCTTGCAAGAGCGCATCAAGGTTCTCGAGACCTACTGTCAGCTATACAAAGAGCAGATGGTGCTCACTAGAAAGGAGATGAGGGAAATATATAATAGGCAGCTTGAATTGATAGATGGAGAGGAGATTTTGGAAGAAAGAATCAATCGATTGGAGGATCCCGGTGGTATACTTCCAGCATTCCCAGGTGCAGATCTGGGTTCTTTACGTATGGATACAAAGTAGCGTTGGTAGGCGGCATAGAAGATCAGCATGCGACGATACAGATTGAGAAAGGACCTACGAGCATACTCTAAGCATTTCTATCGCTTGTTTAAGAACAACGATTTATAGTTATATGGAACCTAATTCACGAAGAGAATCAAGACAGTTATTGGATATAAACTTTGTCTATTATCATTAAGTCTTGGTTGGCCGTAGCGTAGTCTATCTTCTATCCTCGAGCAATCTCCACAGATACTTCCAGACTTACTCACTATTGAGATTACTGGTCACTCCAGAATCCCCCAGCTCAACTAAAAAGGGTCATCAGAATCGAAATCGTATCTATCATGGTCGGTTCAGCGCTTAAGAGCAGTGAACAACACCGTCATCGTGAGTGTGGCACTCCTTGGGAGCCTCCTTGGTGGCGCTAGGCTTGGAAGAGTCGGACTTGGTGGCAGTGGGCTTCTCCTCCTTGGTCTCCTCCTCCTCAACCTCACCGGTGCATCCCTTGCCGGGAGCAGCAATGTCGTAGGCCCAGACGTCGATGGCAAAGTACTGCAGGGCATCGCTGTCGATGACACTCTTGGAAGGGTCGGACTTGGCGAGGGCAAGAGCATCAGTGTAGTTCTCGGCGAAATGATCAACAGTCTTCTCGCTGATGGTGGGGACGTGGAGAACTCGATGGAGGAGATCAGTGGCCCAGAAGGTGTTCAGCTTGGAGTTGGCGACGGTGTAACCCAGGTTGCAGACACTGTCAAGGTTGCGGCGGATAGAGAAAGAGAGAGGGCAGATGACGGTCTCAGTGGTGGCATTGTCACCTCGCCAGTGGCCAGCCCAAGCTGTAATAATTAGTTAGCAACAACAAATAAAGATTCGAAAATATTTCACTAACCATCCTGGGTAGCACAGTTCTTGTCAGGGTCATCGCATCGGAAGAGCATGCCAGCCTTGTCGGCGTTGACGACACGGTCGTACCAACCGATAGGCTGAGAAGTAGAGGCATTGCCAAAGTACTTCTGGACAAACTCAGATTTGTGTCCGTATCGTAGAATGTGATCCTTGGCATGCTGAGCCAGCTGGACAGTCTCATCCAGAGCGTTGGACAACTGACGGCGGAGCGTAGCGTTGCAAGACTGGTGGATGGGGTAGTCCTTGACCCAGCCCTCAGACCAGTCGTAGACGCTGCTTCCGCTGGTATGAGAAGACTGAGAAGCGGACTTGGTCTCGCTGGCCTCAGCGCGGCCAAAGATTGGAGTGGCAGTGGTGGCTCCGAGGAGCAGCATGGCCGCAGTGGTGGACTTGAACATCATCTTGAAAAGTGTTTGGGTTGGAAAGATTTGATCTTTGGAAATTGTCGGCTCAAGAGTGGCGTTGTAGTTGAGATAGGGCTGAGAGGCTGAAGAAACAAAGGAGTTCCTGCAGGAGCTGCCTGAGGGTATTTATACAGGTCTGTTGATGGTCCATTGCATGTTTCTCGTAGCATCCGGGTTCCCATTCTGTGGGAACTAGCAGCCAGCCACTTCTGCAAAACGGCCGAATATCTTTTAGACCCTGGACACAGACAATTGGCTCTATGATTGGCTCTTGTTTACTTTTTCGACAGGTTCGTGGGGGCAACCAAAAGGATGACAAGGTCTAGGTGTACAAGTTTGCGTGAATTCAACCCGACAACAACGGACGACTAGACTAGGAATAAACTTAAACAGATTCTCAGTGGCGTCACTTGGAACCGATTGACGAATCGGAAACTGTTTCTAACAGATAGCCTTGCTGCTAGAAAATCCTTCAACCTGGTGTTTCTGTCATTCCATAGTCTATCCGGGTTCGCAGTGTCCCACTAAGCGGTATCTATCAAGGTGTCTTGGCATTCGCGCATCCTATTCGAGTCAAAACCCCGTGGATCCTGTCCCCACGTACTGTCTTCAGTTAAGGTAAAGAATATGCTTAACCAGCTGCTTACTTTTTGTAGTGACGTGAAGGCCGATGGTCTGGGTCCTTGGCACTACCGTTGTAACCTTGTTAGACAACCGGGGCTACTAACAACGGTGCGTGAATTCTAACCTAACTCTACACTTGCTGAACCGTTCAGCTGCTAAGGTTCCATGTACTGTCTGAGTCCGATAATTCGTTCAGTGGCGTTTTTGATCGGTTGACTAGATCCGGCGCATGCGTCTTGAGGCATTTACAGTAACCCCGAGTTGTCATATTCAACGAAATTTTACTGGGTCTCATCTCGCTTTTGAGAAATTCTTCGAACTCTTCCTTTGCTTCTCACTGGCTTTTCCCTGGATTGATAGGCGAAAGTTTTCTTCTCAGCGACCAGACACCTTGAAGGTGAGTATGGCTACAAAGGTGTAAGCATTACAGGGGTTTTAGTTGTCTGGCTATCACAGATGTTAAATATTGTTCCTCGGCGAAAATGAGGCAGCGATATATACTTAAGATAACCGTTTACTGATCGTTGTAGGGTAGTATACACGTACCGGGCTGCCATCATACATACTACACGGAGTTGATTCGGGAACAAAAGATTGCGGTAAAAAAGCCAAATCCCTTTCACTAGCAGCTTCCTCGATATCTAACTCTTGAGATGATTGGCTCTTTCTGAAGTGCAGGATGCAATGCAAGATGTCAATTGCATATCCCTTCGCTAGACAGTTTATGATTACAAGGCTTGGGTGGACAAGTCAAGCGACCACGAAGTGGATATCATCCTACCACTCACGAATCCCACCGTCTGGACCGTGAAATGTCTTGCACTGCCAAGGCTCAGTTTCCTTCGCAATTTTCACCACCATGTCCTCGTCAATCTCAATACCTAGTCCATAGCCAGTCGGCGCACGAATATGTCCGCTCTCCAAGTCAAAGACACTCGGGTCTTTGACATAAGTAAGTAAATCAATATCGCCAGCTTCCGTGTTGTAGTGCATTCCCAAGCTCATCTCCAGAATAGCAAAGTTGGGTGTTGACAAGGCTACCTGCACAGAAGCAGCGAAAGCCACAGGTCCAAGAGGACAATGCGGTGCAATGGCGACGTCATATGCTTCCGCCATGGTGGCTATTCGCTTTGTCTCTGATATACCCCCGGCATGAGCGATATCAGGCTGTAGAATATCCACGCTCGAATCCTCCAGGAACCGTTTGACATCCCAGCGAGTATACAGCCTTTCACCGAAGGCCACAGGAATGGCAGTCTGCTCTGATAGCTTCTTGATCGCTTCAGGATGCTCCACAAGGATAGGTTCTTCGATAAAGAGCGGCCTATGAGGTTCGAGCGCTCTTGCAAGCTGTTTAGCCATGGCCTTATGGCAGCGACCGTGGAAGTCCAGACCAACGTCGAGGCCCATTGCTTTGACTTGTTTTAGACGTTCCACTGTGCTATCGAGGGCTGACGGCGAGTCGATCCAGCCCAGGTCCTCGGTGGCATTCATCTTCACACAAGTAAGACCTTGGTCTAGACGTTTTTTGCTAGGAGTTGTTAGAACGTGTTAGCAATGTGGAGGGTGTCAAGACTCACGCTGCTGATTCTACGTCTGAAGGACGATCACCTCCGATCCAACAGTAGACTTGAACTTTGTTTCTCACTTTACCTCCTAGAAGTTCATAGATCGGTACTTTCAAGTTGCGACCTGGTGCATGTCAATAGACTGATCTAACAGCCGGCTATGTGCCCAGGATTGTGTAGTTACCTTTCAGATCCCAGAGGGCAATATCAATTCCAGACATGGCAGACATAAAGACCGGCCCACCTCGGTAAAAGCCATGACGCCAGAACGTCTGCCAGATCATCTCGATGTCACTGAAAGCCGCGTTATTCAATGTCGGTATGTTTCGTTAGAGAATTTGGAGCTCACTTTGCTTCCTGGCCAACAATACGGGGAATCATCCCATCAAGACAACCTTCGACAGCAAGATCGTGGCCTTCGAGCGTCGCCTCGCCCCATCCATGTTGGCCATTCTCATCGACGATTTTAACCATCAGCCATCTTGGCTTAACGCGATAATACCTGATTGATGCAATTTTGGCCATTGTGTCTTGATGTCGAGTAAGCAAACAAGTGCCCTGAAAAGCAGTAAGTTGGCGTTAGAAACCCCAGAGATGGACTTTTGTAAGCTGTGTTTCGTCGGCTTCCCCGCCGATGACTCCGGGTACCATGATGAGCTCATGGTCCACTTGAGCTGACACTCGAGAACTAGACCCCCACGTAGAAACCTGCTATGCGCCCCCACGAACAGGAAAATCCGGGGTAAGTAAGCCATCTTCCTGAGTCAGGAAACGTGGTCGAAAAGGTCTCTCATACCACACACTGGGGTAGTCTTTGCTCCAAAACAGTATTTTGTCGTATTAAAGGTCATTTCCTAGCCGTAGACTCTCATTCAATGTTTGGTTGCCCCAGTCAATAGAGCGATGTTTACCAGGAAGCGAAAAGGCCCTTCGACGGTGATAAATGACGATCGAAGTGGACTCCATGTTAGCATTTATCTCTTGAATGCGGCAAATGGATCGGGTTGGCCAATGTGGAAATATTACTTTATATATCTGTACAACATGCTACACAACCTAAACACCAGTTTTTCCTGCTCCAAAGGTGGCTGATCATGCGCTGCCTACATCCTCCTATGACTATCAAAAAGAAAGTGCTACGCAGTTCTAGTCTACGACCCATCTCAGGTGACATCCATTCACATGAAGATTCACAGACCCTAGACGTCTATATCAAGCAGGCCTAAGAGTTTCGAGGTTCTCCGCAACTCCAAGCAAGTCGGACCGACTCAACCTAGTACTTCCTTTGGACCGTTAACCCCCACGTTTCCCCTGAAGCATCAGTCACAGGTGGTTCGGCATTCATTCCGTGGCCAAGAACAACGGTTTGCGGGGTGAACAGCCGGGGAAGACTTCGTCTCTATTGCGCCTTATATCGGATAATAAACATGGGGGTCTAAGAGACAAAAAGACAGCAATGCATCTGTAAACAATGCATCCCCCACGCAAAATCTCCTGGTTTAGGTGCATAGTATACCTAGATCATGTGCCAGCTGTAAACGCAAGGTTGACTGTCAACCTTTTCGTGGATCACTTCCGGTCGTCTTGATACTAAGCAACAACCTTTCCTTAGCCTTTTTTGATTGCCGACAGATTAGAACCCCCCCACGCTCTCGGCTATTGAAGATTAAAGGAACATGACGTCATGAATTCTACTATGCATGACTCGCATCTTGATGCAAGGCGCTGAAAACTCCATGGAAGAGATAGTCTGGACAAGCAATGATCTTCATTTTGGGCGACTGTCGACTCACCGCTAGCGAGCCAATCTATTACCCCGCAAACAATGTATACAATACTATCGTTCCACTTCGTCTCCGCCCCCGGATTTGACTTTGTGTGGAGCTCTCCAGACTTTAGATTCCGTGCAGAGAACTTGCAAAGCCATTGATTGACCTCCAATAAGTCAACACGAGGGTCTAACGGCGAAGATAAGAAGACCGTTGTTCCCCTAACGGTTTCTTTCCATACTCCCACCTACAGCCTTTCCTCGAGGAACATTGCTTCCTCTCACAGCAACCATGTCCCGTACCTCAAAGTCCGACGATGTGCCCACTCAACAACATACCGAAGACATCGAATCGAACCTTCCAAAGCCCTTCCCCCATTTGAACAACCATGCCGACCGCGCTGCCGAATTGATCGGTGCTCAGCACGTCGAAGTCACCGAAGAAGATGTAAGCCTATTCTTTCTTTATCATCCGACTTCTTGACTAACACTCTCGAGAACAAACGCCTCCGCCGCAAAACCGACAAGCATATCCTCTCCGTCCTTGTATGGGTCTACTTCCTTCAAATACTCGACAAATCTGTTCTCGGTTATGGCGCCGTTTGGGGCATGCGCGAAGACACAAACCTCACAGGAAATGAGTACTCCCTGGTCAGCTCTATGGCCCCCATTGCTCAACTGGCTTGGCTTCCTTTTTCATCCTGGCTTATGGTGAAAATACCGCACCGCATTTTCATGAGCGGCCTTGTCTTAGGCTGGGGAACCGCGCAGGCCTGTATGGCTGCTTGCACATCCTACGAGGGCTTGCTGGCTACGCGCTTCCTTCTGGGTTTGTTTGAAGCCGCATGCCTTCCACTCTTCTCTGTAATCACGTCGCAGTGGTACAGACGGGCTGAGCAGCCGATGCGTGTGGCATGCTGGTACGGTACTAACGGTGCAGCCAACATGTTTGCTGCTGCTTTGTCCTTCGGACTTGGTCAGATTAATGGATCCCTTGCTTCGTGGCGTATCTTGTTTCTTTTCGCTGGTTCCATCACAGTGCTTACAGCCCCAGTGGTGTACTGGGTCTTGGATAACGATATCCCTTCGGCGCGTTGGCTCACAGAGCATGAGAAGTTGCAGGTTCTCGAGCGTCTGCGGGCCAACCAAACAGGTACTGGCAGTCGCAACTTTACATGGTCGCAGGCCCTTGAGGCGCTGATTGAGCCCAAAACATGGCTTTTTATTGGCATGGCACTCTGTCTCAATGTCACTGCTGCTGTGACCAACACTTTCGGACCCATTATCGTGGGCGGATTTGGCTTTGACAAGGGTGTCACGTCACTTCTCAATATCCCATTCGGTGCCGTCCAACTCCTCGTCATCTTCCCCGCCTCTTATCTGGCCCATCGGTATCGCATCAAGTCAGCCTTCCTAATCGCAGTTATGCTTCCCGTCCTAGCAGGCGCCGTGATGTTACATCAGGTGAACCGCTCAAACACAGCCGCCTTGCTCGCAGCGTACTACATGCTAGCCTTCCTTTTTGGCGGAAACCCGCTTATCGTGTCGTGGATGATCTCCAACATCGCCGGAACAACCAAGAAGTCCGTTATCATGTCTCTGTACAACATTGGTGTTTCAGCAGGAAACATTATCGGGCCACTGCTTTTCAGCTCCAAGGACGCGCCGTACTACAAGCCAGGTCTTACCAAGACCATGGGTATCACAGGCGCTATGATCGGAGTGATCATCTTGCAATTGTTGAATTTGATGTTTTTGAACAAGATGCAGGAGCGAAAGCGCGTCAAAAACGGCAAGCCTGCCAAGATTCGGGATCTTAGTATGGAGCATCGGTATGTGGCTAATGCTGCAGAAGGTGAAGATGACGGACAGTTGGGGCAGAATGCGTTTATGGATATCACAGACTCGAAGAACGACGAGTTTGTCTATGTTTACTAGTTCTTGGATACATATAGTCATTTTATAATAATTGCAAGGGCAAACTGTTAGTAGTGGATTTCGAGTTTTTGTCTTCTTGCTTTTGCTGCTCTGCGTCTTGTTTAGAAGCATCACAGACCTATACCATGTCAAACTTGAAGTCGGAACTTTCACAATGAGACGAAGAGCGGCTTTATTTCACAGAAATAAGGTTAAAGGATTGATGTAATCAAGATATATCATTTAAGTATTTACTAATTTAAACAAATTCAATATCCTCATAAAATTCATTCAATGTTTGAATGGACCCGGATTAAGATCAATCAATCAGTAATCACCATGGCCACACGTTCCCGTCTTCAGTCAATAGACATCTAAGCAGAGTCAAAGGCCTTATCGGCCCGCTCAATGATTGGTGGGGGCTTCTCGATCTTCTTGCGGAGGATGTGTCGCTTGATAAAGTAGGGAAGCCAGACTTTGGTCTCGTAAGAGATAAACTGACTGGTCGGCACAGAAAAGACCTCTGCAAAAGGTTGTTAGTAAAGTAGGATGGAGGATAGAGGATGGTTACTTACGGTCAAGTTCCTCGAGAGTAAGCTGCTTCGTTTCGCGGACGAAACAAAAGATCATACCCCAGGCTATCAGGTTGAGGCCAGCGTAGAAACCAACTATGCATTATTAGCGCGTGAAACGGCGTGGTACATTCGGGAAGAGACTTACAGGCTCCAGTGGGTGTCATAGCATGGGCCATTCGAGGGAAAGTCAGACCAAGAACACCAGCTGTATTTTGTTAGACAATAGTTAGTCTGCTTTGGGAATTATTGCTTACCAAAGGTGTTGTTAATGCAAACAGCCCAGGCCATGCCTTGCTCACGCTGGATAGTAGGGAAGACTTCGGCAGAGTACTGAAAGGCAACGGGACCTTCACCCAGGGAGTAGGCGATGGTAAAGAGATATACGAATCTAAGATATTGTCAGCCAATATTCTACACGGGAGTTTTACAGAAACATACAACACAACTGGCCCAATTTGTGCACCTCGACTGCCATGGTGGTTGAGGAGCGACAGACCGGCTGCGAGCAAAAAGATGCACATAATGGGGAAGGTCTGTGCGGTGTTAGTATTCAAGACGGAAAATCGTAGACAATGCAACTCACAATCAGGCAGAGGGTTCGTCGTCCCTTGGTGTCGATCAGGAACAGTGTGGGAATAGTGGCAACGACCTGAATAGCACCATATCCTAGTGAGGCGTACAAAGCTTCTGTATCAGTGTAACCGGCGTTGCTGAAGATGGTAGAGCTGTAGAACGAGATAACTGTGGCTATTAGTTTCCTACACATGACAGACGAGGACATCGACTCACTATTGATACCACACATCTGCTGGGCAAGCATGACCGTTGAAGCACCGTAGTTGGCGCGTCGAATTCTGGGGACCGCGAAACAATCCCACAGACGCTGGAAATAACCAGCGCCCCTGGCAACAGTCAACTCTTCCTCGTAGATGATCCAGGAGTAGTAAAAGTCTCTAGCAGCGATAATGTCGTGAGCCCGCAGCTTTCGCATCGACTCGAAACCCTTGGCATGCTTGCCATGCTTCATCAGCCAACGTGGTGATTCGGGGCAGAAAAAGATTCCGCAGCCCAGAATGAAAGAAGGAATGAAAGCGGAGCCGAGCTGCAGTCGCCACGCAATTCTGCCGGTGTCCTTGACGATGACGTTGGCGCAAAAGCCGAGGAAGATTCCGATAACAACCCACAGTTGCCAGAACATGACAAGGGCACCACGGATACGCGCGGGAGCCATCTCAGCTGAGTAGATAGGGACAGTGGCGTTCTTGGCTCCGATACCGATGCCCATCACGAAGCGCACTGCGAAGAGCGCTTGCCATGAGTGTGTAAAACCGGAGGCGATGGGTGTAGCGGTAAGACAGCAAGCGGTGATAAAGATTTCACCTCGACGTCCGAAATAATGGTTAAGAGGGTCAACGATGAATGCGCCACTGCACCGGTTAGCAAGAGCCCAGTATCTTTGTCGGGTCAGACATACATAAGTCCAGCAGTCAGAAAGATGATAGAGTTGACAAGACCGACGATCCACTGGTCTCGAACACTGGTGTCCTCATGCAAGCCGAATTCCTCGGGGAATGAAAGGTTAGCGCCGTTAGAACCGGTCTGATCCCAGCCCTGCGTGGCGGCACCAATAGCGCACAGCGAAATGGAGTACCAGAGCATCTTGGGGCCGTGCCACTTGTGGTCTCTCTCGTACTCGAGAGCTTGTCGCTCGTCCTCTTCCAGTTCCTTGACCATATTGAAGCGGCCTGAATCACGGGCCACAAGGGCGGCGCGACCGAAGAGTCCGGCATATTCCGACATGCCGTGGTTTTCGGCGAAGAGGCGGGCATCGTGGACAGCTTGTTCAGGAGTTACGCGCTGAGAAGAAAAGTTTTGTTAGTAAAGAATTGACATTGAGGCGGTAGTTAAGATGGAGAGGATTGATGTTCGAGGTAGGAATTGATTGCGGATTGGAGGCTGCCAAGAGACTAGGTGATCGTTGCCAAGATGCAAACCACGAGGCCAAGAGATTATACCCGTGGCCAAGCGATACACCCGCAGCCAAGAAATCGCCAAGCGGAACAAAAAGACCAACGTACTTGCAAGGGGTTCTCGACTATATTGAGAGCAGTTGAGCCACGACGACCACCGCTGCCGGCAGGAATGTCACTGTGAATTCCATCGAGGGCATGTTTCTCGTTGTGGGAAGCCTGAGGAACCTCAGGGCCCAATTCTTTGTTGTCCATTCTGGTGTACAAGGCACAGAAAGTAATGCAATAATGTGAGTCTGTCTGTGCAAGAGACTGAGAGGAGAGGAGTGATGAACTGGATTGGACTGGCCAAGAAAGAAAAAAACAAGGGCAGATCAGCGCAAGATTAAATACCCTGCTGAGACAAACATCTCTTGCTTGTGGTTGAGCCGAAAGGGCGGAATGCTTGAACGAGTCCCAACCCAATCCCCAGACTAACAGGTTCCCCGCTTGGAATTTTGTCTCTGGGTCTGGGGAAAAAAGGTTAGTCTAGCCCAGGTCAGCAGTGACTTGGGGAAAGGATCAGCGGAGAAGGGATCATGTCCCAATGTCTCATCCCCGGCTCATCCCCATGCTCTAGCCGTCCGACACGAGATGGTGTGGTGGTCGCTGGTAAGAGAGAGCGTCTTAGTGGTAAGCTAACAAGGAGAATTGTGGAAACTTAAGGTTATGCTGGGAAGCAGGGGTCTTTGTTTTTCCTCCTTCTTGTCTTGCTGTTGTGTTCGGGGGGATAGACTAGGGTTGCACTGGGATACTTTGAGGGTAGGACAATGTGTGTGATTGAGGTACATTGTCAGTGGATGAGTCGAGGGGATTGTACCCCTTGATGCTGCAAAGATTTCTGTGGAGTTTTTCCTGTAAATACTGTATTCTGTTCACTGTGAGTCTATTCCACTTGTTGTAAGGAGTGATTCATCTCTTGATTGCTGGAATTCGCCTCTAGTAACAGAGGCAACAGGTCCAAACAGCTCCTCTTCCCCATGCCGATCATCACTTAAGTCCGCTACAAAAAGTTGGAGAAACAATCATCACTGTGACCAATGACGACCTGCAGAAGGACACCTCCGCGCACTAGCGAGAAAAGCCGCTGAGCAGCTTGAATTTGGGGTCACTTCTTTAGCTCCTGCAAGCAAATCTGAGTTGAGCGTTGAGTGGGTAGGATCAAGTGTACGTACCGATTAATTCGGCTGCCTAAACGTCATCGGGTAAACGGCACGAATGACGTAGTGGGGCCGATGCCAAGGCAGCCATATTTTGTTTCCATGTACCTCGAGTCTTGGCGCTAAATCCCAGGCATCAGAATAAATGAAGCACTAAGAGGCTCTCGAACAGCATCCTTTACTTTGACTCCATCGATATTCTCTCTATTTTGAGCAAACTAATGGCTCGATGATGACAAAGATATCCCTCATTCCTTTAGTCGGGCATATGTGGGGAGATTGACTCTGCACCGTTGCACATATCGGAATGAATGCTTGGACGGAGGTACTTTAAGACGTAGCTACATACATACATGCTTTCATTCCTCACCATCCAATCATAAGTCTGTTTGTTCCTCCCACTTCCCCAACTGTGATGAAACCATCATCGACGCTTTATTTTTCCCAAATCAGCTTCTCATCACGGAACAATCGGGTAACCTTGTTTGCTTGGCTTTGCTCGCGTGATATCCTCGGTCCTGAGTTCCAGCTTAACTAATTGTTCCGTTGCCCCTTCGTTTGGATTGGGTTTGCTTTAAATGAATCCATCTTATTGCCGCACGGCAATCTTGCCATTTATTAGGGATAGCTGTCCTCTCAAATCAATGTCTCTAGTGTTCAACAACGGGCGTTAATCGTCGGCTGTCATCTGACATCTGTCTCGCTCAATCGGCCGACTAATCATATCCGACCCTGTCTGCAATGGATAGTGTCAGATTCCAGCTGAGGTCTTCCAATCGAGATGATCCTCTATCCCCAGACGAAACGCTGATCAGTCACTACTACACCCCGACTTTACAATGACACGATGCCTCACAAGATCTTCACCAGGATGCTATCGAAAGAATACAGCGACACGTATTCTTACGTATATATTGCATGAACACTTTGTTGTTCCATCTCATATTGTCGCTCACATCGCACCCCATGACATCTTATCTGTTCCAGCCTAGGTAACCTTAAATTAAGCTTATGATCGTGAGATGCCAGTTCGATGGCTGAAGGTGGTATGTCCATGTCGCAGGTCATTTAGTCGAATGGGACAATCCATTAATAACATCATGTAGTTAGCAGAACTCTCAAATGAATTGAGAGACCATCGTCATCCAGACATGCCACTGTGAAGAGCCCCTCTCGCAGGACTGATCGCCATGCAGCATTTTTGCTCTTTACGCCAAGACGTCATAAGCGCGCGCAAAATGCCCGCTGACATGCTGATGGCTACTAAATAAGTCATCCCAACGGAGGAGGGGTCGCAGAACAATGCACATGAGCTTCTGGTCAGCACGAGTTATTATCTCTTGTTTTTTATTGTGCCTGATCAAACAAAATGTTTTAAACATGGTTAGGGGGCAAGCGATACCTCTTCTATGTCTGCCACACAGGGTGGGCAGCGCGCTTTACTCTGGAGTCGAAGTATGTATTGGGGATCCAAAGAATATCTGTAGTAACAACTTCACTTTGACTGTAATATGATGAATTGATACAGTATGCTATCTTGTCGATAACCTAAGCCCCATATAGCACTTTATTCGCTTGTATAAGCTACCGTCCAAACGCATTCATGAGATAATTCACAACAAAATAGTTGTTTAGGGTAAGCTGTCCAACCATGCAGTGAGCAAATATTGTGGGTTCAATTCAGGCTTATCAGCTTATCTATCATCCAGATAACAATAAGATCAATGGCTTGGATATTTCTCCATTTCCGCTAACTTGTCCCATCAAGCCTCTTTATCTTAAAGACAATGGGTTTCTTCGCCTTCAATGTCAAGCTCGGGTTTCTCAGTTCGACCTCCTCAGTCCCCAACATAAGCTCCATCTCGAAATGTCTCACTAACCCGACCAACAACACCTTCATGTTCAACATAGCCAGCGCTTTACCGGGACACATTCTAGGCCCGTTTGAAAACGTCTCCATGGCATAAGGACTGGGCGCATTGCCTTCCATATCCTCCCATCGCTCAGGTCTAAAGACCTCGGCGTCGCTGCCCCAGATTGTAGGGTTCAGTTGGATCATAGCTGGTATAATTTGTACCGTTGTAGCCTTGGGAATGTTGACCCCTGCAATGGTCATGTCCTTTTGAGCTTCCCATGGAATAATGAGAGTAGGAGAGTAAATGCGTAGGGTCTCGCGTATGACATTCTCAAGGAAAGGAAGATCGTCTATATCTTTCGCGGACATTCTGTCTACGTCGAGCGATTGAATCTCTGTGCGTAAACGATCTTGTGAAGCAGGGTTCTTGGCAAGTGCGTATACTGTCCAGAGTAGAGCACTGGCAGTTGTTTCGTGCCCAGCAGCAATAACCTGCATGACCTTGCCCACGGATTAGCAAAGCCTCTGAAATCAGAATTCCGAGCACTTACAATATCAATCAACTCCTCCCTTGAAAGCCTCTGATTTTCTTCAGCGCTCGCCTCAATCATTCTTGTAAGTAAGTCATCCGCGAGCTCATCCTCGCCCTCACGTTTTTTCGCAGCCGCCACCTCAGCTGTACGCTGTTCGATGAGCTCCGCCATCATAGTCTTGAGGGCAATTTTAGCGTGGATAAAATCCAAATTGGCGGATACGGGTAGCCATCGAAGCGGGATGAATGGATTGATGAAACTTATAATCTGTCCGGCAACCGGCTGTGCGAGAATGGCGTTGTAGCATTGCTCAAAAGACAGTGGGGATGATTGAGAACGAAAGTCACGCAGTTCCTTGCCAAGTAGTGAGACGCCGATGATGTCGAGTGTGACGCGAGTGAGTAGCTCTTCGACTGGCATTTGTTAGATGAGGAGATGGAAACCATGGTGACAGAAGTACCTACTCTCGATGTTTCCACTCTTACTCCGCCCTAAAGATCCTTCGATCTCACGTTGCAGCTTATGAGAGTAAGTCGTAAACACTGGCAATAGCTTGCGTATACTTGGCCTTGACAGTGGTCCTTAAAATATCAGCAATCATACTCTCACCAGACCAATGTTTTTAGCTTTACCTGCGATGATCCTTCTCAGCCTTTTATGCTGGTCTCCAACGCTGAACAATAGCCCAACGCCCAAAAACTCCCCCACCAGCGTGTGGAAAAAGCCTGGCTTGGCGAACGAGTACGCGTTGGCCTGCAGCACCTCGCGACATGCTTCCAAACTATTTACGAGTAAAATCTCGTGGTTGAGCCATGAAAGGCACCGGATGAAAGGCGCGTCGGGCCAGCGTCGCATCCACCTGAGATACAGATCGTTGGGTCCCGAGGCGCGAAGAATGCGAAAAGCATGGCCAATAAAGGCCTGATGGTCCTATGACGGGAAACGAATTAGTAAATGTGAGAAGGTTGAGTTGAATATAGTATGTTGCGTGCTTGGGTAGGTTAGTTAAGAAACTGAATCTGCCACTAAGTTTAAGCATAAGAAACGACGAAAGACGTTGTGATAGCTCTGGGCAGCATAGCGGAAAGTCTTTGGCTATTGTTTCTATCATGTGTTCTAGCTATGTGATTGCCCGTTAAGTAGTCTGTTAATTTACCTTTGGTCCTGGAAGATGTTTGAGCTGCGAAAAGCGTGGGCGGAGAGCAATTGTAATGGTGTAGTGGGAAACAAGACCCACAAGAGCTACCGCTGCAGCCCACAACATTGTGGGAAAAAAGCCACCCATTGTCTTGGTCGTGCACAGGAATAATGGGGAGGGAAGCAGGTATTGGAAACAAAAAATGATATCGCAGGTGCGAACGAGTACTGCTTCTAGTCGCTATTTATTCGTTAATTAATGCTCGGTTCTTCCCAACTGACTAAATGCTGACGGGCCCAGTTGATTTACCAAGGACTGTTCCCTTCAGGTCGCCGCTTACTTGCGTCTTTTAGCTATTGGCTATAGCCTATTGGGAACAATGCATGGGATGGGCTGCCAATCAAAAATGCTTATCACGATGGTGTGAGACAGTCACAGAAAAATTGCGAAAATCATCTTTCGCAATCAAGCAAAGTCAATCAAAGACGAAGATGTTCCATTCTTGATGGTATAAAGCTCAACTGTTCCGATAAAGCTATGTAGCTAGATATCTACGAAGCGCTCGTCTCCATATTTGCGCATTGACTCATCCGTAGAATCCCATATCTTTCTCCGGTCGACGAATTCGAGCTTGATGTTCACAAGATGCAGGAGTGGCGTGGAGATATCGAACCTAAGGGAGCCACTGCCACTGCCACTACAAGCAATGTATGGATAGAGCGGCCGGGGTCTGATGTTGTCTTCTTCGACTAACTTTCGATAATCCCAAGGTTGATCGAGTGTAAAATTACATTGTAACAGAGAGCTTCTCGTCTCCGTGGGGCTGATTTCTGTCATAGAGGGTCGTGTCATGAGAGGATAATCAGGGTGGTCTGTGGCTGCGAAGATGCCACTATCTATGACTTCCGAGCTCGAAGTAAGATCAATAACCGCCCTTTTCATCAGGGTGTTGAACATGTGGGTTGAGTAGTTTAGGTCAGGACCTCCGTCAAGAGTAAGAGTGTAGGATTCGCGAGGCATCCCTTGTTCGAGGATCTCTACTGTGTTTACTACCCACTCAACAAAACCACGTGTCAGAGATAGCTTGAACACCTGATGTGTTTGTGATAATCGGTCGGGCTCAAAAGGGGTGGTCGCGACACCCCGCGCCGTGTCGTCAAGCGAATAACCATCGCTTTTCAAGATAAAGTTGCGCCAGAGATTTATACGATGATCGATATGTAGTTTACGGTTCTCCTTACAGAAAGGAATCAAGCCGACGGGGTGACATTCTGCACGTGGGCACGAAGCTCGATCCTCATTAATGACCAGATTTCGTATACCCAGGCGCTGAACCTCGGGGAGTCTGTTAAGAAATCGTATAGCCATGGACGCTGCTGTGAAATAGTGCTTTCGTCGGTATTGAAAGATCGGGCCTCTGGAGGTGGTGTCGACGTAATCCTTCTCATACCAACCTGCATTACGGTCCGCCCTCTTTACTAGTTGCCATTCTTCTGCCAGCGTCGTCAATCTGGCTAGAGAAGGAACTTCCCACGGAAGGAGAGTACGATCGAAAAAATCCATGACCGAATGCGAAGCAGACCAACCTGGTCGGCGTTGATCGATAGCTGCTAAGAACTCTTGAGGATATCTGTTCGCAATGGCCTTCAGCACGTGAGCAATGGCCCGGTCAAGTATGATGGAGTTGCTCCAGAATCCCCCTGTCACGCGAAGCCGGTCGTGAGCATCACGCCACGGAGGTTGAAATGGCAGGGTTTCGACATTTCTAGAAATCAAGGTTGCGAGTTCAGCCTTGATAGAAGGCATATACCTGGCGAAACTAGGTATAGAATGTTCGTACATGTCCGGTGTTACCAGTAGTCGAAGGTGGAATAACAGGCATCTTTGCACATAACTCTTATAAGGAACAATGAGTTTGACATACGCTGCTTGTTTCTGCCAATCCTTTCTGTAAATGGTGGAGAACGTGATAGAGTTGAGACTGAACGGATAATCCTTTGTCTCGTGAGCGACTGAACGACAAGTGTGACGAAGCGAGACATCAATTGAGCCCCCGTCGGCGTTCACAAGCTTGTCTGCGTCCCCGTCATAGACATAACCACCTTTGACTGTAAAGTAGTCCCGATAGATTTGGTTTCGAAGTTCCCAAGGAAGTCCTAACAGGCTGGCTCGGGAAGTAAATGTTTGGTGGTTGGAAGGCATCGCGGTGCGATCATCCATACGATGATAAGAACGACAATGGAAGATGACCTTAGTGGAGAGTCCAAATTGATAGTGAGAAGATAGAGGGCGGAGGTGTTGAAGAGATGGCGTCTCCTCATAGATTATTTGTCCGTAGTACCGTGACTCATACAGCGTCGTCATAGGAGCGATGTCGCGGATTGTAAAGTTTGCTGACATTAAATGTTAAATCAGAAACTCAAATCCGCCAGCAGAATCATTCAGAGGAAGGTTTAGGAGTACTATGGCAAGGGTATCATTTCTAAACTAATTGTAAAATAAGCTTAAAGCTTTGGTTAGCCTTTATAAAAAAACACAATCTTAACACAATAACGACCCAATACCATCAGGTTGCACAGTTGCCCAGAGACCCAGAAAGCCTCAATAAGAGTCATACAACATGATTTCCTTATTCCCAAGCATAAATAGTCTGTAGATGTTAGTTATAATAACTCTATAAGGAGACTATCAGCGACTCACCAGCTTATTTCCATCTGTAGTTGGTACATTCCATCGTCATCATTGTCAAGAAATCACAAAAATGTCATCTACTACTACAAAGATCAGCAAGTAATCATAAGAGTTGGCTGGTACCATAGGTTCAACCTACTCAAAAGAACCGTCGTCGCCGACGGATACAAAGACGCTGACGCTATCAACGACTACATCAACTAAGGCAAGGTTAGTTAACAAATTGCAAAAAGAAGAAGATTACATATTACCAGCTTCCCTATTATCTTAACAGATATTATACCGAGGCACATCATCAATAATGACCGCTATATACTGCTGGCCGATAGTGATAACATCTATCACATTAAGGATATCGAATAACTCCAGGGGTATCACGTTTATTACTATATACACTTAGCTTATTAATCAGGTAACATCAATCAATAGTTTACTTACAGCTTGCGACCCTGAGCGGCAAAACCCTTCATACAGTCCGGACCAAGCATAGTGTCCCTAAGGCGGTTGTCGATATTGCTGATCACGAAAAGGAGGCCCTCCTGGCAGTCGGAAGTGCCATCAAATCCAGCCAGTTGGTTAACGGCCAACAAGATAAGATCGACGCCTCAAAGAGTCTATTCAAAATCAGCCAGTGCAACATTAGATATTATGGGAAGGACTTCACTTACAACAGGTGTTGGATGGTCTCTCTTGTCGAGGTGTGGGACATGCTTCGAGAAGGAAAGCTTCGCTGAGCCAGTTAGATTCGAACATCAAAGTTTCGTGTAACGGACTTGCCTTACCAAATGTTCATGATAACCGATGAGTCACGAAGGAGGATTTCGGCGTCGGAGGATCATTGACGTGTGCTGTGCTAGCTCGCTTAGCGGTGGGACCATCCAAGGAAGCAATCCACATACAGGAGAAGATTTCTCGTCCGGGAGAAATGGAGGGGTTGATGCGTCTGAAAGGTCAGTCATGAGTAGAGCGAGCGAGACAGGGTAGCCTACTAAAGTTTGTGAAGGGATCACGAGGTTGCTGTATTGCCGGGTACTGACTGGATTATTTAGCCAACAGTGATGGAAATGAGGAGGGCTGGCGTACATGGAAAGTCTAGATGGTCTGTCGCTCGAGGTTAGCCTGCTTCTAATGATAGATAATGCTTCCGACGTAGCCTTTATGGTGGAAACTTACTAAGCTTTGGTGGGAGGGTAATGTTGAGGAATAGGGTTGTGCTGCAGGGGTGGCTCATGTACACAGTAGTTCAAACATAATGATTGTCTCTCACATCAAGCGGGAGACAGGAGGGCCATCACACCAGGTGATGGCCAAGCAAAGAAGAGCATCGGAGAGGTATCAGGTGTGTTGATACAATCCGATTCAAACAGGGGCGAGGTAGTGAGATATGCCTGGTATCTCAACAGAACGAACAGTAGCGTCACCCCAAGAGTAAAGAGATGCACCAGGCAACTAAAAACGAGACTAGCCACTCTCGATCAAGAATACTGAAGATACACCAGGTAGCTTCATGTGTGGAAAGGGTTGCTCCTACTAGAGGATGAAAGGCGCGCCAGGCATGCTAGTTTGAAAGGAAGTGGTAAATTCCATTAACGACTTGGAAAGGTACTTCAGGTATCTCAACACTTGGGAATGGTCTGCTGAGATACGCCAGGTATCTTGATGATGAGGCAGAAAGTTCAAGTCAATCGTGGACCCTCCCTCTCGATGCAGAGAACAGTGAAGGAGTGAGGGCTAAGAGATAAGGTCATCTTCCCATCAAGGGAAGCCATGGGACAAGGCACCATCCCGAAAAATAGCAGTAGATGAGGCTGCCTCCAGTAGTCAGAGGTGTGAGTCAGCGAAACGCATCTGTTGTATCATAGAGGCAGGCTCCCAGCACCTGCCGATCCATGAGCCACGAAGGTTATAGATGCGCCCACTATCCCGTCGACGAGCGAAGACCTAGCGCCCGAAGTAATGGCAGTGGAACCAGCCCTTGCAGTAAGGGCAACTAGGAGACGGGATGGAGAAGGACTATCAAAGCGCATTCAAATCGTCGACTAGTCTGGTTGTTCGAGGCGGAAGAGGCTGTCGCTGTCGGGCAGAGATGTTGTCCGTTGTCAGTGTACGTCTGGGCCATGAATCAACATTGAAAGACTGTCACGTTCTTCCTCCAAATGAACGCACAGCCGCATCGTTAGAGCCTGGGACTGGCCTCGCCTGCCTACTCGACGGAGAAAACAGGTTATCATACTCCTCGTACGCCAGCCCAGGCCTCACAGGGGTGATTCCTCTGATCTCAGAAAATACAGTCGACCTTTCCCTTGATCTGGCAATGTCGAACTGCTCAATTTCAAAGTACTGTAGTGCCCAATCAGCAGCCATTTTGCTGTTTTTGGTAGGAAGCTCTCCGTAAGACAAATGGTGGGACTTGTTTACCAAGAGCTTCCTGGCAGCAGCAAGACGGCTACAATGAACAAACAAATGGAAAGGCGTTTCCCTTGCGGGATTTCGAGAAGGGTTCCCTCCATTGCTGTGAGGTCTGCAGCTGCAGAAAGGCGACTTGATCTTGTTACCATCGTCCTTGATACCGATCCTGTTAAGATGGGCCTTCAGACCAATAGACTCGGTTCTGCAGTGCAACAGCATTGTGCTGTGTGCTCGAGACATATCCGAGTAGTAGCCGAGGTTTCGTTTGCCCTAGAACTCAACCAGTGCTGCTAACAGTTGGGCGTGACTTAGAGTCTTTCGAGGTCCCCATTCTGCCGATCTGTCGCCCCATCACATACTTGTCCCATCGCTTTCAACAATTCTCGGTGGCATGTTGCTTGGCAAGATTGGCAACAGCTCTATCGTGCTTCTTAGCGTCAGCCCAGTGCTCCTTGTCGAGGCCGGCGCGATGCTGAATTTGGAAACGCGATTCGAGGCCGAGTAAGGTAGAGGCGATGAAATATCAAGCTTATACTTCAGAATCGATGTAAGGGCTACGGGGTCCCTTGTTCCCCAATGATACGGGCCTCCTTTGAGCATTCCCATTTCTGATCATTTATGAGGGTCTCCCCCTTCGGCTTTCAGCATAGCGAAACTTTGCACGTTGAATGACGGTTTGGGTGTAAAGCTCAATCCAGATGCTTTGGGAAATTAGTTCTATCTCTAAAAGTGGTCTTGCGGTGTTACGGAATGCACTGGAGAACTTCCGAAGGCAAATATTGTGATCGCTCCAGTTTCATCATTTGCCCGCTGATGGCTTTTTTCGTGAAAGTAAAATCATTTTGACCCGGAGGAATAAAGCAGACTCTATCAATATATCTCATAATGGAGTGGATTTCTTTTTGAAAAGAAATAGTGTGACCCTGATCTGTCCTGACAGGGATACTGCTATAGGGCGCAGAGATGTCTAGAGTAGAGCTCTATATGTGATACGATTTTTATTTTCAATGAAGTCTTCAAAGGCCATATGTAGTTCAGGTTTATATTGAGACTACTAGTAATTCTATCATATAATTTACCGCAGGTACTACACTAATATTTACTGACATGTATATAAATGGATACCCGAGTTCCAGATATCATCTTCAAAAAATATCTAACAAGAATTAGGGTCTAGTAAAAAAGAGTTGCATCGATAGATGCCAGTTGCAAGATTGATCAAACCACTTACACACAGTGAACTTGGTGGACATGTGCACTCCCTCTCGGGTGGATCAAAGTCCTCCATAGGGTAGTCTGTAGTATAGCGACAACGCTCCTAGGCACGGCAGTATTAGCAAAGAGGTTAGGCTCAGCGGCCATATTTAGAACATTTACTTCGGCGTCGCAAATCTGAAAACAGAAAGTCTCGTTAGTATAGTGCTAGGTATGGTAGGTGCTATTCATCTGTATACTCACTCTGCTGGGATCATTGTCCAGCGACCCGCGCGGGCGGACGAGGTCTCCTCGTAGAGACGGGTCCAACAATCCAGCTAATACAAGCTAAGCTCCGGCAGTTAGAAGAAGAAGCGAAATTCTCATTTTCCTAGAGCACGAAACACGATGGAAGGGAGTTACTATGAAAAGGGGGCTACTGCGTGCGGAAAGGTAGGAGGATGGCAATATGGTTGAGTGATTGGGGAAAGGTGAAGGACTTTATATATGTCGATTCTTCATCACCATCCCCAGTCTTCTTAAGCGAAATGTACTCTATCCCACCCCTAGTTGCTACTACATGGCCAGCGTTTATCATGTATCGCTAGTCCTGCTTGTGCCGGGCTGCGACTAGCTTAGAAAGGCAGGCACTGCTGTCATGACCTCATGAGACGGTGATAGAAACGAATTAAAGACACGGTTGAGTTTAGTGACTTGGGACCTGCCTGTGATGGACTCTGTAAAGTCAAGTATGACCAGGAGGCTACGTGGCTGAGACAGGCCGGATGCGACACCCAGGGGGGTACAGACCTAAGACTCAAAGATCTCGTCTTGTGATGATGATGAAGGCCGATTTAATGTCTCACACCTTGTGTTCCTTGGAAGAAACATCGAAAACTGACTTGTTGTAAACCTATAAGCTATTGTAAATCCCGTAAACCTGATCAAAGCAAGCCAGCTCTGATATTTGCGTTGATTAGAATCGAGACTTAGGTACGAATATGATTAGGTTTTCCTGTCCACACGCGTAAGACGGTCTGTGTTGCGGAAAAGTTCAGATACAGCTCCGCTTTTAACATTACGCATGTGATCTATCGCTTGCCGCTGATCATGACGCGCACTTTTGCAGCGCATCTTGCATCTGGTATGTGCTGTCGCCTGTGCCTCCTTGCACGCCATTTTCCTTGTCACAATCTCTGTAAGCCACTCTTTTATATCACATCATGAAATGTTCAAACCCAGCAGCAAACGAACGACGGGTACTTCAGCGTAAGCTAGGAAGTCTCCAACCTATAACCACATCATCACAGATACTAACCTCAGCTGCATAGCCTTACACAATCCTGAATCGTGTACTTTTTTTCCATATAAACGATATATTGCGCTAAAGATAGATCTAGAAAGGTAAAACAGCACTAACATAGAAACCAGTAAAGCCTCTTCCATTTGGGCCAGCCCAAGCGCTCCTCCCGCTCCTGCTCAGTCATAACATGCACGCGGAAATACCGCCGCCCTGTTTCAACATCCATTTCCTCCAAACGCACGACCTGCGTGCGATACCACATTTTGTGGCAAACATAAAACAGGAGGATAATCGGAATAGCCAAGACCTTCAAAAAGAAGTTTTGGACCACACCGGATGGGCCGTTATCAATGTCAGGTGCGTAGACTGGCGACGCGGCTATCCAAATCTGCGAGGCCAGCACAGCAATGTATCCTATCAACGCCGCCCACGCACCGGTAACGCCGACGTGTGATTTGAATGGAAGCTGATCGACCGTATGGGCGTTGTAGCTCCATGCCGTACGGAAACGAATGTAACACAGACAGATACTGCCCCAGGTGAAAAGGGTACTTAAGGCACTAATAGAAAGGAGCCAGTTGAATATGGCATCGTGGGAATTGATATCGGCGAGAAAGGCTAAGATGCCGATACATGATGCGAAGAGGATAGCCATCAGTGGACGACCTTGTTGATCCACATATGCAAAGATTTGTGGCGCGTGAGATTGCTCAGCCAGGGCAGCTAGGGTTCTTGAAGATCCAAAGACAGCTGAGTTACCGACGCTGATGACAGCTATAAGGATGATGGCGTTCATTATCCCGGGCAGTAAAGAAGTGCCAGCCTTCTCTATCGCAATGACGAAGGGACTCGCTGTAGCATCTGCAACGTTATCGCCACCGACAAGACGTCTATCGTCGGAAGGCACCAACAGACCTACAAGCAAGAGCGCCACGATATAGAAGATCATAATACGCCAAAAGACTTGCTTGATGGCCGTGGGTAGAGACTTTCTAGGATTGGCTGTTTCAGCAGCGGCTAGGCCGATAAGCTCTGTCCCCGTGAAAGAAAAGGCAGACGTCACTAATACGCTGCAAAAGCCCTTGAACCCGTTCTTGAACGCACCAGGGTTGCGCCAGTACATTCCGCCAATGTAATGACCCTCCGGCTCACCGCCAATGTTGATCACGATCGCGAGGAGTCTGCAATATCGTTAGGAAGGGCCGGCGGCGTGGCAGTGATCGACCTACATGAAGCCAACAATGGCAGTGATCTTGATAAGTGAGAAGATAAACTCGGCCTCACCATATGTCTTGACGCCGAACAGATTAATAATGACTATAGTCATTAGGAATATAGCAACAAAGACAGACTTGTTAATGTCTTGGTTCCAGTATCCTATTGTGAATGCACCTGCTATTATTTCTAATGGCAACACGAATAGCCATTGCAAACAGTAACTAAACATCATGTTAGCACTAGCGAGTTTACTGGAGGACGCGCTTACTTACTTCCACCCCATAGCGAACCCCCACGAGGGATCCAGGAATCTTGTTGAAAAAGCTGAAAAGGAACCAGCTATTGGAAACGCCACGCATAGCTCACCCAAAGACTGCATGGTGCAATACTGCATGGCTCCGATGAGTATATAGGATAACAAAACACTTGCTGGGCCGCCGCGATATAATGAGCCGCCAGAAGCGACAAATAGACCAGTCCCTGGAGTTATTGTTAGCTCGCGTCTAGATGAATCATAGGGTGTCGGAGGAATCATGGGCAAGAGTTAATAGGTAGAATCGACCTACCAATGGAACCTCCAAAGGCAATCATCTGCAAATGCCTCCCCTTCAATTCCCTCGCAAGAGCCGTATTCGCAGTTTTCGCATTTGCAGCTCTTAAATCGTAGTATCTCTCAGGCACATCAGTAGAAGCGTACCCCGGTCTTGGCTCGGCGCGTCTAAATCCATTGACCCAGTTCCACGAGCCATTGAGTATCGGCGGTTTACTCTCATGAGCTGTGAAGCTGCCAATGCTTGGCGAAGAGTCCATTTCTATTCGTGTATCGTTCATTGCGCGGTCTTTCATCGCGAGGGCTTTTTATGTCGCTGACTGCTACTAGGTAAAAATGGAAGGCGGGGGGATGGGGAATAGGGAAATATGGAGAATTATAGATTGGAGAAAAAGGAGAATAAGATGGAGCTGGACATGAGAGATGCTTGACTGATGTTGGGTAACGAATGAATGACGTTGTGTGTTGGAATCGATCGTGTATGTTGTTGCGTAACGAGATTGTGATGCAGATTATTCATCACTCAGTGTTAAGAAAAAATCTTCATTAGCTTCTAGAAGGCTTCTAGAAGGCAGGCTTCTTCGGATTTGCCACGGGCGGGCGCATCAAGTCTCAATCCGTATTCAACCAATAACGGACAAGATCGCCAGAGGGAAAATTTTGGGTGTTGATGGGCAATTAAAGAGAGCAAAATGGGCACGGAAACACAGGCTGGTGATGACAGGAATTATGCATTAAAAAAAAGCAAAATTGCAATTTGAGGACGCTCAACGAGGGAAATAGTGTGCCCGTGCAGTAGTCTGGGTGATGGGACATGGGGAAAGTGGAGGAAGTCATTCTGCGCGACGTTTCGACAGGGACGAGATCAGCAAGTTTGGTTCGTTCTCTCTTTGCCAGTTGTTATCTTATCGCCGTATCTTAACTCTAGCCAACTGCTAATAAAGCCGGGAGATGCTGTACAATTGGTTGATGTTCAACTTTTTAGTATTTTCTGATTGACAGATTGAAAGACTTTACATCGGAATACATGACATTTGCCCATGGGGAACAAAACTCCGCACTGGGTCTGGGGTTGACCTGGTCCCTGAAGCTATCGTGGTGGGTTTGACATTACTGTTACGTACATTAATTGGGGTAACAGATGGCATCAAGACACACAGACCAACCATCACTATATCGCTGGCAAACTGATCTCATGTTTTGACAAAGTAAAGTTCGTAATTATCGTGGTATCCAAGAATAAATGTATGTACAAGAATTGATTCCATCTTAGTTCAATTACTCGGCTGCGCTCTTTGCACCTCCCTTGCACCGCCAGCAATCACGGCTACAGGGGGTTGTTGGTACGCAAATTCATGGCGCGGTATCTCCATCGACTCCTGCAACTGATCACGCGTGATAAGCGAGTCGTGACTCTGTGTCGGACTCACAGGCCGATCACCAGAAGCTTTCGAAACGGAATCACGGATCTCGTGCGTCTTGGCCCAGATCCCCTCCGTTGTCCGCACCGGCGTCTCATCTTCCTCCCACTGACTCTGTCCACCTGCCGTGCGTGTGAGTCTCGTACCTTGAGACTGTGATCGCGAGTTGGAGTACCCGTCGTAGCTCTCCGAGTCCTTGTACTTCTTGCGCTTGACACCACTGTCCCGCAGGAATGATCCCAGCGCGACAATGTTACCCACGGCCGTAGCGGCGAGGATCTCGATAGAAGCCCACATCGTACGAACGACTTGGCTACCGCCGGCGTCGATGATGCGTGGGATGCGGTAAAGTGTGATCCCAACTGTTAAAAGACCGAAACTGAAAAGCATGATAAGAAGGACCTTGCGCTTGGTCGGAATTTGTGTCGAGAGAATGATGGGAATAGGAAAGGCGATGAGTAGAAGGTCGGTTAGGGCGTTACATGAGCCCATAGTGAGCATCTGTACGAAGGCCTGGCGGCATTGTGGTCCTGGATCAGGTGTGACCTGCCAGTAGTGAGGGAACGGCTGACACTCGGCGAGATCGCTGATGAGGACGGCGAGGAAGGTAGCGGCGAGGGTACCGCGGATGGCGTGGATCATGACACGATGTGACTTTCGTCTTGTAGCACCAGCAAGGCGCTCAAAAAACTCGAGTGTAGTAAGTTTGAGAATCCAGAGTCTACTTCTCATTAGCAATCATCCACCCCATCGACAAATTTGCACCTACATGGAAGCGTAGAATATCCTGCTAGCCATGACCAATCGACTTCCTATAACTCTCTTCTCTATATCCTCATCACTCAAGTCCAGGCCCTTCAAGTCGATGTTGTTCGTTCCGTACTTGAGCACGAAATGCACGCAGGCAGCTCTGAGAACGAGTGGTATGAGTGCCGCTGCGGCGATCTTATCCTCCTTGAGCAACTTTTCGACTCGTACATATCGACCACACATTCGAGTAATGATGATGGCCATGCAAAACACTGTGATCCACCATGAGACAAGCAGCGTTGGCTTATCTTGTTGAAAGTCCCGTGCATCGGGGGCGGCCGAGTAGAGCGACATGGCGGGGAGCTCGGGGCAGCACGCCCGGTAACGAGTTACTGATGAGCCAGAATCAAATCGAGTTGATGCAGGTATTAGTTGTTGACGGAATGGTAATTCAGAAAAAGCAAAGGTAAAGAGCGTTAAGAGGCGGGGTGGAAAGCAAAGAGTTGGGGAACATCAGGGTTCCTGCATTCCGGACAGATGCGGGACATTTAATGAATTAGACACCCGAGCAGCATATCAAAGGTTAACAAGACAAGGGGCGCCGTTGAAGAACCCTGCAATGGTCCAGACAAATCGTGTCGCCCACAAGCCGTTAGTTGTGTTGGATGGTCAGCGAAAGCGGCGCAGCTGAGCCGCCACCGGTGTGATGGTGCACGTCAATGGCCAACAGGTCAGTAAAAAAACAGAGCCGAGTCCAGTCTAATGCCAGGGGCACACCACCCTCTTCCAATCAATCTCATTGGCAATAAAATGAGCAATTCTCAATAATCGATAAAAATAAGTCAATTTTTTAACAATTGGCGGCGATTGTGGGCTGTATCACGACTCAATCATCCTAACTAACCCGACGGTGGGTTTAACATGTTGAGCGATGGAAGCATTAGCACCATGATGGCCCCGTTGCCGTCCCGATGTCTCGGACGTTATCCATGTCGCGATCGTATCATGAATGATGGCGAAATCGGTTCTGTTACATTGAGGGAGGGTTGACAGCCAGGGGTGTCGCATGGCGTTTTACCACGTTCGGAGCGACGTGCAGATTGCGAAGTCGGCGCAGATACATAGATTAGTTTAGTGATGCGTATTGGAGCGCGGAATCATGGAAACGGCTAGGGCCGGCGACTTACCTGTTGGAGAAACTGAACAGAATGTGGCGTCAGGGATTGAAAAGCATAACTAGGTACGCAACGAAAGTGGTCTCATGAATTGTATTATAACAGTGCTGAATATGGATATTGAGTCAATCAATCTGAGGTAAACGCGGGAGCAAAGATAATGTCGCGGTAAGTGTGGGCTGTGGAGGAGAATCGCTGTAATTTGGCCGACAAGATGCGAAAATAATGGGCCAATAATCGAGGCTATCACATTTTCAAGATTATTCTCTTGAAGGATTGGCCCCATTGTCAACCAATGCAATCAGTGCGTGCTGTATAGGTATTAGCTGGATTGCATTGTACCTATGAATGGATGGCTACAGTGGCTCGCACGTGGAAACAGCCCCTAACCACAAGCTCAAGATCCAGTCCCGTCTCTAGCCCACGCGAAGGATTCACAAACCATCCAACATGAAAATCTCTCCAATGTAGGATTGTCGTTGGGATTAGATGCAAGCTTTCGTATCAATTTCCGCTTGACATTTTAAATCTGGGGAAATAAACGTTGCGCATCTCGGGACCATGAGTTTCTATGTGTCGTCAAGTCTGGGGAAAAGAGAGTCGCCTTGTAAGGCCAGCCAAGGAAAGCTTTTGCTGTTACATAAAGGAGACGTAACAGTTTGAGCTTGGAGTCTTACGTGGTGCTATTTCTTTTCACAGGCCAAATTGGGGGGCTTTTTTTCCATGTGGGTTGAAGCAGGCCTTATTGGTGGAGTAAGGGCCCCTGCACTACGGCAGCTCTCAGGGGATGCTTCGTCTGACAGTCCGAGGGTCAGGTCTCGGCCGTTTTATCTTTGCACATGTCTGAGCATGACAAGCTCGTGCTGTTGGACTGCCATTTTCAATCTAGACTCGAATTTGACTTTGAACTCTTCTTGCGAGCCTCAGGCTAATTCCATTCTCGAACGCAGCGGCTTTCAGCCACAACGGACATGGCAGCATGGCTAGTGAATATGTGCAGTACTTACCACGTTTTGTGGACGGTGGTGGTATCATCAAAGCTAGGCTTAGTTGAGTTGGAGATGGAGATGGCTTACAGGGCCCCACCACTTCCCAAGAACTCTCAAACCCAGCAAGCAGGGCAGGCAATTCATTCAATCCCCTTTTCACTGGACATACCAGATAAAACCGGACATACTTGGTCCCGCCTTCACTATCCATGATTCAGTATCCAACTCGGTATCTTGCATTGAAACACTTCTCCTGATGCTACCTCTCATCCCTTACTCAACCAGCGCGCCGCACCTGGTACCATTCCGCTGGGTCCTGCCCCAGTAGCGTCGGCCATTTAACAATTAGCTTCCCTGAAGCGGTAGATCCTCCGGATTGGTGTTTCTGAAGCGTTCTGAACGAGCTAGCTTTGCGAATCAAGACACCTTAGACTATCCGTTAGCGAGACTGATAGCGGAAATTCGCCTTTCGTTATGCTTTTCCTGGAAGAGTGAATGTCGCCCGGAAATACGGAATAGGTACTCATCAACTGACACAGACTCATCGCTAAGCTGTAGGGTAGCCGTCGGTTCCGTTGAAGCTTGCCAACCATAAGCAGGAATGAAGAAAGGGTTCCAGAAAGAAAAGCCACCCAAGAAGATTACTTTGGACTATTCAACAGTGTTCAGCTAAAAGCTTGAGGTTGGTAATGACATTTTACTCCCGCACTCAAGATGACTTCGTGAGCGGTTTTTGATTAACCCTTCGCAGCGAAACGACCCTTACACTCTTTCACTGACAATTTGCCAATCAATCATAAAGTACTGGTGAAGTGCTATAAGAAACAAAGAGAAATAGGTACGACAAGTGAGAACCATTGGAAGGGTACAAAAATGACAAAAAAACATACAACAGCGAGGATTCCCCAGTCGTCACCGACCTGAGTACTAATTCACCGCTTCTCGGCTTGACCAAGGGAGAGCGGACGGGATCCCGTATTTTCCGAGAGCTATGGTCGTATGTGATTGAATAAGTGAGAAACCCAGGCCATATCATAACAGCATTGGATTATTGTTGCGATGCCGATTTTGCCTACCTATGGATTGCATACAGTAAGCGGCTTCCGGAGAAACCATTAGTCCCGCTAGGTATCGTTATCTTACTGCTCTCAGCCAATCAAGGCCATCATGTATTCTATCTAATACTACTCCACCTGACCATCATGAATATGGAATTTTGGTCAATCCCTTAGAGCCTCAAGCGACAAATGTACCCTAGACCTCGAGAACGAATGCATGTCTTATGGTGCCAAATCAATAAATGCGCCCTTCGCAATGGAGATCGGCGCAAACTTGCAGAGTCACCGTGAACTAACCCCCTGATTAATTATTGCATCAAGCTCTTGTTGGAAGAGAAAGAAGGTATCGGCAGTTGACACCAAAAATAGATTAAGTTTTGCTGAGTTACCTCGACTGAGACTGGGTATCGCCGTCTCTTATATTTGTGTCAACAGAGGTAGTGTTTGAATCCTTTCCTGAACCGCCAGGCACGTTCATCTTTCTCAAACCCAAATATGGGAAATTGAGGAGTATACTAAAGCGCATTTTCAAGAACCGCGTGAATGATTCTAGCAAGAGCCAAGCATTTCTCCTCCTCGAATTTCCGTCCGACGATCTGAATCCCAACAGGCGCCCCATCGTATATCGCCGCATCATCTGCAACAGTCAATAAAGCTGCAACGGAAGAGACAAGATAGACGAAAAAGGTTGTAACGCAGGGTGCGACTCACAAGCTTGCCAATTCTTTCGGTCCAAATCCCCCAAGGGCTTGTATGAATCATCAAACACATCGATGCTTACATCTGCTTTTATCGTCGGTATAATAACAGCCGAGTAGTTGGTCACGTTCATCGCGTCGGTATAAGCTAGTATTACGTTCAGTATGAAAGGTGCTATAGCTAGTGCATTGCAAGCTTACCTCCATGATAAAATTTCCCGGGTATCACAGCTGCGTGCGGCGCAACGGGCATCAAAACTGCGTCTACAATTTGTCCTGCAAGAGAGTCAATTCCTGAAGTCGAGCTGCACTGGTCGACTCATAGTTACCATCTGACTCGCCAGTCGAGTTCCAATAATCTGAATATTCTCGCTCATATTCAAGGCCCTGAAGAGTGAGACCCTGGTACTTCAGAAGCTCCGTAGGCTTTTTGAGCTGAAACCCATCTTCAAGGTCTGGTATGAGAGGCTCGCCGGATCGATCTAGGTGGCTATGCACATCGTGGGCTCCGTCTGCAGCAAAGAAGCCACCCTGCGATGAACCATATATCAGCTTACATGCCATGATACTGAAAATGAGCGAAACTTGCCAGTATGTTGGTTGCCCTCTCTTGGGATGGTGGTTCCCAGTCTACCACCTGTCTTTGTTAGTCGATTAGCTGTATGCTTAAGATTGAATACTTACCTTGTGCCCAGCCTTTTTTAAAGCCTCAGCTACGACGTGCAATCCACGGAGAACAGGTGGATGAGGCCCAACCATCCTATCAGACCAAAGCACGCCCATCTTCAGGGGCGTCTCGCCAGACTTCACATTTCCCTTGGAATCCGCCCTCGACAGATAAGACTTCAACACATCCTCTCTGAACGGGATCGGCAGAACAGCCGGGTCTCGTAGCCATGGCTCTGTACCGAGAACAGACTTGAACACTACCTCAAGCGCATCGACGGATGTCCCCATGAAGCCGACGGTTGACCGATAGGTATCCTGTCCAGGATTCGTGTTCGCAACATCGCGGTAAGAAAGTCGATTTGATGTTGGCTTAATCGAAAAAATACCACAGAAGCCAGTCGGTATACGCAGAGATCCACCGATGTCCGTGCCGACACCAACAGAGCTGCCACCCAAGGCCATCAGCGCAGCCTCGCCCCCAGACGAGCCCCCACACGATAGATTCTGGTTATTAGGATTTAAGGTTTCTCCAATGAGATTGTTCTTTGTCTCGCCGAAAAGTAGTGTCTGAGGTAGACTCGTCTTGCAGTACAACACAGCCCCTAGTGACAATAACTCAGTGACGATCTGGCTTTCGACCTTGTGAGTGTTCTCTTCCGATACTCCCAAGTTCCCACCAATCCAACCGACGTAGCCCATGCTTGTGTCAACACCTTTGACATGGAATTGGTCTTTGAGACTGACGGGCAGCCCGTGGAGCGGCCCGAGCGGCTTGTTATGCTTGGCCAAATAATCATCCAGGTACTTGGCCCGCTCGAACGCTTGATCGAAGAAGATTTCGTGCAAACAGCTGTTCTAATCCAGTCAGTCAGTATATACCTGGCTGCAAAAGCTTTGGGTGAGCTTCACTATTTGATGCGCGACGGCAGCCCTCTTGCAAAAGGCCGTCGCAACCTGGACCGTCGTTAATCTTTGCTCCGCCAAAGCCTTCAAAATGGGCGCGCTTTTCATCGAAGAGATAGAAACCTCTTCTTCGTTGAGAAATCTCTCGATAAACGAGCTGGTGATATCGCGCTCTTGACGAGCTTGTTCAAGATCTTCTGCAGATAATCTCCACTCTGAGGGAATCCTGTTCAGAGTCTCAGCACGCTTCGTAGCGGCTCGATCCTGCCAAGGTTTTTGTGGCATTGTGATAAGATCGGAATTAATTATGAACAAAATGCTTTGGGATTACTGTTATTTTATGTATTGCAGATACAGTAGGGCCGGGCGGGACAAGCGATGTTGGAACAAAGTCCGCGAATGAATGACGATGACATATCCCTTTTTGTGAAACATGAGACATGTGACTTACTTGGCGCGATGCCACGCAGATAGCACGCCAATGGAATTAACTGAGGGCTATGGCCACCTGATTACGCCCAGTTCTTGTAGCTATGAGTTAGCAGACTGCAATGATTTCGCGATGAGCTGAAAAGTCCGCGACCTTCAAGCACATTACGAGTTCATAACAACTACAATGTAACTAAAAGGGCTCTGCAAAGCTGATACTCGCCTTTAGGCTGCAACATGATATTCTACATTCGTTGAAGATGCTTTTCCCCCGAATATTCTAGTCTAAAGTGGCATCGAATTTCTATAATACAAGAACAATAAAGGTTTATGCACACGAGGACGTTTCTAGAAGGCATTGTTAATGATGCTGCTAAACGCAACCCTTGATAGCTGAATCTATATTCTCTATCTGTAAAGTCTTAGTGGTGCTTCCGCAGTTTGAGGCACAGCTTACTCGTTCCCGCCATGCCCCCAATAACTTCAATCATAATCCGGTATCACTGTTTCCTGCTTATCGGAGCTCTTGCGTAGACAGTTCAGGTTTGGCAATGGTGGTAAGCTTATCCAGCGTTCTGGAACCGATGCCGACCGTTCGTCCTGAGTCATAGAGGACTCGATACTATCAGCCCTAACAGTCCGTCGTTTTTCGGCTTATCGTAGCAAAAGGTCTGTACCTTCACTTCCATCGAATGAAGTGCTGTACCAGATTTGCAAGTCTACGCCGCATCGTGTAGCGTGCTTCTGTAGTGGCTCGAATTCCTTAGTGACATATGGCCACTCCAGGTCATAAAATTCGCAGACCAGCTTGCTATCCAGGACCAATCTTCGAAGTCTGCCTGACGCATGGTATTGGCTGTCCAGGAATCGTGATAGAAAATCGGTGGCTTCCTCGGCTGTCCACTCGAGGTCGACGATCCCTTCCAAGTCACCCGTCAGGACTAGAGAAACAAGACTCGCTGGTAACCTGGTCTCCAAAGATCCACTAGTTCGAGGTGATACGCCCTGGAGAAGTCCAAAAGGCAAAGTCAAGCTGCGTAAAACGGCAAAATCCTGAAGTTCCAATATGCCGGCGGCGTACCCGATCTCAGCACCGGGATATATACGTAAATTCAGTTCGTTTAGCGTAAACCTGTGAGGTTGTAAAGATGCTCCTAAGGCATCAATGCGGATTTGGTGATTAGCTGAGTACCTGGGCGGTGCAGTATACAGCCATGTGAGTCTTTCCAGATGAGGTGCAGAAGCCAAGACTCGTTCTACCTGCATGCCTGAAGTTGTGCTTACACGAAGTCGTTTCAAGTTCTTCATCATCGATAAATGCTCTGTTGAATCCCTTGACAGAGAACGGATGGAGTAGATGGTGATGGACAGTTCTTCCAGCTGTGGCAATTGAAAAATGCTAGGACGGCATGAGTACATCTCAAAAGCAAGGTGCCAGTACCAAGTCATATGAGAAACTGTCAGCTTCGTCAAATGCCCATAGACGGGAAATCTCGCAACCCCCTTCCTCTTAAATAGGAAGGGAAGCCAACGGCCAGGGCGGAAAGACTCCCCGTCAGAGATATCTCTCTGACCTTTGGGGTGAGGGCTACCAGGAAAGCGGCAACGGCACTGAGTATCCCGCGTGCAACTTCATTAGCCCAATAATCAGTGTCCTTTGTGTTACCCATGAACCTGGATATGGCACTCAGTTCCAAAGACATAGGAGTCTTGGTCCAAGGTCGTGAAGGTATACATCCATCGAGTTGTAAGTTTTTGACCATGTCGGCCAGATCGGGCCTGTCGAAAAGGGTTCGCACGATAAGTCCAAGCGGATGTGGACCCCGATGAGTCCATTTCATTTCGATATCTTTGTAAAGAATTGCTTGAGCGATGCCTCCCAGTTGCTTGTTGACCAGGGTCATAACTCGTTTGTCGGCGTTCTCGTCAAGATTGTCGAGAATGAGGGTCTGTACCTATCGCCAGGACGATTCGCGTTAGTTGATTCAGATCACGCAAAGAGGCGAGGGGTCATTACCTCCGCCGGACACTCCAAGAGACATGAGCGACGTTCCCTGCCATTTAGTGTTAAAGGAGCTCTTATTTTGCGAGAGTACGAATTCACTCACACATCTGCAGCCATCGTGACCTAGGTTTTGTACATGGAGAAGAAAAGGAAGATGTCTCGATGAAGCCCGAGCTGACCAAGGGCGCTGCTTTTCGGGAGAGAGAGTGAAGAAGATGTGAATCGTGAGATCATTGACAGTGCGATATGATTAGTAGATGAGATAGGAAAATTCTCGGAAATTCTTCGTGTTTGTGGGACGATGAGGTAGAATTGCTTTTGATGTTTCGGGGTGTTTGCTTAGTACCCTTTTCGTCTCCCTGCCTTGAGCAAGTTTGTTTTGTGCACGTGCGGCCGCTTCGAGACGTTGTTTGTAGGTAGTGACAGTCCAGGCAGCTGCAGCCAGGAAGAATAATTTAGAACCGGCTACCTAGAGCATGGGAGCTTGGACTCTGGAACAGGGGAACAATACTTTACATATCTTCAGTCTGCACTACAATATCATAGATGCCAAGTTATTTCATTTAGTAAGTTACAATGGGTGCGCATCGATTCCAATATCCAGAATTTTGTACAAAAGTAGATTTTATCTAGAAGTATTCATTTTTGTGGCTCTCAGTCTGCTATCATGTGCTGCTATAACGAGTTAACCGTCACCGTTACCCACTTGATCCCCAATCTCATTCCTAAGCAAGCTCTTGCAAGCACTCGACAATAACACCCACCGGATCACACTGCGCAATCTCATCTTGTATTTAGACCGCCCTTCTCTTGAAACTCTGGTTCCCAGGGGCCTCATCGACAGCCTGCGACAGCTGCGCAGTAGAAGGGTAAGTCGTCCGCAGATTGACTGCCACACCAGCCCATTCGGCCTTCGCAGCAGACTCGGGCTTCTCCTCCGTCGTTCCAGCCATGATAAGAGGCGTCCCACTCTTAAGCGCCTGTTGGAACGAGCCATGGTCCCCTGTTGTGATAAAAACATTAACATGTGGGAGAATACTGTCGTATGGGATAAAGTCCTCGACATGGCAATTTGAAGGGGTGTATACGTCGCTGGGCAGGGAAATTCTCGGGCGCCCAAGTGCAATAACAAGGGCAACATCTGATCGGTCCTGTAGAGCTTCGATGGTTGGGAAGACAAGCTGGTTAAAAGTCCATAGCGACCGTTCCTTGACAAACAAAGACAATCTTCTTCCCGTTATCACTCTTGTTGGTGACCACTTCATGCTACCATTTCGGAACTTGCCAATTATTCTTCGTGCGGTTGGTATTAGGGTATCCGCCCGCAAATCGCAGAGTAGCTGGTGCATCGCTCCTCTCATACTCGACACTGCGCGCACACATCTGCACGAACAGATCAGGCAAGGTGTAAAGCGAGTCTAGCAGAAATTAGCAGGAACCATTGTTGGGGTGTCACCAAATTGACACAGTAGACCCTTAACCTTCCTTTTTACTTGCGCATAGAAACTTATACAGTAATCAAAATTAATGTATGCCACGTACTGTCTTGAGAATAGACTGGTAGGTCCACCAGCGCGATGGTGTCTTGAGTTCTATTGTCTCGAGTCCTGTAACTAACCGATTATCTTATCTTATCTCGAAGCCTCTCCACTTATCGTCTATATCTTATCTGATCCTATCTTATCACATATCTCATCTGCTTAGCCTTTTATAGACACCCTATACTCGAGTTTGATACCATGCTAAATACTTGTCTTGTAAGGAAACCCCAGAAAACCCTGAAGGGTAGTCTATCCAGTTCTTCATTTCTAATCTTGATAGATATCATACATCTGGTCTCAATACAAATTCCTTCCTCTATCCCCGATTGCATAACAAATACAGCGTGGTCTCCAAACATGTTGATCAACAACTGCCCATCCAATAATATCTCAGCTTAAACCACAGTCGTCAATCATTCGTTACAATTTATCGCTACGGCAATTCTGACAAAAGTATTCTGCTCACAGAACACAGACTCTATGAACAGTAAATCATGAATTTCAGAAGCCTTCACATTTTTGTCTGGACTTAGCAGACAAGCCGAGCTTTGCGAATAACCAATCTACCCTACAATTACCCGGCAGATCCTGAAGATCCCATATCGGCAAATGACAATCCGCGATTGGTCTAGGCCTTGATTAAGATTGACCTCATCAAAGCCACAAGGCTGTCAGTGGCTTTTTCTCGTGTAACCATGCCCAGAAATGCCAACACCAAGAAATACGGTGCCGACTTAGCCGCCTATTGGCCCTCTCTGACGGAAGACAAGGCTTGGCCAAGTGGAGCAAGCTGACGTGGAAGCGATACACAGAAATGTGTGTCTTTACAGTCAGCCAAAAGTAAAGCCCTTTTTCTTCTTCTCCTTCTATACCAATGTTCCCTCCATCACATACATAGCCCCAATCAACAACTTGCTTCAATCGTTATCGCAAGTTGTGTTGCTTCGGCTATGTTTCACCGGACAAGGGGCATTGCTTGACTAAACCACTCCGGAACTAGAACCAAAACTAGAACTACAAAGCTCCGCAGGGATCTTATAGGCTGGAAGATGCCTTCCACGGGGTTTGAGGATAAGACGACGTACAATGACAAGTATGTCGTTCTGTACGATTTCAGCGAAACAGGTAAGTAACCTGTCATTAAGAAGCAGTAGGAGACTAATGCCTACGGGCCAGATTATGATACTGCTGTCAGGGAAACCAAGACTCTACTCCAAGACTTGGAAGAAATCGGCCTTCATACAGAAGTAAGAGCGGGTTACGACCAGAGCCTTCTCATTTTTGTCAGAGCACCCCATGAGTTGCTAGGAAGCTGGGTTTACAAGTCAAGGTAAGTGAACTGTTGTGCAAATCATAACGAAACACACAAACTAACAAGTAACCCCAGAGTTAAGGACTGGCTATACGGAATCACACCCAATCATCCTGGTGGTGACAAAAACACCGTTGTCAAAGGTGATTACGAGGCCGAGGATATCCTCTCGGTCTATCACCTTGTCAACTGGTCCAAAGATCTTGGCGGTGCGGGGATCACACCTGGGAGTGGAAAGTGGGAAAATGTCAAGGCCATCTTCCCTCTCCACAACCCAAAGGTCAACAAGTCTTTTCTGAGCTATCTGAGCAGAAGGTTCTTCTTAACCCCAGAGGATATTGACTCCATCCGGGATCTGCATGGCTCAAAGGTACAACATAAACTCACTTCGTTCAATTTAAGACTTACTTACACTTATAGGTTGCATTCTACTTTGCCTTCATCCAAGCATATCTCCTGTTCCTCACCTTCCCTGCCATCACTGGAGTCATCGCCTGGCTATGGCTTCCCCGCTACTCCCTCGCATACGGTATTCTAACCAGTGTATGGTGCACTGTCTTTCTGGAATACTGGAAAATCCAAGAGATTGACTACAGTCTGCGATGGAACGTCAGAGGTATTCACCACCTCAAGGTCAACCGTCCGCAGTTCAAGTACGATCGAGAATACGTCGACGAAACTGGCCGCAAGCATTATTACTTTCCCCGTTGGAAAAAGGTTGTTCGTCAGCTTGCACAGATTCCGTTCCTGCTCTTTGCGTTTGTTGCTCTGGGTGTTACCATCATTGCTGTTTTCGCTATCGAGATCATGATCTCTGAGACATATGCCGGCCCTTACAAGGATTATTTGGAATATCTACCTACGATCCTCCTCGCTGTGTCTCTACCATACATCACCTCGGCTCTCGAGGACGCAGCAGAATGGATGACCGAATATGAAAACCACCGCACAGCTGATCTTCACGAGATGTCGCTCACTCAGAAAGTTTTCGTTCTCAACATGTTCACCAACTATTTGCCTATTTTCCTTACAGCATTTATTTACATCCCCTTTGGTGGCGACGTGGTTCCGAAACTCGAGAGCATTCTCGTCAAAGCTTTTGCCAGTGTCGGCAAGAAATTCGTCCATCAACCATTCCATCTTGACGCGGACAGGCTGAGGAACGAAGTCATTGCGTTGACTGTCACTGGTCAGATTTCAGGCTTCTTCGAGGAGAACATTGTCCCATTGCTCAAGCATAAGATGTCAGGATGGTACAGAGATTACCGACGATCGCGCTCGCAGGGCGATATGCTGCTCGCCGTTGTCAAGGATGCACCAGAAGAAGAGACCTTCTTGTCGCGCGTGCGCAATGAATCGACTCTCCCTAAGTACAACGTCCAGGATGACATCGCAGAAATTGTGCTGCAATTCGGCTACCTGGCGCTGTTCTCTCCCGTGTGGCCTATCATTCCCATGGGCTTTCTCATCAACAACTGGATTGAGCTACGATCAGATTTTGCCAAGATTTCTCTGGAGCACCAACGGCCTGCTCCTGTCCGATCAGATGGCATTGGTCCCTGGATCTACTCTCTCGAAGCTCTCACTTGGCTGGGTAGTATCTGCACCGCCGCCATTGTGCATCTCTTCAGCAGCGACAAGATCGGCAGCGCTCTGGGCAACTGGGCCACCCTCCCCGTCACGGTTTTCATCAGCGAACATGTGCTTCTGCTTCTACGCTCCCTCGTCAGGTTTATTCTCCAGCAAATCGGTTCCGATCGTATTAGAGAGGATTACAACCAGCGTTACGCAGTCCGAGTCAAGCATCTTGAGGAAATCGAGACCAAGAGACAGACTGGTCTTGCAGTGCGTGAAGCTCATCGGGAGCGTCGAAAGTCTGTTCTTGTTATGGAGCGAGATCCGTTCTGGACGAAGCAGGTCGATACTGGAGCGAGTGAGTTGGCAGGTATTACGCTGATAGAGCAGGTTAAGAAGAATGAAACCTCTGGAGACCAAGAGAAGAAAGATTGAGCTCGAAGGAGACCGCTACAGACAATGTTTATAGAATTGTACACTAGACACTTTCCTATGTATATAAAAGAAAATACAGTAGTCCCAATAAATCTGGACGTTTTGTTTGACGGAATAGCTAGATAGCCTTCTTAAGCTGTGTTCCGCAAAATACAGCTTGTTCAGTCACTACATGAATCAAACACATTTCTGAAGTGTATATACCGTAGCTAATGACAGGTATTGAGTGTAAATGCAGTTTGTGACTAGCGCAGGAATACAAGCATCTGGTCAAGCTCAACTGCACATTGGAATACAGTGATCGAGAGGGGTTACACTGCAGACTGACCGAAACCTTGTCGTGGAAGCTGTGTCATCGAAAACGCAAGTATCGTTAATATTGTGTCCCACGAGATGCTTGTGACAGATCTGTATCCATGTCCCTCCCCGTTTGTATATCCGATTTGTGAAGAATTATCGTGACATTGCGCATATCACGATAACCACTCGTTGTACATGAGTAAATGCTACATACAACAACATGTTGTACAACAAATCCATCATGGTTGCATGAAGGAAGGCTGTAGCTTAGTGGCAAGTGTGTTGCTTAGAGCTTCGTCTAAGGATTATAAATATGCTGCTAGAATTCAGCTACTACGTAGCAACTAATCACTGTCAAATGTCCTAAGCTTGACAAACCTCATTGCATTTTTGAATAGAAAAGAAAATGGCAAACCTCGTTACCCTTTAGCTCTTGGCCTTTGTGGTGTCCTCTGTATCAGCATACGTAGCACAGCACCGCCTAACTCCCAACACGCTGGCCTTCGGAGGCAAACACCAGAGCAACAACCCCCGATGTGATCTTCCCCGACCACTCGACCCCTCTCACGATGGTCTTGCGAGTTCTCATGAAGTGTTCTCATGGGAAAATTCCATCGAGGGGATGGTCGATCGCCTCCAATCTCTAGTGCGACTTCCTACAGTCTGCTATGATGACATGGGAGGCTTGGACAAAGACGAAAGATGGAAGCCATTTGCGCAAGTCGCTAGGACTTTGAACAATTCTTATCCAAACATGCAAGTTCCTTGTCCATGTGGTGTACAACAACCGGGAATTCTAACTTTATCGTACACAGACACAAATACGCCAATATCGACGTCATCAATAAGTACGGCCTCGTATATACCGTTGAAGGTTCAGATAAGGATCTAAAGCCCATACTTCTGACCGCCCACCAAGATGTCGTCCCCGTAGAAGATGCGACATTTGATGAGTGGGACCATCCACCCTTCGACGGCTACTACGACAAGAGAGAAGGTTACCTCTATGGTCGAGGTACCGCAGATGACAAATCTGCAATCACGGGCCTCAGGTCCGCTCTCGAAGCTCTCCTATTCCAAGACGACTACGACCCTCGTCGCACTGTCATCCTTGCGTTTGGCTTCGACCATGAGTGCTCTGGTGATCGAGGCGCTGGAGAAATAGCTAGGCATATTCTGCAGAAATACGGAGAAGACGGCATCGCTGTCATTCTTGACGAGGGTGGTGCGGGGCTACAGCAGGTAGACAATACCCTGTACGCTCTGCCTGCGGTTTACGAGAAGGGCTATATGGACATTTGGTTCAATCTGAGCATGCTCGGGGGCGATAGCTATACTCCTCCGCCGCATAGTGCAATCGACATCATGTCTGAGATTGTCACAACATTGGAACAGAGCCAGTTCGACCCCAAGATTGAATGGAATAGTCCAGTTCATCAATGCCTGACATGCTTTGCTTGGTATTCACCTCATATCTATCCTGACTTGACAAGGGCAATACGCCAGGGTGATTTGAATGGAGCAGCTAAGTTCTTAGCACAGCTATCGCTCCAAACTCAATATCTGGTTCAGACTTTACAAGCGGTGGATGTAATTTCCGGCGGACAAAAGACAGATGCATTGCCAGAGCATGTCAACTTAGGTGTTAGCCATGGATTAGCACCCCAAGATAATGTGGGCAGCGTTGAGAATGGAGCCGTCCAATTGCTTCAAAGCGTTGTCAACAAATATAATCTGCGCTTTGAACCCTTTGAGGATGATGACGACTACAATGGGTTTCTTACATCCAAGGGATTGTCCCGAAAAGCAGATAAGCTGGGGCCAATTAGTGGCACTTTGAACTTGGAAGCTAGGAGGAAATATTTTCCTGCGGCTCCTGCACCTACTAGTGGCCATGTCTGGGATATATTCGCTGGGACGATCCGGTATACATGGGTAGGGAATCTCCGTATGCGGTTCCGGCTCCGGGAGCTATGACGGGCAATACTGATGCTCGCTACTACCAGAGTAAGTCTATGCAGGGTAGGAAGAAGACCGAAGCTAACATTTATCAGACCTGTCTAAGAACCTATACACATGGAATCCGCGTACTCGCAAGTCAATTGCCCATGTGCACGATGTTAATGAACGTATCGCAATGGGTGTTCTATTCAACATGGCCAAGTTCTACTACGACTTCATCCGTAAACTTGACCAAGCACAAATCTAAACCACCCAACCAGACACTTACTACCTTTTGCTGTGATCACTATCAGTCATCACACGAGAGCCAAGAGATTTGTGCCGCGCGCTTGACCCTGCAAAGTCCCAACTTGCGAAGCTTGTTTATGTTAATACCGATTTATTCCCTGCTCGCTATGAGTTCTTCCGTGTCCCGATCGTCTGATCTTTTTTGTGACTGTCTCGTTGCATTGGATTTGTTTCTGTAGACTAGGTATACGCGTATAACAAGGACAGAACAGGACTGGTCTGGTCTGAAAGCGAGCGCTTGTCAGAGACAACAAGACCCGCTCACCTGTTACACTTCGCTAACCCTTGAACGGTTGACCCTTGCGAAAATCAAATTCCCACCAATCAGCTACATTTAATGTCCGAAATCTTGAATTACAATGTACTGTTTGTCGTCAATATTTTGAGTTTTCTTTAACTCGTTTATTCAAGAGATTGAGTTTGTATAGTCAAAAACGCTAGAAATAGCACAAATAGTTGTCTTTAACTACCTATATAACATCAGCCTTATGTAGAAACGCCAAGTTTGTTTCCTTCAGCAAGTTTTGCAACAAGTTTTGTTTTCTCTCTTCTTCGTGATCGCCCGAAACGTTTAGTCGCCCCGAGGTTTGAGACGTCTCACCAGACAAGGATCCTCGAGTTGTCAAACACAACCTCCGTGCCCATTTCTCTCACATTGGCCCATGATGCTCTGCAGACCCAGTTATAGACCTCAGCGTCTATGTCAGGAACGGTTTCAGAATCCGGGTTCTGGTCAATCATCAACACTCGCGCCGAGTCTTCCGAGGAAGCGAGATTCCAGCAATGATATCGTCCCATACTGACAGGCAAGGGTGATGGAAAAGGGGATCTGCCGGCGTCTAGAAACTTGATATAAGGACGATTCTGCCGCCGTTGTTTAGTCTTTCCTTCTTTGCTCTCCATCCCATTCTTTTCACTCCATTCAGAGATCTGATCCTTGACTTGCAGCTGTTGCTTGCACCTTTCTTTCTTTTTCTCTACGAGACATTACATTCATTGCAAGCCCTGGTGGTTTAGCTTCTCCAACTGTACCTACTTTCTCTTACACATACACAATCTTTTTACCTAAAAAGCAAAGCAACATTCAAGATGCGCACTTCATTCACCTCCGTTCTGGCCCTTGCCGCCGCCCTTCCTACCGCTTTCGCCCACTACAACTTCGCGGCTCTTATTGTCAACGGCGAGGTCACTAAGGATTACCAGTACGTCCGAAAGACCACCAACAACAACAGTCCTGTCACCGATGTCACCTCCAAGGACATCGTCTGCAACGCTGGCGGTCTCGACAAGGACATCCGCGCCGCTACCGAGACCATGAAGGTCTCCCCCGGCGATGAGGTCGGTTTCACCGTCGTCACCGAGATGGGCCACCCCGGTCCCCTCTCCGTCTACCTCAGCAAGGCTCCCGATGGCACTGAGGCTTCCGACTACCTCGGTGATGGCGACTGGTTCAAGGTCTACGAGATGACCTGGAAGAGCATTGGTGCTGAGGGCGTCGAGTGGGCCAACTACATGAACGGCCAGTCTGGCGGTATCAACAACTTCACCTTCACTCTCCCCAAGGATACCCCCAAGGGTACCTACCTCATGCGCGCTGAGCACGTCGGTCTCCACGGTGCTGGCGAGAAGAACGGTGCTCAGTTCTACATCGGTTGTGCCCAGATCACCGTTGACGGTAACGGTGCTGGCAAGCCTTCTCCTCTCGTCAAGCTCCCTGGTGCTTTCAAGGCCACCGACCCTAGCCTCCTCCTCAGCATCTACTACCCTCCCGTTACCCACTACGATGCTCCCGGACCCCGACCTTGGCCCAACGCCTGCACTGACCACACCCCCAACTTCGCCGGCCAGGCCAGCGACGGTGACTGCACCAACGACAAGAAGGGTTCCGGCTCTGGCTCCGCCTCTGGTAGCGCTGCTCCCGTTGCCAGCAAGGCCCCTGCTACTTCTGCTGCTGCTGCTACTCCCACTGCTGCTGCTGCCGTCACCACCACCGAGGCTCCTGCTGCCCCTGTCGCTACCAAGACTCCTTCCAAGAAGTGCAAGGCCAAGCGCGCTGCTAAGAAGGCTGCCAAGGCTAAGCGTGCTCTCAAGAACTAAGCTTTTGTCTCGGTTTGAGTGAATAAAAATGTTTGAAGTCAAGATTAATTCTTGGATCTCTGCGTGGTTGGAATGATGGACTCTCTCAACCGTACCCCCACGTACGACTTGTTCTTTGTATATATAGACTTAGTCACCGTACTCAATACACCTACGAGTGAACATGTTAATCGGGGTTTCTCCACCTTTGCCAGTGATTGAGAAGAAATGTAGGGTCTCAGTCATAAAATCATCACATCTAATCATGAAGGCAATCATCACCGATACAAGACAATAGATTCCGATCCGCAAATGTCCTTGATTTAGAAATTATCAACTAGAGAAGTAGAATTATATAAGGAGTGTAGTAGAAAATATGTTCCATCGCAGCAAAGATGTGCTTATGTCCAAGCCAGTAAAGTGATTCATCAAAGCCTCTCCGAGGCTGTAACCCCCTCCACCTCAATCATCTCCCGCCAACACAACTCCTGTCAACCTCTTAGTAGTGGCTGCTGTAACCCTTCTTGCAGGTGTTCTTGTGCTGGTCCCAGTAGTAGCCGTCCTTGCAAGAGCACTTCTTGGAGTGCTTGTCGAAGACCTGGCCGGACTTCTTGCAAACGCAGGCGCCGTACTTGTAGTCAGCGTCCTTGCCACAGTCGTAAGAGCACTTGTGGCCGTCCCAGGTCAGGTCCTTGGGGCACTTGCAGGTCTTGCTCCAGCGGTCGTAGTACTGTCCCTTGGGGCAGTCCTTGACACACTTGCCATAGACATCAGAAGTACCCTTGGGGCACACGCACTTGTGAGCATCCTTGTCGAAGTACTTGCCCTCAGGACACTTAGGAACACACTTGCCATACTTGAAGTCAGTTCCCTTGGGGCAGACACACTTGCCAGCGTGGAAATCGTAGTACTGAGGGTGCTCACACTTAGGAACACACTTGCCGTACTTCCACTCAGTGCCCTTGTTACATTCGCACTTCTTGGACCACTTGTTGTAGAATTGTCCCTTAGGGCAGTCCTTGATGCACTTTCCGTACTCGAACTTCTCACCCTTGGGGCAGACACACTTGCCGTAGTGCTGGTTGTAGTACTGGCCGTTGGAGCAGATAGGAATGCACTTTCCGTACTTCCACTCAGTGCCCTTGTTGCATTCGCACTTCTTAGTGTGCTCGTTGTAGTACTGTCCAGGAGAGCAGTTCTTCACACACTTGCCGTACTTCTCGGAGAAACCCTTAGGGCAAACGCACTTGCCAGCGTGGTGGTCGTAGTGCTGTCCCCACTTGCAGATAGGAACACACTTGCCGTACTTCCACTCAGTGCCCTTGTTGCATTCGCACTTCTTGGTGTGCTCGTTGTAGTACTGTCCAGGAGAGCAGTTCTTCACACACTTGCCGTACTTCTCGGAGAAACCCTTAGGGCAAACGCACTTGCCAGCGTGGTGGTCGTAGTATTGTCCCCACTTGCACTTGGGGATACACTTGCCGTACTTCTCTTCGAAGCCGTCCTTGCACTCGCACTTCTTGGAGTGCCAGTTGTAGACCTGGTTGTCCTTGCAAGTGGGCTTCTTAGGAGCGCATGCGCCGTACTTCTCTTCGTAGCCCTCCTTGCAGACGCACTTCTTGTACTTCCAGTTGTAGACCTCGTTGGCCTTGCATGAAGGAGGAGGGGGGTAGTTGCGCTCAGCGAGGAGCTCTGGCTCATCTCGGGCATCGAGAGGAGCATCATCACGAGCCTCGAGACTGAAGTCGGCATCGACTTCAGGGATGGCCTTGACCGAGACGGCCAGGGCGAAGAGGCTGACCAGCACGTTTTTGAAATGCATGATAGGCGAACTCTAGGCCTTTCTGCAACGAAAGTGGGTGATCGGGGTATGAAACGAAAGATGAGGAGTGAGTGAAGGGAGGAGGTCAGTCAGTGTGAGAGACCAGTGCCTTTCTTGACTTGAGAGTGAGTGATGAGGAGGAAGAAAGGGTTGATTTGGAGAGGAGATCTGGAGGTTTAAGTAGATGTCATGAAGCTGCTTGAGGACCATGGGGAACACGAGATCTTGTCGACGAGGTGGTGTGCCATGCAATGCTATGCTATGCTATGCCATGCTGATGGATGGCTAACCAGATCATCCCAGCATCCAGATAGGAAGTCAGCTCAAGCTCTTTCGGGAACCATGATCAACTCAATGTCAATAGTTCCAAAGCTAATTGCCTTAGTCCGTATCCAAACATCGCTTTTAGTCCTTGAGCCTTGGCGATGTGACATGCATGCCAACCCCAGCCTCAACTGGGGCTGCCAGCTGTCGACTTTTGAGGTTGCATATACTACACCCGAAGAACAGGGAAGGAGCAGCCGTGGCATGAGTTTGGATGCGGTGGTTGGGTTCGGGATAATCCACAACAGCACGGACAAGGGTGTCGAGGATAGAGCGAAGTTAGCCCAAGGTTATGCTTACTCGAAGGTGTATCTCGTAAGACGTGAGGTTGATCGTGATAAACTCCATTCTAGGCCCTTCAAAATTTCAACTATGTGTAGGAAAAGAATAGGAGACTACCAGAAGGAGATTAGTGGTATTCTAATTTTAAGATCACAGCAGCTTGGTCGGGGTAGTACAAGGCTCGAGTGACATTTGATTTTCTCCGTGATTCGACGGCTGAGAGAGCTCATCTGCGCCGTATAGCGGAAAGCGACGAGCCGGCTGAAGACTGCCCAGTGGCACAGGGACAAGATCGATGGCTTGCAGCCTCTGGGAAAAAGAAAAGGTGACAGCTGTGACGCACAAGGCTTCCCAGCCAGCGGATAGTTTCTGGCTGCAGCTGAATGGTGAGGAGCGTGGAGCTATCACACACCGATTTTGGAATACGAGGTTTGTCTAATGCAGAGTATGAGGGGTAGAAAATCTTGCACGAATGCAGTTGCATGGTGTTGTTGTTCGCGAGGCCTTGACTCCAACTCTGACTTGGATGGTGATGTCGGCTTCTCGTTGGACACCGTCCGACGAGCCGTTATTAGCCTTGGTATAGGAGGCTCAAGATGGGTACAGACTAGGCTCTGCCCCGCGTACATTGGTCGTCTCGCTTAGTCTATGAGGAGGAAATTAAGTCCAGCTCTTTTGACGAGGCCGTAAGGCTGGCTAATGCAGGCCGATAATCTCTGGTCTTACCACATTTTGCAGGTTTACCAGGGGAAAGCCGAAGCGGAATATTGTGGTTGGAGGTGTAGTAGTGAGACAAGCATGATCCTTGTCTTTGATCCTTCGGATCCATAGTCCTTGGTTTTCTCCCGTGCCTTGTCTTGCTAAAAATGCCTACGGCTGATCTCAACCCCTGGGAGCTGTGAACAAGGGGACTATGGTTTGTTTTCAGGTCCCTTAATTACTTACCGTAGACGCACGGGGGTACGTAGATGCGAAAGCGCCTGTTAATTGGACAAGTTAATTTTTTAATATCGCCAAGGAGAAGAAAAGAAAAAGCCGATATCATAAATACGAGGATGGAAATATGGATAATTAGCCATTCACTCATGGAGGCGTCATACGAGAAATGAAGTGATTGGTAGAGGAAGTGGCCACGGCCACTGAGTGTGAAACAGTGGACATCATTGTATTGTGAGTATGTACAGAGTATGCATGTATGTAAATATAGCACAGCCCGGATCGTTGGGGATAGCTGCAGGTGCATTGACGTTTATTCGTTGGCTGCAGCCACAATGACAAGGTTCAATCGAAGGTTGTCTTACTGGTACAGTAGCCAGTTGTTGTGATAGGTTGCTGTCTTGTCATGTATTCTGCCTTCGAGGGGCTGGAACCAGTCAGAGGATACCAACAAAAGATACGTATATAGTTCTATAACTAAAATTATGCAGCCACATAAAACGTGTTCCGATGGGAGGGAGGGAAGAGAATATCAACCGACCGACCGACGGTCCCGGATGACCGAGAGCCGATGCATACCGAGAGAAAGCAGAAGAACATGCCATGTAATGTCATGTAATGCACTGCAGTTTGCTTTTCTTTGCTTTGCTTCTGCAGAGATCGGATAGTACGGAGCACAGATGGAACGTTTCCTGTGAGGGATGGAATTAACCTTGCAAGCTGAAATGCGAGAAGCAATTCAAGAACACCAAAGATGGTATTACCATGTCGATCCGCCGAGGACCCGAAGAAAGAGAGAGATTCATGATACTGTATCAATAGTGGACGCCAGCTGCTGTGATCCAGGCCCGTCCTGGTTGGAGAGTCGAGGTCCTGAATGACAGGGGACCCCTGCATCTTAATAGGAGCCAAGCAACGAGAAGAGGGGTCGCTAAACAAGCTCGATCGCGGGGGAAGACCCAGGTTCAGGTCCAACACGGCACAGTCAGGCTTGTCTGGGGTTGTTTTGGCTTGGCTTGACTTGTCTTGGATTCACTTTTTAGTGACTCGGGGACCTGAATTTCCACATAAATGCAAATGAAAATGTTAATCATGATGCCAGCATTGAATCAATTGATGACTATCATTGGTCATTGTCAATACGGGACCTATCCTCGCCCGTTCGTCGAGATTGGCTTCCAATCTAACTCATTCCTAGTTAGAGAGTTTAGGTTTTTTTTAGACTTACTGCAGTTACAGTTCAGTAATTATGACTCTGATATTTTTTAAACTTTGGTAGTTCGTCTTTTGTTCTTGTTCTCCTTCTCCAAAGACTTACTACGGTACCTATGGAGGTGCATCGTTTGCATGACGGTAGTATTTCTTATTTCTCTCGCAACAAATGCCCCAGAAGGGTATACAAATCCGCCCACACGCCAAGAGAATCTTTCGATAATATCATTCCATGGGTAATCGTGACGTGCCTGCAATGTATCGTTGCTGTCAGACTTTGGGAATAGGTATGTACAGTAGTTGCGGGGAAGAAACCTGGCTCGTGTTGCATTTCTCATCGCTTATTTTGGAGTGTTTATTAGCTGGCGTCTTGGCAATCTTACCTGCAGCTTACAGGAGACAAGAAACCAGCTCATCGACCGTAATGTACGGTCATCAATGGCCAAACCGGGTCACTATACAGGGGGGATTAAGGTTGCGCCGTTTAGTTGCGGGGGCTGATCTGACCTGAGTTGACTTGGCCTAGACCTGATCATCATCATCATCCATTCCCATCCCCAGCATCCGGGACAACAGACCAGCCCAAGCCGTTGAATCAATAAAGCTTGGCCTGATCATCCAGGGCGTGACATTGTCTTATTGGTTATGCAAAACCAGGATACGGGCAAAATCGCCCCATCAGCCCGGCTTGGCAAAATCGGGAGATCATACAATTCTATACCTGTACCTAGCCTAGTCAATGATACATCATACTTTTCTCTTTCCCCCCCTTCCTTGCCCTTGTCATTGAACTTTTATGAAGCTGTATGTACCTGGTATTTGTAACTTTATTTTACGTTGTGCAGATAATAGTTAAGCCGCCACAACTGCACCATCCTTGGCGATAATACTGCTTAGCAGTCAGCTGATGGTCGGCAAAGAGGTTTTCAGCATCATGTTAATCCAATGCGTGTTGGTTGATCCATATAATCTAGAAAGGCGAAGTCGCGAGCCTTGTTTCTCTGATGCAGATGCAAATGCAAATGCAAGGTTTCATCGTTGACTGCTCTGGGAGTTGAATCGGACCCTTCTGAATACGGACGACAGCCTGACATTGCTTTTTCCTGTTGTCCAATTGTGTCCTGGTCAGACCATTACCGACTCCCATCTTGTGTTGTCCTGCAGCTCGTGTAACTGCTTACCCGCCGAGACACAACAGCTCTTCATCGAGTATCGATTCTATAGGTCCAAGAGCTATATCTCCCTGCGTTAAGCTCGAACACTAAGGGGTCTGCCTTACTGCGGTGAGACCTCTCTCGACATATTGCCTGAAATCGCCCTCGACCCACGTGTAGTAAGCGTCTTACACATTCATCCAATGGCTTTTCTTCTCATGTAAGACGGTCTGGAAAAAAGGTACGCCCATCAGCCGTTGGTTCTAACCGGCCATTCACATCAAGACCCGTCTGAAGCTACCTATATCCATGCCGTCATATCATGCTCGCCTAACAATCGATCCTCGATGCGAGACCACTGCAAAATAAGCAGAAGAACTTTTTAGAAGGAGCGATTTTCAACAGGAATTACTAAGAGATTCCCTCAAAGACGTTGCATGCTGCCGATCCAATGTCTTACCAGCATAATAGCTGTGGAAAAAGAAAAAAGCCACCATATGCGGACACACCGGATGTAATCGTCTAGACTAGACTATGCTTGTGTGACATCGGGTCCTGCAAGCCTTTTTCAATACTTCTCTTCCTTCTGGCCATCATGTTGATGGTCGATGGGTCGATGTGCGAAGTGAGTCGGGCATCGCTAGACACTGAGAGGTTTCTGGGTATCAAGCTATGCCCCGTCGTATCTGAGTGGCAAGTTTATGTTGAGAGCTTTCTAACATCAAGCTACGAGAATAGAGTTTGAGAAATACGAGCCTTTGAACTACCCTACATGTCATATTGATTGTGCAAATAATCATTTTCTGTAAATCATCACTCGCCAAGATCTCGTATAATCAATAAACTCACAAAGGCTTGGTGACATTTGAATTTGAAGTTGTTCTTGACAGTTGTCTGCATCTTAAAGCTCTCGACTACTTAAATTCAAGAAGAATGAGTTTGAACGATGTGCCTTGCATATTGGTTGCAACATGACAAAAACTTGTCTGCCACCTGTTGTCCGATGTAGACACAAACATGCTTGATTCAACCACCCAAACAGTCCATTCAACGTCCAATTTACAGCCCAGAATCAGCCATCGGCATCTGTATCCGTTCGTTGAAAATGTCAGAAACTAAAATTGAACGTTCCTGATTGTCAATTCTGACATTATTAGTGCGCTCAGACTGAGACCCCGCGATGGCGCCAAACCCTTTAGCCACGACGGAGATTACTGCTTACTGGTCGTGTTTATTCTGACCAAACTTCCGTTTCCGTGTGGAGAAGACGGACCTTTGGTAATGGTCTGTGCTCAGTTCCCAATTAACAGTAACCAGGACGTTGGAACGACTGGAATGCGGGAGCAGAGCCTACGAGGGAAATGGCTCGGTGATAATTCCACGCTGTTAGCCTTGGTGTCAATTGTTGCGGGTGTTGAGAATTAGGTGTGAGTACTTGCGACCTGCTTCATGAAGACATAGGAGATTGTTTGCCATTATACTAGTCAGCCTGTTCCACAATGGTGATCTAGCTTGTCAAGTAAGTTTATATACGCTTCTTGATGCAAGACGGAGCTCGCAAGGAATTTTATATACTTGGTGCCGACCAGGCATCACTCAAACTTTCTATTGGGAATAAGGGCTATATTCCCGCTTTCTACTCTTGATGTTCATAAAAGAAGACATGAATTCGCTCGAAGTAAATTGCGCAGACTCGCCGAGCAAGAAGGCACATTCTAGGTTGTCGTGTTTATATCCCGGCAGAGACTGTAGGATCACTTACATATAGGAAACAGGTACTACAAAGGCTTTCTCCGTATCAAAATATTATGAAGTATATAATCTCAAGCGGAATAGAGATATGCAGCAGAACTCTTGTATTACTATGCGCATCGGTTATAGCCTAATCTTAGATGCGCTTCTGACTCGTTGCTCCCAATTGACACTCTCGTGAGGTTTTTGCGTTAGCTTATACGCCCTGCAAGCCTCTCTCTCTCTGCAAGATCTGAGTAGGCGACCTATTCAAGCCCAGTTCTCATGGTTAAGAATTTCTACATGGTAGTGTACATGATACAGGTGAGATGGTGTAGTGTTTAGACAGGCTGAGGGTGTAGAATGAAGAGTATGCTGCACGAATTCCCAAGTGGGCTGCTTCTCGACGCATGTATGCTTTGCAGTATTGAGTATTGCTTTTGCCTCACTTCGAGATCTTGTGTAGGAGGAAGCTATGACCGATAGCAAAATAAGATTCAGCCATTTTATACAGCCTCACACGCCGGTTAAAATTAATTCCACGGTTATTCTTTTACCAGTAATTTTGTATCAAACATTCTATCCTGTCCAAATTATTGATATTATGCTCTCAATTCTACGAATAGTACTGTGAGACTTTCTGACCTTATCTCGACATCAGCTCTTATCTTCAACACCAATATGTCGTGAAACCCCATTATCATGCCTACGCTTCCACATCGGTCATCCCATTCAATAAATAACCCCAATTGGGAAAACCGCATGTCGACATAAATCTCAAGATGACGCCATCACCAGTAGTGTTGTAGACGCCTCGGACGCGCGTCCTTTACAGCTTGACAGGAGTGTGCAACCATTTACAGGTGCACTAGCTACAGAATCTCGCATATGCAGTGTGTATCGTTCCTGAAGATCTTGACGCTGCCGAGGTTGTATTATTGCTTTCCTCTAAATCTGCAGGACGTGCCATACTTTACGCAGACTATCGACAGGTCAAATGCAGCCTTACTGCGGTGTTCCCTAGGCGTTCTGCGTCGAATATTCTGTAGAACTTCTAGCTCAAAATGACTTGAGAGATTACAATGATGCAAGAAGGGTCCGAGATATAGGGTCGTTTCTCACTTGCATAGTCACACGGCTTTATTAGCACATATTATCAGGTATTGCCGAGAGTGTGTGTGCCGAGAGCTGCTACGAGTGGCTGCAGGCAACATCTTCTGATTTCAAAGTGAGAACGCAAACAGGATTGATGAAGCAACACAACGTTTATAGAATAGTCAAAACTCTAGCCTACGAGATTATAGACCAGGTTATAACTCCCAAGTAGCAGGATTCTCCTCGCAAGTATATAGTTGCTGGTTGTTCAGCCGATAGTTCTCGGCTTAGTCATCTGAAATCTTGATCTTTGAGTGCGAATTCTATGGTGCTGAGGAAAGAAACAATGTGGCGAGCCTCCATCTCAAGCCTTGTGTGGCGCAAGAGGGTCCTTGAACATAGTTGTCCTTTAGCTGAGAGACTTTACTTTCCCAACGAACCAAATCGCGAGGAACTTGCACCATAAGCCACACAAGGCTGACTGTGTTCACCTATCCCCTATCCAAACAAAGCCCGATCCGAGACAACGTGGATCTTACTCCTGTCAAAGATATCATCTTTAACCAGACCTTACTATTCAAGCTTGTAGATCTGCAAGACTGTCAGTATTCTGTCAATTTGTTTGAAAAGATCTGTGTGTTACTTTGCTTTTCGAGGCCTCATAGCACACTAGCCTTGTAAAAGAACCATCCGTACAGCTTGACCTGTTGTCGGCAAGACATACTATCTACTGCGCACTTGTCTTTCGTTTCATCCCCTCAGGTACGGCCGTGCCTCTTCAGATGTACGGCGGATCTTTGAGGTTAGACGCAACTTTGGTGGTCTTGTTGGAAAACCCGGGAATCCATCTCATTTTGGTAGACGGGCCACAAAGGCTTGGCCTCGACATATCTCCAGTGGGCCAGGTGCTAAGTTCAAGTAACTTGGCGCAGTCTCCGGATCCTGAAGACTATCTGACCCAGAAGTGTCGAAGACACTATAGAGTCGTTTCTATCAGGGTTGATGCAGCTGTTTATGCTAAGACGAGCTTGGTTTTTTAGTAGCTCTTTTATCCAAATGATTATTGTACTTGGTTGTTTACGCATCTTAGAAGCTAAGGACTTGCGAGAGGCGTAACGCTCGTGTCCTTATTTGGAACTTCGATGGTATCTGTATGATAGTGGCCTGGCTAGGAGGAAACACTACAAAAGACCCTCGTAGAGATGTATGACACTCAGCAGGGAGCGAGAAATTCCGACGTCCACTCTATGCTATATCCATGTTAGATTCGTGCCTGTACGTTCAGAACTTGCGAAATTGAAATAGATGTAAGTCTTGGTCTTTCACCGGCTTCGAGGAACCCGTCGTTGAAGGTTCACCGGAATTAGATAAGCAAAACTATATCCTCAAGGTCGGAAAATACCATCCAATACAGAGTCAGATCATACAAAGCAGCTGAAACAACAAACATGTCATTATACTTGACCACAGCGTATCAGAATGCCAATCCTCAATCATACCACCCCCTTCAACTGCAAAGTGCCGCAATTGGACCAAGTCACAATACCAACACTGTATGTAAACACAAGCTATACTTACGAAAGACAATGCTGTCAGCAACACAAGATGTTGTCGTGGCGCCATTTGCACTGTGAAAATGAGGGGTCTCGAAATCATCGTCGAACGTTGCCATTTTGACCCCGCGAATGTTCCAACATGACGTTGATCAGCATCACTTTCATCGTGATGGATGGGAGGGATGACGACAGCAAGCTGTGAGCTGTGAAGCTATATGAAGCTGTCTTCCCGGAGCTCGAGGTGATGCTGTGAATCCCCTCAGACTCACTAGAAATATTACATAAGAAACAAGACAATACACTAAAAAAGAGACAACATGCCCGAGAGACGACCTTCTCATCCAAAAGCACCGACTGGTCTTAACGACGAGACGGCTGAAGAGGTGCATGACATTATCCACCGCGCCGAGGTGGAAGAACAAAAGGTTAGTGACCAAGTACCCTTAGATGGGACGTGCGACTGATTGATGATAGATGCATGGCAAGGATGCATTGACCCAAGAAGACGTTGGTGTCAATGAGGGCGGCGACGAACAAAAGGAACAGTCGGCGATGGGCAAGGTCAAAGAAGCGCTGAACTTGGGAAAATAAGTGTCGCGCAATAATACGGCATTCGACTTGGTGAAGGGAATTGTTTTGCGTGTATGTTGGTTGGCGTTGATACCAAATTGTCATAGCAATTAATTAATCGCGTCTTTTCTATACGTCGGTAAGGGTAATTGTTCCAAAGTGTATTGAAGCAAGGATTAAACAGAACAGTAGGGTATCTTGACATTAACATCATCCTCCAATCATCTCGTAGCGCAACATCATCCAAAGGTATCGCGCAAGAAGAATATACAAAACCACCATACCTCGATCTATATACCAAACACGAGGCAAGCCGAGAACAACACCACCAGCGCCAAAGCCTTGCCGCTTGGTTGCTTAACCCCCGACGCGCCGTCCTCATCGGCAGGCTTCCCGTCCGTGGCGCTGACCTTCTCTCCGCTCGGGTACCGAATATTGTACACGGTCTGGCCCTTCAACTTGTCTGGAACCCCCATTGTATGCTTGCATGAGGCCTGGTTCTCGGCAGGATAATCCAGTTCGCATTTCTCGTTGTGGCCCAATGTGCATATTGAATCGAGGATGTTGTACAGGACATAGTTGTCGCCAACCCATGTGCTGCTGTTGCGATCGAGGCAGCTCGTGAGGAAGTTCATGCTGTTAGCCGCGCTGAGAGGCAATTTGCTACCCTTTGTATCGATCAGGTCCGAGCATTTAGAAGCATCGACATTTTCGTAGGTCATTTCGACAGGTCCGCCGGCCGTGGGCTTGTCAGTGGCCGAGTAGCCAGTGTAGAGGTAGTTCCATGCATCGTAGCTAACGTCGTGTGCGCCTTGCGATTGATCGATGCGGAGGAGGTGGACGGTGCGATCTTCGTAGGTCAATGCGATGCAGATGTTGTCGCAGTCGACAGAATTAGGCCAGTAGGCGATGCGATTCGTGTTGACTTTACAGCCGAGGACGCCTATTGACGAGGAATAACTATCGTGGGGCGTGGCCCAGACAGTCCCGCTGGTGGAGGCATGTTTGTTGTCGCGCGCGGTGGAGAGAGGGACAAACAAAGAGTGTAAGAGCAGCGATTGCCACAGCAGCATTTTGGAAGACGAAAGAATGACGAATGCTTGGCTATGAAAAGCAATGAGCGACTGGGAGCATTTTGCGACACGCCACGCGACAAGGAAGAACAAAGGAATGAGGGAGGGTAAAGAGGCAAAGTGAAGTAAAGTGGAGGAGGGAAATTAGTTGATGAGCTATTAGGGGTTCGGTTCGCTGAAGAAACCGAAGCTTGGCCCTGAGACTTGACTGGATCAAGATTAGATTCAGTAGACCTAAGCCTGATAGGGGATGATGCTGCGAGAAGCGACATGGGGTTAAATATTGGGCCATTATCATCATTGGCAGATGCTCGCGATATCATGCACAATCGGGATAATGAGGGGCAATTAGGCTACAGAGTAGGTATATCTCAATAGTCAGCTGAACTGATGGAAATCTATTGATTCAATGGTGAGTCGTGATGGTCAGCCATACGATCTTGTACCAGCTCAGATACTGCCTTGGCTAGAGTACTATTTCATGCGCCTGTAGAATGGTCATACCAAAGAGATGCGGTCTCACAAACATTCGATCAGAGAAATTTAATAGAATTTTACCCTGTTATAATTACCATTAAAATCAGTCATGGCTATCAACGAAATGTACCATGTCATTATCTTGTTGTGTCCAAACCCCATCCAAGCTCCAAGCCCCAAGCCACCTCCACACAGACCAGACAGACCCAGATTAATGTCAGTCTTGGCAGGGCTGAGCGATCTGACGCAGACGCCTAAATAAACGAGCAATACGAAAGAATTTAACTGGATGAAATGCGCGAGTGACATCCACTGACCAATTCTTAGTCTCGGGACATGATCCCTTGTTGAGCTTCCAGTCGTAAGACGTCTTTGGCCGAGATGCCTTGAACGGTTCTATTAACTGAGTATGTATATAAGATGGCATGTCTCTCAAACAATATTCTAAAGACAAGCTACTCTCCAACTCACAATGCCTCGTCTCTCTCACATCATCATCTCAGCCCTCTTTTCCTTCCATTCAGCCTTTGCAGATCCCTCCTGCAAGGCTTACCCCGGAACCAATGATTGGCCTTCTCACAAGACATGGTCTCGTCTAAACGACACTCTCAACGGACGACTCCTTGCACCTATACCACCTGGGGCAGTATGCCATAAGGGGTGGCCTGGTTATAGCAAGGACACATGCTACAATGTCGCAAATGCCTGGAAAACATACGACTTCCACACAGAGAATCCAATTTCGGTGATTTATGATCAGTATCCCAACTGGACTTGTCTCCCCGATGCGGATTATCAGTGCAGCGATGCCGGATATCCTGCCTACGTTATCAATGTCACCAAAGCTGAGCAAGTCAAGATTGGAGTTGACTTTGGTAGATATTCCAGACCACCTAACCTAGCACAACTAATATTTCTATAGCTCGCAAGCGCAATATCAGACTCATCGTCAAAAACACGGGTCATGATTATATGGGCCGTTCAGTCGCGCCTGGGTCTTTATCGCTCTGGACGCATCATCTCAAAGACATGGCTTATCATAAAGGACATTTCAAACTAGACAACTCAAAGACCACCATCCATGGCGATGCTGTAACTGCAGGTGCTGGTTCACAAATGTACGATTTGTACACCTATCTAAACAAATTCGATCGCGTTCTTGTCGGCGGCGGCGGAAAGTCTGTCGGCCTGGGAGGATATATCACCGGCGGGGGCCATTCGCTCTTGTCGCCTAGATTTGGTCTTGCTGCTGATCAGGTTCTGCAAATGACCGTAGTTACTCCAAGTGGAAGGATCTTAACTATAAACGAAGATAATCATCAGAATCTCTTCTGGGCAATGAGAGGGGCAAGTCTTGATTCATATTTTGGGCTGCATAGTACTAATCATATTCATAGGGCGGCGGTTCGACTTTTGGCGTTATCATCTCCATCACTCTAAAGGTCTACAAAACACCAAAGATCTTAGCATCATCTTGGACAATTGGGACAACCGCTGAAGCACCATTCAAATACGACCTTTTGGCCTACGTTCTTTCCCAATTCCCATCCCTCGCAGATGCAGGTCTATCAGGATATTCTTCTCTGAGTCCTCGTGTTGCAAACCCATCTCCCGCGCCAGGGGCACCAAAGGAAGTGGCCGGGATATCGGGTATCTTTGCTGCACAAGATGTTCAAGACTCTGAGTACATCCACAACCTCTTGAGGCCTATCAACGAAACTCTTCAGAAGCGCTGGCCCGGCTTAGTACAGTTTACTGCCACGACGGAGAGATACTCTTCTTTTCTGAAGTGGTACGATGTTTACTTTGATCAAGGTGCCGCAGGAGAGACCAATTACATTGTTTCGCGACTCTTGACCAAAGATTCCCTTGAAGGTGATGAAGCTAGTTTAAGCCATGCGCTGGAAGAGGGCTGTGTGCCATCTGGTGGGATGGTTGTTCACCTGGTAGCTGGCAAAGGAGTTCACAATGCGAAGCCAAGAGGGGGTAGTCTGGCAGCCAATCCAGGTTGGAGAGAGACCTATGTCCACGCTCGTAAGTTGGGCTATTTCCTATTTCTAAAAACAAGTAGCTGACAATGGTTCTATAGTCGCTGGACATACTTTTGAGCCACTCAACAAAACGGCTGAGGTACTGGCTGTACAGAGCTTGATCAAAACCTGGGAGCCATTCCGAAAATTGTCGCCCAATGCAGGCGCTTACGTGAACGAAGTACAACTCACCATCTCTATCTTTCAATCTGTCTCTAACCGGATACAGGCACTACCCTTCGAGCCAGACTGGCAGCATACTTTCTGGGGTGACAATTATGAAAGGCTCTTTTCTATTAAGAAGTCTGTTGATCCCGATGATGTATTTTGGTGCTTCCCTTGTGTGGGAAGCGAGAAGTGGAAGCAGAAATCAGATGGTCGTCTTTGTAAAGTGAACTGATACCATCAAAAGTCAAGGCGACAGGGCTGATACAAATCGGCTATATAGATAGCGCGGTACTCCTTTCGGTTCACCTGTGGAACACACGAGACTACCTTTGACATAACCCATATGCAAGAAAGCCAATGATGTGTTCTCCTGACAACGGTTTAAACCTTCGGCTCACAAACTGCAATCCAAGGCGAAATGACACCTATTCACGTTAGAGAGGCCTTAAAGCGTTGCGGTCAAACTTACTGCTGAGGAATAGTCTTCCAGTCTTCGCATCATGGACAGCCGTCGTGGCAACCGGCAAAACTTCACCCTCCTTATCCTCTAGCATTTTCTCAACCTTCCACTCCCCTTCAACCTTGCTCACTCTCAGTACAGAAGCAGGTGCACGCGCATTATACGGATCCTTGTAGGCCTTGTAGATCTCAGAGCCAACAGGAAACGCAGCAATCCAGATATCGCCGTTCTCATCGATGGAGGCATTATCTAGCCCGTAGCCGAGTTTAATCTCATCCACCTTTTCAAGGTCTTTGTTAGGTAAGATGTTAAAGATTGTGAGTGCTCCAGTTATCGAGTCTGGTACATAGATGGTGTTGTTGTATATGGCGAGGCCATTGGGGAATTTGAGGTTGCTGAAAGCTTCTTTGCAAGGCTCATTAGGGGCGCAGACGTTGATGTTGGCATAACCTAGGATAGGTGATAGATGGTGACGCTGGCCTGTCAGTCAACCGCTCTACATGAACATGGGCTATTTATACTTACCCAGCCCATCGTGTAGGAACCATGATCGTTGGTGATGTAAAACGTGCCATCATCCATAATAGCAACACGATTTGGCGTAACAATACCTTTATCGGCATAAGTCCGAACATGTTTCAACTCCCCCTTCTCAGCACCCATACTAAAATGTTCAATTGTCGTATTTCCACCACGGACATGCTGATCCAGATATATCTTATTCTCGGCATCAACCCCAGGTCGCATGTTGGTCACCAACAAGTCTATGCTCCCATCAGGCTTGTCAATGCCAGTGAACCCAGCAAGGTTGATAAGACCATCACCAGAAGTGCCAGAGAAGTCTGTGGTCTTGAGCACACGAGGCTCGAAGTTTCCCGCCACAGGTTCATCAATGTCCAGAGCTACAATAGAGTCTCGCTGCGAACGAGCTGAGAGGTTTAGCCGACCAACACTGAACCCATGTCAATTTTTGCGATAACAGGTTTGTTCACTGCCAACAACTCACTGTGGAAACCACTCATTTCGGGCAATGGGATCCGAGCAGGCGAGGAACAGCTGCCTCGTAGACTGCGACAACCACATATCTTCGCAAGCTTCCATGCGCGGATCGACGATTTTGCGACACATATATGGAAAGTCACTAATCGGTTGCATGACCCTTCCGATGCCGAAGCCTAGCCATACTGCCTCTTTGAGATAGATCTGAAAGACAATTGCGAGAAGGACAATGACCGAAAGGCCAATTTTGATGAGCATATTGACCATCTTGGGGAGTTTGCGGTGTCGGAAAAGGCAGGGAGAACCTGACAAGATATACGTTATCCTTTGGGCACAATGCAATGGGGCCGTGGAGCCGCACGCTGGCATTCTGTCCAGTCAATGGCTTGCATTCTGCTCTAATCGCCAATAGAGAATTAGGCGAGCTGCCCATGTCAGCCCTCACCTGCTGATGTTGAGAAACGCCCTGTTCAAAGAAAACGAGTTGTTCAAGGCCTGGGGGTGCCAAAATTGAACAGACTGGAAAGAACTAGGACTAGTACAATAAGCTATCACTAAAATGGCCAAATTGCCTGGTCTCACGTTTGACCCTTTCTGGTTCCCCAAAGCTCAGGGGTGTACCTTGAAGGATTTCATCCTACGTAAGATGTTAGTACCATTGAGAATGGAGAAGTAGATCAGCGTTATCGTACTCGTACTCGTCATGGCTTTTTGAACATCAAGATTCCGGCACATTAGATGCAGATCACAGTGGATGCATTTCAGTTCTGGCATTCTTGTCTTTCGAAGAGAGATGTCAGTTCGTTTGAGTAAGTGCATCCGCTAAAAATGACGTGTGAATAACAATTTAAATATTTTCAATTCAAGAAATCTTCTGATGCAACTATCCTAACAGACAGCGCGATTTAGTGATCAATAGACAGCTATTTGTCTGTCAATCATCGCGATACTCTCTTACACGCCCCGCTGACATCGGAACACTTGTGGGTGAAAGACCTCGAAGCCAAGAGCGGAGTGATTCGATATCCCATATCTCTCCAGCATCAGCCAGTTCCCGTAAGTTCTCAAAATGACTCGCTCTGTCAATTTTGCAAGAATAGTTATCGCCGCAATCTGACAGTGCTCTGATGTTATCCAGATCCATCTGGGCATGGGTCGAAAATGGCTTCACAATATCTTCAAGTGTCTCCGGCACGCAGATGACACCATCTCCGAATTTCTGGCCTCTGAAGGTGGTGAAATCTTCCTTTACATCCTTCCTCATCCTGTCCATGAACTGGCCTTTGACATCGCGCAATGCGGTTCGAAACTTTTCCTTGTTGTTACGGTGAAAGTCCAAGCCATCAGCCTGGCTCAGAAGAATGCGTAAAGGGCGCCTGTCCGAGCTATCGGTGAGAAGCTTGATCGCTATGCTCAGAGCACTCTCTGTTGCCTCTGATCTAGTACGCTCCATAGGAATGACAACGATTACAATCGCAAACAATTCTTGAAACACTTCAGCCATGTATCTAACCTGTGGTTCCTGGTCGTCAAAGCCAGGACTGTCGAGGAATATGGCTCCTAGATCACTGGGGTTATAAGATTGGATTCCTAGGGTCCTACATAGGCTGCTAGATCCTGGCTTAAAATGGTCCTCAGACGCACCGGTAACGACCGTAAGCATTTGACTTTTGCCAGCTTCAGTAGAGCCCTGAACACCGATGCAGATCTTGTCAAGGAGCTCAATGCGGAGTTGAGCTACTTGAGCAACAGTGAATAGCCATTTGGCCCAAAAGTAATCAGGGGTAATTGTCCATTGTTTCTTCTTAGCAGCAGAGTACTGCTTAAGGCCGTTCTCGAGGGTGTCCCTCCATTTCCTCAATGTCACCGCCTTATGAGAGGTTGCAATGTCGTTCTTTACATGGTCAAAAAGAGTTTTCTCAACCCTATCACCTGTGACGGATGAGGAGAGTCCGAGTACGTCAAGAGTTAAAGCCAGCACGCCCAGAAACGAGAGATCCAGGTACTTCTTGTGCCGGCTAAGGAAGTGGTTGGTGATGTGGTAACCATAGTACAATGCACCTAACCCCCCAGCAACAGCCAAGCCAGAAGAGAGCAATGCGCCTGCTCCCAGCGTCTCCAACAAAGCTGGGGCGGCACTCAAGGAGAAGTAGGACGGTACCACACTCACTGCTGCTGAGGTTTTCTGCCAGCTCTCAGTGGATCTGCAGTACCATTCGTACGGGGCATCAAGCTGGGTAATTATGACCAAATGGCATAACTGGATAGTTCCCATGATGTCCTGGAACTGATTGACTGCCTGTTTCATGCGTTGGTGAGGGTCGGTTGATCGATGATAGAGATCTTGGCTGAACTTTTGAAGTGCGCGCGACAAGGTTGGTAAATTTGTAAATGTTTTCGCCAATGTCGGCCTCTTCGCGTTTGTCCAAGCCTCAAGAGAAGTTCCACCTCGAGTAAGCTCTCGAACTTTTTGACTATTGAGCATATCGGTGAGGAGCTTCCTCAGAACATGTGGGCAATCGCCAGGGATATCATGAAGAAGACCTGCATCGGATTCATCCGGGTTGTAGCCTCCAGGCATGGAAAGAAAATCCACATCGGTTTCGAAGTCTCTCGGCCACAGCTTTTTGAGAGTTGCAAAAGCGCTCTCCATCTGTTCGACCACGAGATGCGGGACAGCATCCCTAACCAATCCGTCGATACAATCTACCATGGTTTTGACCTTCTCGTCCAGCTCAGTTACTTCTCTTGGTGTATGGGCATCGGGTGAGGCGTTTTGCGTCCGGAGGCCCTGTACCTTTGATATCTGGGCAACGAGTGCACGTATCATCGCAAGTCTGATACTCGCGAATGTCCCTGGCTGGCTGGCCTGATTAAGACTTGGAAGTCTCACCGCATCAACTTTTATGATTGTTGACCGTCCGAATACATCACGGAGCGTGATACCGTCTTGTACTGCGATAGATGCTTTGCCAATATGCTCGAATGTGTCGTCGCCCTCCATCGTGTATTCCATCTCAACGGAGGCCTAGCAAATAAGGTCAATTGCAAACCGCAGCTGTGTATAAGCATGACAACTTACTTGATGGCCATTATCTGCGTCAGGAATGCAGCTTATTATAGTGAGACGGATCTCTTTTCCTTCTTTCCTGAAGAACGCTTCACTCAGAAGGTATTGGATAACTGTGGAATTGACATTGAGCGATACAATAAGCCGATCGCTCTCGACCACACATGAGCAGTTCCTCACAGTGGCAGGCATAGGCAGCATAATCGAGGGGAGCTCATGTAGATTTATGCTGTTCTTCCTCCTCGGTGGCACCTCTTGCGACAGTCGTGCAACGACAGAGCTCTTGACACAGCTGAGATAGTGTGCCATCTTGTGGTACTCGTCGACTTCTCCTGCACTGGGAGTCTGAGGAAGATTGTTGATATTCCGTATTTGAACACAGCTCTGGATACCTGGTACCGCGGTAGTAATGGAGTACATGCAACCAAAGTGACAGAACTTCCCGGTCTCCTTCAGAAGAAAATCAAGACAGTTCTCAAAGATCGGCCAAAACATTTTGATTGTAGGTGATATCGTCTCCAACGGTGTTCTCAAGGCGTTCAGGTTTTGCTTGAATCTTCTTGAAGTGTCATTGAGTGCAAATGGGACATAGTCATGTGGGTTGATGACATGGTGGAAGTTTCTACTGAGATGCATCTTCCAAGAAGTCGAGGTTCCTTTAGGCTCGGCGAAATGGCATGACGGGGATCCAAATGTGATGACAGAAATGCCATGTTGTTTCTCTTCCCATACGTTTGGAGGGGAGTCGCGATCGAATATAGCAATGTAAGATGAAGCGGTTGCCAAAGCACCCCTTCAGAGTGGTTATTAGTGTCGTTCGTACCCGTAGTCCAGATGCATTCGCTTGCGCAGACTTACCCGAAGCTGTGGCCACAAACAACCACCTTATGTCGTTGCATGAGCCTATCAACAAGCGGTACAAACTCCTCACTACTGTTGATGAGGCCCTGATAGAAGCGAGAGCCAACAGCATCAGCCGCTTGAGCGCGAACATTCAAGTTCAGCTTCGAATCGTTCATATCGCGAGTGCAGCTGATTCCCAGGAATATTGCTTGTAAGCGATTCGACCACGCGATGACAGCAGGCGTTGGCTTGATCTCTCGCTTCTTACTGATCGGGACGGTAGAGTAGACCGAAGAGATCAGCTCATGCTCTCTGATGAACCGGTACTCCTCTTTCTGTTGAAGGCTCTCATCAACAGTCACACCGTTTTCTTGTCCGCCGCAAAGATGACTGACAGCGGCGGCGGCGCAGAAGGTGAGTTCTTTGTTGATCAGCTCGGCATCGGTGAGATCAACATTCTGTTCATCAAAGTTGATGTAGTCTCCGAGTAAAGTCTCTCTTTGTTCCATGTCGACAATACAAGGATGCATTGACGTAGGTCTAAAGGCAAATTATAGTTGAGGCTTTCGACCAAACTCGCAGAGAATAATAAGACGAAATTCTTCAAGATATATAGACAAATCTGAGACGAGGCTCCGAGTTATGTTGCACTCATTCCTGGTTAAGAGCAGTGTGTAAGCGCCCGGCAAGGCCATAATGCATTCCCATAGGTCATGTGGTAGGTTGAAAAACCTCAGTGGTTGTGGCCAGCTGCATGGAACTATTGACTTTGGAGGACTGCATCGCCCTATCAGAGCCAGGTACTAGAATATCTTATCCAGATCACCAACAGCGAAGACTAAGCTGGAGTTGTAAGTACCTAGGTATAGTATGTCATCAACAAGGCAACTAGAGGCTCCTTTCCTTCTAACTGCGGAATGCCCACAGGGTCCAATCTTTGCAAATGAGCTGTCTTAAGCAAGATGTATATAGGTACCCAAATAGGCAAAAGGGAAGAAATTAAGTCAACAAATAAAATAAATTTAATCCAATATCTACCACGCAGAAACTATGTGTACATTCTAATTAAAGGCAAAAAGGCTTTTCTTTTCTAGCCTTTGGTATAAAAGAAGTAAATAAACCCTGATCTTTCTTTCTCTTCATCATAGAGCTGCGACGATAGCGCCGATGACAACAGCTGCGAGGATAGGGGCGTTCCATACTGACGCGCCACTGATGACCACAGGGGTAGGGGTAGCTCCAGGCCCGGAAGGTCCACCGGCTTGTGGTGTGCCAGTGGGCTTCACCACAGTCGCGACAGTGTTGCTTGATGGGATCACAGGAAAGACGTTTGTCGGGCGGTAAGTTTGAAGCCCCTCAAGAGGGTTAGGCTTCTCGGGGGAGCCGGGGGAGCCAGGGGAGTCGGCAGTAGGCTTAGGAGAGTCTTGAGTAGGGTGGCCCTGGGTAGGATGGACCTGGGTAGGCTTGTTAGAACCACCAGTGTGGCCGCCTGTAGCAGTGTCGTCATTGTTGTGATGTCCGTGACCTTCACCAAGAGGGCCGCAAGTAGAGCAGTAACCAGGAACAGGGGTAGGCTTGGGAGCCTCGACGACGGGGGTAATGGTGATGGTGCGATAACCCTTGGTGGTAGCCTCCTTGCAGCCAAAGTTGCCAGCGCCGCAGTGGATGGCCTCGGGGATGGTAAAGATGGCGGGTTCCTCGATGGTGGCGGCTTGAGTGTTGTGCACGATCTCAGTGATGACGCTGGTGTGGCAGGCTTCGTTGCCAGGGCACGATGTAATGGTATGCATGTTTGTGGCGGTAACGTAGGAGGTGAGAGGACCGTTGGTGGGCTTGGGAGCGCCTTCGACCTTGACGGTGGGATGGTGAGCGGGGGCGTCGTCGGAACCAGGGCAGTAGGTTGTGAGAGAGGTGATAGTCTCTGTAGTGACTTGGCCAACAGGGCAGTTCGTGACACTGGGAGGGCAGGCGGTGACGGTGTAGACCTTGCTGGTGACGACGGTAGAGGTGATGGTGGTAGAAGGAGCAGAGTCGGTGTAGCTGGGAAGGTCGTAAGAGTCGCCTGAGCCGCCGGTAGGCTTCTTGGTAGAGATGTCCTTGTTGGTGAAGGCCACTGTGGTATTGACAAAACGGGTTGTGGGGAAGTAAACAGTAGTAGTGTCGGATGGGACTGTCTCAACGGTGGTAACATCCTCGGTGACAGTAGCAGTGACAACCTCGGTCTCGGTCTCCATCTCAGTCTCGGTGGAAGCAGTAGAAGCAGCAGAAGTGGTGGTCGACTCAGAGTCAGAGCCACACTCACCAACCAGGTCAGGCACAGAATCAGGGCCAGTTCCAATAGCGACGAGGTTGGTACCACAGTCCTCGTTGTTAGCAATCCAGACATTGCGGTTGTCCCAATCATACACGACGTAAGCAGCGCGAAGGAAAGTGTCGCCAAGAACGGGGAACTCGTCGTCCTGGAAAACACCCAAGACACAGCGGTCCTCGTTGTGCCAGATGAAGTCGGCGTAAGGGACCTTGATAACCTTGTTGCCAAACTTGAAGTCGACAGTGCCCTTGACATCGGCAACAGAGCAATCGACATCAACGTATGCGCCACCATTGGCCTTGGCGGTAGGGAAAGCGGCGAGAATCTTGTTGAAGATAGGTCCGGGCAGAGCGCTTACGGTGTAGCCGCTGTCGAGGAGGACAGGCTGGCTCTTTGATCCGGAGAAGACTGCGTCGACGGTGCCGTCTTCTTGGGAGAGGCTGATGCCGTCGAGGTTAACCCAGTATCTAGTGTTGTTAGTTTCAAGAACATTCATGTTGATGCGGAAATAATTACCGGGTCTGACCATCGGGAGAGGACTCGGCGGGAATGATAGGGAGCTTTTGGAGACGGCCGGTGTACTTGCGAGTGTCGATACCACCGAAGATAACGGCACCTCGGTTGCTGTCAATTGTGCGAATATCAAGCGACAAAGCGCGACTCTTGATAAGGTTCTGCTTGACCATGCTGTCAATGACCAGAGGATAAGGCGCATCCCAACCGTTCAGATCAGGACCGGCACCCATGATACCAACACCAGTGAAGGAACTATCGTATGCGACACCGAAAACTTGGTTGCGAATCTTGGCCGCTAAAGTGTCACATTAACAACAATTCCCCGTTAATTGAGGGTTCACTCACATCCAACGACAACGTTATCGTAGCCATAGTTCCAGTACGCATATCCGGTACCGTAGACGACACCTCCGGTGGTGTTCAAGTCGACAAAAGTGCTGCTCTCTCCGAAATGTCCAAAGTTGGCGCAGAAGGCAGGTTGCTGTGCTTTTTCACAGACGGGATTGACCCAAAGCTCTGCAGAGCCGGTATCAAGGTTGACGGTGACTTTTGAGCCGGGAGTTCCTAGGGTAACGTCGATGCTGTAGAAGAAACCATTCTGCTGGCTTTCGAGGTTGACTTCGTTCTGTCGCTTGGTGACACCCTTTGTGACAGGGGCGCCAGTGCTGACTGTGAGAGGGAAGCGAATGAGGCCTTCTGGGCTGTTGTCGTCGGTAATGGGAACGTTGGGAGCGTTGAAGGCGGTTGCCAATGCGGGGGCCGCAACGGCGAGGAAAAGAGCGGATAACATCTCTAGCAAATGCAATTGAGTTGTTCTAGAAGATCATAGGAAATGAAGGTAAAAAAGGAATAAATAACAAAAACGAGAGATGACCAAGAACAGGAAATAAGATGGATTTTGTTAACCCGGCGTAGAGAGTGACCGGGATAAATGAAACAAATGGCAATACCCTCAAATTGTTTAACAACAAAAAGCGAGGGAGAGAAAAAGAAGGGTTGGGATGAGGGAAAAGGGAATGGCGGGCAGGCGGGCTGTTGCAGCCAGTGATTTCTATATAAAACACTGACACTACAGCTGCAGCTGCAGCGTGCATGCGCCAGCAAGGGGTGTCACACACCAACACTACCTAACCTAGCTTCGTTGGATAAGCCCACTCTGGTAACTCCCTCGGCGCTTTCGCTACGGCGCCGTTACTTGGCAATTGATCATCTCTTTACGAAGTAGGCCCCCTCGGCGTCCAGAAATACAGCGGAAGTGGGTTGGAGATCAGCGATTCTTGGTGCAAGCCATTCCGCTGTTTTCTTTCTCGATCCCATAGAGGCCCCTGATGCGCCCTGTCCCGTATCTCCCTCTTAGATATTACCCAATTTCTAGTGATTTCACAAGAGGCAGAAGTATTTAACATCACTTGTTGAGACTATGATTGGATAAGGTGATGGAGGTACGGATAGGGCATGGCCGTGATACCGTTCACCCCCTGAAAGATTATTAGTTTGGCACTAAGTGGCAGGGGTATAGCGAGTATCTCTAATGATTTCTCGTTTTTTTCTTACATCTTATTATGTGACAGTAAAAATATGCATATCTTAAAGTAAAGGTTTTCCATGCATAGCTCTCATAATATTTAAATAACAATTTTGTAAGAGAACGATATCTATTCTGGGTCGATTTGGGTAGGCCAGTACTCCGTACCACGCTGATAACCAAGCAGGGATTATAAAAGTACTTTCTCAGTTGTTCCTGACGCTAGACTCAATAAAGATGGTACAAAGTCTGAGCGGCAGCGGGGCTCACCAATGTCAGTGTCAATGGTTCATGTCAATGGGGAATAAACCTGAAGAGAAAAGCGCATCAATCTCAAACATGGATCATTCATGAACAATGCCATCCATCTTTGTTTATCTGCAATTGACAGTTGCAATCATGTTGTGGGCTTATGACCCCCCTGTAACCGTGCTATACGGGAGACGGTGGTGAATACGAGGCTCCCCTCATGCATGACAAGCTGTCACTCCTTAGTAGGGACCAAGTTAGGTCAGATGTCAGCAATTAATTGACCGTTCCTAATTAATCCCCTTCAGCTTACGTAGATCTCTCCCAATTTGCTTTGTTTTAGCGCACATCCCTATCTCCACTCCTCAGTTTCCCTCAAACGTCAATTCGCAAGTCGCAGGTTGACGAAAAATATGGGGTTTTATTTCTAGATCAGATCGCAAAGCTGAGAAAGGGACGGATGTAGGACAAGGGTAGACCCAGACAAATGAAACCCCCATTGCAAGTCCACGTCTTTTCCATCTGTTGTGCAAGGGCAATCAACCTCCTTGAGATCAATTATTTGATCAACCTCCTTCACTACACCCGAGACATTGATTATGTGTTGGTCTCCTCGGCTCCCGTTTTTGCTGTCTGGATGATGTGAAGCGAACGAGGCAGTGCATTTGAAAGTGGTTCTTAATTTCGGTCGATCAATTGCTGCAATTAACCGCCTGGCTGTTGTGCTGAGCACTTGAGGCTGGCATCATGGCGGATCTGTCCTGTGGTGTTTCGCCAGAAACCATGGCGCCTCTCTGCCTACATACTGTGGTCATTGGTGATTCAGACCAAATACGCGCTGCTACACTCTAGGAGAATTGAAGCGTTGCCTAGCACGAAGATAATAACGTTCATGTAAGCGCCGTGGAGATCTTTCGATACTGAAGCGCCGGCCGTCTCTCAGTAACTATTAGTTGCTGCATGAGTACAAGCTGCCACACGCACTCTTCGACAGATTTCGGCTTTACATTCACTCACATCAGAACGCAATGCGTGTCTTTACTTCCTACGTCGTACGATTGACAACACCCTTCTGCCCAATGCCTCGAAGCGTACTTAGACTCTTGCCATCGGCATTACACGTCGTATATGTGCCAATTACTGCGAGTATCGCATGATCCGCAGTGACGACAATAACAAGGTTGGGTATATATGAATAAGTTTGATCCTTTCAGACTCTTTCCCGTTTATCGTTTGACGATCATGACACAAATACCACGTAAAGTCCATATGAGTTTACACAAGATTCACAGAATCCAGCACGAAAGTTACACAATAAGAGGGCCATGTAAACTCAATTAAAAATGCCCAATTGAAAGGTCGCGCGATGCAGCTGTCATCAGAGTTTTAACGGTCGGGAGGTTGGTCTAGGGCTGGTGCGGTAGTACTGTACGTGGTGGTACAGAGGTTGGGAATTACACGAAGAGTACAAGCCAAACCAGCCACCTAAACGCTTCCAATTGTGTCGCTTACAGGAATGGATGACTGCCTAGCCTTGGAAACTTGGAGCTTGAGCAAACTGCGCCATTCGTCGATTGGACAGGCAACTTGGCCGTTCTTCAATTCATCATTGCAAAAGTTATGACGTCGCAAGGTTGTTGGCAATGGTCCTCCTGCTCGAGAGTTACCAATATCCGTACCAGCTCACCATATTATTAAGTCGACAAATACGGAGAAAGAGCGAGAAGAAAACCGAAATAATCTTCTTATGAGATCTCTCAAGCATAAAAACAACTACTTTACTTTAATTACCTAGTTGCGTCGATATGAGGCACTTATTTCTTGAGCACGTTCTCTTCTCATCATGTATTCGGTCGCCACCTACTACCCTATACTATAACTGCGAGGTAGTTCTGCTGTTGCAGCTTCCTGGCATATGATCAAAACTGAGAATAAGAAGAAAAAGGCCGCGTCTCATCGATCGTAAAATCGGAAAACGGGTTGCAGGCTGGTGCCATAACAACGTTCTTTCTGAGTCAAATGCTCTCGTGTCAATTGCTGTAAATGTGTCAAATAAGCCAGTCTGCACAGTTACCACTCAACAACTAAATAATTTGTCGAGTAGAGAATAATATCACCCCTAGTTAGAGCTTCTACGATCCTGAGTTTAGAAAGAAGACCATCTCACCTTTTGGTTTACCCTACAAGACCAATTTGTGAATAAATATGACAGTTGATGTCTGCACATCCCACTAATGGTTTATGAGCTCTGTCCCCTCCAATGCGCTGAGACAAATCGGCATTGACACAGGCCTCATGTAATAAGAAAAGGCTCTACCGTAATAGAAGAAGAAATAAGCCGCTTGTGTAAAGATATTGCCAGTCGCGCTACAATTCTAGTGATTCGTTTCCACTATGGCGAACCTAAGATTCAAGCTTCTAGACATCCATTTCTGTGTTCGCTTGACAATTGAAGCTCCGTCCACCATAGCTTGATCAGAAGACCCACTTTTGAACCGGGCCAGCTTTTCCAACCTGACGTAACAATCCATCTCAAATTATCATTTCTCCATCTCAAAACCTCAAACACGTCACAGGCCAATCCCAAATTATTTACAATGGACGGCTTGGACGAGTTCGAAAAGACCTTGGCCTCAGAGAAGGCTGAGAGAGAACGCGCAGAACGTCGCGACGAGGAGAAACGCCATCGCAAACACAGGCACCATCATCGACACGACTTAGAACGAGACGGAGAACGCGATAAAGACAGACATCGACACCGACACCGCCGAAGACATGACGATGAAGACGATGGGCATAGACATAAGCGTTCGCGACAATCACGCGACGACGATGATGATAGCCATCGATCGCGACAAAGACATGGTAATGATCGATATCGCAAAACGAAGGACCCAAAAGAGGATCTCCCCATACCAGACGAAGAGAAACCTCCAAGCCAAGACACTGTCGATAGATCGAAATCTATCCAAAGGGATTCCTGGATGACGGCCCCCTCATCTATCGAAGTCGACTACATTCACCGTCCCGACAAGAACAGGTCGCCGCCGCCAAAGGAAGAACCAAAGCGTGTTGTATCCAAGCGCGAGATCAACACTCACATCCAAGATATCAACGAAGGCAAAACACTAGACGAGCTCGAAATCCCATCCCAACCAACCGTCGACTATAATTTCGGCGACGCTGGGTCGTCCTGGCGCATGACGAAGCTCAAAGCCGTGTACACTGCAGCTGAGGAAAGCGGCCGTCCAGTCGAAGAGGTCGCTATGGAACGTTTCGGCGATTTGCGCCATTTCGACGACGCCCGTGAAGAGAAAGAGGAGATGGAAAGACGAAGAATCTACGGCAAAGACTACAAAGGTCATGATAAGCCCACAGGCGATCTCTACCGTGAGAGGATCAAGAACCAGCGCAAAGACTCACCACCTCCCGAGCCCGAACAGGGAACCGTTATTCCAGACGCACACCCCCAAACAACGACCACACCAGTAATGGACCAGACAGCTCTCAACCGTCTTCGAGCTCAGATGATGAAAGCCAAGCTCCGTCGCGCCCCCAACGCCGCCCAGCTCGAGGAGGAATACAACAAAGCAGCAGCCATGTTCTCCGCCGCACAATCAAACCCCGAAGCTGTAGTCCTCAGCGTAATGGACAATCGTCAGCTCGCTGGTGCAAGGAACGAAGCTAAGGCCATTACCAACAAACGCGGTCGCGAGCGCGGAAACGTCGAGGAGAACATTGAAATGACCATCGACGACATGGTCCGTGAAGAACGACGGACAAAGGGTCAAGCAGGTGGCGAAGGACTCCGCCTGGCCGAGCGTATCGCGAAAGACGGTAAATTCGATAATGACTTGGATTACATGGACGAGAACGCCGAGAAACTCGCAAAGCGCATCCACAAATCCGACATCAACCTTAAAAATATGGCCGTCTCAGAATTCCAGAAAATGTCCCGCGCGCTGGATAACTGTCCCCTGTGCCACCACGAAGACAAGAACCAGCCGCCTCTTGCACCCGTCATCGCTCTCGGCACGCGCGCGTTCCTTACACTTGCTACCGAGCCCGAGATTTCTTCTGGAGGTGCGGTCATTGCGCCCCTCGCGCATCGATCGAATCTACTGGAATGCGACGACGATGAGTGGGAAGAGTTGCGCAACTTCATGAAGAGTTTGACCCGCATGTACCATGAGCAAGGTCGCGAAGTCGTATTTTACGAAAACGCTGCCCAACCGCATCGTCGCATGCACGCCGCTATGGTCGCCGTTCCTATACCCTACGAAGAAGGCGCCATGTTACCCGCGTACTTTAAGGAAGCGTTCCTCTCGTCTGATGAGGAATGGAGTCAGCACCGTAAGATCATCGACACTGGCGCCAAAGCGCGCGAAGGTATGGGTCGCTCAGCATTCAGACGCAGCATTGCCAAGGAGATGCCTTATTTCCACGTCTGGTTCACACTCGATGGAGGATTGGGACATATCGTTGAAGATGCTGGGCGATGGCCGAAGGGCGACCTTTTCGCACGAGAAGTTCTGGGTGGTATTGTCGACGCGGAGCCGCATATAATTAAAAGGCAGGGCAAGTGGGTGAGGGGTGACCCCAGAGTGGAAGGGTTCAAGAAGGGATGGAGAAAGTTCGACTGGACAAGGATGTTGGCTGAAGGATAGATCTTACGATACGAGGGAAAGACGTGATTGTATAGGTATCATTGATACGTTGTCATTATAGCGTCTCCGCCTTGATATGTATAAGACATTACTAGGACACTGCGTCCTCAAGATTAATGTATCTAAGAAAGACAGAGATATAACACTCTTAAGTTGGTCCTTATCCAACACCAAAACTGAAAATACTCTGGGGTATCAAAACGGCATTATCCAAGTCGCACATCAACAACTCCTTTATCGTACAAGAGTTCCTCTCCTTCCCCTTTCACGATCCTTTCGTCCCTCGGTTCCTGTTACCTTCATCCAATCCTCCCACTCTTTACTCATCTCCATGAGCACTGAGCCCATTACGCTCGCGCTGGCCATGAGTCCGTGGCCTTCACCTTCCAGAACTCTTACTTCGCAGCGACGCATAGTCTTGCCAAGCCATTTGACGTTGTCAACTGGGACACGGGTATCTCTACTGCCATGGTGGATGACAACTGGCCTTGTAATATCGACGTATCGGAAACCGATAGTGTGGCGTCGTTCGAGACAAACCAAGAGGTCAACAGCGGGATTTGCTCCTGTTGTTGCAAGCGCCCAGATTGCGTGAGTAAGACGGAGGTCGTAAGTCATTTGGCGTTCCTTATCCGCCATCGCATCGGCTGCCGCCGCGATTATTTCCGAGTCGCCTCTTGTACCCTGAGGGATACTCAACCTATCCATGTTCTCTGAAGCAGCCTGAGGTTCAACTTCCGTATCACCATTTCCATTCGCAATACTCTTGTTATACAAATTCTCCTTATCAATGCTCGGTGTCACATTCCGTGTGCTTCCCGTGCTTTCGCGTCCTCCATTCTTTCGCTTTCCTCGTCGTGGTGTTTTGGGCAATGAGCTTGTGATTGAGCTACTTGTTGCCGTCATGAAACTGCTGTTGGCAGCCTTGAGAATGGGCGTGGGAAGCGCTCGGAGAATACGTTGGGCGGTCGGAATGGCGTTTGTAGGTGGCAGAACTTGAGACGTGCCAAAGACGTTCATTTGGGAGGGCGGAATCCAGGGAGCGAGCAGGTGTATCCTGCCTCGAATATGCTGCGGCATTCGGAGTGCTGTGGCTAAGGCATAGATGGCACCAGCCGAGTGAGCGAGGATTGAAAACTTGGTGATTTTGAGAGTTTGACAGATAGCGTAGACATCATCTATCATAGTTAGTACACGGGCATCGACGTAGAGACAGGGACTTACCAGGCCAGCTCAGCGGCGTTGCGGTCCCATCCGAATAAGGCTCGCTATCGCCAACACCTGGTCGATCTGGGGTAATGAGCCGTAGCTTTAGTGTCAATGCCAACTCATCATAAAACGCCGTGATGTATCTTGTCAACCCCATTCCGACACAACAGAAGACTGCAGAGCCCTCCGAATCACCAACTTCAGAGAAGGAGATAACGCGACCCGTCTGAGGATGTCGAATTTTTTGTGACAATCTTGGCGAGCATAGATATGAATCAACAGCGTCATCAACGCTGTCAGCGGATTGAGGTCGTTCATGGTGGCTCCGCGTATGGTTTTGAACGGGTGGCTGAGGACTGAGAGATTCGCGAGTTCGTTCCTCAGATTTCAGGTTTAGTGGTTCAGATAAGCGTTTGAGGCGTGAGCTGCTGCGCTTCACCTTGACCCCCTCAGCTGGTACTGGACTTGGTTGTCCCGACCGTCTTCGATCATGGCGGTCGTTACTTTGGTCTCGCTTTCTGTTTTGAGCAACAGCAGGGAAGGGTGCGCCCTCATCTTCTTCATCGCTGAAGCCGTCATCATCGCGACTAACATCTAAGAAACTTCTGCCTGCCACACTAGTGGTTTGTGAGGGAGACGCTTCCTTGAGTCCATAGACAGGCGATCTTGTGGATGATCGTGATTGATGCGCGCTATGCCCCTCCTTCCTTCTACCCGTCTCACGTTCTCGCGGTCTCTGATGTTCTTCACCTTCTGGGATCGCATCCGTGGCTGAACCATCCTCCCACTTTGACCTTCTGCCACTTGATCGTTTTGACTGTCCAGTCTTCGTCAGACTCGAGCCTCGCGCTGGGATAGCGCAAGGTCCTTCCATTGGACGCTCGATCGGTAGCTCGTACTGTGACTCTTCACGAATGGCCGTTTCAGCGAAGAAGGGATCGTTACGTCCGTCACTGTAAACACTTTCACCAGCAAATGCACCGGACGATGAAGCCGAGATGCCGCCAGACACTCGCTTTCGTTCCGCCTCCTTTTCGCGCAAACGCTCCCTTGAACTCATGTACATAAGCCCTTTTGAACTCCGCGACGTCTTCTTGCCCCAACTATCGTGCGACTGCTTGTGATTTAAGTCGGGGGTCACACTGGAGCGTCGTTCGATCGAGAGATTTCCTATACTGTGGGTATCATCGTTCTTGGAAGCTTGCGAGGATCCCTTGGACGAGGGCCGAGATGTACTATTTCGTATGAAGGATCGTAGACCACCACTTTCACGACTTGGGCTTCGAGGACTCTTGGGACTCTTTGCCGCGGTCAATGGCGAGTATCCGCTGGGGGGTTTCGAGGTGCGGATAACAGGAGGTAAAGCGGCAAGTTCGTCGAGGGAGACGGGATCTTGTCTCAAATCGTCAAGGCTAGGCTGATGAAACGCTCCGTAGTCGACACCAAAGCTACCGTGACCGCGACCTGGACTTGAGGGTAGCGAAAGGCTGTGAGGAGAGGCTTCGAAGTGGGAGGTCGCGGGCTGGGAGATGACGCTCAGACTGGTGATCAGGTTGGAGATCACCTCGGGACTGGCGGGAGGGACACTGGAAGAAGCGCGCTTTGACGATGAGGGGCCCTGTAATGAACGACGTCGAGAATGACCGTAACCATGAGCGTGGTGGCCGTGGGCACGCGTAGGGATAGGGGGGACGTCAGCCGAGTCAAAATTCATGGCTAGGGCCTCTGTGTGCCACCGACTTGGGTGATTTAAAGTAGTGTATTAGGGCGTTGAGTCAGTCGCGAGTATGAGAAGTGGATGTCAAGGGATAGAGAACCAAGCGCCCGAATATTCTTCGTGTCTTCCGGATAGCTGGCGGCGAAGAGTGTCTCGCGCAGACAATGAGTGGCGTGCGCTCGCCCTCGGACTCAAGGGATGAACGGAGAAAAAAAAAGTCTGGCGGCTGAAGACGTCGTGGGATATTACTTAGTTGGTGGAAATGGTGATGGTGGATCGTTCCCGCGGCGTGTAATAACTAGGATCCAATCTGAAGCAAAAGATGGAGCTAAGTGGGTTCCTGGGCTAGATGTCGCGCGTGGAAGAAAAGAAGGGAGAAAGGAAGGGAAGGGAAGGAAAAGAGGAAGAAGAACCGCAGGTTAAGGATTGAAGCGGTAAGGCAGGGTAATTATTTTGATGGCGCAAATGTGGTTGACGAGGAGAAGCGAGAGAACGAGAGAGGGAGAGGCCGGCGGGAAAGAATTATTGGACGAGGAGGCTAGTAAGGAAAGACACAGGGAAAGTGGGCCAATCAATTAATCAATCAATGAATCAATAGCCAGGCACGGATAGGGAGTTGTTATTGGGGCCCAAAGTACTATTACTTTCTATCGTAAATAAGCTAAGCTACCTAAGCTTGCTGTAGAGTAGTAATGGATATCTGAATTGTAACATTGACAAGTAGACAAGTCGGGAATCTGGGGAAGGAATGGTTTCAACATGCCCAACCTGAGGGGGGCTTGAAGGTTATCGTTAGATGAAGATGTAACGCCTAGCTGGACATGAGTTAGTTGTCGCGTTCCGGGCAAAGATTGCACATGACCAGGACGTACCAATGAATTTCCATCTTCAGCCCTTCCCGCGAATCTGTTTACTGTCCGGATTTGTATTTGTTTGTCCAACCCAACCTAAACAAAGCTGCGACTGAATTGGACTGTCAGAGTGAACCCCTGAGCACTAGACTAGACCCCTGAAAGTTCAAGTTAACTTTAGCTTACTTAGGTTACCTTAGCCCATGGAATACGTGAACCCTCTGTGTTGACATTCCGCAAGTCTCACATTCCATCTACAACTCCTACACGGCTAGAACATCATGATACAAACTAAAACTCCAGTTTGTGAGTCTAAAGACAGAGTTTAACGTAGACGATGGATTCCAGACGGACTGTAGACAAAAGTAATCGGCATTGTAGATCCTCGTGGCGATTGGGGAGGGAGGGGCCATTTAATGAGCCGGACTCCACCAACTCCCGAAGCTGACCCACAGTGGGTGCATGTGCGTTTGAGTTACAGTACATGCTAGCTGAGCTACGAAGCTGTCTGGAGACTGGCTGATTGGGCTATTTAAGAATAATGACAAGTTACAATTTCCTTTTGTTGAGGGTCTTGGAATGGATATCGATCAATCTATCGCCGGCATGGTCAAGGGAACGCATGATGCATTGCCGGGCCAGCGTGCTTTGTTGCATGTACCTGTATTTAGACTTATGCATTGTGTCAACCCTCAATAGCTCGACGTAACGGTCTGATAAAGCATAGTCATAGTTTTGTGACAGCCGTTTGACTCAACCCAATGGATAGCCTAATTCCAGCGAGATGACTGCATTTCTGACAACCTGCAGGGTCCATGGGTCCTCACGTGCTCGACTGCAACATTCATATGTGGCTGGGATACAGTCAGCCACACCTACGTCATTCTCTCTCATCTCAAATCGCAATGTCAAGGTTACAGTCGAATTCCAGGATCAAGTAGCTCTGCGACGTCATGGCGATGCAAACCGTCAAGATCTACCAGTGAAGAATAAGATTCCGTGATAAACTTCGTCGCCGCCTCATTTTTTGACTTTATACAACTCCCGGACCACATCATGAGAGTAATGCGCCACTAGCCAACGCCAAGTCCAAAACACCAGAAACACTATCATCACTTTACCAGCCATGGATGTGCTTCTCTCCCTCCCGATTCTATCATACCTACTTTCTCCAGCCTCTGCATCATGGTCTACATCTCTAAATCTTCTCTTCTTTTACATGACATGGACTACCCTCGTCCTCTCCCACACATCCCTTCGCATTCGCATTCTTGGCACTTTGGCCATTAGAGCCGTGCTGTACCTCATACCGTCGCTGCTCACACTTCTTCTGGACACCTCCGTGCCCAGTGTCGCAGAGTCAATTAAACTCGGCGGCCGTGCTTCTCTGCCAAAGCGTGATAGTCGCTTAATCGCGCGCCAGGTTGGATTGGTGCTGGTGAACCTGGTGCTTGTCACTGCGGCAGAGGGCGCGTCGAACTTGGGCTTCAAGTATATTCTCGGAGAAGATGACTTCAAGACAGCATCAGTACTACCCTTGCCATGGCAGTTGGCTAAACATATTTTGCTCATGCTGACGGCAAGGGAGGTACTGACTTATTACATCCATCGTAATGTGCTGCATTCAAAGGGCGCGATTGCGAAGTATCATCAACAATACAGTCATGCGCGGTCAGCAGCCCCTTACAGTCTCCTGCTCTTCGCCGACCATCCCGTCCCTTTGCTACTTCACCATTTTCTCCCTATCTACTTACCATCTATTGCACTGCGCCCGCATTTACTTACATACTTCCTCTTCCTTGCGCTCTGCACAGCTGAAGAGACTCTTGCGACGTCAGGGTACAGTATTGTTCCTGGGATCATCATGGGAGGAATGACACGACGTACCGCGGTGCATTATGCCAGTGGAGGTAATTGCAATTACGGCGCATGGGGGCTGTTGGATTGGATGAATGGCACCAGTCGCGGACGCGACGTTCTCGACGATGTGAGAGCTGAAGCGGATAAGCATAATGTTAAGGAAAGGTCTGCGAAGAAATTGGATAACGGCGTGGGGGCGATTCAAGGAGGCATTGACAAGTTAACGAATGGTGATGAGGGAGGCAAGAGAAGAAGTTCAAGGCTGCGATCCAAGCGCGCTTCTTAGTTGACATTTATCATAAGTTCATTCTTCAATTGATGACATTACCTTGCCATTCCACCCCAAGTGAATGTTGCCCTTCTCTTCCTAAATGAATGCGACCTTTCTATGTAGACAAACGCCCATCCCGATCATTGCTGTCGTCTCGTCTATTTGTATCCCATTTTCTTGGCAAACCAGTTGAGCGTCTCAATCCCGCTCTGCACTCTCATTCCAATTCTAGTGTCCAGCACAAATGCTTCCCACACCTTGGCCACATCAAGTTGCTTAACGCACTCGTCGTACTTTTGGCGTCGGTATGCTGCTATCTCTTCCGATGTGCCCTCTGGTGGGTTACAGCACTCGGACCAGGCAATGGCGCCCTTTTCGTATACTCCTGCTGCCAGAACGTAGTCATCTTTTGTTGGGCCCTTGAATGCGAATCTGAACTGGTTAGCGGATGTTTGCCATCGGGGGCTTGTGTGACTTACCGGTCATGCTTCAAGACGTGTGTCTCTAGTAACTCTCTCGCTTCTTTGAACTTCTTCTGGTTCTTATACAGCGACGCCATAATGAGCGCCCATGAACCCATCTCATCGATCTCGGCCTTAATTTTCTCCACCACCTCCGGCTTAGCAGTGCACCTATCCCAACTCATTCCGGCCACCGCCTTCTCAAGCTCAGTCGGGCCCATGCGTTTGATCGTGTTCCACATGTAACTCATCTCAGCCGCGGGACTCGCGCCAATGGCATCAGTAAGATCCACACTCAAACTCTTAGCGCGCTCCTCCCACTTCTGGATCTTACGCTGCACGAACACCTCAAAAGGCAACTGGCGCGCCATGAAGCGTTTCTTGCCCGCTACACCAGGCGCTTTGCGGAGATACTCCTCAGCCTTGACCTTTTGGCGACGGGCATCGTCCTCGTCACCCGCGGCCACAGCGTCGCGGTACAGTTCCACCGAGGCGATGCCAGCCATATAGTAGTACAGCGCATGGCTCCAGTCGTTGAGCTCGAGGCAGCGTAAGAATGAGTCGCGCATGAGGGGCCAGTCCTGGATGGCCATGGAGTTGAGGGAGAGCTCGAAGTTGTTGAGAGCAGTAACCTGCTTCATCTTCGACTCACCGCCAGAGTTGAGAACCTCGACAGCCTTGGAAAGGTTGCGCTCATTGCTGTATAGACGAGCTTCCTCAATGAGCCATAGACGAGAGTCAGGGTATCGAGAGCGCATGGAAGCCAGGAGCTTTTCGCACTTGCCACGAGGAGGACCAACAACCTCGGCACCTTCGTCAAAGTCATTGGCGTCAGGGAGAATGTCAACTGCACCGAGGAGAGCGTTGTAGTAGGCTAGTAGGATGAGACCGGAAATTGCACCATTGACATTGGAGTAGGCCGTAGAGCGCCAGAGCATGCGGACGCCACGTTCACGATCGCCACGGAAGCCGACGACTGAGAGCAGACGGGTGAAAGCGGGAGGGACGAGGGTCAGCATGAGAAGGATCATACCGAAGCACATGTTTGCACCAGAATGGACGAAGATGTCGAGTGGGTTTTCTAGAAGGACAGTGTCGGACTCAGTGGCTTTTGACCTAGCCTCCCTAAGCGGCGCGCCTTCATCAACTTTCTCATCCTCGTTTGTTCCTGCATTTGAAGAGGTTGAGGAGTCAACGTTAGCAGGCGTTTGAGTACCAGATGCGGACTCAATGTCGAGCTTCTCTATGCTCTTAGTCACATCGGTGACTGGCTTAGCAGACAACGAAGCCTCAGAAGTGGTTTGAGGCATGCTACCGAGCGTCTTTGTCTCAGCCTCGATGATAGCATCGAGGGTCATGAAAGCTTTGCGAAGCTTGAGGAAGCTCTTCATAGCATCAATGAGACTCTCGTGCAGGACACCAACCACAGCGCCCATAAGCTGCGTCTCAGCACGTACGAGCTCAAACTCGGTACCGGGAGGGTACAGTTTACTACCTGCACGAGCCTTTCCGTGCTTTTGAGCCTTCTTGTAGTCTGCCCACGCCTTAGCTTCGCACTCATCCAGCTTGGCGGTGGTCTCGGTCATCACCGCCTTCTCGAAACCCAGTACTGAGCGCATGAAGATAGTGACAGCTAGACCAAGCTGATGGAAAGATGAGTCGCCTGTCTGAAGCCTCTCCCATGCGCCGTCGATGTCGTCGTTCATGATAAGACCGCAAGAAGCCATGGCGTCGTCAATATCCTCCATCTCCCTGGCCATGTTATCTTTGGTGGAGATTGAGCCAGCATCGCTATTCGCATCCGTGGCCGGGGTCGCAGTGCCCGAGCGGAACCAACCAGCCAAACGACTCATTTTTGCGATTCAATTGAAGAGATGTTGAGGGAGAGAATTTGTTCCAATCCGATACTTCCGTGTATAACCTGTATATGTTGTTTTGCTGAGCCCCAAATGCTGACGTCTTCGGTCTTAGGCTGAATGAGCTTTTGAGCCCCCCTCTTGTGGCGTTTATCACAACTGTGAGTGGGTAATGCAATTTAAGAGGGAGACACCTCCAGCTTGAGGTCTAGTGATAACTGGGGGTAAAAAATAACCAATACACAATAAGAATGATGCCCAAGAAATGAAAGGTGAGATGGGATGAGATGAAAAAGAAAGAAAAAAAACCTCTCGCTTTGAGAATGGATCATCTTCAGGTCCATCATAGCTACGTTAGTGGGGAGGGAAGTAAGCTAAGCTAAGCTCCTCCCCACCATATCCGCGGACTTTAGGCGGGCTTACGCTTGGCCTGGCTCGGCACCAATCGGAGCAAGACCCTGACATCATGTAGTAAAGGCTTCGATTGTAGTCTCGTATAGTCTTCGGATTCATTGTACGGGTCTCTGGATGCAAGACGACGCAGAAGGATATACATTCTTGTGTAACCTTTCATATTAAGCTACATCTATGTGTAGGAACCCATCAGCCGTGTCGGACAAAAAGTTGCAGTTGCCGTCCAAGTAGATGCACATATAATGTACCACGAGATCACATTCTTCAAGCTGTCCTACTCATGTTAGTTATCGGTAGGTAAGTGTAGGTTCCGGCGGTGTCCACAAAATGCATGAAAGGGACTGTGATCCAGTTGTAGCTCGAGTCTATCATTGAGGGTACTAGCGACCACAATCCTTTCATCTGAGTCACATTCGTACCTTTGCAATGACAATGCCTTGTCCAGTCGTGATAGCCGGGGCTCTTGGGTGCAATTTGTGCGGTTCTGTAGGCCATTAATTCTCGTGGGGTGCCTTTCAGCGTGCTCTGTGTGAACCTTGATGCAAGATTCAAACCACTTAGACGTGTTGCATCTGCATGGCGCAGTGTCATTGTCTAGATATGTGTTTCATCGTCCAGAAGTGCCTCGGGATGTCTTGAAATGACAGCTTCACAACTCTCTGCAACCTCGTGGAGCTGGATAGCTATCATATAAATGGGACAGCGTCCGTCACATTCAAGAACACGGTAAAACCCAAACGACATCCCCGTCAGCGTCAACAATTCTTACTTTGGCCTCGACCAGGTCGACTGTTCCATAGTAGTATAGGCACTTCTTCAAGAGCTCCACGTGATCGTAAAGGGTGTTCCCTATTCTCTCGTGCACATCTTTCTTAGACTCTCAGATTCTCAAGCAACCTCCCAAGGCGTCTTGTCTTGATACTTTGGTGGTTGATCTTCAAACTGAAGACTCGCCTTCCGGCGAGACGTCGTTGGTCACTGACATGGGACAGGAATGGCATATTGGCCTTGTATTTGGGTCTCGAGGCAGATGAAGTATACCAGGCCTGTCTATTTTTGGAACTCCTGCACTAATTTATAGTTATCTGTGAGAATTTGAATGGCAAGACTGAGTCAAGTTCATCATCTTGTGCAGCATCGTTAGTAGACGAGTTGTTTCCGCTACTCGAAATGATCTGATTATCAACGTCCATCTTTCGTGGGACCAATGAAACGGACTAGAACAGGAAAGGGGCTGCAACTTCCTACACCAACATCTACCAGTGAAATTATGTTCCTGGTGAACCGTTGCGCGTGGACGCGATCTCTATGCCCCACAAAATGCAACGCACAAATACGGCTCGATAGGTGAAGGATCGCTGGCGAGTGATCGTTGGCAGGCCCCGATTATGCCTGACACTGAGCAAGAATGCCTTATGCATTACAATGGTCTCGCCCCAGTCAAATGTTGATTAATAGCGCCAGTTGTACTAGGGTCAAGCTTTTAGCGACAGAGAGCTGCGTCAAGGCTTTCTCCATAAACCCGTTTAACACTTTTATTGGATTTATCACACGCGCAACGCGTTAGCTTTGTATAAACTGTACGTTGAGAATTATAACGGTAAAGCCCGTTCATGCATCATGGTTAATCTCATTTTATTCTTCAACAGGAAACCTAGGAAACTAAACGTTAGCTATCTATTAGTAAGATAGAGATAGTTCAAATCAAATACACGAACCACTTTTTCTTAAATATGCCCAATGCTTTGAGATTGTGTTTGCTGATAAGAGAGCTGAGACTGGGATGACTGCCATATCCTTGAAGGTTACCCAACCAACAATGCTGGGAGGCTGACTTGCAGGCATTTAAAACAGTTAGCTGCTGTAGGTTTTCCACACGTAGCCTGATTTGGATTTCCCCTCTTGCATCATCTTTGGCCATCTTCAGCCATCTTCGACTATCAACGAAAACGACAAAGTCTTACTCGTGTTTCAGACAGGCCTATGATCTGAGGTAAACCGTCTCGAGCTGTTATAAGACTAATGCTAACCTTGTTCTTCGTACGTCCAGCAGATAGATAGACGAAGATGAACCGGCGGCGAATGTCCTTGGACCCCGTTGTCACTCTAGTCCACCAAGCAAAACGACACAGAGGCGACGCTCAATGTTTAGACAATGGCGCTCTGTATAGTCGCTATACTGTCGCCTGGATCTGTGCGTTACACTTCGAGATGGCTGCTGCTCGTGCCATGCTTGACGAACAGCACGATGATCTACCCAGCCGGATCAATGATACCAACTCGTACATCTTGGGAACCATGCAGAAACACAACGTCGTCATAGCCTGTTTACCTGCAGATCAATATGGAACCAACAATGCTGCAAGCGTTTTGAGCAATATGAAAAGCACTTTCCCTCAGATCATGATCGGTCTGATGGTGGGGATTGGAGGTGGAATCCCTACCAAAGCCGACATACGACTTGGGGATGTTGTTGTAGGCATCAGGGTGATGCAATTTGACTTGGGAAAGACGGTCAATGGTAGACTTCAGAGGACAGCAGTTCCGAAGATACCCGATAGTTCAATTCGAACAGTCATTTCCAACTTACGCTCGCAACACGAGCTGAACAGCAGCCGAGTTCCGTCAATTCTGGAGGATAAGGTGAGCCACTACCCTGCCTACAGCTTTCCAAACGAACCAGATCGCCTCTTTCAGCCCTCCTACAACCATGAGCTTTCCATGCCCACCTGCGACAAATGCGATCAGTCCAAGCTTGTGTCAAGAAAAATACGAGCTTCGACCGATCCTGTGATTCATTATGGGGCCATAGCCTCGGGAAATCAGGTCATGAAAGACGCAGCGAGTCGTGACGAAATCTCTCGAGAGCTTGATGTTATCTGCTTCGAGATGGAAGCAGCCGGCCTGATGGATATCATGCCTTGTTTGCCGATTCGCGGCATTTGCGACTACTCAGACTCGCACAAATCTAAAGAATGGCAACGCTATGCGGCAGCAACAGCAGCGGCCTATGCATATGAACTCCTGGGAGTCTGGGGGGGAAACTCACAGTCGGTAGAAGCTGATCGCTCATTACGCCAGAGTAAGTCGCGTCCAGTTTACCAACCTTCTGGCAATTAATGAGGTAACCTCATGAGATTTGCATCGTAATTAACATCTATAGATGCTCCCTGTACATCAACAGAACATCGTGAGAAGCTCATGGAATCTATGGACTTTCATGAAATTGATTCTCGCAAAACCACCATCAAGACCGCCTATTCCAAGACTTGCAAGTGGTTCCTCAAACATCCTGACTACCTTATGTGGACCAACCCGCAAGCAATATCGAAGCACCATGGCTTTCTTTGGATTAGAGGCAAGCCTGGAGCTGGGAAATCCACAATTATGAAATTTCTTTACTTAGAGGCCAAGAGACAAGACTGCAACTTGCGAAGCGTGACGGCTTCTTTCTTCTTCAACGCTCGAGGAGGAGATTTAGAGAAAACCGTTTCTGGCATGTATCGGTCTTTGCTATTGCAGCTATTCAAGGGGTTTCCCGACCTACAGTGTGTTTTAGACGACCCTGACCTAGTTCCTCAGGGTCAAACAGGTTGTCCTTCGCTGAATGTTCTCAAGAATCTTCTTCGGAGTGCAATTTCGAAACTCGATCAAAGATCTTTCACCTGCTTTGTCGATGCTCTCGACGAATGCGATGAGCAGCAAGTCATGGATTTAGTCGAGTCCTTCGAAGACATAGCTGAACAATGTACAGAAGATGGCATACGTCTCCAGATCTGCTTCTCTAGTCGCCATTATCCATACATCGATGTAAGGCTAGGTCTTCGCCTCATTCTGGAGGAACAAGTAGGTCATGTCGGCGACCTCGAGACTTATATCAAAACTCATCTTCGAGTCAGGGACCCGTTGCTTCTTGCGGATCTTCAAGCAAGGATACTCGACAAAGCAGCTGGCGTTTTCTTGTGGGTTGTTCTTGTTGTCGACGTTTTGAACAAGGAGAATCGTCGTGGTCGACTTTTCCTAAAGACAAGGCTCGAGGAAGTTCCCAGTGGTCTAAGCAATTTATTTAAGGACCTCCTAAGACGAGACAATTCTAACATGGAGGAACTCAGGATGTCCCTTCTTTGGATTCTTCTCAGTAAGCGGCCACTAAAACCCGAAGAATATTATCATGGCCTTTGGTCAGGCCTGTCATCAGAAGGGCTAGCAGATCTTGATCCGCCAGAAACCACTACTATAGACGCCGACGATTGCTTTAACCGATGTGTCATCAGCTCGTCTAAAGGGCTTGCGGAGATCACGAAATCGAAGCACCCGACAGTTCAATTCATACATGAATCTGTGAGGGACTTTCTCATCAAGGACAGGGGCCTCCATGAGCTTTGGCCTGAACTCGGAACGGATTGGGAGAGCGTCGGCCATGAGAGATTGAAGATATGCTGCGATTCTTATCTCGAACTCTGTACGTCTAATGAAGACGCCAGGCGTCTACTGGCTGAATCAAGAACTCGAAAAGATGATGTAAAGACGTACACTCTGCTGGAATACGCCAGCCAATTCGTTTTTTACCATGCAGAGTATGCCGCAAAGTCTATCTGTCAGAAAGACTTCCTACACTCTTTTCAACTTAGTGGCTGGATTAGAGCATTCAACCATTTTGAAAAGTTCAAGGTCCGTAGGTATACTAAGAATGCGACACTGATCTACATCCTTGCGGAAAGGGGATATCCTCTGCTAATACGGGAAATACTAAAATCGGACCCCGATGTCGAAACTCCGATTAAGGGAGAAAGATATAGATACCCCCTTATAGCTGCCATGGCTAAAGGAAACAAGGACAGTGTGGCTGCGCTCTTGGATCTACCTTCAACTGTACATGATGGGGTTGACATCACAGAAAGCTTGGTAGGTAACATAGATGCTGGAGGTGCAGGTCGTAGCCCATTCTCTTGGGCATGTGAGAACGGCCATCTTGGAATTGCGAAAGTTCTTGTCCAAAGAGGCGCTCAAAAACACGAAAACGATAAGAACGTATGGACACCGCTCATGCTTGCATCAATGAATGGCAAGACCGACATAGTGCAATTGCTAATTGATGACGGGGGGCATGTCAACGCCACCTTTAAGTACGAGACTGCTATCTCGCTAGCATCAGCAAGGGGTCATGCGAAAGTGGTCAAGATACTGCTTGATGCAGGAGCATCCCTTGACTACCGCAACGCCCAAGGTGAATCTCTCCTATGCTTAGCTGCACGTGGGGGCTATGAGAGAACAGTGGCCGTCCTTCTAGAGAGAGGAGTTCCCGTCAACAAAGCAGCTGATGATGGCATGCAGCCACTTCATTTTGCTACTCGCAATGGGCGATCTGAACCGATAATGGAAATGCTTCTCAAGTGCGGAGCAGATATTAATTCTCGAAATCGAAATGGCAACACCTGCCTCCATCTATCCATGATAGCACAATCTTATGAGATCTCGGAACTTTTGCTCCGAAATGGAGCAGACGTCAATGCTCGCAATCGCCGAGGCGAAACTTGCCTCCATTGGCTCTCTACCGGCACGAACCATGTGTTTTTCCCCAAACGCCTGTTCAAACTTCTCAGCGGTCACGGGGTCGACATCAACGCCCGTGATATCCATGGTGATACACTTTTGCACCAGATGTGTACAGGATCCGATGGTCTGACATATTTCGTCCGCCGATCCGGTCTAGACCTCAACGCACAGAATAAGAATGGAGAGACACCATTACATGTTGCGTCACAGAGAGGATACAAGCGGGCGATAGTCAGTTTGATAGAGCGCGGAGCGGAGATCAATTGTAGAGATAACCAAGGCAACACACCACTCGATAAAGCGATATCTGGAAAGGAACATAGTACTTGCCAGCTTCTTGTTGAGAACGGTGGGATTAGAAGCACCACGTAGCTTCCCTCCGAGCTTTCACATAGGATCCACTAGATAAGACCCTGAACTTGACGTTCGTATGCTCTTTGCACTTACGTCCATAATAGAGAGACCGACAATTCGCAATCTGGTTCCACGTTAGAAACCGGGCCCAATCGGATGCCTAGAAAGTAATCGCTTCCGGTCGAAATATGGAAATTTGAAACAGTACGGGCTTTAAGAATCTGTTTCTACGTAACGACCGACTTGCTATGGTCTGTTTGTGCCCGAATAAGGCATACCTCCCTTGCAAGAATAAGCATGAATCCGCCAATAATAGCAGCAGGCTGCTAAAAAAGAAAAAAGCCCCATTCGCAAGCGTACAACGGTCAAGGGTCCTGTGAGCGATGTTTCCAACTGTAGAGTCAGGCATTCTGAACCCTATCTAGCCTTCATCTCGATCTAGCAAATCGTATCGGGGTATTTCATAATCGCTGCGTTTGTTTCAGTTTGAGTTATTTGTACAGTGAAAACCGTCTGAAGTTCTAAAACTTTGCGGTGCTCATAAACTAGAACATACACGTTCGGTATAACGTACATCCTCCCTGTCTTTCCCTTCTCCTTTACAACCCAACTCAACCCCCCTCCACCTCCCGGTTATAGACCCTTTCTACACAATTCCAGGCCTGACCATATTCTGCAGAGGCCCACTAAACTTGTGTCCTGTATCGGCTGTTATCTTATCTCGAGTAATCTTCTTGTTTGATGATTGGGGGAGTTGGCATGAGCCCCGCAAAGTTAGATGGAAATTGCACGGTTGTGCTGTCAGACCCTTCAGCTTCGCTTTGTCATCACACAATCTCATCAGCGGCAAGAATGACGGCTGCTCATCTTACCACCTGTAAAGTCGACAAATATCATCCACTGTGATCATAATGATAGAGTCTCGTAATCGGCCGCAGAGGACTTCTGCAGCTTGTGATTTCTGTAGAAGAAGAAAGGCACGCACACCGAGTAACGAGAGTGCGCCATGGGACCACTGCTAACACGTTCCAGCTGGGTTGCGATAATGCGAAACCCAAGTGTGAGAACTGTCGAACTCGAGATGTAGCATGCACGTATGCGAAAAGGGTAGTGCAAGCAAGGTAAAATTGCATATCCTCTGTGTAGAGATGAGAAAATAGCTAATGAAGTCGCAGGCCATCTAATGCTCGCATACAGAAGCTTGAAAAAGAGAATGCCCACCTACGAGAGCAACTGCATTTACAGAGTCCTGCTTCAAGCGATGGCACATCACTCCATATTACAAACGACTCTCAGAAAACTTTGTCAGTTCAGCCAAGAAGTCAAAGTGAGGCATCAACTATGACTCCGGTGTCGTTGACCTATTCCCCGACAACGATTGGCCAGTCTGAGGAGAGCGCCTTTCATGGCCCTACAAGTGGCACAACTGGTGAAGATACTACTAAAGACTCTGAGAAGTATGTCAATAACAACACAACACTTTCGACTAGAAATCAACTTCTAGCTGAGACAACAAGACAACGTAAGTTCTCGTTTCCTCTTCTCAGACCCGGCAAACCAACTGAAGTTTGATAAGGCCAGCTAGAAGGTGTCAACCTGAGATCAAGGAAACTTGACTTCCGGGGCGTTGAGTCCAAGATCGGTATGGGTCTTCTTTCCAATTTCTGGAATCGCCAGCATTGCACGGGCTCTATCGTTTATCGACCAGCCTTCATGCGTGACATGGCTACCAACGGCCCTTACTTTTCTGAACTACTTCTCTATGCCATGTTATTTGCGGGTTCCGCGTTTACAGAAGAGGCGGCAGCTGCTCGCAATCTTAGCGAAGTGAACGCTACCGGTCGCCAATTCCGTGCCAAGTTCGAGCAGGTTTTGCATAGCTCCGGTTCCAAAATTCTGTTCAAAAGTGAGATAACTACTATCCAAGCTTTGTTAGTTGTTTCGGACGCTTTGTTTTCGTGGTGTAACGAGAGGAGCTTGTCTTGGCATTACATGGGTCTTGCCATCAGTATGATCGTTGACCTCGGACTCCATGTTGAGGGGCCAGCCCGAAAGTCCTTGAGAAAGCGTTCTGTTGAAGACATAGAGGTAGAGAGACGCGTCTTCTGGGCAGCCTTCAGTAAGCTCATCTCTTCTAACACAAAAGCTTAACTGACATCACTTTAGCATTAGACAAAATCCAGTCGACTTATCAGGGTCGTCCCACTCGGTTACGCGAGCATGATAATACGGTACCAGTCATGTTTCTCGACGAATTCGAAGAATTGGAGGAGTTTAACAGTCACACATACGCTGTGCATTCCGCAGCCTCTGGGTGCCCAACGTATAGTATATCTACATTTGAACAACTCTGTAGGCTGAGCATCATAATGGACCGTATCCTCAATACGCTTTATGCAGAGCAGAGCTCTAAAATGCATCCCGTTGAGCTGTGGAAATCTGCAAGTTCACTACATGGTCAACTTGAATCATGGAGAGAGAACATGCCTGAACATCTGCAAATTGATCCCGACGATCCTGTTGGCTCTGCTATTCTTCCTCATACTCTATCGTTAATGTAAGTGGGATTATGAAGACTGCAGATAAATTCTGACTTTTTAAGGGCACTGTATCGTTCGTTGATAATCCTAGTCTACCGACCATTCCTCTCTGAAGGCCATCTGACCACAGCTTTGGAGATTGTAGCTCTTGGAGCCTTTTCCAACTGCGCGACAGCGGCTTTGGATATCCACCAGATTCTACGAATTTACAAGCAGAACTTCTGCTTCAAAACCTCGCCGTACTTCATCTCATATGCTACATACGTCAGCGCAACAATACACGTTAGAATGGCGGCGCAGCAAACTCCTAGCTCACAAGCGCATATGTGTCTTCGTTCCTGCATGGAAATTTTGAACATTCAGCAACGTTGGAGTCATGGGCCAAAGCGAACTATGAGAATCTTAATCGGGTTGATGCAGAGGTTGGATGTGCATGTGGGAGACTTTGTTGCTATGCAGCCCATACGTTGTCACATTGATGACCCAAAGGAAGACAGCACGGTCGAGGCATCTGCGGCTCAACAAAGGTCCGCAGAACAAGTACCCGGCAGGTTGTCCTTTGATGAGAGTTCATCAGTTGAACCCCTGGATCTACCTCAAGACTTTCAAGCTAGTGGTGGCTGGCAACTCACCGACTTTGATATCGACCAGATCATGGATAGCTTCATTTTCGAACCCCCTCTCCCTTTACACCAAAGCTCTCCGATTACTCCCCAGGATATGTCTCAGTCTAGTTTCAGTCAATGCGGCATGGACGACGGACAGCTTGCGAGCCAGGATTTGATGATTTTCGATGATCTGTTTGGATTTGATTCTAGTGTTTCTTGAGCGGTCAGACACCTAAGAGTCTAGTGAATCAGAATGAAATATTTAAACCAAATCTTTGTCCCGTTGATCATTCTTGGTACTGCAGACATAGGTATGCTAGCAAATCTGTCGCGGTAGAGTGCCCATGTTTAATCGGGTCAACTACGTCATCCCTGCGAAACAACTTGTACGCAACAGCATCTTTATAAAGCTAATATATGTGAATAAATAATGTAAAACCCCGATTACTGTAGATATTTGTGGGTTATACTGCAAATAGAAATGCTTCTGCGCATTCAGTGCCTCGTCTGAAAATTCTCGAAGTTTATGGTTGCCGAAAGCCGATCGAACAGACAGTTCCGAGATATCCGCAAACATGGCACCATCTCAGACGTCATTACGCTCTAGATCTTGGCTATACCTGATGGAATAATTTGCTAATAGGTAATGGAAATACCATTGATGGTCCAAAATAAAAGCTGACAACATTTATATATCCGCAGAGCCGCAACCTTTGCAACCACCAAGCATATGCTTGCTGACAATCGATCATGGCTCCTTCACCAAGTGCCGACGTCCTCAGCTATGAGAAGTCAATTTTCGATGCTGGTCTCCATTTCGCACGACCAGCTTTCACATTCCAGCCTTCAAAATGGGAATCGCTAGCTAAAGACACTCTTTCGGCTACATCTTGGGGGTATATCCACGGCAACTGCGGGAATGGCACAACATACGAGAACAACATCAACGCCTTTTCACGCTGGTCAATTATTCCCAACAGACTTGTACCCAGCCGTAAGGATGAGGACGGCAACGAGCAATTCTCTGATACGTCGACTAAAGTGCTTGGAGAGACCCTACCTTTTCCGTTGGCCATTGCGCCAATTGGTGTCCAGAAGATCTTTAACCCTGAAGGAGAATCTGCTGCTGCCAGAGCTGCCGCCTCGTTGGGGATTCCCTATACGCTGAGTACAGCTTCTAGTACGAGCATCGAGGATGTAGCAGCAGCGAACGGAAAGGATGCGCCTAGATGGTTCCAGCTTTACTGGCCCAGTCGGGAACACGACGACATCACGATCTCCATGCTAAAAAGAGCCAAAGAATCTGGATACACAGCACTCTTTGTCACTCTCGACACGTATGTCCTAGGATGGCGTCCAAGCGATTTGGATAATGGTTATAACCCGTTCATTCACCCTGATCACGTCGGTGTCGAGATTGGCCTGACGGATCCTGTTTTCAAGAAGCACTTCAAGGAAGAGCATGGCTATGATATCACCGATGCACCCAGTGGAGTATACCAGGCGGCACAGGGTGGATCAACCGGAGCTGGTCTGGGCGCAGCGGCCCGCGAATGGGCCAAGATTGTGTTTCCCGGACATTCGCATTCGTGGGAAGATATCGAATTTCTGAAAAAGCATTGGGATGGCCCTATCGTCCTCAAGGGTATCCAAAGTGTACAGGATGCTAAGAAGTGCGTCGAGGTTGGCGTTCAGGGAATCGTAGTAAGCAATCATGGCGGCAGACAACAAGACGGTGGAGTGAGCAGTCTGGGTATGCTTCCAAGCATCGTTGACGCCGTTGGCGATAAGATCGATGTTTTCTTTGACAGCGGTATCAGATGCGGTGCCGATATTATGAAGGCTTTGGCCTTGGGGGCCAAATGTGTTCTTGTTGGACGACCTTATGCGTACGGTCTGGCACTGGGTGGGGAGGATGGAGTGAGACATGTTTTAAGAGCCCTGTGTGGTGACTTGACGATGAACATGCATTTGGCGGGCTTGAGAGATGTTAGTGAGGTTACGAGGGATATCCTGGTAAAAGAAAGCGACCTATTCTAGATAGATGCCAATCAACACCGATGCTTAATGGTCTATCTTTTTGGAGTATGAAACACAATTTTAGTGATTTGATGGCACTTAATTCATCCTCAAATCTAGCGTAAAGGAAAATACTTCTAATTACCCAAAACTAATGACGAAACTCCTCGCCTCAAACTCATGCCAGCCAAGGCTCACTCACAAAGCTCAATGCTTCCGCCTCAAACGATTCCCACCTTTTCTCATCAAAGTCAAAACCATGGTCCTCTCCAGGAACGACATCGTACCGCACACTAGTCTGGGGGAGTTTATCGCCCACCAATTTGACAAACTTGTCAGAGCCGCGAACAGGCACAGTTGAGTCATCATCACCATGCATAATCCACCTGTTTTAGGTCAGTATGTCGATTTGACACTACAGCCGTGATTCGTTACTTACATCGACTTGGGAAGCTTTGCGCCAGCTTCAATTCTGTCAAGCGGGCGAAACTCTGACTTCTTTAAGCCCTTGGGGTCGAGAAAGTGAGATGCGAAGATTCCATTATGACATGCTGAGACTGGGAAGGGTGTTCGTTCGAAACCAGCTCTTGATTCGGGCACCTGGCGGGCTTTCTCAATCCAGGCCAGGGTATCCTCCTTAGAGGGGATGTCCTTGTTGGGATATCGCAGCACGTTGGGTTCATCTGGGCGAGGACCCTCAGTGTAGATCCTATCGTCGATGTCGATCAGGGGATACACAACGGCGAGAGACTTGAAGTCTTCAGGATGAGAGAGACCAAGCTGAGTTGCACAGTATCCGCTGTCATCTGTGTTAGCTAATGGTGACAGGAAGAGTACTTTTCCCATAACTTACCCAGCAGAACCACCAACAAGTATAGTTCGCGAAAAGTCCAAGGAAATACCGGGAAACCTTTCTTCCATGATGCCGGAAAGTTGAGATTTGGTCCATTGCCAGCCGTCCTCCACATCCTCAAGGATATCTTGGAGACCATTGGCAGAAGGCAAAAGTCTGTAATCAGGAGAAATGATGATGGCGTTGTTCTTCAGAGCAAGCTTGTCGACCCATCTGGCAAAGAAGGGCGCGAATAGGCCGTGACCCATCACGAGAAATCCTCCATGGATATGATAGACGATAGGATGAGAACCAGGCTTGAGGTCTTTGGGAACAAGAATGGCTGTCTTAATCTCATGAGATTCCACAGTCTTGAAACTTGTGACATGTCAGTAAGAGGTGTTTACACTTAAAAAAGAGACCTACGTTGGTTCGATAATGTTGTAAGATTCGAAAACGTCTTCTGTGTTCCAAGGGATAGACATGATGTTTGATGGATGTATTAACGGGAAGGGGTCGTCAAGTTGGTACTGCTATAAAATTGAAGATGTGATTGAATACGATGGAAGCTAGAGTTTGTTGATTTACTTCCATAATCTTAGACGTAAACCAGTATATATATCCATTTTCCTCCATGGTCAAATTCAAGTGAAGTCTTGGGCGGATGGTTAGCTTCCTTCGTGTTTTCGGATTTGTCAAAATGTCCGGTGGGAAATGGAAAGTTTCCATCCGCTGACGAACACTACACGACGATTAATCAGGCGGATGCTGATGATCCGCCTTTGCCCCCACTGAAACGGAATATAACGATCCGCTCTCTTACAAATGGAAATTAGATGGGAATAAGCAGGTTCAATTTGCAATACATCAACTTGGGGATAAATAACAATTGTCGCAGTCATTCCAGAATAATTTACTCATTCTCAAGTATACAGGATCTATCTCATACATAATCTTAACAAAATCAGTCAAAATATGCATTTATCTTCACATACTTGGATGCGCCCCGAGCCTCTTGAAAAGACGCTTGAGAGACTCGCACGTCTCGGCTATACAAGCATCGAACTAGCCGGCGAACCAGACCAATTCCCAATCGAATCAACACGTCAACTTCTTCAAAAGTACAACATCAAATGTTGGGGTACCGTCACTGTCCAGCATGGCAAGCGAAACCTACTCGCTGCCGACCCTCAGCAACGGCGAGACACAATTGAGTACATGAAAAAGGTCGTCAGCATGTCATCTGAGCTTGGTGGCCAAATCATCACCATCGTCCCAGGCAATGTGGGCACGATTGTCGCTGAATCCACACCGGAGAATGAATGGAAATGGGCAGTCGAAGGTCTCAAGGAAGTTGCTGCCTTTGCTCAAGAAAAGAGTATTAAAGTTGGCCTTGAACCTCTCAACAGATTCGAGACGCATTTCCTCAACCGAACAAATCAAGCTCTCGCTCTTGCAGATGAAGTCGGCTATGGTGTTGGCATCGCTTTTGATCCATTTCATCTGGCTCTGGAAGAGAAGGATCTCCTCGCTGCCCTTCGTGCTTGTACATCACGAATTGTTGACTTTCATGTTGGCGATAATAATCGTCTCGCACCCGGAGATGGATCTTTTGACTGGCCAACAATAATGAAAGCTTTGGGAGAAGCGGGCTATGGTGGTGGGCTAGCTGTTGAGTTCATGCCGTCTATTGATAGGACGCCAGTGGGAGATTTTGGACGAGCTCAGTTGGAGACTGAGGCTGTTGATGTGACACCGGATCAGCTGCAGTTCATTATTGATCATGGATCGGGATTGTTGTCAGATGCGTACTACACTGAGCTTTTGAGACGATCGGCCGAGACGTTGTCGCCATATGTTGAGTAGGCACATATTCTTAGTTGGGCTCTTGGAATAGCGAGTCCACGATAGGATATGCCTGGAACTTTGTTGAGCTTCGTTGAACATCGGGTAAGTCGGGGGATTGCCCTCTGAATCAGACATTGTTAGCAGTTCTCTATTCCCCTTCCGCATTCGACATTTCGGGGGACCTTTCGTGCCATTCAGAATGTTTCTATCAGAATATTTAGAACTGCAGTAGCTGAAAGCACAATGAACAAAATGAGACGTATTTCGTTCAAGAAGAAACGTATAGTCTCGTATAGCACACCAATCATCACCGGGTAGCTGGTCTAATCATAGTAAAGCCGGATCCAAATCAGAGTATACGAGGCTACATTATCAGACGTAAGAAGGGTCTAGTAAGCTACCTAGGATTGGAAGAGAGAGATCTCGACGATGCCTGTCCTCTGGTCAAGTTTGAAACCGTCGAGGTTTCAATATTGAGGCGGGTAATACGTAGCCGACCACCCTTGTTGATAACACAGATCCGAGCGCCGGAAATAGTATAGGACGTTACGATTGGATAAGTGTCGCTGTGTTATCAATCTTAGAGACCGGTGCCAAGCGAGGTACAGAGTATACCATGGGGTATATGACTATTTTCTATCCCTCTCTTTCGCTAGTGGGCCACAGTGGGTAATGAGTAGTATACTCTTGAGCCATATCAGAGAATTATTTTGCCTCACCTTTGCCAGACAGAGACGTGAAGTTATGCCAAAATTAAATCGTTATTGCCAGGCAAGGATATCAGCCCTAATGGTATCAGATCTATGAACGGCTGTTCATCTCCCGAGACAGTACACCCATTCAGACAATCAAACCAAATTTCGACTTCAGTTAGTAAGCGGAAAAGGTAGAATCTTTTGGACACGACTCTTTACTCGATCCTATATCAAACAATCTGAAAGTCAATCAAGTGTTCTCCAGCCAATAATGGTGAGATTATGTGTCAAGTGAGACAGGGTATGCCCCAGCTTCTCAAGAGCATAGCTCTGATATAGGCCGGGCTTGCCGAGACGCATGCAGCCGAGAAGAGGCGCCAGGGATTTGGAATCTGTCTGAGCGTGGCGGCTATGTTGTGCCGCGGGACTGGCGCTGTGACCAGATGAAAAGCTGTGAGCGACGTGATTTGGGAAGGGGCGTACTTCCGCTAGGACGAGGTCCGTGTTGAAGCTATTCAGAAACAAGGTCTGTGGTTTGAGGAAGTGCTGTAGAGAGAAAGAAACCAACACGTTTCAGGGTTAGTTGTTATCATTACTCGATAACCAAAGCAAGCATGAGCGAAAGTGTAGTAAATGGTAAGTCTGGCGATTTTGCCTATATGTCCAGCTTGAAGTGTCTGGTGTGAACTCGTGGAAGTCATTTGTGATTTGAACCGCACTGCTCGACATTGAATTATTGCCCAAGATTGTACTTTCTACAAAAATGGCACCGTTTGACATGTCAGCCAGTCACAATTTTATTGTGAAAATTACCTCAACGATAATAAAAAAAAAACGAAACAGCTCATCCAGCTTACATCTTCACAGGCTTGACCGTACCGATGTCGAGGACTTCAAGAAAAATAAATACATATAGGGTAGTTGACAGCGACAATCAAGCCTTGTACTCCGCAGTGGCCTGTTTACGAAACGTAGAGCGGCAGAGCGGCTCAGATCGCCGCAAAATGTGCCGCCTTAGGGTAATCAATATGCCTTGCGTAATCGCGTCTGTGGGTCAAGGCCAATGCCGACAATGTGTGTTACAGCACTGTCGCGGTCCGTGATGGCGACAGTAGCGACGTGGAGAAATGTCTGTGAGTGAGACAAGAACTCAGCTGATCGCGAACCGATAGCCGAGGAATGATGCAAAACTTGACAATGTTTACTTGTTTCGGTGAAATGGTTCAATGGCTGTGGAGATGTGATGGGGCAGCCGTTGAGCCTCTACAGAGGGCTTTGTATGTCTTGAAGGATACCTAGCTGTATTGTCAATTATTGTTGATGCCTATAGATGTGGAAGCAAGAAGCTGCGCAGTAAAAGGAGCTAAAACAGTTCAGATGAAGGCATCACTATGGCCCCAAATCCAGAGATAATATAATGTCCGGAGCCGGTTTAGAATAACACTACAGGCTACCCACAGGCACCTAGGTAGCCTAAACTCCATCACCAACAGTGCTGTGGTGCGCTGTGGAGCATCAACACAACCCGCCACGGGCCGACGAGAGAGCAGGGATTTTCGCGACAACGAATATTCCAAATATTCACAGTAAATCACGGTTCATCTGAACAATAATTGTTTATTCGGCAAATGGCAACCATGATTTCATAATCGGATTTTCGGACGGCCAAGCCAAGCCAAGTCTTGTCAGAGTGTCACATATAATAGAAACGATATGCGAACCGCGATAAGACAAAACACGACAACAAAAAGAACATGCCAAGACAGAGACACGGATGGAATATCCGATCAAAGTACTGGGAAGGGTTAGAATATCGACTATCTCTGGAGAAGAAAGGGCGACAAGAAACACAAGAACTGTTCGGACCACGTTACGCGAGATGGAGCTTTTGTTTCTCTATCGACTATCACTTGCTTCAAGCCAAGACGCAGTGGTTGGGGAGGGATGAATATTACGTACAGCATCTGCAGTCAAGTTTCGAAAGACTCCAATTGCTTGCCAGAGATTATAACTGCCGGCAGGGAAGCTGTACTAAGATGTCTACATGTACACCACGATTAGAAAGGATTCCCCAGAGAACAACGAAAAAGAGTACAGGATCACCAAAGACTGAGACGTCAAGAGGAAAAAGGGTCCTCCGGAAACTAGCCATCCGCGCATTGAGCATTAATGACAAAACGCAAAAGGTGGATATAAGCAAAAGAACAAGACCCCCTTGACCCGTATGGTATGTATGTGTTACCCTTATTTTTCAAGGTTAAAACGTTAATCCCCACTGCCGCTGCGCAGATCTCGGCAGCACCTCGAGACACGAAGGCGACCAATGAGGAAAGTGATCGATAGTTATTTTCCGAGATAAGAGCTAGGGTTGCAAGATCGTCAAAGGTCCAGACTCTGTTATAGAAAGAAAAATACAGCCGTGCCGTTGAAACACCACAGTCGCATCGGTTTTAGAAGCCCTGACACAAGACATGGCTTGTTTTGCATCACATTTTGCCTCACAACCTTAAAATAGTTTAATATAACAGCATACAAAATGAGAAAACACGCCTTCGATCGCCAAGAATACTTATAGAACGCCATGACTTTCGAGTGGAGAGCCTTTTTTACTTTCTCTTTCTCGATACTCTACACTCTCTGTTGCATCTAGGCTGGTACCTGGTTGTTTTCCTTTGTACTGTTTCCTTGTGTGTCAGTCAATTGGAGTGAATTTTGTTTAATTCATTTCATTCGTTTCTTTCGAGGGAAAATTTGTTTACTCAAATCCTTTCCTCTTCAATTCTGTTAATTCAGAATTTATTAATTCCTTTCTACGACTCTATAAGACAAGGAACTGGTTTCCTTGTTCTTTCTTTTACCGAGAAACTATTTAATCTTTTTCTCCCATCACGACGATCCTTACGATACCTCGATTTCCTATTTCGATTTTCAATTTCTATCGTTCAAAATGGAGTCAGCCAAGCCTCAATGTGGAGCGGAGGGTGGTGTTGAAGAGTACAATCTTAGCATGCATGTTGGTGGTCTCTGTACGTTCACTAATTTACCCCGGATTTTTCGATCCCCATTTATATGAATGGATCACAGGCTAATAGTGTGGGAATAGTTGCTGTCTTGACTGTTTCTTGTTTGGGCGCTGGTTTTCCTGTCGCTGCCAAGAGGATCAAGTGGCTCAAGATGCCTCCCAAGGTCTTTTTCGCTTGCAAGCATTTCGGTACTGGAGTTTTGATTGCCACCGCATTTGTTCATGTAAGTTCACAATGGGACTGACATTCTTTGAAGTTGCGAACTGACCCAATTGTCTTCTAGTTGCTCCCCACAGCCTTCGGATCTCTCACTAATCCCTGCCTCCCCGATCTTTTCATCGATATCTATCCCGCCATGCCTGGTGTTATCATGATGACTTCCTTGTTCATGCTCTTCATGGTCGAACTCTACCTCAACCACAAAACCGGCGGTCACTCCCATGGCGGTCCCACAGGCACAACGATCACCGTCCAGCCCCCTCCTCGTCCTCAGCGCCCTTTCCCTCAGGAGCAAACCTTCGGCCACGCTCGCAATGATTCGATGAACACCGACTACTCCGACGATGAAGTCTCGTACGAAAAGGCCATGGCTCGTGAGATGTACGAGAAGGAAAACAACCCTCACGCTTACTCCCGTGAGCAGGATCAAAACTCTAGCATGCCTGCTTGGTTTGTCGTTTTCTACGAGCAATATGTCCGACAGCGCTCCGAGATGATGGAGATGATCAAGGAGTCGCAATACTCCTCGCAAGCCGCCATCGACTCCAAGCCTCACGTCGAAGTCACCCAGTCTTATTTCGATGAGGAGAACCAGGCGATTGATGAGGAGACTTTCAAGCGAATGTCGATGAACATCACTCTCCTCGAAGGTGGTATCCTGTTCCACTCCGTCTTCGTCGGAATGACCATCGCCATGACCACCGACGGTCTCGTCGTTCTTTTGACTGCTATCATGTTCCATCAGATGTTTGAGGGTCTCGGTCTTGGATCTCGAATCGCCGCTGTTCCTTACCCCAAGGGAAGCATCCGACCTTGGCTGCTTGTTTTCGCTTTTGGCTGCACAGCGCCAATTGGACAAGCTATTGGAATTCTCAGCCGAAACTCTTACGACCCCGAGGGTGAACTTGGTTTGATCATGGTTGGAGTTTTTAACTCTATGTAAGCTTTCACGGATTCGACTTTCCTGCTCGTTACTAACGTCTCATAGCTCTTCTGGTCTTTTGATCTACGCTGCTCTTGTTAACCTCCTGGTCGAAGATTTCCTCTCCGAGGAAGCTCAACACCTCATGAAGAAGAAGGACCAAATTGCTGCCATTTGCTGGATCTTCCTTGGCGGTAAGTTCCCATTCTCATTTCTATAGTCCGTGCATTCGCTAATTAGACCAGCTTTTGGAATGTCCGTTGTTGGCGCCTTCGCTTAAACCTCATAAGCGTTTTGAAAAAGCCAAGCCAAAAGCCAATGAGACATGAAACGCGTGAAAGATGGGGTCAAACTGCCTTAGACAAACTTAGAAGCCCGTGTTTACACTCTGTAAGATAATGATGAATTTTTCTCTTTTTTCTTTTTCGACGGAAACGTTCGACATCAATACGGTTGAAGGGGAGTGCTTGGGGGATGAATGGTGTTTCGTCGGGATGTCCATTCTTTAGGATGTTAGGAATTAAAAATAACGAAATAAATTGATGTGCAATGACTTACCATGTTGGGTATATAAACGCGATGAAGCTTTCAGGTGGAACTGAAATTAAGCATTGACACGGGGAGTTTGATGGTAGCATTTGTGTTGATGGTGAAACGCCTTGGCAGTCGGCAACAACCCTCTCCGCTCGTTTCATCACAGCGGACAGGACAGGCAAGAAACAACTTTCAGTCAGCAGTACGGTAACATGTTCGTACGGATAGTTCGGCAATCGTTCCGCTCATCTTGACCTGTAGTGTTGTCGCGTGACATCCCACCTGTTATCTCCAATTGCACAAACTCATTCATAACGGGTGAAAATCTTCATTTGAAATTTGTTATTTATTTACTTATTTTTACTTATATTCCATCGTAAACGTCGTTGAGGTCGTCTCGATATTTCTATTATTATAATAGATATCCATTCCCACTCTTAAATATCGTAAGTCGTCAAAACAGCCCGGTGGTCAGAGAACCATTCGTTCTCCTTGTGGTTGGGCTCAGGCTTGGGGTCACCAACAAGCACAGTCTCGGAGTCGGTCACCTTGAGGCCCTTGCCCTTGTGGAGGACGAAGTCAATTCGGTCAAGAGGCTCAGGTCGCTTTCGGCCTCCGTTCCAGATGTAAATGGGAGACCAGGTAATACCCTGCTCCTTGACGGGGTCGGGGTGAGCGACACGGAAAGAGTCGATGAGGCCAGCCTCCTCAGGGAGAACGGATGTAGGCCACTTGATGCCAGAGTAACCACAGTTCTTGTCCTTTAGACCATCGGTGTAGTCGAGGTGGGAGGGGGCATTGAAGTCACCGACGAGGAAGACGGGAGTATCGTCGGCATTGTCGAGCTGGCTCTTCATGCCAGCGAGGGTCTCCTTCATCTGAGGGGTACGACCAGACTGAGCCTCACGCTCGATGATCTTGTCAACAGGGTAGTGATCAAAGCATGTGTCATAAGGTCCGTAAGGAGTGTAACCCAAGTGAGCGACGAAGAAGTTGATGACCTTATCCTTGCCATCAAGAGCGATCTTGACACCACCGGAGCGAGCGGGTCCACTGATAACACCGTAGTCCTCAGTGATGGGGTACTTGCTAAGGATACCGACATCACCGCCGCTGGACCAGTGGTACCAGCCGAGAGCATCAGCGAGACGAGAGACATGACGGCCTTGCTGGTCTTCTTGGATGCCAACAACGTCAGCGCCACATGAAGCGAGGAACTTGACCTGCTTGTCATGGTAGTTTGTGACACCGGTACCACCGTTCCACATGTTGAGAGACAGGACCTTGAGCTGGCTCATTAGGGCCTTGCCGGAACCAGCCACACTGATGGTGAAGACAGCGGATGAGGCGGAATCAGTACCTGTGGCCCGGACGGTGACGACAGCTTCACTGGAGCTTGAGGTGGGTGTTCCAGAGATGATGCCGTCCGAGCTGACCTTGATCCAATCGGCGTTGGCGCCTTCACGAGAGAAGCTAACAGCACTGCTTCCACCACGAAGTAGACCGGCAATGCTGTGGGAGTACTTATCACCGACACGAGCATTAGGCAAAGAAACGTCGGCAGCGATAAAGCCCACATCTCCACCAAACTCACGGCCTTTGATGACTTGAACCGGTTCCGCCAGCCATGAGTAGCCGTTGTTAGCGAGGAAGAAAGCCGTGTAGTTACCAGGCTCGAGGCTTCCACTGTCAATCTGCACAGAGCCTTGAGAGTTAGGCGCCCATTTCCATTTGATGGAATTAGAAGAGCCTTTCTTTTGCTCGACAGGACCACCGCCGGCACTGTAGTACAGACCGATCCAGTTCTGTTGGTTGGAGTTGTCGGTTGAGTAGTCAAAGGTCCATGATGGCTGGTCGGTGTTGAGGGACAAAGAGCCTGAGGAGGAAGGATTTTGTGCCAAGACTGAAGGACAGATACTTAGCCACAGGGCTGAAGCGACTGTGAAGAGAGTGGATTGGAATCTCATGGTTGGTTGTTGTACCAAGAGAAGTGAGGATAGAAAAAAGGTACGAGAGAAGCGTACAAAACTCGTTTACGTACGCCAAGCACGCGAGTCGAGTTTGAATTGAGAAGAGCCAAAATAATATGAATATTGTCTTTTCACAAGCACAGGAAAATAAAAAGGATGATTTCACGGCATATATGTATCTTTTTTCTCTCTCTCTTTGCCTCAATCAATAGTACAGGCGAATATTGCTATCGAATGGGGTCAACAGAAAGAAAGAGGTAAGAAGGGGAAAAAATAGAAGGGAAAATGACCTGCGAATGACCTCTGGTCCTCGTGCCAAGTTTCCACTGTAGTAAAAAGGAACAGGGATAGCTCCAGCCAATGCTTGAAGCCGCCTAAGCCACGCCGTAGATGACGTGTGTGACCTCCGTGTTGGTGCTAGACCGATCGGCGGGTCGAACCGCCTAATCGAGCATTTATGTGAGACAACGGCTCGGGCACGTTGCAGAGGGAGAGACGGCTAGAGGCAGCTTTTTGGTCTTTGTGATCTGCGATGCTACCGTACTCTACTGTAGGTCGTTTCTATCCTCTAATCATCCGACTTCCTATCGTCCGCCATCGTGACTCGGTGATGGTGTTGATAGAGCTTCTGATTGGGTGATAGAGAGGGCTTGTGCCATGTCGATCTTCTGCAACTCATGTTTTCGCGTGGCTACGTCGGAGTGATAATCCTTTACAAGTACGGATAGGTAGGCCAAGAAAAAAATAAGGGTTCACACAATATTATCCCTGGTTATTCAATAATAATCTGAGTGCCGTACGGTAGTCTTAGCCTTATCAGATCGTGGCTTCAAGGGAGGGAGAAGATCTGCCGGTAGCCACACCCATTGTAACCCTCCCCCCACCTGTACTTGATAACGGAGAATGCTCCGGTGACAAAACAATTATGTATGTTCTTTTCTACCCTACGTACATACAAGGTCTCGGATATCTTACCTTTTTACTCTTGCCCAACGTTCCACTGTGGCCATTCTCAAGAACTGCCCAGATGCAAGAGGGCTTTTGCCTCTTCCCCTCTTTACAAAAGAGAAAGAATCCTGGCAGAATCAAGCGGATGTTATGCAAAACACCATCATAGCTTGTTGTACCGTCACATTCTTGATAAACTCGCTGGCCGTTTCTTCATGTAATGATCTGTACATGCGCTTTGAGGAGATACGAAGCATGCCAAGATACCTTGAGCCTATCATTGTAGGCCACCTTTCTCACTCAATCTTGTCCTTTTCATTACTACCCCAGACCGTTTTCACCGCGGAAGATAAGACATGTTTTAGGAAATCGCCACGGCTGGGTTCCCGTGTTAATAATAGCTGAGTAGGTGGCACAGAGGTAAATTGGCAAAAACAAATGTTCTCTTTGCATTAAAAAACTGAGGAATCGCTCTTGGCTATGTTCTAACTTCAGCGACCAGCATATTCCCAAGCAGCTTACTCCGTATGACGAGTTGATTTTCGGAAGCTTCCTTAATTTCTTAACCGTTAACTAGATCTTAGCTTATATCGTCATTTGTAATTTCAATTGACAAAATTTCCCTTGACAAGCAACCCCCGAGCTACAGCACACCCGTCAAGGCATGCCAGCTCAAACCATTGGCAACATCATGACCCAAACCTTTGCCGATGCGCCTCTAATCTAGCCGGAGTAAATTCATCACATTCGGGGCTTTAACGTGATACAACCAGTAAGACGCGTTTGAGTCTTTGAGTCCTATCTAAACTGAAATAGTAGATTGCTGGATTCAAAACGAACACACTCACATAGTCAGCACCTGACAGCCGATAGTATATCGCTTACTTGTGAATATCACTTACAAAAACTTATCAAGGAATTCACCTACTACGAGTTGTTACATCATGATATTGCTATTCCAGCCACGGCCCCCAAACCAGCGCTCCAAGTGTCTAAATCGGTAGCTTCCGCTAACCGGATCAAACCTCAATATCGACCTTAACTATAGCCAAGCACGTTGCTGGTCTTCGCCCCCAATGCTGACACGCAACCTTATCTAGACGTCTACCTGGGGTCTGCCAGTTGCCAGATCCTTGAATAGCTGAGATTAACAGCGCCAATGTCGTCAAGGTAGCGTCTGCGGTCCGACAGGACCACGACCATATCTTGGCGGTTGATGAGTTGACAATCTTTGGTGCTCAAGGAGGCACCGTTAAATGGTGACTTCCTGTTTTGTTACTTGCCTGACTTTGGACTAGGCGCCGAGATCTGCCGTCAGCCACAACACGTCTTGGCATACAAAATTTCCGGCCTCAGTTTCCGAGCCGTTTAGCCGACTGTGTTGACGCAAAGGAAACCTAATCGACTTACAACATGGCCAAGCCAGCCAGTGAAGCTCGGGGAGCTCAAAAGGTGCGGTCTAAAACAGTAGGTACTCTCGTGCCTACTCTTCATTAATAGCAGCAGTGTGTTAAGACATGACGAATTCTCTTGCCGTGCGTGGCTGCTGTAGGACTGCGTAAAAGCAAGGCACACAAGTAATAGCCTACGGTTATTCCAACAGTACTAATCAGTAATTATGGACGTAGAGGTCTCGAACAAGATGATTGTAGCCTGGGAGATGGGCTATTTTCTTAAACCGAAGAATAAAGCCTATGTAATGCCAGCAAAGCGCGAGGTATCGCTCTTGGACGGTGCTTCTAATTCCTTCGTAGCAAAGTCATTAGTGTTCATGCAGTCGACACAGGACTTAAAGTCAATATTCCATCTTCATGTCAGATTAAACGACCTCTCTTTGCTCACAGTCTTTGCATGCCATGGATAATCCCTCAACCTCTCTCTCCAGCAGTAAGGCAGTCTTCACTACGGACAGCTATTGGACCATCTTCGCCAACAGAAATATAGCTGCTGGTCTTATCACAACCATAAACATTCATTTAGTACTAAATTAACATGTTGTTGTGCAGTTGAGATTGGCGTTCTGCTTCTCCACCCTATCGGGACCAGATAGTCCAGTGGGGCGTTTATCAACAACCTCGGCTTAAAACTTAGCCATGTTGAGTTCCCTTGATTTCATGACTCTAACCTCGTCCATTGTCGGAATACAATGTCTGATTTCTCATGTTATGGCGGAAGCTGTGAAGAATGGATTGCTTTGGAACAAGCCACTCCGTCAATCGCCGGGCCAGAGGTACCTCTTCCGGATATGGTAAGGTTGGCCAACGAAGAACGAGAAGCAATTACAAGACAGTCCATGATAGCTTTGAGACCTCGAACTCGGATACAGCACTATTCAATTCCCTCTAGAGATGGTAGTACTATCCATTTGCGAAGCTACAGACCCATCGAAGCCTCGGAAGAAGAACTACTGCCTTTGTACATCCATCTACAGGGCGGCGGCTTTATGTTTGGTACACTCGACGCGGAGGATGCAATATGTGCTCGAATAGCTATTGAGAGCAAAGTTAACGTTCTCAATGTTGACTACAGACACACTCCTGAGTTCACATATCCCACGCAATGGAACGATGCCGAAGATGCCTTCGAGTGGGCGCATGACAACATGGATAAACTGAAATGTGATTCTCAGAAAGTGGTTGTTGGCGGGATATCTGCTGGTGCTTGGGTGGCTGCGTCTCTTACTCTCCAAAGACACCTTAACCGGACAATAGACCGTCGTCCACCTATCGTCGGTCAAGTTTTGATGATACCATGTCTGGCACACGTTGATTGCTATGAACCGCAGTTGAAGAAGATGAAGGACCCGTCGATCTCGTCTTATAAGCAAAACGAATTAGCGCCCATGTTCTCACTCGGCGAATTGCGGTGGTTCACGAGTCTTCTTAAGATCGACAGCCCAGACGTCGACGATCTGAAAATCAATCCTGGCAATGCAACGCCGGACCAAGTGAAGGGCATGCCGCCGACTGTGGTCGGAGTAGCTGGCCTAGATCCTCTGAGGGATGAAGGACTTCTTTACGCTAAAATGTTGACAGAAGCTGGGTAAGTCTCTCGCCCACGCTCCGCTAGTAATGGGTAGACTGACGAAGTTAGGGTTCCCACTGATGTTAATCTGTTTATTGGACTGCCGCACGGGTTTCGATCTTATGAGGAGAAACTTTCTGCTTCGGCTAGATGGGACAGAGTTGTGGAGAACGGTATTTCCTGGGCTTTATCAGGTCCCTCACCAAGTAATGAATTTCATATCAAGACGTGACGGTCCCCACGGTCAGGACTAAAGGAAATGTTTGCTGGAAGGAATCATATAACTCCAAAGCTCAAACTTTTACAGAAATCTATTTTACTGGGTATCTCAGATAGCTGATTCTATTGGGAAGTTCCCACAGCCGTAGACCTGTCCTGCTGGTCTCACAAGAAAATATCATTTGGCTTTACTAGGCCAGTTAGACAGTGTTGCCGTCTCGGGATTACTCAAAAAGAAAATGAAGAATCTTCTCAAACCAGTTTCTAAGCATATTCTGTTAGTGGACGGAAGTTTCGATGCCAGAATTAAAACATACCTTGGTGGTTGAGAGACATAGTCCCGTTCGTACTCCTCAATAGAGGCCAGGTTATACTTGAGATCAATCTCAGTTGGTTTGTGAACCTTTGTCTTATGCGCCAACTTCCACCCGATGTATAGTATGGGAAATAATCCAACAGAGGTGTACCTGGAGATGTTAGGTGAGTCATGTCTCATCAGAAAGATTGGGAACTTACGAAAAGAGGAAGTTGGGAATGTTCCACATGCCAGGCAAGAATACTGTATATCCTCCGACAAAGACCATGATAAAGGTCGCTACTAGACCGATGTATGCAGCATATGGCATAAACCAAGCTCGGTAGGGTAGTAGAGAACGATCGAAGTTCTGCACCTTCATGGCGCGGTAGAAACAAAGGTACGTAAGGCAAATGACGCAGAAGTTGATCAGCTGAGATGCAGTGACCAGAGAGACAAACCAACTCAGCACGACCGCAGAGCTGTTGGACAATTGAAGGAATGACAACAGAGCGATGACCAGAACAACGGCGACGCAATAGATGGGAACACCAGTCCTGGTGCAGGTCTTCAGAAATCGGGGTGCTTTACCCTCGAGGGCAAGGCCGTACAGTGATCTCGTGGCGCAGAAGACGTACGAGTTTCCAGCTGAGAATGCAGAAACGAGAATCATGGCGTTGACAATGTGAGGCAAGACTCGAATGCCCAGGCGGTCCATGGCGATAACATATGGTGAAGCTGCGGCTCCAGCCTTTCCATCTCTGAATGCAGCGATCATGTTTGTATCATCATATGGTACAAGAATGCCCACGCACAACGATCCAAGCACGAAGAAGCACGTCAAGCGGTAAAATACCGTCTTGAATGCCCGAGGTAGGATCTTGCGAGGGTTTTCAGCTTCTCCGGCAGCCATGGCAACGTAGTCGGGACCCGAGATGGAGAATGCTGCTTGGATCAGACAAGCCATGAATCCCACGAATTTTCCAAGTGCACCGTCGTAGTATAACTCGTTAAAGGCTCCTGGACTCTTCCAGTACGTGAATCCAAAGGCGTCTCCTTTAGGGTTGCCGCCAACCATGACAATGAAGGTGAAGAAGATAAGTCCGACGATCAAAATTACCTTCCCAACAGACGCCCAAAATTCTGTCTCTCCGAAATACTGGATGGCCATAAGATTGATGAGGGCATACAGAATAATGATGACGGCTATAGTTGCTCCTACAGGAATCGCATCTGTCCAGAATTGGAGGATAAAGTGACATGCCGTGACTTCAAAGGGTACTAGGGCAGCTTCGAAAATGAAGAAGTTCCATCCAGATGCGAAACCAAGAGCTTCATCGACGTAGACGCCTGCGAATCGGACGAAGGGAGATGAGATTGGCGTGTATGAGACCATTTCAGCGATGGCCATTGTGATTGTGAGGACAATAAGACACCAGAATGAAAAGGCAATGAATAGACTTCCAGGGCCACCTTGCATAAGACCTTTGCCAATTTGGACCTGTGAATAGACATGATTAGCTATGAAGGCATTCGCAGTCCGATTGACTACTAGGTCTAAGTGGGGTAAATGTAGTGTGGTTAGGGACATACAAACAGAACAGTACCAATAGTACCTCCAATACCAATCAATTGAATATGGCGACCCTTGAGTCTCCGATGCGTCTCATCTCCAAAGACATTTCGCTGCACGATCTCCTCATTCGGGGTTGCTTTGGAGGAGGAGTCCTTCTCTGCGTCATGGCAATAACCCGGGGATGAGTTAACGTCAGAAATAGTCATCGCGTGAGCTTTGTTTTCCCTTCACTTTCCCAATTTAGATTTTCTTCGGATCAAATGAATGCAGCCAGGTTAAAAATACTCTTTCCAGAAGCGAAAAGATAAAAAGGAACTTTACCCAAAAATACAGTCTAGGGTTTTTCGGACAAAAATACCGCACATTCACAAGCCGAGGTGTTTCTATCCTCGGTCCCTCTTCTCGAGTACAAGCAATTTCTAGTGTAACTTTATCGGCTCACTCCGTACGGGGAACTGGAGCACGAAGAGGATGCCCTGTGTGCGAAAATCTTTTGTGTAATCTATGTGATTGGGTCACTTACTTTGAACCCTTGTTTTGAGTGGCGGGATTGAGCCTTAAAGAGCTATAGCTTGGGGGAGGAATAGCGGGTCAATGGTCGAGACCGATAGCATATTGGGTATGCAAAGAATTTAACTCGTTGTGAATGGGATAAGATTTGCGAGGGGCGATTGGTGAACTTGAAATCCCTGGGTAGGATTTGAGGATCAAGGGAGAAGCAGAGCCTGTGAGCTGCGGTATTTAAGCATGAACCTCGAGAAGACTCGTGGCCGGTGATTCCTGCCATTCATACCCCTAAGAGTGTTGCAGAATATATACATATACAAGCTGATTTGTTGCTGCATTGTGTTATACACTCTACAGGTCGCCTTATAGAGTCTTGTTAATAATTTGGATTTATGTTCAATTGTTGTGCTCTAGGAACCGTTGTCTCTTCATCTATCGACCGCCCTCAAGATACAGGGCGTGTTTTTTAACATACTTCTTATATGATATCGCCCTGGCATACCAATTCAAAGTTAACACAAGCCTAGCTAGGGTTGAAAATCGAAGTGGCCTCCTTTTCCTCTGTATAGAGGGCTCTGGTGTTATTCGTTGAGTACTATTTTTGAACTGGTACATGTATGGTGTGTGAGGCGCGAAAGAGCTATGCAAACGACCGAATTGTTTATTTTCCCTGCCCGGGAGCTTATAATCAACTCCTCCTGAAGGTTGAAGTCCTCTAGCTGAGGCATTGTAAGGCTCTCGAGTAGAGCTCGACCCGACTTTACCCCTTCCAAGTGGTTGTTTACGTATCGGTTTTGGAGCGGTAGCTTGGTCATGATATCTGCTAATATGGGTTTTAAGAGCCCGGGCCGAAGATAGAGGGGGGTATTGGCACCCTGGAGACGTGCAATGAAACCACCTGATATGGGATCTCTCATGCTCTTGGAGTAGATTCTCGTTATCGAACCCAATAGTTGCTTTTGGGCATGCAGTCAGACGACACGTGAAAGCGGTAGCACCCAAGTGGGTTTTAAAATACTCCAGCTCATCTGCTGACAGTTCAGGATGAAACGGATGCCTCATCGACGACTTGACGGCTTCCTGGTATGAATTAAGCAAGACGCTAATCCCGTCGGAAACTGCTGACTCTTTCGAGTGGTGTGGACTTTCTTCATCTGCTGAAAAAGGGTTAGTAAGAGAGCAGACAGTCACTATTGGAGACTTACTCTTATCCTCCAGTATTCTTGTTTCGAGGCTTTTTGGAGATCTCGCCTTCAAAGCACAGTTGACGTGCTTCCAGAGTATTCCATATCTCCTCAACCTCATCAGCCTCTTATCGGCTGGTTCGACAATGTCACGTTGGTCTGATCTTGCTGGACATGACCTTTCCAACTCATCCCCCAGCTGGCATGCGAGTTGAACCAACGGTCCTGATAAGTTTCGGTCGATTGTTTCGTGGAGATCTGGGCACGAGAGGAGGTACTCGGCCCAGAACTCGGTAGCATAAACAAGCAAACCGTATAAACCCTTGGCTACGCGTAGCAACCTGTCTTGTTCTGGATACTGAAAGTGAAATGTTTCCAACCCAGAGAGTAAGCATGTAATTGAGGCTATTCCATGTTCTTGCAGTGCTTGACTCCGTGTAATAACAACCTGTTTTGACGCTGTTTGCAAGAACCTGAACTCACGTTAGCTTCTACTGGGGCGCTACGTTGTCGTACTTACTCCGGTACCGAATTGTGAATGAACGCCACTGTTGTGTCTCTTCCTTCCTCGATCAGGGCGCCACAGATGTCGAGAATATACAGGGGTGCTAATCTTGAAACCTTTGGATCGCCGGAGCTGAATGCGATAGCAGACAAAAGCTCAACCCTCTTCAGTGGGCGTTTCGCAAATGCAATCCAGCCCAGCACACATCGTATACGATCGACAGATCGAGAATCTAACTGAGCCACCATTTGGTTCAAGATCCTCTGGTAGCTAGTGATACTGTTAATAAATGCAAGGGTTAGAGGAGACCCATGTTGACGTACAATTCAGTCAGCCTTTGTGGCAATTGGTTTAGCGACTCTTTCATCTCATTGCCACTGAAGAAAATATTGTTGGCCAGATAGTCAACAACAAGCCTGGCATAAAGAAACATTCCTGCAGGCCATTAGATTATATGGTTTGAAATTGTGTTAAGCGTATCAGCAACCTACCGTCAGCCTTTTTCACAACCGTACTCTTGATCTCTTCAATGTCAGAATGATTCAAATTAATCTGGAGAAGCTTTGTGCTCATTGTCTGAAGCCTCTGGCCAACATATTGCCGTATCGCCGCGTCGAGTGCGTTTTTCTCCTCCATTAGAGAAATGACTTGTTTTCTCTTCAGTCTCGCCAGCGAATCTGACGGGCCACGGCTAGCGATTAATATCTTACACATAGTACGTCCCGGTACCGCTGACTTGGAAGTGAGCTGATTTATGAGTCGCACTAGAAGCCTTTGCTTTTCTGTGTCGCACTCGTCGATGCCATCGATGACGATCCAGACGTATGGTGCTTGATTGAGTTCGCTCGACATACTTCCGAGAAGCTTCTGTAGCAGCTGTTCCAGAGTCGACCTTGTTGCAGACTTCTTCTCCAAAATATACAATGTATAAATATATGATACCAGATCTGCATCCTTTCTGACGATTTGAAGGATAAGAGACTTCATGATCTGCTCATACGTAGTCGACGATTGGTAGAGATATGAACAAAAGTGAGAAGCCACAAGTTTTGTTCCTTTCAGGAAATTGACTAGCTGTGCGCACAGTACGCTTTTACCGGTACCTGCTGAGCCTTTGAGCCAGAGAGCTGGTGTATCCCGCTTGCTGTCGGCCCAATTGAGGACATTCTTGTTCTTGAGTATCCATGCACATGTTCCATGGAATTGTGCTGCATCGGACGATATTGAATCAAAAATGGCCAACTGGTCGGTCTCATTAGTCTTGAGCCAGGAAACAATGGACTCGTATTGTTTAGCGTTTTGTTCTATGTCGTGTTGACGGTCTCGCTTCTCGCTTTCTTCTTTCCACTTACGGATATCCTCGCGCATTACTTTGGCCTGGGAAATATCATGAGCGTTGGCTTCAAGGTCGATCAAAGTACCGTGTTTATCCAAGTCCTCAAGAATGTTGTCGAATCGCCGTTGGAATCTGCCCCATGTAGTAGAAAACATTAATACCCAGCCTGGTCACGATGTTAGATCTGAACAGAAACTGTTTCCTGACTAGTAACAGCTTACCACTTCGATGGACGAATTTATAGGCGTGCTTATGGAACGTGAGGATGTCGGCATAAAATACCGCCAGCGTGTGCTGAAAGTCCGGCACGTTGATGAAAGCGTCACTGAGAATCTCAAATCGCTTCAGTGATCCTTCATGCTGCGTCGGGAACGTGGAGGGGAGTTTGAACGGTCGGACCTTTGGGAGATAATGGATACAGATCAAGGAAGACTGTAAGCCAATTCGCATTCCACACACTTTCTTCCTTCAACTCACGCGTGCTGTAGCTTCCTTAACCGAGTCACCAATGCATCCCAATCCGAAGAACCTCCCCGCTGCTATGGTGGCATTGTGGCCGACCCTATGGGACTCGGAAAGACTTTAACAATGATAGCGTTGACTGCAGCAGAGCTGGAAGATAGAGACATGGGGTCTAATACCGATGAAGGCTGTCACATAAGTGTTCCGACAACTCTCATCGTCGTGCCTCCTCCCTGTAAGATGCTGCATGTGCCATGACCAGCTACTTTGGGCTAATGCATTGTAGTGATGGGAACATGGGAAGAGCAACTCGCTGAGTTCGTTTTCACGTTCATTCTGCCTCGTTAAGCTAATGATGCCGTAGACACGTTGTTGAGGGCGCTTTGAGTCATCGTCGGCATCACCGCGAAGACCGATTGACATCATTTGACGAGCTTAAGACCACGAACGTTGTATTGACAACATACCATACGATCTCTGCCGAATGGACTCCTTCAGATAGCTCAAATATGTCTTTGATGTTCGCCGTTCGGTGGAGAAGGATAATCCTTGACGAGGGTGAGCTTCTGCAGTGCTATTGATCACAGCTGTACTGACTAAAATAGCTCATCTCATTCGTAATAGTAACTCAAGAATGTCACAAGCCATATGTGCTCTTGAATCAAGATCACGGTGGGCTGTGACAGGCACGCCTCTGCAAAACCGGCTTGGCGATCTTGCGACCCTGTTTAAGTTCATTAGAGCGCATCCTTATACTGACAGGAGATGTTTTGATACTGACATATCCCACCTCTGGAAGTCTGGGCAATATCATGAAGCTATAAACCGCCTCAGGCGACTGTCCAAATGTTTACTTCTTCGACGCGATAAGGGAACAGTCAGCCTTCCGCTCAGAAGGGATCTACAGTGCCCTGTTGAGTTCAATTCGGAGGAAAGAGCTTTGTACAACAAACTACGCGACAATGCTATCGTTACTATCGACAAGGCTATGAATAGTGAGGCCGTTTCTTCCAAAGCGGGAACCTACGTCAATGTCCTACAACAAATTGACTCGCTTCGACTTGTGTGCAATTTGGGACTTCACTATGACTCAAGACACATGAAACCACAGCATACCTCAGAAGCTGACTCTTGGACAAATAACGCGCAGAACACCTTCAATATGCAACGAGAAATGGGTTCTGTGGTCTGTCTCCACTGCTCATCAGCAGCAGACATTACGGAGACAGAACTGGGGGATCCTACAGTTTCATTTGAGAACCCTGTCTTTTTTGAATGCCTCTCTTTCATCTGCTCAGATTGCGCTAAACAGCTTCAACGGAATGCCAGGTGTGCTTGCAATCCCTGTTGCCCCATGGCTCCTGTTTCTGTGAGCGGGCGGGCCCTAGAGTCGAGCGTGTCGGATATACAGCCTCAGGCGAGCAGAGGCTTACCATCCAAGGTAAAGGCCTTGATCGCAGACATCAAAACACTCGCTCCAAGTGAGAAATGGTATGCTCTTATTCTGCGAAAGTCATACCTAATACGAAGCGGCTGACATTTCTCAGCATTGTGTTTTCAACATGGAGGTTAACTCTCGATCTTGTCGAGGCCGGGCTCAATCAATCTTCCATATCCAGCGTCCGATTCGACGGCAAGGTACCACAGAAGGACAGACAAGACGTTGTCGAGAGATTCAGGCATGATACGTCAGTCCGTGTCATGCTGCTTACTTTATCTTGCGGTGCAGCCGGGTAAGTGATGACCTGGTCCTTGGGACACAAGCAACATTGTCGGGGAGCCTGAGACACGATGTCCATGGATCAGACTATGACATGGCAGACTAGACCTTGAGCGGCTTCTCTCACGTACCCTAAAGCCTAACGTCCATCTCTTCTGAACCTTTCAGCTCTCATGCGACCGCAATAGCTAATGCCTTCTAGTCTCACCCTAACAGTTGCGAATAGAGCATATCTCATGGAACCGCACTGGTAGGTATTCCTCCATGCTACTTTATGAGTATGAACTAACTGCCAAGGAACCCAACTCTGGAGGAACAGGCATTGGCGCGGATCCACCGCATCGGCCAGTTACGAGAGGTGACTACAGTCCGGTTCTACATCCGTGACTCATTCGAGCAGGTAAGCTATACCATCTGTCCGGAAAACATGGCTGACTTCCTCTTAGCAAGTCATTAAGATCCAAGAGTCAAAGAAATACTTGGCTGGGCTACTACTCTCACCTCGTGAAAGCGGAAATACAAGTGAGAATATGGGGAGGCTACAGGTTTGTTACCGTTACCCTACCTCAAATTTTCAAATTTGCTAAAGCCTTCAAGGAACTCAGATCTCTCATTTAGCAAGAGATCCTAGATGAAGAGATGGTTCCATGATAAGATGGATGATATATGGAAGATAACACGATATGGCTGGGTTCTCTTTTCTCTTCTTTGTTTTTCCCGTTGTTATTTCTTTGTGCTCTTCCTGAACAGGTGGAAGGGAAATGTAAAAAGGAAAGCAAAATGAAACTTTTCCTTTAATAGAGAGGACTTGAACTATCAACACTTGTTGATAAGTTCATTCACTTACCTGCAGAGCTCTGGACACCGGCCCTTGCCATTCCGTCAACGCCCTGTGTTACTTGATATCGCAGTTACCTTGGCATATAATACTTACCTCTGGATCTGTTCGTGCTGAGTCAGTGGGTGTGGAAAACACTGTAGAAGTTTGTTGGATGCTGAGCTTGGTTGCCTCGGGCTCGAGGTCAAGAGGTCTCAGCAGATGATCTTCATGTGACGAGCATGGCGGGGCCGGTGCCGTGCATAAAACTTATGGCTCAATTTGTTCCCTGGTTAATAAGTGCCCTTGGCTCGGATTTTGGCGTCGTTCAGTTTGTCTGAAGTGATTGTTGTTTGAGCGAGCTGTCAGTTGCTCCCAACGGAGGACGTCTCCTAGGTAAGGGTCGGGAGCGTCCCCGTCAGAAACACATTGCCGTCACAAGACCTCCGTAGACTTGTTTGTCTTACTGATTGAAAATATCTCGGGTGAGTCTGTTCGTTGGAGGGCTTCTCAGCAGTTCCTGGTCAAGCTCTTGCGAGCGAAGCGACGAAGCGCCACATCAGCTCGGTCGACATTGAGTTCTTGGACAGGCCGGATCGAGTCCACGATTCGGGTCGTCATCCTTCTATGGCGGCTTTGAAAGCCCTATTATCATTTTTCTCCAGGACATGTGTGTTCCCTTCGATCCCACCCTGTTCTGGCTAAGTAGTCACTACCTGGAGGAGCAGAGCCTCATTGAATGCATTAAAGTTGAACTAGAATCCGGCCATTAATTCTTCACTTGAAAGGCCATGATTCTCAATCAACACACGTGTTCAAGAGTCGTCATATTGTCCCAGGAGTCGAGCCGTTATTTGACGGGGGTTAGGGATGGCTTTGCCGATGAGTCACCCCAACACTCTTCTCAGAACGAAAGACACGCATAAGAAAGAAATCACTTACAATCGACCGATCCTCTTTTTATCTTCCTTCAAGAAAACCCATATACAGCCAGGATGGCGGCACCAATCTTCACGCTAGAAGCGACAGCCCTTAATGCCATTCGATCGCTTCCGTCAGACATCTACCTCGTGCACGCGACAAACTGCATCGCCGAGTGGGGCGCAGGTATAGCAGCTGAACTGGCAACTGTTTTCCCAGCGGCATGCGCAGAGTACAAGAAATTCTGTCGCGCCGACACGTCTTCGCGGTGGCCGTCACCAAAGCTAGCAGGGCAATGCTACATCATTCCACCGCAGCCTTCAGACGTGAGCAACGGTGCACCTAAGATACATATCGTGTGTCTCTTCACCAGCTATGGATACGGTAGAGCGAATGCTAGGACGGGGAAGCCAGGGAAGGATGCCGCGGGGAAGATTCTGGCGCAGACGCGGAAGGCTTTAAGGGAAATGAGAGCGCAGCTTGACGCGGAAGCGGAGAACACAGCCAAGGGATATGCGACGATTTATTCGCCTATGTTCAACTCTGGTGCATTTCGGGTGCCCTGGGAGAAGACATCAAGGGTCATTGAGGAGGAGTTCAATGGGTACGAAGGGCGTTGGCTGGTGATGGCGCCCCCTTCACTGTGAGATAGTCCAATGTTGCGACAGGCGAGGCAGATAGAAGATGAACTGTATATAGTTTGCCTCGTGCAACACTATTTCAACAATCCAATCACCAGCGACCGTGGTGTAGTGGTTAGCATTAACGCCTTCCAAGCGTTAGAGAGGGGTTCGATTCCCCTCGGTCGCATTTTGCCCCTCCTAACCGACAGTGTAGAATTCTTTTTGACTCCCTTATCGTAATGGCTTATATTTTGCCTCGAGTATAGGTAGGTACTCAATGACAGGTGATGATAAGGACGCGCTGTTGGGTTACTTGAGGGATGCCTCATGGTCTTGCTTGATGAACACGCAAAGCTGTAACTAGCAGAGCATGGCTTTCCTATTTCTAGAACGGCAAGCGATTAACACGTCATTGCAATAACGGCAACGTCAAATCTAATATTCTTTTCTAGCAACCTGCAGACAGTTTCACCATCGAGGTCACATGGAGTAACTCTTTTGTTGTTTGACTAAAGGCAGGCAAAAGCACGTCCAGTTCTGCCCAAACTGTTGCTTGTGTGCTGGAAAATACAGATGTAGCTTCCTTTCATCGTATGAACGTACATGCGTCAACCCTCAATGCATATACTCACACGACAGAAGTCCCAAGTGATGTAATTCAAACAAACAATGAGGCTCCCCATCATATATGACATCTAAAGCTCAATTCTTCTACTCCCATCATGCGGCAGCTATCACTTTGTCTACGGTCGCCTCCCAGTGCTCTTACCCTAGATCCAACTCCGGTAGATCTTTCTTCCGTTGCAACTTCCCGCCTTACCGCAAGGCTCCAGCTACCGCATCATCATCCAAGGTCTCCACAATCCCTCTCTTCAACAACAGCTAAACACCACAACCATCATACTTTCAGTCATTCATACCGCGCTCCCCTCATCTCAATTAATCGATCTCCGCTCACTTATAACTTCAATCATGGCGTCCACAGACCCTAAGACCACGGACGACAAGCCTGTCGAGCAAAAGCCAGAGCAGAAGCCCGCCGCTCTCGGCGAGGACGACGAGTTTGAGGACTTCCCTGTCGATGGTACGTTTGCGCCCCTGGCCTGCTTCTTTAAAGACAACTAACGTAGATCAAGACTGGCCCGAGGATCAGACCGAAGCTGCCAAGGGTAGCGGCGAGACCAAGCACCTCTGGGAGGAGAGCTGGGACGACGATGACACAAGTGACGACTTCTCACAACAGCTTAGGCACGTACCACAGAGTTTCCTTCAATACTAGAGACTAACTATTATACAGGGAGGAGCTCAAGAAGGTCGAGGCCAAACGACGATAGAATCACAATGATGACCCCTGTTGCACGACGAGCTGGGGAACTCCCATGCTCTCATCCGCTGCCACAACTGGCAAGTACCAGAAGGGCACCACCCCACATTTAATGATAGAACATCCCGAGGAGTTTCGAACGAGCAAGGACAATACGGTGGCTTTGGAATGCCCAAACAATATGGAAGAAGACAAAGCTACAAGCGATATCTTTGTACACGAGGTTCTTATAGCCGAGATGAGAGCACTGGACCTTGGCAAAATCAAGGACAGTCAAAACCAGGTCCAGTTGCTGCGATGCTGTGAGCAAGCGCCACAGCAATACACATGTCAGTCAAACATGATCAATGATGACGAACTCGATAACACGGAAGCCCCAACAGCTGGTGAATATGTGACTGCCAATGGCTAGGGTTCTGGCAAGCCACCCAAAGGCCCAGGAGCGTTTGATTGCAATTGTCGCTGCAATGGGAGCTCGAAAGTGTGCGGATGCGACAACTGCTACTGCTCAAATTGCAAGTGCGCCCGGAGGAGGTGGAAACAAAGACGGCGTCTTGAAAAGAAGTATCCGAAATTGTTTCCGAAGTCCCGAAAACGTACAAGGGACCAACCATCAAGGCCCAGAAAACGTGTGAAGTTTGATAATGGACGTGGCGTTTCTGACTTGGCCATGTCGCGCGGGAGAGCAAGTCTCTTAGTACGCCGTATATCTCTATTGGAACGAGGTCTACAGAATCTGCAGCTCGCGCCGTTCATACAAGCTCAGTATGATGCGACTGCTGAAGAGTTTAGAGCCGCTACGTGGGCCCTTCATCGCAGACGGGCCTCGGATCCGGAGGACATAGAGCCTCTTGAAGGGTGGGAAGACGCGCGGATTAATGCCAGTACCCGCCGCTCGCTCCCTGAGATGTGTCTTCCTAATCCGCCCTCGAATGATCATGCTCGACAGTCTTACGCATCTGGACAATTGCCCCCCGAAGAAGCAGACAGAGATGACATTTCTACCCCCTCAGAGAGTGGAGAAAACGTAGCCATCGCGCGCTAGCTGCGTGATGAGTCGTCTCATCGACCTATACAGGCCGCGGACTTCTCCATGTCTTACTTGCGTACGCCTTGCAGTTCACCAGACAGATGTCTCGAGATAGAAGATTGTGGCTGCCATGAGGGTCCTGAGTGCTATGAAATGGTTTTTGACCATGTGAATGACACAACTGTGAGTGAGGACTGGCCAGCAGAACGAGGCTACAACACTATCGAGGGTTCTGAGACCAACACGGACGTGGCGGAGTGAAATTATGGACGATAGAAACGTACAAGGCATGAATTAGAGCTTGGGCAACTAGTTGTTATCGGGTAGTTTACTCAATAAAGCGTACTCAGCGAAGTCTTGGAACATAGGTGACGTTTTTATGGCGCTTTTACGCCTCTATTTGGTATTTGGTATTTGATTACTTTGTTTTGCTTGCTACAGACTAGCCCTTCCCGCCCGACCTTTTTCCATTTTCATAGCCCGTCATCAACAGGTTCATATACGTCGTACTCCAACAGCATTGGATATTATTCACTTACTGGACAGAGCAGTAACACCGGGCAGCTCCTTGCCCTCGAGGAGCTCCAAGCTGGCACCACCGCCGGTAGAGACGTGGCTGAGCTTGTCCTCAACACCGTACTTCTTGGCGACGGTGGCAGTGTCACCACCACCGATGATGACGATCTTGCCGTCCTTCTGGACAGCGTCGACGACGGCGTCGAGGGTGGCCTTGGTGCCGTTGGCGAACTTCTCGAACTCGAAGACACCGGCGGGACCGTTCCAGAGGATGGTCTTGGCCTCAGCGATGGCCTCCTTGTAGAGCTTGACGGACTCCTCACCGCAGTCAAGTCCCTGCCAGCCGTCGGGGATACCGTCCTTGTCGGTGGCGTAGCCAGTGTTGGCGTCCTTGTCGAACTTGTCGGCGGTGATGTAGTCGACGGGGAGGACGAGCTTGACACCCTTTTGCTTGGCCTTCTCGACAAGGTTGCCGACAGTCTTGGAACCGGCCTCATCGAAGAGGGAGTTTCCGATGGAGACGTTCTCGAGGGTTTTCTTGAAGGTGAAAGCCATACCACCGCAGATGATGAGGGTGTTGACCTTGTCAAGGAGATTGTCAATGAGCTGGATCTTGTCGGAGACCTTGGCACCACCGAGGATGGCAAGGAAGGGGCGCTGAGGCTCCTCAAGGGCCTTGGCGAAGTACTCGAGCTCCTTCTTGACGAGGAAACCGGAGGCCTTCTGGGGGAGGTCGACACCGACCATGGAGGAGTGGGCACGGTGAGCAGTGCCGAAAGCGTCGTCTGTTGTTGTTAGCATTGCTCACTCATCATAATAGAGCACAATTGAGATACTTACTGATGTAGACGTCACCAAGAGCGGTCAGGCCCTTGCGGAAAGCCTCAACCTGAGCCTTGTCGGCCTTGGTCTTGTTGCCCTCCTTGTCCTTGGAAGAGCCCTCCTCCTCAATGTGGAATCGGAGGTTCTCGAGGAGGATGACGGAGCCGTCCTCGGCCTTGTTCACAATCTCCTCAACCTCAGGACCGACACAGTCAGGGGCGAAGGTGACCTTCTTGCTGAGGAGCTTCTCAAGCTCGGGGACGACGGGCTTGAGGGAGTACTTCTCGTTGGGGGAGCCGTTGGGACGGCCGAGGTGAGACATGAGGATCACGGACTTGGCGCCATTGTCGAGGGCGTACTTGATTGTGGGGAGAGCACCGACAATTCGCTGGTTGTTGGTGATGTTCTTGTCGGCGTCGAGAGGGACGTTGAAGTCGACCTAGGAGGGGTTTTGTTAGCTTTGGAGGTTTGAGGATGGCGGGGTATTGTTGAGGCTTTAAGGGTGAACGCGATGTCGGAAAACGAATGAGCGTGTTGATTATAGCTTCAATCGAGACTTGATAGTGTGAATGAAAGCTCATTCAGCAGTATCACCCTGATTGATGGTCATAACATCTGATGATGCAGTGCGGGGAGCTCAACCAAGCTCAACAACAATCATAACCGCGGGGTCAATCAGCAACTTTTTTGTTGTCAGGGTACTTACTCGGATGAGGACCCTCTTGCCCTTGACGTCGACGTCAGTAATGGAGAGTTTGTTGGACAGCGACATGATTGGGATGTTGTGCGAGTAAAAGAAATGAGGATGAAAGGTTGATGAGGAGGGAAAAAGAGAGTTTGTCGTTGAGGGGGACGCCTGGCAGTAAATAGTAGACGACGTACTGCTGCTAATACTGCTACTGCTACTGCTGCAGAACCTCAGGTGGGGGTCAATTTCAACGCGATGACGCCGGCGGGGCTTTCGCGGCTGGACTCGTAGCTGGTGGGATGATGGAAACCCCTGGACAAGACGCTTTAGCCATGCATCTGGCGTGAGTTGTCTTGTTATCAGCGACCTTTTGCCTCCAATTCCCATTGCTCAGCGTTTTTCCCATGACATGACATGACATGGTCGGTGTCGTCTCGGCCTGGTTTCTACAGTGAAGCCCACATTGGTCTCCCAAATCACTCACTCAACCTCAGCACGGACTTCAATGTCCTTTACACCTTACCTAGATTCAATGTCTTTGACATCGCCGGGTTACGGGGATCCTCCCGGCTTCTGGCGATGCGGATGCAGAGACGTCCGGAGAGACGCGGACCGGCTATAGCTACTTACGTTATACTTGACCGCCGAGACATGCGCCGCTTGAATTCTTACGTACAATAGGATACCTTGTCGGCCTGTATTTGCGAAGTAAAACCAAAACACGATAGGTTGGATACACCCAAAACATGATATGACCCCACCAGCCGTATCCAATATTACCTAGGAAGAAATACCATGTAAGAAAGGCGTCAACGTCAAACAGTTGGCATACAACTGTAATCATCTTTGAACCTGGTAGGCTGAGCCAACATGATGTGCACCCATGATATGAGGTATAAGCTAGCAAGTAGAACCAGACAGAATCCCACGTTGAGGAGCTGATCCGATATGATAGCTAAAACTTGATACATAAAACCCTTGACATGCACTTATTATGCTCTATCATCCAACCGCTCGTTGCGAACGTCGCCACAGATTCCTCAGACCACTTACATCTCGGTCAATTATATCAGGACAGGCCATACCACTACTCATTCACCTTGCTGGGTCCCCTTGTCAAACCGCGCAGTATCGTACTTAGCCGCCGAGTCCAATTCTAGCCCGTCAGCCCTATCGACCAAAGCAATTGCTATCCTTCTTTAACGATGATGGCATAAATCAGACTCAAAAGCATTCGTCGTGCAAAACTTCGATCATTCCTAATCTCGACCTTTCACCATATCACATTATCAACAAAATGAGCTCATCAAATACGTAGAAATATGGCCAGCATTGTATTGTGTTACTAATGGCCACTCTAAACAACAAACTCCTTTTTCTTTTTTGCCATCCCAAACAGATCATTTTACTTTATTTCTACACATCATTTCTCATCTAAGCCTTCTGGAGATCGAAGTGGAAAGATCGGATAATTGAGTCCGTGTCGTCAATAGCGAGAGGACGCACATCAGCCAGGTCCTTGATCTTGGCGGTCCTATTAATCTGGTCAGCGACTGAAGTTCCAAAGTTACACTTTTGGAGGTGTCTGAACTTACACTTGCTTGATCTGGTCGTCGGTCATGTTCAATCCGAGCTGCTCAACACGACTCTTGATGGCGTTCCAGCCAGTCAATCTAGAGGCGAAGTGAACATATCGGGACATGCCAAAGTCAGCAGGGTCGATGATCTCGTATGTGCTAGGTTGGTTGAGGATGGCCTTGGCGTGGATACCAGCCTTGTGGGTGAAGGCACAGAAACCGGTGATGTAGTTGTTGAAGGGGACGTTGATCTCGACGGACTCAGCGACAAGATCCTCAATCTCCTTGAGCTTGTGGAGCTTGTATCGGGAGGTGACGTAGTCGTGGCTGTTGACGATCATACGGGCCAAGAGACCTCCGAGAGGGGTGATACCGTTACGCTCGCCGATACCGAGAACTGATGTGTCGATGTGGGTGGCTCCAGCCTCGAGGGCAGCGTGGGCGTTGGCGATAGCGCAACCAGTGTCGTTGTGGACTGCTAATGTCAGTTTCAGGTGTACCAAAATGTCAGTCGGGGAATCTTACAATGGCACTCGATATCGCAGCCGACAACACCACGGAGAGTGCGGACAAGGTCGTAGACCTGGCGAGGAGAAGCGCAACCGACTGTGTCAGCGACACCAACACGGTGAACACCCTCCTTATCAACAGCCTGGTAAAGGCTGAGAAGGTCGACAAGATCACTCTGTTACCTGCGTTAGCCGCCAAATTCACGCAAACGAGATTATCGATTGAACGTACTCGGAAGGAGTCCTCGGAAGAAAATCGGACCTCCTTTCCTTGGCTGTAGGAAGTCAGTCAGTAATTGTTTCCCAAAATTTAGTGGTGATGTTGCGAACCTCTTGATGTATCGGATGACCTCGATGGCAGACTCCTTGATGTAAGTCATGTCCTTTCCGTGAGAGTGCTCTCTCAAGAACTGAGAGGTACCAATAACGACATCGACACCTAGAAATAATCAGCGTCTATGAAGAAAATATCGCATTCGGGAGAATTACCGTCAACTCCTGTCTCGACGGCGACCTTGGCATCTTCCATCTGCGCAAGTGTTAAAACAGGCTCGAGCTGTTCAGCATCAAATGGGAACTTACTGTGCATCGCACGTCTGTAATCATGTCAGCAAACTGTTTGAAAGAGAATATTTGTCGCAATTGGAAAACTCACGAGTGAGGATCTTAGCCTTGAGGCCGAGCTTGCAGATCTCCTCGCAGTCCTTGCGGGACTGGGGAGAGGCGAGAGGGCTGGTGAGCTCAATGTACTCGACACCAAAGTCAGAGAGAGCCGTGGCACTATAGAATTGTTAGAAATCGATCGTCGACGGTTGAAAAGATGAATTGAGGTCGTCGTACATCTTGATCTTGGTCTCTGTTGGGCACGATCATGTTAGTCGGTGACGTTCCCAAGCTTGGATGTCAGAACAACGCATAACGTACCTGTGTCAAAGTAGGCATTGGCAAATTGCTCTCCCTCTCTCAAGGTGCTCTCAATGATCTTGAAGTTATTGGTGTTGGAGAGGAAGTCGCCGACCGACTGGTAAGGTAGGGAAGCCTTGTGGTGAGGCTTGTGGATGGTGGGAGCAGGCCCGTTCTCGGTAACCTCGACGTTTGACATGATGGGCAGGGTACTGTATAAGTGTGTATATATAGCTGGATATGATGTATGATGGTAGAATCTGGGGTATCGTATCTGGAAGAAGAAGGAGATTCCGAGGAGCTGAAGCTGGAAAGGTAAGGTAGGAGAGAATTGGAAGGTGGAAAAGTCAAAAGTTGGGGCCTTTTTGGGTTATTTACTACAAGCACGGAATGGCAAAGGACAAGGCGGGCGATGACTTGGACTTGGACTTAGGCTTGGGTTATTGGTGGGGGCGGGGAAGAAAAAAAGAAGAGAGGTACGGTACGGTACCAGTACACTAATGGCTGATCTCCGAATGGCGGAGGTAGAAAAGGAAGAAAAAAAGTTTCCAAAGAGTGACGCACTTGAGGATCGCACTATCAAATGATACGCCAGGCTGAGGGCAAATTCTGCTAGTACGGTACATAAACCAGACCCTTGCCCGGGATTAGTCCGATGGGCACCGGGAAAAAGAATTACTCACAGTCAATTATCAGGCAGTTGTTGTTCAGATTGAATCATTAATTCACCTCTATAGCCTATTGAGTCACTACTACCCTACTGCATTGCAGGTCAGACAAATAGTGGACGGTTGCTGCTGCAAGGTACTGCTTGAGGAACTACAACCACGTCTACACCACTGACAGTATCGATTGAAGTATTTTCAAATTTTGTGCGCCATCCTAAACTCCTGTCCTACCCTCTACTGTACATACTCCATTCCACATTCAAGCTATGACGAACTCAATTGCCCTTGAACATGTCTGATCAACACTCTGGACCTCTCCATTCTCCACTACCCTTTGCCCCCTTGATACTTGAGTCAGACGCCGACTATCGGCTTCACCATCACTCACTCACAAGGGGTCCCTTGTTTTTTGCGGGGTTAGGCCGTAAACTGCATTGGATGTAGAGCATGTTTCCGAACCCCCAATTCAAACTGCGTTAGTACGGTAGCATAGCTGTAGCTGGATGTATTTTCTTCCTGGTAGATGTCGTGTGCTTGCTTTCTTGCCCATACTCTGCCTCTTCTGCTGTACCAGACACGACAATACCAAGCCAGGGGGTCTAACTTTCACGCCACAACAGCATTATTTACGAGCTATTGGTTTCTGCGACGCACAAATAACGCCCGTATGTATTAACGGCTGAGCTGGGTCTTATGTGAGCATTGGCTATGGCTTGCGATGCTCACATTATACTTTGCATGTCCACCTCTATTGGTAAATGTTGACAAGACCGGTCATGCCTATCAACACTTCCTAACAATTGTTAAGCAAGTTGTAGTTGGGAGAAATAGATCAATTCATGTCATTTTCAACATTTACCACAAACTCCAAACGAGACGCAAGCTATTAAATCTAAACGTGGCCCGTAACCCAAACCCAAAAAGACGACAAAATAGAAGGAGCCGGGTAGGCAGTTGCTGCACGCGATACAGAGATTCCCATCTCTCGCAAATGGCAAGGCTCTGAAGCCGTATTGTCGGACCATACGGTATAAACAAAGAAAATCCCAACGCCGGTTCTATATGACGATTTAAGCAATCGCCGCAAGTAAAATGCTTCAATACCATCGACCCGCAACTGGCTCGACGCCGAATGACGACATTCTCAAAACAACACCATAGCTTACTCGGAGGCGGAGTTGGTAAGGGAGAGGTATGCTGTCCAGGCAATACCAATTGTTGACACGAAGGGCTATGAACCGTTAGTTTTGTTACACAAAATTTTTGTGCAGACTCGACGTACCAGCTGGAACTGAACAGGCATCAAACGGAAGTTGACAATCTGGACAGCAGGCCACACAACATAGTTGGCCTTGAGAGTAGGGATGTACATATCCCTAAGCTTGTTGGAAACAGCGCGACGGCCACCACCCTCAGCGATAGTCATGGTGGTGTAGAAAACAGCCAAACCGAAAGGCGCAAAGATGAGCTGGTCGAAAGCGACGCGCTTCATGGCGGGGACGAAAGCGCTGGTCTTGGTGACGGGGAACACGCGCTCGAGGAAGCGGAACCACTTGAACTGTACGGGGGCCATGCAGAAACCGTAGGCCATAAAGCGAGTCAGACGCTCAAAGTCAAATGGCGGGGGAAGGCCGACCGAATCGGGGATCAGGTCGCGCTCGTAGAATGGGTTCTTTCGGTCGAGCTCGTGGATCTCGATAGCGACGCCATCGTTCTTCTTGAGGCCGCCTGGTTGGCGGACAGCTCGTTCGCGGATGGCGGTGATGGACTGGGCAACTGTGTCGGCGACGCCTCCGAGGATGGCGTTTGTGACCATCATAGTCATGACTGTGGGTGTTGTTTAGCTATGCCATGATCGACAGGACGAATTTGGGGGATGGGTGACGTACGTGGTCGCTCGTCATAGTACGAGTTGAATCGCGCGGTAAGTCGTGCGATGAAAGCCATTTCGATTAGGAAGACGATGGTATGCAGTAGAGGCTATCAGAGGTGATGTCGTCAGCGTCGGGCCTAACAGCGCAAAAGAGGAAGCGAAGCCGGAACGAAATAGAGAAAATGGAAATAAAAAGGGACCAGAAGGTGCGCAGTTTGTGCATGTAGCACACACAAGTAAGGAGAAAATGTCATCAACAAGATTAAAGAGGTTTGGAGCGATGACGATAGAGCTGGATACGTAGTTGGGGAAAATACTGGGGAAGCTAAAGTGGCGACGGATCATAGAGTTGGCAGCCCAGCCCAGTAGAATAGAGCGTCAGGTAAAGGGTAAAAAAAACTGGGAGGCACTTACGATACGACCATAAATGTACTTTGAGTTGATGGAGCGGATGAACCGCCTCTGAGAGAGTTCCCACGTCATATTGAACAAAGAGAAGATGTCGCGATAAAAGATAAGAAAATATGAAAAGATACAAAAAAAGGAAAGACGATGCGAGGTTAGAGAAAGGGAAAGGTTGGAAAAGAACACCTCAAAGGTGTCAAAGTTGAGGTAAAGTGAGGTGAGGCGAGACGAGGAATGACGGCAAATGTGGGCGCGTGTCAGGTTCTGTTCCAGTGGTTCTGCTTCTCAAGGGCGAGCGGGTTCTCGTTCTATAATAATGGATAGGATATGACGACAGTTATTCGACGCACGCACAGTTCGTGGGGCGGATGAGACTTGGCGACTATTCAGGAGAGAGAAGAGAACAATCTGGCGTTTACTTGAAGCGCTTCAACTGCCATGAAACGAAACGCGCAGTATAGCAGAGAAGGAGAAACAAAGAAGGGAGAAAATGAGTAAGAAAGATGGGAAACAGGAATTGGAGGGGATCTAAAGGAAGACTCAAGACTCAAAGTCATGCGACCCAACCAACCTCTTGAGGAGACGGGCATTGGCATTTCAGCTACGAAAGTGACAGTGCACCTTCGTCTATATTCAAACGGTGTCACATAAAGAGCACTTTTACACCTTTCTCCACGTTTCCCCTCTCATCTAACAATTAACATTAGACACTGTGCTCTGCGCCTCTTACACCAACGAAATGCATGTCGACATCCTTTTGTGCCTTGTATAGAAGCTCCCCATATTCGAACTCTGCAGCCGTTACACGGGCAAGTTAAAACCGCCGTGACTCTCGCAATAAAGTTCCAATCCCAAGTCTCTTATACTGTTGCTGCCTTAAGCGCTAATACGGCATCCCTAGTCGTTTTACTGTGGATCTTACCCGGGTATCCCGGCCGGACAAGAGCTTCACGGGCGCACACCGGCTCCGAGGGTCCGTTAATCTGTAACGAGAATGCGACCAACAGACAAAACAAAAGTTAACAACGAAGATTCCTACGTTCAGAATTAACATCCTGGTTTTATGAGCTGCAAGATGTAGTTCTAGACAGTCTTACTGTCACCTAAGCAATAGATGCGCTCTTAGCATTACGTACGTTTCACCGTGAGGCTGTGCTGCGCTCCACGTTGGGTTGGTTGGAGTGGTTGGCAAGGCGTATCGCCAGCTTACTGCACTCTGTAACAGCGCCATTTGTCTTTACGCTCCAGCCTATAAAAATCGAGAGAGCCGATTGGAAACGATACTCATCAGTCATCACGAAACTTTGAAGTAACATATGCTTCCCATCCATTGCCATGCTAATTTGATCACGTGGTAGTCCATTCTCGTGATGCTCTAGGCCAGAGTTCAAAGTCAATCATCACCATTTCAACAAGTGCTTGCAAACATCAATTGGGCGCTACTCATCTCTTCAAGTTGGCCTTTGGATTGCTGTTCCCTAGGTAGACACAAAGATGCGGCGGTTCAGGTTGGACCGAAATTCAGGGTCCAGCACTGATGCCGTCTTAATCCCGCCTCTTGATCGCCTTGCCCTGCCCTTGCATTCTCCCTTAACTAAGGATTAAAAGACTTGGCTGTTGAGAGCAGGAGAGCCGAAGTTCGGAAATCATTTCAGGGAATTTAGACCGAGTTTCGGGTCATCCTCTTTTGCAACCACAAGCTCAAAGGCCACTCTCTTCAAGTAATGACCCCAACAAGTGCAGGCTATTATTGCTCGAACGGCCCCTCAAATTGTGCATTCGGGTCTGCTTTCATATGTTTTAGGCAACGGTAGACCTCCTCCCCATCTATGTTAGTTGACGCATACGATATCGCCGCATTGACCGTTTTAAGATTCACCTTACTCCGCGCGTCTACCATTTGACGCACACACTTGCGTATGTTTTCAAGCATATCATCCGCCAAATCTAATACGCAATATCCCAGAGCTTTGCCCAAGATCTCTTCCCAAGGCGTCATTATTGTTACACGGCCAGCGTCGGCTCTTGCAATCTTCATGTTTGGTTTTGCTCCTTTATCGAGCAAGCACTTGAGAAGCGATGCGCTTCTTGGGTGGGGAAGATAAACAAGAGAGAGAAGAGAAACCGTGTTCGTACCTGACAATCTCTCGAGCACTCGCTGGACCAGATACATTACTCCATTTCGCGGGGTACTGTCAGTTGGGTGTTGAGCGACAACAAGACCTCCTGGTTTTGCTCTGACTCTGACAAATTCTGCCACTGAACTATCAGTTGCTAGGCACAACAGCTTGTCACTGGAGTTTAAGCGGCCATATAACTGAACAGAAGCAAAGTTTCGAGCCCTTCCGGATTCTGAGGGTTTATGCGTTAAAGATAGACTGTGAATAGTCTTCATCCATATCCTGTTAGGTATGACACGATGAACGCAATTGAGGTGGTCTATCAAACGTACAACCTCCTTGTATGAATCAAGAGATGCATTAGCGGTATGCTTTAAGCAACTCTCGAGGCACGCTTCCAAGGTGTATGAATCGATTGTGACGAGGAAATTTCTGGATCTTTGCTTGGTTGTGATGTCTGCCGCAAGCTTTACCCCCTTCGAAAAGGCAGCATATGCCGCAGCGGCTCTGATGTTGGCATCATAAGGTGTTTTGATATACTTTCGAAGCTTCTGTTGGGTCTTTCGGCTGTAGAGGAATTCATACACGGTTTTGTGAAGATAATTAACGCGACCTCCATAAAAGATGCCAAAATGGTCTACCCTTTCGCCGTCATGAATCTCAAGCAAACCTTTGCATCGACTGCCAAGGCGGCGACGTACATCCTCCACGCGGTCCTTCCCCTCTTGGAGGGTTACTGTACTAATATCTTCTTTAATGCATCGGTCCATGAAATTCGCCTCATCGGCGTACCAAAACAGCAGTGGCGAGGATCCTGGTTCGAATACAGCCATCAGCTCGAGTAACTGTGCTGTATGCTCACGATATTCGTAATCGATATTTCTGAGTATACTTTTATAGAGATTCTTTATCTCTTCTGGAAGTAGTTCGAGCCGTTTTTGTAGGTCTTCGATGCGGTCGCCTGCTCCCAATCCTGCCATAAGGGAAGCTACAACTATAGTAACCCACAGAAACACTCCGCTGGACTTTCCGACCACAGATTTGATGAGTTTCTTTGCGATGTGTGGTTGCCTTCGCTGTAGGCTCTCAAACCGAGCGTCTGCCATAAATTTGGTAGATACGTAATTGGAGATGTCCTGATGAGTCAAGTCCTCCATTTTAAGCCTAGGATAGTCCCCAAAGGCACCCTCAAACTCGATCCAAGGACGGCTCGAGACGCAAATCTTGACGGGAGAGGCCAGGCACTTCTGCACAAGCGAAATGAGAGCAACGCAATCGCCTTCGAATTCGTCCAGGCCATCAATGAACACGGCGAGTTTGGCACGAGCACTGGTGTGAACAATTGCTTGTTGAAACATGCCACGCAACTCAATCTGGGTGAACCTTTTAGGGTCGACATTGAAAAGGCAGAGGGACTCCCACCGCAACGGAGCAATCATGGGGATGACCTCTGGGTGGGCGCGGAGAAGTTGGACAAGCAGAGTCCGAAAGAGACCTTCTTGAGATTTCTGCAGCTTTGATCCAATGGCCCAAAAGTGAAAGGAGACAATCGTGAGGTTATGCTCATCGCCAGCCCACTGTTGGAGATATTTTTCACATCTACCTTGAGGGCTTGCTGCGCTCTCTGAGCTCCTAAGGTATGTCGTTGATTCCTTAGAGTCATTGATGTCATCCTCGCTTTGATTGATAGGTTGAAGCAAATATTTCATCAGGGTGGATTTGCCCGATCCTGGCTTCCCGGTGATCCAGTAAAGTGACCGATCCGATCCGAGCCAGTCTTTGAAGCTCGTGGTGCTGTTGTCCTCAAAGATCCAACGAAAAGTACCCTTGTGGGCATCTTTGATGGTCGATGTTCTCTCTTGCATAGTGTCGTAGCAAAGCCTGGAGATAAACAGTTGTTCTAACTCGATCTTTCGTTCATGGGGTAGATGTATATTCGATGTATCGGAGAGGCTCAATTCCGCTTCTTTTGAGCGGTAGATATTGGCTATCAGGTCGCTTATGAGTTCTGATTTGATCTGCTCGTGGAGCTGGAGGCCATCAGTCAGACACTCAACTATCGAACCTCCATATCCCAGTCTTGACTCATCTATGCTTGCCGCCTTCTCTTCTGAGCCTTTGGACCCTGACGTCTTGACGCGTGATCTCGCATCGCGAAGTTCTTGCAATATCTGGTCCTGCTTTTCGGCGCTGTCTCGTACAGCAGATCTATGACTGTGTGTAAGCTACATGCCTCGCTGTGTGATTAACATGGCAGTTTGATCAGTGACGTACCTAAGATCGACGGCCATGTGAAAAGTCAACTCGACTTGCATTTCTCTCAAACGTGTCTCCAGGGCTTTGAGCTTTTCCTCCTTCCATACTGCTAGCCATGCTTTGTGCAAAACGTTACGACCTCGCCCGATCTTGTCCAGCGAGTCCGTCATCTCCCCCGAAATCGCAAGGCTTTTCTGTATGAGGGAATCGATCGCTGTGTTGGACGCTGGCAGGGTGCTTTGGAGAGTGTGCTGGACATCTCGAAAAGATTTTGAGGCTTTCCGCAAGTCTTCGAGATCCGTAAGAGAAGCATGCTCAGATTTACTGGTTTGCCACGCGGTAGCGACAAAACGAGTGCCAAAGTCAAGCACCTGCAAGATGCTAGATGCGATACCGAGTGCAGCAAATTCAGCCATGGTGGGAAAGGGCGTAGGGGCACATAATCAAGGATGAATGAAATCCAGTATGGGCTGGCAGCGTCTTTTTATCATTAGGTAGGCTTTCAGCTGCAATCTCTGGTGCTGGGAAATCAGGCTGCGGAGGCATAGCCACAGACAATAGCTTGATATGCGATATGTAAGACGTACATAGTTGCAGTTCTCATGCCAGCTGATGCATGTTGGCAGTGATTATGGCGCTCTTCATTGGAGAAATTGATGGGTTTCATTCAGATGGTGTGTGGTCTGATGTGCATTTCCCGTTGCTGCGTGGGTGTGGCCTCAAGCATTGTTGTTAGGCCCTGAAGCTTGAAAAGCACTACATTACCGCCTTCTACACGGATGGAAAGGGAAAAATGCCACTACCCCAGCTGCAAGGGACGAATTGTCCTTCCGTACAAAGTAACCAAGTATCAGTGTAGGTTGGCCGACCGCGTTGGGTGAAGAAGTAAAGACTGTATTATCGTCTGAGGCATTAGAAAAATAACATTACACAAGGGTATACTCCATCCAGACCATGCCAAACCAACCCAGATCTATAACCGAAGCCAACCGACCATCCCATTCCAAGTATTACTTTCGAAAACACGCTCGGGGTCATAAATCCTATTCGAGATCTTCGTCGTGCTCCCACTTTTTAGTTCCCAACTTGCGAATCTTCTTAGGACTACCGCTACCACTGACAGGCACGGCCTTTGCCTTTTCAGGTCCAACACGCATGCGCTCCAGTTTGCGACCCAAGTTTGTAACGCTGTCACCTCTGCTATCGCCTCTCGATGACTTCGCGACAGGGGCGGCAAAGTCTTCACGCTCTTCAAGAGGCTTGCGCTTTGTCGGGCTTCTAGAGGCGAGTTCGCGCTTGAGGATCCCGTTCTCGCGGCGGAGTCTATCGACTTCTTCTTCGAGGTCCTCGATCAGAACGTTCTCCTTGTCTCCGTCATCGTCCGTAGCCAGACCACGCTCCAGAATTTCGACTTTGCGGTCCCAGTGCTCTTCAGTGCGTTCATGTTCGATAGACATAGAGTTCTTCCAACGGGCCATTTCAAGGGCAAGACGTTGCTCAAACTCGATGGCGCACTCTTCGCGAATGGCTGCTTCGAGATCGAGCATACGGTCCTCCATACGATCTTCCATAGAGTGAAGATGAGCTTCAGCAGCGAATCGAGCATCAGTCTGTCGTTCGACTTCTTCCCGCAGTTGATCAACCTCCTCGCTAAGTCGGGCAATCTCAAGTGCAGCAACCTCCATGGTAGCACGGTCATCAGCGCTCATTTGGGGGGTGTAGTTCCTATACGATACATGATTCGACGGCACTACTGGACGCAAATGGTTGTGGTGGAGAGTTGGGCTAATTGAACGATTAGGACCTGGCTGCGTCGGTGAAAGAATCGTGCTTGTGATTGAGGGGACGCGAGGAACTGCCACTTCACGGGCGAGGGCACTGTATCGGAGGATCTGTGATGTAGCGTTGAAGTCTCCCCGGGGATCGGCGGTGACAATCATGACACCTCTTTGTGGGTTTCGACGAGGAGCTTGAGGTTGTGTGGAAGAGGATGATGGGAAAGAGTTCGAAAAGAGAAGCTCAGTGAGTTTGCATTGTCTGAAAGGGACGATGTTGGGCTACTACATGTTAGTCACCATTGAGGGTAGCTTCAGACATTACTCACCTTGCTAGAGCTGGCTGCCTCGCTTTGTGTTTGAAGACATTGGCCCAGGTACATCAGACTCTCGTTAATCTTGCCAGCCTCTGCGAGTGTAGCGCCGGCAGTTTTGGCTTCGCGCGCTCTCTCACTGCCGGCTAGATCGACAATTGTAAATTTGCTTCCACCCCAGGGCCCAGGTCTTCGGCCACGTGCTCGTTTCTTGACCTCAAATACGAAGAACCCGTGGCTTCGACTGGAGACACTATTGCTACCGGTACCAGTCACTCGGCGCTCCTGCAGACCGGTCTCGACGACTGTCAAGGCCTCTGTATAGTTTGAGCAAATAACTTTCCGTAGGCCCGCAACAACCTTCCGGTCTGGCGATAGTTCGGTCGACTTAAATAATAAGGGACGGCGCCGCGCCTCTTTAGTGGCACTGGATTTGACAGCCGGAGTCAGGAGATCGTAGATTCGGTCGTTGTGAACCTCATACATAGAGATGACGATAGCATACTCTGCTGAAGGGTCGCACTGAACATCGGTATTGCTGACATCGGGCTGGTCGGGGAAAGCCGAAGGACGTGTGGTGGCTCGACGAGGTGGGGGAGGAGACATGACACTGCGATCACCCTTGAATTCTTGTTTAGCAACATTCTTCACACGCGTAGCAGAGCGGAGGGACATGTATTGTCGTGTGACCCGCTTGGGCATGGTTGGGGAAGAACAATTCATTACGCTGGCAGACGCCACGACTGATCCGAGGGGTTGTCTGTCGCGCTCAGACGAACGATCCTATCGCTCGCTGGAAAACGCTGCTGGGACCTCTTCGGTGACAAGTCGTACACTTTTCAGACTTGACGTGCATTCTGCAGACAACGCGCTGGCGGCTTTCGCAACTTGTAGGGTAATGGGAGAGTTGACATAAGAAAGGGCTGAGGTCGGGGGTCGTACAAGACCTGGCGTGGCGGCTCGAGAAGGCGCTCTAGATGCCACCGAGTCGCGGAATGAAGGGCTCAAAAAGTGTGACGCGATGGTCAAAGATGATTCCGCTCCATCACACTCTTGAAGCGAGTCCTGTGCTGTGAACAAGTCGTTGCCATCGATCATGTTCTCGCCGATCGATCGAAAGAGGACATCCATCGCCAGTTGTGTCATGCCTCGCTGGGATTTGCTGCCGAGGATGGTGTGTGTCTACTATAGTTAGTACTGTTTTCCTGGCGTCAATGCGAAGCTTACTTTGCCCGAGCCAGTGACTCCTAGCGTAGCAACGACAGCATCAGTTCCTTCACCACCGTCAGGGGCAAGAACGCCCTCGACAAAAGGAACGATTTCTGTGCCGTGAAACACATCAAGCTGGCTGGCTTCCTCCTCAAACACCTGAGTAAACGCGAACTTTTCGATGGCCCTTCGTCGATCGGTAGGGGGGTTAAGGATGACATGTGTTGGCTTCGAGTCGTCCTCCGGAGATTCAACATCGAGGATGCGGTCTCCATCACCGTGTCGCAAGGGCGGCGGCCTTAGTCGCAAGTAAACCTCAAATAGGTTGTGTGATGCTTTCCGTGAAGAGTCCATGTCGCTATGATCGCACCGATAGTTTCGCTAGGATGCAGGAACAAATGCAAAACAGAACAAAACGTGGAGAAGACGAGACGAGAACTGTTTAGCCTGGTGGGTTCATTGATCGTTGGCGTTACAATCCTAGCGGGAGCGTGTTTACTCTATTTCGTTGGCCCGATTCGGCTGGCAGGACAACGGTACCAAATTCCAGACATGATAAGATAAGATTAGATAGCTGTAAGCGCCTTCCGCGCGGATGTCAGCACAGACCAACAGAGACAAACATCCGTGTCCCTTCAGTGAAGAAAAAAAAAAGTTGGGATGGTGGAGATGATTCTTCCTCAGGCCTTCAATAGTCTCACTGAAGGCCTCAGGGACTAGGATTCAAGCCATTGACTGAGTGGTGTCACTAGAAGTGGTGCATCGTAAGGTTCAGCATAAGCGATTACAACACACCTCTACGAAGCTCAGTGAACCATTTTTAAGCTCGGATGTTTACCAAACAAAGATCTATTTCTGCTACACGACTGAAACTACATTGTAAGATATATTCACCAATTCACATGCAAAAGAGAACGCCAAAAGCTTGAAGCTTCGTGGCAGCTGGGATGCGTGGCAGCAAAGAGTCATCAGTACGGTGGCCCAGGGTAGGCAAAGGGGGGGTGTGAGTGTGACAGCGGGACAAACCAGCCAATAAACATTTCTCTAGAGCTGCTGATTTCCGGGGGAAGTGATACAGGGTTGACTCATAGAGTCATAATTGGCATCTTTATGTGTTCATATTGCAGAAGCTTCACCTTAATTTTAAGTCAGCAACTGTGCCGCTTTGTTCTGCTACGTTTCTTATCCCGAAAGGTAATTAATGCCGAGGTAGCCATTAGTAGATCCGCGATTTAATTCGAAAGGTTAGGAAGGTAGAAAAGGAAAGAAAAGAAAAAGTCTGAGGCTGATCCTCGAGAGGGGCGCCGTTTACTGGGCAATGACATTGTTGCGCTACGAGGATATTCTGACTCTAAAAATTGGTCTGGCGCTAAAAGCTGGTGATGACGGCAGTGCCTTTTTTTTCGACGAGGGGAGGGGTATGAGGGGCTGTTTAGATGAATTGGACTGCAGTGACAGTGAAGAAGATCATGTACGATGTTGGATGGATAAGGAGAAACGTTTCGAGTTTCGGCTTTGATCCGCGTCAAACCGCAGGAAGCAGATCAACTGTTGTGTCCAAGAGCCATGCAGCCGAGGAAACGAAATCTAGTGAAACGATAGAATCTCGGTCATTTCTCATGCCAAACTACCTAACGGTCAAAGGATCGTTCGGATCCAGGCACGAAGACAGCACGTAATATCATTAGCTAGCCTCACTAGAAATTTTCTGTTCCAATTGAATGGATATCTCGTTGCGTCGAGACTTTTGCCTACTGCGGGTTCTTGAGTAATTAGTCTTCGTTAACTCCGGTTGTCGCTTAAAAAAAAAAAAAAGATGAGGAAAAAATGTTCGTTAAAACAGCTCCGGCAACAAAGAGGATAAACCCCACCAGTGTCCGTGGCAACATGGGGACGACAGAGGCTTGGAAGCAAAGATTTTTTTTCTTATTCTTTTTCGGCCTTTCTTACTCGTCTTTTCGGCAGCCACCTAGTACCAGCGAGAAGACTGACGATGCTTCTCTGGATCTCGTCCGATAGATACAAGCAAAACTCCTCTTTTTTCTTTTTTCTGGGTCTCGCTCTGCAAGTCTTGTTTGGTCTTTTGGGTCTTTTGGCACTTGACACTGGGCCACTGACATAACCGCCTCAGTTTAGCTCAGAATATCCCCTGTTTGATGGTGGATCTTGTCGACTGCGGAGCTTTGAGATTTGAGAAATGCTTGGCCTGGGTTGGATGTAGCAAAACGAGGGGTCTTGATTTCCTCCTTGGCTATCCCGGCTCCAGCGTCTGTTTTGCCGTACCTGGACAAGGATGGGTCTCGATTGCGCGGCAAACCGAGGACTTCTTCTCTTCTCTTACGAGATGGGCCATTGCAGTATGTACAGTATCCGTAAAGATCGGGGTTCTGGAGAAGGATGGCTTCTGGTGGTCGGCCCTGAGTGTACGTAAGTTCGAAAAGATATAGCCACTTGATATGAAGCCACCTCATTCTTGGTCTGTTCAGCTCGAGCTGTACCTCTAACCTCTACCGAGGACTGCACTGCGCTGGGCTGCACTGCACTGCAATGCTCCGCTATCCAATATTATTTCTTGCATCTCCTTAGCCGTACATTAGATTGATATACCATGTTCAGTGTCGTGCTTTCGTTCCGGGGTTTGACTGGTCCCTTAATTAGGAATTTGTTCGCCTCACGGACCAGGGAGCATGGGGTATATGTTTGTGAAGTCACTGACAATTCAATTGGGCTCACAGCGCGAGCCATTGTGAGACCTATTCCCAACGCTTGACTTTGAGATACAGGATTGATAGCATGAGGACTATAACGACTACAGTCAATTCTGCATATCGTAGCATATTTAACATGCCAGAACATCACAGAATAGTCTCCTTGCATCGTGTCTCAGTCGACGCATCAATGCTTCTCAGTGTATACTCGTCCATGGTTGGGCTTCTACCTTATGGATTCAAGTAGCGGTGACGGTTAATGGCCATCCTAGAAAGGACTAGCGTATCTTGTACCTTCCCTTCCTCCCGCACTCACACCTCCCGGTCACTCCCCCCCGGCGCTGTCCACTGCCCACTGGGGCTGCCTCGAGACACTTTGCCCAATCAGGATGGACCCCACTTAGAGAACGGAAAAAGTTTGGGACTGGATATTTCTCTCCTCCACTCCCCTCGCTTGCTTCTTCTTCCATCATTATCAACCCAATACAAAACCTCAGACAACGAAGTCGCCAATTTTTAGTATCACCCAGAGAATAACCCTACCAAGAACTAAGTCGAGTAACCATGCCTTCGGCCGTCGCTGAGCTGTAAACGCCCACTGCGGGCCGTGGCTGTCTTCCCTGTCGCGGCCTGCAGTCCAGCAGTTCTCCGAGTTAACCAGTCAATCTTCTCTCGACACAGTTCTTAACAGGCTTTCCCGCTCTTGGAGCTGAATGCTTCACCGAGAGTCTGTCTCTGAAACCAAAAAGAATCTACGATTTGCCCGATTGTGAAGGGCTCTTGATACAACCAACTATTGATACTCTCTACCTATCTATCGACACATCCACTTCTACCTCCCACTCACCTTTATCCGATATTATAACGCAACATATATTTGTTGTTACTTACTCTTCATGCGAAAGAAGAAGCTTACCACCTTCAACTTCTTCATCTACAACTGTTGCAGCTTGCGAGTTACAAGAACTCTGTGAATCGAGTTTGCTCTATCTGACAATACTAAACTATTCTAAAAACAAGACCTCGAAGATTTCATTGCAAAACACATTGGAAAAATCTGCAGTACTCCCAACAACTTCAGCACAATGTCTCGCAATATTAAGCGCAAGTTTGCGACTCCGGTCAAGACAAAGACCGCCAACCGTCGCCGCCGGGTCTCTGACACTCCTTCCACTTCTTCGTTGGATCTCTCTGACGATGGCGGATACTCTGCGGTAGAGGATATTAGCGATTCCTCTGACGACGACGAGGATGATGTCGCCGCGGCCGAGGAGGAGAACATTCTCGAGGAGGCTCTTCCCCCGACCCCTCAACCAGCTCCTCGGCCGCAACCTACCATTGAGGAAGATGACGATGATGAAGAGGAGGAAAACGATGAAGACGATGAACAAGAAGGCTTGGACATTGATGACGATGACGCCGCTAGCTGGGGAGGCATTGTCTCAGATGTTGAGGACCAGCCTGATGTCTATCAAGATGCAAACATATTTGGCTCGGACAACCCTATCGAGCGTCATGTCCACTTCGACGTACCCTCAAGCGATTCTGATGACACCGATACTGATGATGAGATCGGAGGCTTCTTTCCTGACATTTTTGTCGCACAAAATACCTTGGACCCTTCATTCCGCCGAGAGATTGAGAACGACCCTGATGAGTCTTCTGGGTCCGGTTCTTTCTGGGATTTCAACAACCAATACGGAGAACAAGACCAGGATTCAGACGCAGAGGAAATCTTCCGCCAGCTTGACGACGATACCCCTCTTGCTACGCCAATGGCTTCCCAGCCAGCCACTGTTGCTTCTACTCCCGTACCCCTCTTTGAAGAGCCAACCGAGTTGGACGGCTACGAGAGTAAGTTTTGCAACACGACTACAATTGGTATACTTTTAAATACTAACATACTCAGCCGATGGAGACACTACCGAAGAGGACGAGCCCGAGCCTCCAGTCCGAAGAAAGACCCGACGTCCCTCCAACCCTATGAGCGACATCTCCGATTCAGATGCCGATAGCCCTGTCAAGGCCGAGCGTGGCCAGCCCCGACTGGGCCGTTACAACCTGGATCGCTCCGATAAGAAGCCTATTGCTGTTCTTAACCCTGTGACTGGAAAAATGATGATCTTTACCCCTCATCGTCGTCACCAATTGGACCTTTCGCCCGAACAATTTAACTTCCCCTGGACAACGGAGGGCCCTGAATCACCTATTATGAGCAACTCCGCCAATCTCATGCTCAGCGCCATGTTCTCCTCCAACACCTTTGGCGACTTCTTCAATACAGCTCAGGTCATGGGTCCTGCTGAAGCTTTCTTCCCTTTCCCATCTGAGCCCAACACCGCCGACGAAAGCTCGACCGCGCCTAGCTTGCAGGACGAGGAAGAAGAAGACGATGAAGTGAATCTGAACCTCAACGACTTCATCGCCTGGGAGGAGAATGACTCTTCTGGTGAAGAGGATGGTGGCGACAACTGGGACCCCGCCTCGACTCCAGCCAGACCCAATACTGCCAACAGCGAGAAGGAGGTCCTCGGTCACCTAAGGCCTGAGAATGTCGGAGCTTTCCGCCGTAACCAAATTAACCAGCAGCTTCTCCTGAGTAACCAAGCCACTCAGGACTCGCTTGCATTTAGCGGTCCCTACAACTACACTGCACTCAAGGGTCTGAAATCGGACCGTTTCGACACTGCTGCCATCCCTCTGACACCTGCTCGCCGTCACAGGAGGCAAGTGAGCGATGTCACACGCAGCCCCCTTGAGCAAGTGTCTGCCAAACGCAAGGCATCGACCGAGGCTGGCAACAGCCACAAGAGGCACAGAAGCATCTCTGATGTAGACTACCTACAAATCTGATGCAATGCACTCACACCCAAAAACGTTCGAGGACGGCATAGTTGCCGCTATCCCTGGCCTCGACACTACCTTCTTTTTACAACATTTCCTTACTTGATTTCATTCGGGTTAACACGACCCATGTCTACAGCGTGCTCGGGAGCGTAGAGCCCCCTCCCCAAGGGACCGGGACGGATTTCTTTTGGAGATGATACCCTACCAGCTTCAGCCCGGTCGAAAAGCCGGGTGAGCGTATCGGAGGATCAGCGACTCACCCTTGTTGTGTTTGGAAACAGAGGGTGACGTCCAGACAAGAGACTGCTCTGCGAGCGTCTTGTCGCTTTAAAGCAGACGAAAAGGCTGATGCCGCTAATGTTTTTATGGTCTTGATGATGGAAACGGGCAAAAAGTGTTTTTTCCTCATGTACTTTCTTTACTGGTGTTTCCGTCCATGGGTCTAGAGGTAGATAAAAGCCGCAGCGACCAATTTCATTTACTGTTCAAATGCTTTGATAGCTTACCTTTGCAATATGATCTGATCTGGTGAAATGTACATCTACATTTGTGTTTTCAGCATTCGGTCAAGCATCACCACTGTCGTTTTTGCACAGTTGTCCTCTGAACTGCCAATACAGGCTAAGGGGTCATTTCAGGGAGTACTCTGCGACCTTGGTAGTACGTAGGTAAGGTCCAGGCTCATTTCCGCTTGTCTAACCAAGTGCCTTCTGGCTGTACCAGTCATACGCCTTCTGTAACACCAAGCATTGCCCCTTAAGCCACATATCAACTTCCCTCTCGCCACCCGTTGACTCATAAGTCTCCTTTCTGGTGCAGGTTTGCTTGGTAGCATGCCACAGTCAGATTGACCGAGTGTCACACTAACGCTCACCCTTGGCATAGCATGGTGACTGTACAAGGCAAATGCTGATGTGTGACTACGATGACTCACAGGAACTATTATGTCAAAACTAGCCGTCAGTCTATTGAGTTATATTCTGTTCTATCTACCCGATCGTGGTACAAGCTAGAAGTAATGAGTGGCCCAAAGTCCAAGATATCGGCGCTCCCAAGCAAGATGCCTGTATTGCATTTACCTATCAGGCCAACAAGGGGGCGACGCCTTCCGAATAAGACTCACGTGCCACAATTAAGGACGTATTGCCGACTTGAGGTACTAAACAACCCAAGCAGTACGTAGGTACTATATGCTAGTGACTGTTGCTTCGTTGCGCCGCCATGTAAATACACGGCCCACGTTGCTCGAACTTCTGACTCAACGTGTACCTGGTGCAGTGCCCTTTCTCGGTTGTTACCAGCCCGACTTTGTGACTTGAAAGCTCAAAACGCCACTGGAAGACACGAAAGCTTTGCATGTAGTTAGCATCCTCCGCGCTGCAACAGCAACAATGATGCAAATGCTGGAAGCGCATGATAAACCGCTATCCGTGTGCCGTTGCAATGGGTGTGACCCACCCGTCGGAATCCGTCTAAGATGATAGGCTAGATGACTCAAACTTGCCTGGGTAGGCTCTACTTGCCTTATGTTGAACATCAGTAGATGGCCTGATTCTCACAGCTACCTACACAAGTTCTATTTGTATTTCGCAGACAATGTCATACCGCTTGGGTCAGGGACAGTCCGTTGTTGGGTGTGTACAAGAAACAATCTCAGCCACTTTCTAGTCCTGGCCAAGATTCCTCCACTCATTGCCGAGGACATGCAGGCTAAGCCTAGGATAGGAGACTGCGAACTGGCCAGAGAAGATAAACATGCAAAAGACGAATGATGATATTCCTGTTCCTCGGCGAGAGTAAGTCACTAGGGGAGCCTTGCTGGGCCAGGGTGGTTCTCAACGTCCGGCCCCGGTCGGCGAAGAACGGAAAGCAAAAAGACACAACGCGGCACACGCATGTCTCGGAAACGGGAGAGACGAGCGATGATAGCCAATTTCGATAGAAAGGCAAAAAGAAACTGCAGTACCGCGGAGGCACGCAGAACTCAAAGTGAGCTGCACCCAGGACTCGAACTTGGAACCTTTGCCACCGGAAAGCAACGCGCTAACCATTGCGCCAGCGCAGCGACTTTTGGGTTGAAGGCACAAAAAACCGGATTATATTCTCTCGTCACAAGCCTCTGCAATGATATCGACGCCAAATCGTAGAAAAGGAGCGGGATATTAACTGAAAGTTGTTGTATTTCGAGCACCTTAAGTCTTCTTTGCTTGAGCCATGAGAGTGATTCGACACGCTAGTTGTAGTTGTGGCACGGTTAACGCGATGCAGATTCTGAGCTTGTTCGTGGTATAGGGTATCCTTACGTTGATCTCGCGAGACACAATGCATTGTTCAAGCAAGCACTGCTGATTTAAGTCTCAGCCTATCTATCTGGTAGGAAGCTATAGATGATATAATTTGGTCAAAGCCTTAAAAGTTCACCTATTTGTTGCAAGTATCTCATCATGTCTGATCTTCATTCACCAGCATGTTCATACCAACCAGCACAACCAACTTCGTGGGTTCATCAAGGGCCTCTGAATGACAAGCCCAGGATAGAAAACTCGATCACTAGAAGAATTGTTCCCGCGAACATGGCAAGAGGAGAATTTTGACTTGGTTTCTTTTGAAGCCAACTGATTTGCTAGAGATGAGGTACATCGCCATTGAGACCATTTCATGCTTAAGAGTTACGCGTGTAGCCAGCTCTGTGATTGGCTTTGCGCGTCGAAGAACCGTACAAAATGACGCTCGCTGAGTTCTGTTCATGGTCTATTAAGAAGTTTATTATCAAGAGTGATGTGGTCCTATGAGTACGATAATATTCTTCGGGTTCAAGTAGGTAAAATAATACGATATTTTAAACAGTCTTCTAACTTGTGCTCGCGTGCTGTATTGCCCGTGTCAGGGTATATCACAACAAACGTTATGTTACTCTCGTCATGTAACTAGGGGCTTGAAGTTATTCGAGGGTATCTGAATCGTGAGGCATAGTGTTCGCAAGAGACCAGACAGTATAACGCCTCATATCGGAAAAATAAGTAGGGGCTTTCCAATGCCAGTGTTCTCCAAATTGGACCAAAATGAGTAACGTCTGTAAGCGCTTCCCAATAGCTGTCACCTTAGATGTTCATCCTTTCAAGCATAGCGCTCTGCCGCAGGTTGAACCGCAGGTACTGCCTCCTTTCCATTTCCAGCAGGTGGAGGTGCCCAGCTCTGCATAGGAATGCCCTGCCCTTGGGGAGCCCCGTAAAACTGAGGTACCTGCTGAAAACCTTGCGCTCCAGGACCCCAGTAAGGAGGACCACCCCACACCATGACGGGCTTCCTCATAGCAGCATTTCTCTTCTGCGTATCGATACAGGCACCAACAAAGAGGATAAACTGCCAGAGCCAGAGAAGACAGGTGAAAACAGACAGAGCAACGAAAAGTGCTCGCTTGCTAGCGACACCTTCGTTACTTGTGCAAACATATCGTCTTTGATCGCGATCGTATTCGCAATCTTCGTCAAGGTAGTCGAAGGAGGAGTAGTAGGCGCTGAAAGTGCTTTCAAGACCGCCAACGATGGCAGCGCCGAGCCAGATGAACAGATGAATAGCGACGTGGGCACCAGGGTGAATGCCGGCCTTCCACTTTCGACCGAAACGGGTGAGAAGCTCTGCGATATCCCAGATCATGGCCATAACAAACTAATTGAGGTCAGTGCATGTCACGTAGAATACCTAGACGTTGTAGTCGTACCAAAGGACAAGCACCGAGTGCTACCAAACCAAGTGTCTCAACGCTTCTCAAAGCACCCGTGAGACCCAAACCAACAATGCAAGTAACAATATTAACGCCGTGGAGCGCCAACTTGGTAATCATCCAGGCCTTGGTCTCTTGAACTCGTGGGGGTGTCCATTGCTGTGCCACAGGTGGTGGTTGTTGTTGGGGGTAGGGCGCATAAGGAGGACCATAGGCACGAGGATCTTGCTGGAATCCGGCCTGTTGCTGCTGCGTTTGTTGTTGCTGGTTGAACGTCTGGGGAGCGTGTTGCGCATTGGGAGGCAACGCAGGGTTAGGCGAGATCGGTGGCGCGTTGTCCGTTTGAGAAGAGGCTTCTGGCGCCATCTTGAGATATAAAAAGTCTCAACGTTGAGTAAATCGAGATCGAAGTGTTTTATGCGGCGAGTAACAGTTACTTATCGTCGGTCGTGGTTATAGTGACCGCTCCCTTCGATGGCTTGGAGTCTTCACACTTCGTAGTGTGACGCCCTGAAGAGCGAGTGTGTCGCACTTTTGTCGTAAAGTTGTGCAACACAGAATAAATAAATGAAACGCACAGCGAAAAGAGAATCAACGAAAGTTAGTAGGTACAAATGAGCGAACGAATGAGTGAGTGAGCGAAGAACCAAATAGGAAATAGAGAAAAAAAAGAGGCCCTTCTCTTCACGCAGGCAGCAAGGCGGGTAATAAAAGAAACTTATAAACAGGCACCTCCTCGCTTCACTAAGAGACAAGCGATGAAACCCCCCCAGTCAGACAGGCGACATTCATTGATCAAAAGGCATCCTACAGACGACATGACATCCATTTGGGAGTAGCCCCTGGCCCTTGCAGGGGCTGAGAATCGTGTTAGTCCCCGAGTTTCATTGGTCTCGTTTTCGTAGTAGCGCGATGGATGGAGTCTTTTAATCCCGGAGTGTTGATCTAAGGGGGGGTCATCAGTCACCCAAGACACGCCTAAGCGCTGTTTGCATAATGCACAGAAGTGTTTTCAGCAAGCTAGGAGAAAACTCTTTATTACAGGTTGCTACCTATTGCGTGCGTGCTGGATACGAAAGCATAAACTGCCGTACAGCCATGGGTATGTTTGTTGATGGTTTGGCAGTTGTTGCATCCTTTCATTCAATGGAGCCTCAACATGAAACACGGATCGACTCGAGCACCCACGAGAAAATGAAAAGCCACTGCCGGAGATAAAGACCAACCAACATCCTTCTGGAATAGAACTCGCTAAAAGAGAAGCAGAAAATACCTTACAGTACAGAGTACCTTGAAAATTTCCCTTCATCCTTGGCGGCCGCCGTTGGCATTCCCATGCTCCCATGACATCTTTAGCCCCTTTCGGTATCGGTCCACGCGCCGCTGAGATTAGTCCAGGGGACATCAAAGGGAAATCGCCGAGTCGCAAGACACAGATTTCGTAGGGCTACGTCTGTAGTCTAGTCTCCAAGACATCGGCCTCTTTTAGCCAAAAATGAGTCATGAAAGTCAACCAATACTAGTCAAGTTCGTGTCGCTCATATACATATCTCTCACGTTTCCCTTACCCTACGCACGATGCCTAGAGAAATGGTCTGCCAAGCCGGCGAACGGCCTACCGATATTGTTGTCACTTCGTCTCTGTACTACGTAGGCTTGGCACGGCAATTCATTGCGTTCTAGTTCTTCGTCCCTGTCAAAAAATCACCGACACGTGCTTTTGCGCAACAATTACTGTAATGGGTATCAATCGAGTCTTCTCTTTGCTGCCAGACCATCCTGACGACACTGTTGATGCTTCGCTTTTGTATAAAATATCCAGATATCACCCCATCACATATCCCATATAATTCTTTATTCTTCGCCAAAGGGTTTACTCTCGCTGCAGAACCACCAAAAGACCCATGATACCCAGCATCACTGTCTTGAGCCAAGGGTATTCTGACAAGAGAATTGTCACATAGCCGACAAAGGGGATGTAGCCGATCACACTGCCAATGATATCCTTGCGCACCAAATAGTCCTGGTTTTTCGCGTAGAGCTCGGTATCGTCTGAAAGGTTGTTGTCGCCCTTGGTGAGAAGCTTTGCGGTGTCGCTACGTGTTGTTAGCCATTGTACCATTCCTTCCGTAACGAAGACATACCCCTTGCCAAACTTGCGTACGACTCGGTGCACAATGGGAATGTCCTTGTCCTTGACATTGTAAACTACCACCTCGCCTACATCGGTTTCGGCGACGAGGTTTCGGTTCCAGAGGAAGAGGAGGTCGCCTCGCTGGAAGGCGGGCTCCATAGAGCCAGAGAGAACGACAACGATCGGAGATGGTGAGTCGCTAATGATGGAGAGGCCCTTCCACATCTGCGTCGAGATTAGTATACGTCTCGAGCTTCAGAAAAAACAAGGGGCTGTACCATAAAGGCTGTGGACAGGATAAGCGCAAAGTTCATGACCTGCGCAGCAGCCTGCCGCGGGTTTCCAAGACTTGACAACATGGTGACTAGTGTATAGCAATGGTGTGGATTGAGGCAATGTTGTTGGAGAGCTTGATACCTCCACGATGCAGCTTATGGAGGATTCGCGCTGAGGACATGTGGCTCATGGGAGCTCGACGAGCACGGGCCATCCAAGGTCGAGACAGCTGGGGCGTTTGAGGCGGAAGATGTGGCTGATGCTTGGATAAAGTGTACCCATAATTCCAGGGACCTTGCCGCTATAAATGGTCTAACGCGGGGCGTGTCACGCTGATAGAAGGTGATGTCATGACTACACGAGAAGCATGAGATCGATGTCATAGGCATTATAGGCGAGTAGGGAGCTTGGTATTTAAAATGGTCACTCGAGGACTTTGCTTTCTATTCTAACATTCCCTTGAACACTTTGTTTACCAATATCGACTTGATCTCTTGACATCAAAAGCATCTGCACCGCATCACCTGTAACCACTTACACCACCAACACATCCACCATGGCCGACAACAACAACAACCAGCAGCCCGGTCTCATCGGCAGCCACGCCCAGTACGTCAAGGGTGCCGCAGAGGTAAGTCCCATTCCACATTGCACGTAAGCTCTTTCTCACATTGCTCAGGCTACTATTGGTGCCATCACTGGCTCTGAGCCCTGGAAGGCCTCAGGCGAGCAGGATAAGGCCGCTGGTCTTGCCGACATGAAGAAGGCCGGCGAACTTCGAGCGCAGAACGACCCCAACAACGAGCACGGATTTGGAAAGGCCGAGGAGATTGCTGGCAAGCTCACCGGTTGCCAAGGCATGGAGCGTGAGGGTCACGAGAGTGCTACCCAGAAGAAGGAATAGATGGTCTCTTTGGAGTTGAATGATTAACGCATGTATGATAGAGATACCTCAGCGATGAGTTCAGATTATGACTCTGCTGATAATACTAAATTCTTCATGAATCCTGGACTTCAGTAACCACCGTGAAGATGATGTTCCTGCCACCTTCCCTTTCCTTTTCAGCAATTCTTTTGACTAGCGGCTCACCACAAGTACACATCGAGAAAGAGCACCTTCCTCACATCACCACAGCGCGACTTCTTCACGCAAGTCCTTAACATGGAATCCCGTTGAGCATTTGCCCACTTTCGCTTCTTCGTCCTCCACCATCGCGCATATTTGCTGTCTCGTTCAGCATTACCTGTCCGACTCCTTATTCCCTACGCATCTTGGTCCCATCAGACATATTCCCTCCAACAGCCTCTATTGTTATCGTTATTCGTTCGTATCATCTTTCAGTATCATTCGACTGTTTCCCACCGTTCTGCATTGAGCTTTCACGATGGACTCAGCTCCTCTCCTTCAAAATGCCGATGGCCTCCCCAGCCCTAACGTTATGCAGGACCATGTAAGTCAGAACCACAGCACTCTACATATGAGCCGTCTAACTCGTTTATGTGACAGCCTGCCTTCCTCCGAGCATGCCACTCACCGTGGCCCTGCATACCGCAGAACGTCCTTGTCATCTTGCGAGGTCTGATATTGACATTTCTCATCGCTGTGGGTATTCTCATCCTCAACTTCGAGCTCCACGAGCACAGCGAGTACTCCAATTGGCGCATCATCTTCGACTTTGCCAATATCAGCTTCTTTTTCATCTTTCTGTACCAACTCCGGACTTTTGTAAGTTCGAAGTGCGCGCTTCCTCTCCTCAGATAGCTAACCAGTCACACAGTCGTGGACTTTCACTCATCTGTATTATCCCCATCACCATGATCGACACATGGGCGGAGTAGAAGGATTGCTCATCAGATGCATGTCGCTTCCCAAGCACATGGGTAATCTTCGCAAGCAGTTTCACTTCACCTTGTTTTATACTGTTTGCGTAGTCTTCGCATTCGCCAATTCGACGATTTACTTCTTTATTACTCGTCAGCAACAGGGCGAGGGTTCCTGCGGCGAGCCTCAACCAGAGCTTCACCGTCCCAATAGCACCACCATACCTACCTGGGCTGGGTATACTGAGCAGCATCCTGCGCCTCCATGTAAGGATATCCTCTTATGATCTAATATCAAATGGCTGACCATCATACAGTCACGGATATCTTTGGCGAGGGATGGTTCCGTGCCTTTATTATCCTGTCCCTGTATGCGTTCGGCACATTGATCATGGTGATTGAGATCCTTTGTCTCAACAGTATCCGACGTCCATACGTAAGTAATTTCTGAACGATATAAGTCCCTTGCTGACAATACGTGCTTCAGGCTGTCGGACTTTATCTGATTGGAATTCTCTTCTTTGCTACCGCATACCTGGGTTGGGCTGCTTTTGGTCGTCTCGTGACCGACTACTCCCCCTTCTTCTGGCTGGACAAGAAGGAAGTTGGTTCAGATGAAGCGATCACCCTCTATTCGATTGGCTTTGTGTTGTTGATGCCTATCAGTAAGTCGACCTTGGAGTGACAGGTAATTCCGGAGACTGACAGACGCAATAGTGTATATCCTCATGCAAGGCTTCGTCGCATGCCGGGAAAGCTTTACACGGTCAAAGCAGGAGGCTCGTGCCATCGCTGCTGCGCAGGAGGCCCTAGACTCCTGACGGGGAAGTAATTGGGTATGGTGATATGAAAGGATCACCCGTTTTCAACAGTGGAATGTTGACGTTGAAACGTCTGCTGGAAAGCAGTTCGACTGGTTCAAAAGGACTTGGTGAAGTTAAATTGATACGATTGACAAGGATAGGGTTTTGGCATATCTAGCTACCTCGTTCAACCTAAAATTGACCTGAGTTCACGACGATACAGTTGCAAAATACGAAGTGACATAACAGGGCCATTTTGAATTGTGTATTGAGATTTGCTCGTGGTATCTCATATGAAGTAGGGTATTTGAGTTCGGAACTACAACCACAATTGATGGTGGGTAGTCTTAGGTATTGTTTGACATTGCGTGCCAGATGCACCTTAAACAATGCGGCATCGTGAAGCGGCGTGCGGCAGGGACTTGACGACACCATCTTGATACAACCTGACCAGCCTCCGCTGTAAGAAAATCACCAATCACCAGCGAGGATCTGCTAGTACAGATGGAACGGCTCGGTAGCGTCTTCACTGAGCCAGACGATTGGGTACCGGATGGATGAGTTGGTGAGGCACAGGGACAGGGCATTTTACCGAGTGGCATTACAATGTTTACTACATAGTACAATGCTGAGAGGGGGTTGGAGTGGCGATAACAGGGTGGAATAGATGGTGACAAGACAAACCGAGATTTGTCTGCTTGTTTACTCAAGACCGTGCAACCAACGACTAGGAAGATGAGCCGGGAAAAAACTAGAGATGACGGTGAGTTGTGTTGGGCATTGATAGTGAGGCACGGTGCAGTCAGTCAGTATCTTGGAATTCGGGAATTACAAGGGGCCTTCATAGGTATGATGAAAGATGACTCCCAGATGCAAGCCCGACATTACAGCGTCCATTATCAGTTCAATGCAACATACTCAGGCGCAAAGATGACCAGGGCCTTGAAATTGGTGCATCAAGCCTATCAGAATTCAAATAATTCAGGTTGCAAAAGCTGCACGTCGCTGGCTGCCTCACTCTTATCCCTGGACCCCGCGGCGTTAAAACTCCATTAGGGCCTTCTGAATGGCTGGTGATGGGAATAAATACAGGCCTCTCCCCCCAGACCACCGATCTCCTTCTCTCTTCCTCCCCCCCCACACACAACCAAAAAAGGGTCGCAAAGATTCACCAGGAGGGATATCGTCTTGTCTTGTCTCATAGAAGGATATATCTCTCTGCCCGGACCCATTTTGTCAATCTTTTCTGTTGTGCGTCACTCTCACTCTCCTTCTTTTCTTTTGCTCTCTATCTCTTCGCTCTTTTCGTCACTCTCTAGCCAAGTCCAATCGATACAAAAAGAAAACAGGAGTCGTTATTCTCCTCACCTTTCTATCTCGTCGAAATTCCCGTTACGAGTCCATTCTTTATATACCGATTTCCTCCGATAAACACCGTAGCCATGTTCAAGCGCTCGTTTAGGTCGCAAGACCCCGGCCGCGTCGACAAGTCTGCGAGACTAAAGAGATCGGGCTCCCACCGGGATCACACGAAGATGTCGAAGCTGCAAAGATCGCTCAATGAGCAGGACTCGATTCCGCAAAAGTCCGTACCTGCACCAGCACCAGCACCCGCGCCTACACCCTCGCCCATCGTCACCTTGACGGTTGGTCGAGATGGCCGGCTCTTTGCAGCACATGAGGAAGTGCTCCGCCAGTCGCCCTTCTTTGAGGCCGCCTGTCGCGGAAACCACTTCGAGGCACAGAGCAAAAGAATCTCCCTTCCCGACGAAGAACCCGAGGTGTTCTCCGCCGTCCTCGAATATCTCTACAAGGGTGACTACTACCCACGTCTGCTTCACAATAAGCAGCGCAACTCTTGGGAACTAGAGGACCAAGGCCGTACACCTCACACATCACCAAACCCCGAACTTGGAGGTGGCCGCGCAGACAACGCGTCTGAAGCCACTATCTACCTGTCGAGTCTCGACATGGCCATCCTCCGCGACACAGTCGTGTACTGCGCCGCGGACCGATACGGCCTCGAGGAGCTCAAGCGTCTGGCCCTGCGCAAGCAGGGACTGCAATCCGGCATCGATGTCGGGACCATTATTCGGTCAGCTCAGTACGCCTACGCCCACACACCCGATTCAGACAGCCGTCTGCGCGCTCACTACCTCGCCTTGATCATCCGCTGTCGCAAGACCTTTAAGCGCAGCGGGACTATGCAGGCCGAGATGGAGGCGGGCGGCAGCAAGCTATTCTTCGACCTGTTTGTGGCTATGTGCAACCACCTTGACGACGTCATTGACGTGAGCAACGCTCGCACGCCAAAGACTGTCTGAGGCGATTCAAGCCAAGCTAAACACACACATATAACCTAACAAGCAGGCCTCCAGTGCCTAGTGTGTTTGATCATAGCTGGAGGACATGTACGAAACGGAATACCGCCAAAGCCGCGAATCAAAGAACAAAAAAAAAACACAAAAAAAGTGACACTTACAGGAACAGTTGGAATTCGGCGTTGGGTTGCTTTTTGTGCTCCATCATCAGATTGACGTCCTAAGGAGCTTTGTTTTATTACATGACTCCCCTTCTGCGAGGTTGGCCGACCGAGTTTTGATGATACACGAGCTGAGAGGATCTAATCCGACGCCTACGAAGTCCTTCATATCCTCTGCTCCTTTATTGTGTGTTTTACCTCATCGCGAGTTTCCTGTTATTGTCTTGTCATTTTGCAACTCTGCTTTGATACCCACTTACACCCTTGGACTGGGACATTATCTCCTTTACATTTTACTCTGGCGTTTTGATATCCACCGAAAAAGACCGGGTTGTCTTTGGTTCAACACCAGAGTTGTTGGAGGGAGAGACTTGGGAAGGATTGGAATGCTTGACTGCTTTTCTATGTCCGCGAGCGAATGCCCCCGAAATTGGCAAATAGCTTGCATTCGCACCATTTTGGAATTTTCTTTTCACGGAAAAAAGAAGAAAAAAAGGATCTATTCTGGTTTTGTTGGCTGTTTTTTTGGCTTTCGCGGTTTTTGACAGGCGTTTTCTTTGTTGAACAATGCTTAGAACGCGAAACGGATACAAAAACATCTCCTACTCTGGATTTTGCATTACAAAAGGGGAGTCCTCGGGAACGAAAAGCTTTAATAGCTTACCTTAACCCGATCACGCACTGTGTGTGTGTCCTCGCTTTTACTAGTACTGAGGCTCTTCCCCTGTTTGTTGCGTTTGGTTCGCATCTTGAGACTGATACCTCGAACCTTGTCCTCTTTTTTTGGGCTGTTTTCCACGCTGTTTTTTTGTTTGCTGGAGGAGATGGGAATTTTTGGAGATCCTTCCTGCATGGTTTATTGGGAGCGGCGAGCCGCCGATGAGAATGAAGTTACGATCTTGATGATTATTAACAACTTGGGATCGTTGAACGGTCCTCCCTGGCGCTTTGCACCGTCAGGGTCGAGGTAATGAGAAATTCGGCCACCTCACTTTATGTTCATTGCATGTGATGTCTTCTTTTTGTGTATTGCCAATACTCGGTGAACTGTTTATGTCTATACAATTAGGCGGTGGGCTTTTCCCATTCGACCTCCAACTTCTCGAACGTAGCCTCGAGATCCTCTTTGATGTTCTTGTGAGGATCGGGTCTGGCTACAGCAGCCGAGACCTCGAGTTCCCAGCCCTCACCACCCTCATCGCCATACACCCAGTTCGTCTGTCTCAATGGCGTCTTCTCGCCGTTCTCATCAACTCTGTAGACCCACAGACAGACGCCCAACGCATCCTCAACCTTCATGGCCTTAATGGTCACGCTCTTCTCACCACTCTTGACACCAGCTTCATCCTTAGGGCCTACCGCCTCGACGCTCCAGTCGGCCCACGAGTCGCACGTCACAGTCGAGTAGCGTGGGTGCTCATTGTACAGCTCAATACCAGTCTTGATCCATTTGCGGGGAGCACCCGGGGTGGCGGGCTTGGTGAATGTAAGGAGGAGACAAGCTTGGTCGTATTGGTGAACGTAGGTTGTGCGGAAGGTAATTGTTGCGGAGATGAAGTGCTTTAAGGGCGCGATAGAGTGAGGGCGGAAAGGAGCTGGATGGATCAGTATAGGGTTTGTGAGTGAGGCCGGCCGTGATGGCCTATGGCAAGGGCAATGTGTGTGACTGAGGGGTTGAGTGGTCACGTACCCGTGAAGACGTCAGTGGAAGGAGGCTGCTTCCAGACATCAGTGCCGGGCTGAGCTTTAACAGTAAAAGGAGTCTCCATTTTGAGTATCACAAAGAAGAACGATAGGTAAAAGGTGCAATTAATCTACTGATGTGGTTAAGAGGAATAAGTGATGTCTTTATAGTGCTTGTGAAACAATGTCTTTCAATCAACCGCGGGGCAGCCCTGACGTAATTGGACCAACGCCAGCTTCCTGCAGCGGAGACTCCGCCCTTCGTGTCAAGGACAGTTTTACTGTTGGTAAATAGGCAGTTAAATCGGATGGCTTTTATTTACGGTTAATTCTGGAAATGTCATGGTTTTGACAGGTAGTGGAGCCTGAGAGGTGAAGCTGAAGGGCGGGTAAAAGCTGCTGTGGGGATGGTTGAGCTGGGTGATTTACTGCTTCTGGAAAAGGGCTTAGTGTGTAACCTGAATAGGTTGGAAAGGCAGCGGGCGATGGAGACGCAAATGTAACAGTACGGAGAACCAGTCTTCCCATGAATTAAACACAAAGATTGGGTGGTTGTTTGGTACGCCTGTCGAGGGCCGCGATCGAAGGGGCCAGTAATGAAGACTGGTATTGGCCTTTTAACACAGACCGATGGACGTGTATTATTCTACTATAGAAACAAAATGTAACTACTCATGCCTTTCCTTTCAAACTGACCTACCTAGTTACACATTGGAATTGCTAATAAGCAACTGAAGTTGTGTCATAAGCCGTACTCTCTTGTTGATATTGCATGTATTTCTTTCTCTTTCTCCTACCCTGTGCCTGTACCTCGGTGCATGGTTGAACTTTAGCTCTGTGTTTTAGGGTGCTCTAGTTAACTCGGTTAAACTACGGGATCAAGTCGTCACCAACCACTGCAACAAGAACATCAACGCGTACCGCAGTTCTCAAGCTTTTTTCTATTTTTATTTTCGATCGCTTGTAAGAAGAACTAGCACTTCGAAGCAAGATTTCCCTCTACTAAGAAACAACCGACGTGTACGGACCGTTCCAAAAACACCACTCGCTGGTGTTCGAACCATCACTACCCTCTGACTGAGGTTGCAGGGGCATTGCCTACAGAAGTGAAAACTCTTCCCCACTTGACCATCACCCGTCTTCCGCACAAAAAAAACCCCGCTTCTTCCCTCAGTCACGATTTTCTTCACCAGTATCCCTCACGCGTCCGTTCCCTCTACCTTATCGCGATAATCTTTTTTTTCCTGCTGGAGCTTCTATAGCCGATGCGCTTCGACCAACAGTGTTCGATATCGCGATCTTGGACTGTGAATTGGCCGCCTTGACGGCTTAGGGGATGAAGAAGAAGTTCACTGCCGGACCAGACGACTCGAATACTGAGTTTTATCTCACTTATACGAAACTACGATAAAAGACATCGATCATAATGTCTTCCTTTCTTACACCACCAAAATCGGGCCCTTCCGGGCGTCCTGCCGCCAAACCTCGATTCGCAAAACCCAACCCGGTCCGAGCTATGCGCGAACGAGAAGAACGACGAGCTGCCGCTGCCAATGCCGCTTCCCAATCAAATAGCCTACGAGTCGCTGCTGTAAATCGAAATGCTTCACTCGCCAGGCCGAACCGTCCACAATGTCCCAACAAGGCCTGTCCGAAACCCAATGTTGTCGATGGCACATGTCAGACTTGTGGTCGTATTTCTGATGACAGTAACATCGTGGCTGAGGTCACATTTGGAGAGTCATCTTCGGGCGCTGCTGTTGTACACGGTTCTTTCATCGGCGCAGATCAAGCGGGTGTCCGCAGCATGGGTCCCGCGTTCCGGAGGGTTGGTGGATCGGAAGACCGAGAGAAGAGCATTCGCGAGGCAAAAGGATTGATGCAGGGTTATGCGCAACAACTTAATGTCAGCGATAGTCTGGTCACTGCAGGAACACAAGTTTTCAAGCTGGCTTCAAGCGCAAACTTTATCCAAGGCCGCACACTGGCCAGCGTCGCAGCTGTCTGCCTATATGCTGCATGCCGAGCGGAGCCACCTTGCAAAGTCATGCTTATTGATCTAGCAGACTTGGTCCAACTCAACGTTTTCAAGTTGGGTCGTATCTTCAAGAAATTGAACGAGGTGGTGCCAATTGGCAATGATGGTCTCATCCCCGTGTATCCTGAGGATCTCATCTGGCGATTTGCGACGAAGATGGAGTTCCACCAGGATACAGCCAAGGTGGCTGAAGACGCCGTCCGTTTAGTCAAGCGCATGAGTCGAGATTGGATGGTCATGGGTCGTCGGCCTTCAGGCATCTGCGGCGCCTGTTTGCTCATGGCTGCACGAATGCACAACTTTCGACGAACAGTGCGCGAGGTGGTGTACATCGTCAAAGTCACCAATCACACAATTCAGAACCGTCTGCAAGAGTTCAAAGTCACAGAATCTAGTCGAATGTCTGTGGAGGACTTCTTGAAACAAGACTTTTTGGAGAGCTCTCACGACCCACCATCGTTTTACAAACAGACGGCAGAATACAAGAAGCAACTGGCCGCCAAGAACAAGAAGCGAAAGCGACCTTCGACAGGCGGCGACGAGGAGGATGGGGAGGAAGAAGACGATAACTTGGCCGACAGGATTGATCCGCGGTTAATAGAAGGAGGTGCTGATCTTTCCAAAGCTCCCGTTGTCGAGTACCGTCGTGACGATGATGGCTTTATCATTCCAACATTACCGTCCAAGATTGCCAAAGACCCGTCACTCGTCAGTAAGCTGACAGAGAACGCTGAAGGCGATGAGAACGAAGAAGAAGAGGGGGAGGAAGAAAACGTAGAGAAACTAGATGAACTAGTTGAAGAATTTGGAGATGCGTTAGAAGAGGAAATAGCAGAGGAAGGGGATCAAGGCACAAATACACGAAGAGGCGAAAAACCTCAACTGCCAATTAACGAGGAATGGGAACAAGATGAGCAAGAGCTTGAGGGCGTTATTGAAGAGATTTTCAACGACCCATTGACATACGAACACGCCATGGCCTACACGACTGCCGAGCAACGCGCACGAATCCATACAGTCTGGGCTCTACAACAGCGCCCGCAGAAAGAAGTGTCCATGTCCGCGGATGTTACAGAGGACGAGTTCGCCGATGATCCTGAGGTCAATAATTGTCTATTATCGCCCGAAGAGGCTCAGATCAAGGAAATGATTTGGGTCAACCAGAACAAGGAGTGGCTACGCAAACACCAGGAGAAAGTATTCCGGAAGAAAGTCGAAGCTGAGCGACCAAAGCAAACACGAAAGCGACGTAAGCGTGCCCGAATGGGTGAAGGTCAAACCAGTCCTGCTAGCTCAGCTGCCGAAGCAGCCGTCAACGTCGCCAAAGACCGCGCCTGGTCAAAGAGGATCAATTACGATGCCATCCGCAATATCTTCGACCTGCCCAACATCGGAGGACCTGGCTCAGAGGCAACGAGTCGGAAGACAAGCGCGGCAGGAAGTACACGAGGTGGCGACGATGTCGCGGAGGCGCCAGAAGAAAGTGTCGCAGGAGAAGAGGCAGAGCCACAGCAGGAAGGTGAGGAAGACTACGAGGAGGAGGAAGAGGAGTACGACGAAACGCAAAATTATAATGACGGAGAAGAATTCGGGGGTGGGAACGAGGAGTTTGGTGGCGGTTACGATGAGGATGACCCGGAGATGGATGCAGAATACGGGCTTGAGGAGTATGCTTAATTGATACCCAAATTAGAACACAGGCTATTACTTATCATAGTATACCATAAACTTGGCATTGATAGGATAAGAGATGAAATACTTGCACAAAATGTACCCAGAGCTTGGTCCCGCGCTTGTCTCATCCCCGACGTCACTGACTGGACGTGCTTAGACGTTGATCGATAGCCAGATTAGACCACAGACTCTGCTGTTTTTAGTAAAAAGCGATACCGATGGCGATAAAGACACAATCCCTCCAGTCGATTCACGATAAAGGATGGCTTAACCTTTACATTTCGGTTCACTCACTGACGAGGCGTTAGCACTGTTCAATCGTGATTTGGCAATCTGACGTTCGCGATCGCAGGTCTATAATAAATTATACTCCGAATGGCCAAAGTACAGGAAAGCCCGCACAGGCAAGAATGTTTCGTATCTATTGGAAAATGGAATAGAGACTTTGAGGCTACCTCATGAAGACACGAGAAAAGTGCGACAATACCTTCGTGGGATCAACTCCAACGCAACAAACCCAACTTCATCCGATGGAGGGAACACCAACGGCCAAGCGACAAGCCGCATTGTGACTCTGGTAAGCGATATCAATTCAGCGTGATTTCAAATTGACAATTGACTTATACCAGAAGATCCGGCCGAGGAGTCTTCAACAATCAGATTCCCCTCACGGGTCGAATCCCACGACGATAGACCGGCCTTCTGTCGCATCCGATGATGATCATGAGTTATCAAAACCCAGCGGTAGCTCGATGAGTACTGAAGCCCAGCCGAGACTTGACCTTGGGACTTCCGACGCCTTCGAGAATTCCAGTGGAAACGAGATACGGGGTGAAGGGCATGCATCAAACTTGGGAGGTGGAACAGCACAAAACGATATGTCGAATAACGAGCACGGAATTCCGACCAACCTATTGAGTTTCCCGGATCTTGAAGTTGATACAAGTGATGGTAACGGTCGTCAGAATCTACTTCATGCTCCACCTGAGCTGTCACAAAGTTCGAACGAAGACCAGCACCTGCCAGTACCGAGCAGCTCAAGAACTCGATCGCATCATGTCCACGAATCTACGCTACCTGATGGCGCAGGCAACCTTACAAGAAACTCAAATTATACCAACAAAGTGCCTAAATTATATACAATACAGCCGAAAAGGTCTTTGGAGCTTGATCTAATCCAGGAGAGAAAAAGAAGAGCCCAATACGAGGAGGAAAACAGCACTTTGCGTGAGGTGTTAAGGGAGATGGAACTAGGTCTCAAATTGTTGCAGCGTTGCAACCCGGATGGCTCTGTTCGAGATACTCTTGAACGTCATCTTAGAGCCACACAAGAACTGGTAGGCAGGAAAAATTCGGACCAGAAGAAGATTGAGGGACTCTCGGTGGCAGATATGGGACGGAGGTTTCGATCCTTGAACGGGACTATTCGGGACATTTGCCTGACAAGTGTGGAAACCAGTGATCAGTTGCCCAACCTTGAAACCGCTTTTGGCCCGTCGGTACAGTCGTGGGCGGACAGGGCTTTTGGAAAAGACATGTGAGGATGCATCTATCTTGTTTCAAAGGGAGTGTTCTCCAAGGAACACCTACTGCGAGGGCTTGTCTCGATGGCTGTGCACGAGTTGGTCTTCGAACCTGTGTTTCCTAGCCTGTTCGACCGGCACTCAGCAGAGACCAACTACTATCGCAAATACATCGTTTTGAAAGGTTTGTAACAGAGACTTTGCGGATTATACAGACTAACAAATTGTGTAGATGGAGCTGAGGAGCTTCACCAAGCTGATCGCTACGTCTTGAATGGACTCGTGCGCGACAGAACGAGCATCATCGAGCCCAAGGCTGGCGATCTAGCCGACAAGATCTCGGCTGATTTAAAAATTCTCTTAGCGGTTAAGGAGCAAAAAGCAGAGACATCTCAAGAGCCGGATGCCGATGGTGATACCAACATGGTGATTTACTCCCCCGAACTGTCCACGATGGAATCGCAGCTTCGAGGTGTCTTTCACTCTGCACTGAGCCTCAAGTTCGACCTGACAATGAATATGAACCGGCTGCTATTCTTCTTTTTCAAGCCAAACGTCATCTACGATGCGCAGAGTATGGGCAATAGTGACCCAGATGCTCACCCTGGCGAAGGCGCACGGATCAAAGTCTGCATTGCACCAGCTGTGTACCTGGCGCCGGAGCGAGACAGCTGCCCCGATGAAATGATTATGGACTTCGACATTCGATTCAATTCCTACTTCTTGGAGGCGACTCAAGAAGAGACCGAGTCACTGGAGCTGGTGTCTCGGGCAATTGTGGTTGTCTAGAGCAGGCGGTATACCAAGGGGTTCATAGATGTTTATGAAGACACTGGGGCAGAAATTGACACGATAAGACTATGATGGGTTGTTCCGACCATTGGTAACTTAGAAGAACGCTTTAGGGGATCTGAAATGGAGATCCCGCTTGCATGCATCGCAATCAAGGCAACCTATTGAGCGACGCCTTTGAGTAGAATCATCTGCACGCATTTTGAGGGCCACAAGTGAACTCATCATTTAGCAAAATTCTCCTTGACTGTTATCTCCGAATCCACAGAATGGACTTCTTACAGCGCGGGCTATATTCGAGGAACATTCATGTTCTAAGCTCCCCCCTGACAAAGTAGCCGAAATCCTGTATCTCCTTTCTTCATCTTGGCAGCCGGCTCGGTCACTATTTACCGTGCCTAAGCACGCATCCTCCATATTTGCCCACCATTCAATCAAATATATTTCGCGCCTTTTGGCTCCCCTTTCTTGCTTCATTTCGTTGCAGGCCGACACTCAACTTGCTCCTGGTGGCAGAGCCGAGGCGATGTTCATACCCAGTTCGCCCAGAACCTCCCCATCACGCATCTGGAGACCTGGTTTATAACGTTAGTAACTCCTACGAAAACCAAGATGGAGTCAAGAATAAGACTCACATTTCATGTTAAGCCCGTCGATCTTGTATACTAGGTTATAGTGGAACTCCCAGTATCTGCGAGCTCCCTTCTTGCGTCGCCCTGAACCTTTTGAGTACTTCTCCTTGAAAGGATTTTCTCTCCCAAGTTCGCGTCGCATCAAATGAGAGACATCAGACTTGATGATTCCAATCATTTCCGCACCTATCATCAAGTGTTAGCCACAGTGCGAACTGGAAACCGACAAAGACATGCCTTTGTTTCGGGGGTGATCAACGCTGTAGTGGTCTTCACTAGCGAAATCGGAGAGCCAAATCTCGTCACTAATCACAAACTCAGTGTTCAGAGTCCCATCAGATTTCTTATAGGGAAACTGCCAAAAGCGGTTCTCAGTTTTCTCATTGTTGGGTAGAACCACCTCACCCTGTGCTGGTTAGCCTTTCATGTCTTTATCATATAATAGTATCGACTGACCAATCTCGAGACCCATTTGATGCTTTTGATCCAGTTTTTACTTGGGTCCTGTATGCCTTTGATGGGCTTTTGCTCCCCATGAAGACTCTTCTGGTAGGTCTCGAAGACGCCCAATCCGTAGCCGGTCTTGGCCACTCTTCTAGGACCGCCCTCTTTGTCGAGAGCACGCATGACGGCACCCGCTGCTACAGCATCAACAGCAAGAAATCTGAATTACCCATTAGTTTTAATGTTCGAATACAAATTGCGGACAAACCAACCCTTCGCTTTCGTTAGGATTATGCAGCCAATAAGTGCGCCCATATGCTCGCTCGACATTGTTCAGAGTTTTTCGAAGAAAGCTGCACAAATACCTGGACTCTGCGAAACCACCCATAAGAACCACTCCCTAATTACCAAGATTAGATATAGATAGATCCTACTGAATAATGACTGACTTTGATGTTTATGTTCTTCTCCTGTGCTTCATCCAGCTGCATTTTCATGATTACGCTGACTTTTGCACACACTCGATCAAAAATCGCGTTGATGTCTGTGCTACAATGAGTCAGAACGGCCGCCAGAGATGCAATATGGCACTTACGCGCGGATAGTGAGCCGATTTGGCATAGGGTTCTTGTTGTCAGGGTCACTCGGATCGAATCTCAGGCCAACAACATCGAGGCAGCAGTCCATTGGGTTGGGCTCGTCCAGCTGCCAAGAACGCTTGACTCTGTACTCGAAGTCATCGAAGGCCAGTTTTCGAGCAACACCTTCTACAGTGACGCCAGGCAATTCCTCCAGGTATCTGTGTTTATCAAGGAGCCCAAGCACATGTTCGAAGAAAGCCTCATTCAGTGCGTTGGAGCCACAAGAGTCACCTGCGACTTCCAGTTAGGAATAGTTCGTCATATGAGAGGGAGGTCCTACCGCTGTGGTGAAGTCTTTGCGCTTCAAGGCGTAATGGGTAGTCTTTCGTGACGCTATAGGTCTGAGCATCGACAGTGCCGCCGCCTGCGTCTAGGAGGAGAAATGTGGTGCCACTCTAAATTTGGTTAGTAAACTTTGGACAAATTAATAAACCTGTCGGCTGTAATACTTCGATTGATTTGAAGCCTCGGCCTAGGAGCCACGTAGCACCGGCTTCAGGCTCTGCCATGATGAAAACGTTGTCTATGGACTTGTTTTGCAACTCGACACCAGGAAAACCTGACAGCTTTGCCGCAAGTCCCATACAAAACTGCATATTGCGGATCGCCTTCTGGCTCCAGATGATGGGGACGCATATAATCATCTCGGTGGAAGTGATCTGAGACGAGTCAAGGTGTATCTGGCCTTTGGCGAATTCCAGCAGCTTGGTCAAATAGTCAATTGTGACAAGAAGAACCATCTCCTCGACCGGAATTGGGTCTTTACCAGTGTGATTCTGAGAGAGGTGTCGTAAGATCTCGCCAAGATCCTGCTTGTGTCTTTTATGGTTCTCTGATGGATCCATCATAGTTTTGAAGCGATGTACTAGAGTCCCAGAGCGGTTTGATTGAGCTGTGATTTGTGACATGACTTGGTAGGCCTGGCCCCCCCAGAGTAGTCGACGCGAGGGTGCGTTACTTCCCTGATTCTGATTTTGATTCTGAGGGTTACCATTCGGATGAGCACTACTCGCATCGCCTGGCGGCGCATCCCAAAGGTCTTTAAGAGGACGAAAGACCCAACCCGGGGGGTAAAAAAGCTGCGTCGGTGCCTCGAGACGCATTGAGTCGTTGCTATACTGAAAAAATGCAGAAGGGTATTTTGAGATTGTTTTTATGCCGCTTGTATTTGCATGTATCGGGTTCACCGAGGCAGGAAGTGTGTAATACGACACGGCCGAGTTGGTTTCACCGAGATCTACGGCAATAAAAACCCTATGCTTTGAGAATGAGAGCGACATAGTAGAGGTGTGATGATGGAGAATAGTTGGATACTAGAAGTAGTTTATAGTGAGCGTGAATGTCTCCAATTAGTTGATGAGTGGTCTGCGTTGGTTGTGGCGCGTTCTCCAATCGATTCACGGATTGGAGAAGTATATTTTTCGATGAGAAAAGGAGGCAAAAAGAAAGAAACCAAAAGTATTTGGCTCTGTGCTGAATCTGAGTGGTCAATCACGGTGACAGGCTGCAGCCTGATTTGCTTGACGCGTTGGTTGTTGGCTGTGCATTTCTATATATGTATAAGCAACAGGGGCAGAAGCAAACAGATCATGCCTTAAATTAGTACCTTGAACCCCTCCGTTCATTCAATGCACGTGCATTTATCTGCCTGGACCCGAAACTTCGTCAGAGATATCTATCCTAACCAACCATCCAGCTGTCAAGCTTAACCCAACCAAAACCGCCCTTTCCATCATCATGCCTCCTATCACCCGCACCAAGGGTTCATCGAAGCGAAAGGGACATAACACTACTATTAGCAAAATTGCATATTCGCGCAATATTATAAACAATCGAAAGACAAATGACGAGTATTACAGACTTCTTGCTTACGTGCAATGGAGTGTCGACAAAGGCTTAGACTTCAAAGACGACGTATATCCTATGATACACAGTAAAACCTACGCGACTTACGATTCGGTCTATGACAAACTCTACAGGGAATGGAAAAACAACTACGCCAATGGTTATGGTAAAGCTCTCAACTGTCTGTTCGAGTTTGGCACAAAAAGTCTCGGCCTAGCTGGGGATGAGCTAGCAAAAATCAAAAAGTTCTACAGGGAGATTTCCCGCAGAAATGTGAGGGACGGCCAACACAAGAACGAGAGAGTGACCAACAGCGAAATAGGCCCCGAAGAGCTTAACCCAGTGAGTTGAAGGTATTGGATACCCTTCACTAATTTCCTTACTAACGTAATACCCCCTATCTTCGAAGGATCTCTCCGCCAAGTGCCCCGACAACAATTCAGCAATAAACCCGAAGGGCAATGACGACGAAAATAAACGCAAATACCAAACACAGGCTACTCCGATCATGTCGCAGCACGGATCGATTGTCGTAGTGCCTCATGCCGATGACGCCGCGCCATCCACTAATACCGTGACGCCGGCTCTTACGGCACCCATCACGGAGAAAGGCCTACCATTCTCTCAGCCACCGGATAAACGCGACGTGGACCTCAAAAAGAAGATCTTCTCGTTAGAGACTGAGATAGCTCGTCTCAGGAATGAGAATCAGGGACTACTGCAAAGCTCTTCGAACCCTTCTGATGTTCAAGTGAGATACACTTTACAGAGGAGGGTAGAGCTAGGGCACCTTATGGCTCAAAGAGAGAGGACTTTTGATGTAGACAGTCCTGGAATGTCGGTAGATGAGATTTCTCGAAGATTCTTCGTCTTCTTTCACGATATCCGAGACGCATGCTCGCATGCAATCAGGAACGATAGAAGGAAAGTCGAACCCGACGTTGAAGTGTGCGAAGTGGTGCATTCTTGGTCGCGCAAGACGTTCAAGATGAACCTAAATGAGTGGCTTGGAACCGGTAACGGAGAGTCAATGACAAAAGAAGACCTTCTTATAGGACTCGTGGCTGCAGCGGTAGTTGACCGCGCTTTCCAGCCTGCTTTCCCCAACGTTCTAGCCGAAGCATCCCCCACTACGAATATATATCGAGATATTATCGTTCAATGGTGTAAGTTCATCGGATCTACCTCTGTCAAGAGTCAAGGCTCACATAGCATCTAGATGGGGCAACCTCCCTACACATGGCAGATTTCCATTTGTTTCAGTTCCTTATGGGAAGTAGAAAGAAAGACCTCATCGAAGCAAGTGCAGCTGAAATCGAGAGCACCTTGAAACAAAGACTACAGTTCTTCTGGAATTCGTCGCATCACAACACGAGCAACCAGACAGAGGACGACAACGATATGATGATGATAGAAAAGCCTGCTGAAGCCCCTAACTTTAAGACAATGCTAAAGAGGGCTCTCGAACTTAAGGTCGATCTAACTGCGAGCAAAACACGTCTCAGATACGTGTACTTCACCCCAGATGACACATTTCACGAAGAATGGATGTCCAGAATGACAAGCTCAGACTACAAGACCTCCACAATCAAGGCCTGCATAGTGCCTGCTTTAGTACTTGCGCCACCTAGGCCGGAAAGCTTAAGCTCAGAGGAGTACGTCCTTGAGTACAATGTCGATTACAATATGTACTTTGCGGAGCTTAAGGACGTAGACCTTTCACAATCAACGTTGGTGGCCAGAGCGTTGGTACTCACCTAGCCAGGCAGGCGGGCAATGAAGAGTGTCACATTTGCTCTACTCACTATATCGAAGCTTAATGGATGACAAAAAGCCTTATGGGATTATGTATTTAGTCCGAACCTTAGCTCGTCATTTCTGTTTATTATTCTGGGTATGCGGACTATCTTGCGACTTACCTGGCAACGAATGAAATAGGGACGTGAGAAGAGAGTGGTCTAGTATCAATGGAGATATGATTCGGGACTATAAGTGACGTTCTTTGAAGGAAACGACCTACTCGCATGGCAAGCTAGTAACCGTGGCGCAAGCCAGTTCATGGTTGTTAATCCTTGCAGGGCACATGACTTGACAGACACCAAACCGCTGCCTTAACTTGAAGCTCGTAAGAAGTTAAATATTTCAGCTTTAGGGAGTTTTTTCGGAAAAACACTAGCTTTTACACAATAATGTTCTAATACTATCAGGTCTGCACAGTTGCCTAGAGATACAGAAAGCCTGAATGGGAGCCACATAATATAATTTCCGTATTCTCAAGTAGACGACGCCGGCTTATCTGTATTCATAGTCAAAATTCTATTGAATTGTTGTCGAGAAACTATGTGAAATGACGTGTGATTACAGAATAAGGATCAAGAGGGACAAAACGTTTAGGCAACCCTGTATGGATGACGATTCATTGGATACTCAAATATTCACCCACAAGAAGGCAAGCTCTGGGCTTTGACATTGTTCGACTTATGTAAACACAGTGCGATGCTCGTAAAAGTACCTACGTTGTTGGCTGTACATTATGTCGGAGGGTGACCATGATGCGTCATGTGAAAGCGATATTGGGGATAACCAAACAAACATGTAGCAATAAAGGGGAAAGAGAATCATATTCTACTATCTTTCATCTTACCGCTTTTATCTCAGGACCAACACCAAGATCAACTTGCCATTTGGTGTCTGATCATCACCATTTATCCGACGGCCAGATACTTCTCTCTCAATGAGTCTTTCGCAGTCATCGTAAGTCAGAAAATTTGCTTAAGGATGGAAAACGATAATAACAGAGTCCTAGACCGTACGGTGGTGAGATTGTTAAAGCGTTTTTCGCGGATAAGGAGACAGCATGGGTCCATATGAAGGTTATCGAGCCTTATCCGGGGCTCATGCGCCGCGTAGGCAAGGCCGGTGCAATTCTAGGGTTCCTTCTTTTGGACCTGACAAACTTGGAACCTCCCACTGCTCACATCGTCCTTCATTTTCTATACACAGGCGAGTATCAGTGTCTTAAAGCTCCTGTCCCCAAGAGATTAGGAAAGATCGACAAGGCTAGATATGAGCTTGTTGAAGCTCTGCAAGCCTGCATTGCTTGTTCTTCCCTGCAGTTGATTGTTTTGAAGTACCTCGCCGAGAAGGAAATCGAGCGCTTGAGCGACAAACTGAGCCTGAGCCATATCTTTGAAATCCTTGATATCATGGACTTTCAGCTCAATTTGGTACCGACTTTTAAGACCTACATACAATCTCGTATGATGCAGGCCAAATTTGGTGGCTCAGGTGATGCAAAAAACGATGTGCTACTTGATCTTGGAGACACAAACACTCTAGGCACGCTTACTCTCGAAACCATGATTCTACAGCACCAGAGTCGAATGAGAGCAGGGGACAAGGAAAACCATGCATCAGTCGACGCAATAGGTACCCGTGCAGCAACGGCACTCAAGCCAACACTTCAGCCAACTTTGCAATCCATCAATTTTCAGATCTCCCTCTTGGAAAAGGTGAAGCTGAGACAGGGTGGGAAGCTTCACAGGAAGAACGAGGAGCACCTGTCTCGCCTTAGAGCTGATGCTAAGAGCTTGAGTCGCGGCAAGGCAACTGTGAATCGAGAAAAGACCTTCGTGGTTCCCCAGGACGATGCTAAATTCCCGCCTACAGGTGGGTTAACATCCATTCCCATAAAAAGATCTTCTAGTATTTCTAGTATTATGACGCTGACTGGTTTGTAGCCACGGAACCGATACCTGATGACGTTGTGGAGGCCTGGCTCATTCATGATGGCGACTCTAAGCATTCATATCTCTCTGATCCCGATGCAAATGGAGAGGACATAACTAACTGCTCTGTATCGTTAGACGAGATGACACCTAGTTCGAATGGCAGCTCTTATGGTCTTCCTTTCATGTAAAGTAGGCTCATATCGCTATTGGCGTTGAGATAGTCTCCCAGTATTCTGAGCATCCGGGCGTGCTTCATCTTGATACATTCGTGCGACCTTTTACGCCACTGTGAACCATCTTATTATGTCTTGGTTACCTGTATAAGTAGGTAGAAACCCTTCTTGAGAAATTTAGAATCTTTCCATTCAATAGACACTTTTTGTTCTTTGTCATTATAAGATTTACTTTATAGTTTTGCTTTATGCTTGTGCCAAAGCAAGAAGAGATCGATTATACTTTTACATTTCGAACTTTACATAAATTTCATTTACCTGAGTTCACATCATCTACTTCAAATAATTTGTCCTGTCCCTTCAAATTCTTCCTGAGTTCCATAATCCTAAGCACCCTCCCATCGTCAATTGCCATCAACTGCAGTTCAAACCCAAAATGATTTCCAACAATAAGAACACTACCAGCAGGTTGTAAGTATATCAAAGATATTGTCGAGTATATCAACTGACATATAGCTAGCCCGTCTGGCAATGCCATGTGCAGAATATTCTTCCAAGGTCAGGGGCCCCGCCTGATCTCGAGAAAGGCTCTCGAGAAATGTCCCGTTTTAGCATCCCGGCTAAGCACGAAGTCCTTCTTCTCCAACACACTCGAAACCATCAACGTCGAAGACATACCATATGATATAGGGATCGTGATAGTTCATTTCCTTATCACTGGAAGATACCGATGTCTCGATCCCAAAGGCGACTCGGAAGATGAAATAAAGCGTTCACAGCTTGGGACCGCATTCCGCGTATACGCAGCAGCTACCACATTCGAACTTACCGCGCTTAAGAATGTCGCGCAGAGGGTCATTGCTAGTTTGGAGAGCGCCATGGATTTGACCATGATCTCAAGGACTCTGAACGAGACAGGGTTGGACTTGAAGGAGCATCCGACGCTGGCGATGCACGTGTACTCATACATACAGCTGTCGATGGGTGTTTTGTCGAAGGTAGATATGGCGTGGAAGATTGCCGAGCTCGGCTTTCCAGAGAGTGCCAATGTAGACTCCTTCGAGGCGTCATTGGTTTCAAAGGGACCGGTTCCAAAGAGGGAAGAGGACAAAAGATCGAAATCGCAACCGGCGCCTGAGCAAGGAGTCAGGGGTCCGTCCAAGGGCAAGAACAAAGCTCTTGATACTGTCACTCCAGTACCCTCCGAGACGGACTCAACGAAGCCGGGCACGTTCCAAGCCTGGATGAAATGCTTCTCAAAGGTTCAGCTGCCCAAACCTATTACGAGGAGCCAGAACGTTGCGAACGACACCAATGATTCGAATTTCGCATGCAAACCAGTAGACGAGATCATGATGCCCGCTCAAGGTCTGTCGGAGGAGGCAATACGTGCTGCAAGGCGGTCTGCTCCATCTGCTATCGATACAACCTTGGATGAAGGCGATCTAGGTCTTCAGGTGTCGTTTGAAGTTCCACCCCCAGGTGAGCATTATTCCGGTCTATATCCTGATTAGTGGCGTTTACTGATGGCGATGTAGTCAAAGATCTGATATGGTAGTCTCATATGGGATCTCAGTTTATGTAGAAGATACCAGAGTGAACACGATATTTGTTTCAGGGGTGGCGAGATGACTGATTATAGCTGGATGTCACTATGTTTAGACCGCAGCATCCACCAACAAATCGAGATTGAAACTGGAGTATCCACACTACTAGTACCTATGTTGGTTGAGACACTATTGCGGCATGAACCGAGGCATTAAGTTAACAGGCACATTACAAATAAACTCTCTTTTCTACACCGCTAATCCCGTCGTGGATCAATGTCCGACCAACCACAAAGATATTGACGTGATGTGACGGTCACTCCGACGGGGCCCCGGGCAGTTACTAATCTGCCTGCAACAATCGAGAGGCATATTTGACGTCACAGAACTAGCCAACATCGAATTCTTGTAAATATCCGACAATTCCCATCATTGAATCCTTGCTTTTCCCTTTTTACCATTATACATTTACATCAATCATATTACCCTTCAAAATGCCTTCAAACAACGCTGCATGGCTCGTCTCCGCAAAGACGTCACCACTTGAAGTCAAAGAAGCCCCTCTCCCTGAAGCAGCACCAGGCCACATCCTCGTCAAGAACTCGGCCCTTGCTATCAACCCTGTTGACATTGCAAACCAACACGTTGGAATCTTTATTTCCGAGTCTCAATACCCTGTCATTCTTGGTGAAGATGTCGCTGGCACCGTAGAAGCTGTCGGCTCAGATGTCACCAACTTCAAGGCCGGTGATAGAGTTTTGGGATACGCGACTTCACTCGCCAGTAAAGACAACGCGAACAGCGCCTTCCAGGAGTACACCGCCATCCGCGCCGACTGTGCTTCCAAGATCCCTGATGATCTTTCTTTCGAGCAGGCTGCCGTTTTGCCCCTTGCTGTCGCTACAGCAGCCTGGGCTTTGTTCGGCGATGCGACCCTCAAGATGAAGTTCCCATCTCTCAACCCTGAGCCCACCGGAGAGTTCGTCCTTATCTGGGGCGGCTCATCCAGTGTCGGTGGAACAGCGATCCAGCTAGCCAAAGCAGCTGGATACGAAGTCATCACCACGGCCTCAGCCAAAAACCACGACTACGTCAAAGGTCTCGGTGCCGACCACGTCTTCGAGTACAAGTCGCCGCATGTCACGAAGGATATCTGCTCGCTCCTGATGGACAAGAAATTTGCCGGTGCTTTGGAAGCCAGCGGTAGCGAAGAGGCGATGAGCAGCGCGAGTCAATCCATTGCTCACGCTGACGGTCTGCGCAAGGTGATTTGCGTGCGTGGTCCTCAGTCGCAATTGCCAGAAGTCAAGGCCCAGCCAATCATGTCGACAAGCATCATTGGTACGCCTGTTGCGAAGGCTGTGTTTGGAGACTATGTGCCTGCTGCCCTTGAGAAGGGCAAGTTCAAGGCTGTGCCAGAAGCAGAAGTTGTTGGTAAGGGATTGGAGTCTGTCCAACTGGGTATCAATACCCTGGCCAAGGGTGTCTCAGCCAAGAAGATTGTGGTATCTCTATAGATAGGAAATAAATTTAAATTGGGACTTATAGTACGATAGAAAATGACCTTGAGGAATGATTTTGCCGGTAGACTATGCTCTGCTGGAGTGGTGTACATCTCGCCCCGTCTCCACCAGATAATCGCTGTCACAACTTTGTATTTCGCATTAAACACGGAAGACTGGAAATAAAGTTTTCGTGGCAGGACTGTAAAACGAAAAGGCTATCATAATCATTAAGTTGGGCACACGGTCAGGGTTTGCGCTTGGCTACCTAAATACCGACCTGATTGATGTCGGTAAGACTGCTAATTGACCACCCTGTGTAGACGGGTAGCTAGACTCATAAAGCCAGCTGTGTCATGTTGGAAGACAGAAGCGATATAATTAAAACTAAAGGAGAAAAAACACCAAGATTCCTGTCCCACTCGAGGAAGGGATCCTTCAACATACGTCAAACCAACTCCTCAAAATTCGGCCACCCAAGAGTCCATTCGTAAGACATTGGTTCATATGGATTCACTGCTTTACCATGTTCTCAACATCAAGCAGATAGCCAGTCCTGACATTCATCCAGTCCAGGCATCTGATCTCTTCGTACTTTTTCTCCTCACCCTCTTCTAAACAGCTGTCTAAGACACCACAACTTTCGTTGAGACCAAAGCCCCAGAAGAACGGAATGCTAGCTCTTTCTTTTCCACTCAGATTTCGTGCGCGGTGAACTGCGCTCACGTACTTGTCGTTCGTCATGCGCTGCATGTAGTCGGCAACGTTCACCACAAGGGTACCCTCAATGGGAGGTGCATAGATCCATTGGCCATTCTTCGTCAGTACCTGTAGACCGCCAACGCTGTCTTGCCACAGAATTGTGAAGAGTTCCCAATCAGTGTGCGACCCGATCGATACTCGAGAGGATGAGTCCTCGGAATCTTGCATCTGGCCATCCACCTCGAGAGGGGGATAATAATTGAGGTTCAATGAAGCTTCTGGATATTTGACTTTATCATCGAAAAAGTCTTCGGCAAGTTCCAACGAAAGGGCGAAAGCCCGTGTGAGTGATCGGGCCAATTTTAGACACTCTTGGAAATAAGAAGTCATGGCTTCTTTGAAGTGAGGCACATCCTCTGTCTGCACCCACGGATGTCCTTCTGGCGCATAATGTTGTGCGGCCTCAGCAGGAATGTCGTTTGGGTTGGTGACGGAGGGATCCATATAGGGGTCATACCCAATGGCATAACTCTCTCGTAAGTCGATACCTTCAGTGGCATTGAGCCTCTGTGTATCCGGAGGCCGATATCCGTTGTTTAAAGACTCCGGGTTATTGGCATTTGTCCGTTTTTTCACGTCCATCTCCTGGCGAAAAAAGCTCAAACATGCCGAGTACGCTTGTTCAATCACTCCAGATGATATGCCATGATTTTTTATGTAGAAGAAGCCGTTATGGCAAGCAGCCTCATGAATCTTTCGCGCAACAGTCTTTCGTTCATCTAGACTTGGGCTGAAGATTGATGACACGTCGATTATCGGGATTTCAGAAGCTGTTGCTTCCCGGACTGACTTGCTGAGAATGGTGCGTGCTGTATAGCCACTAGCAGTAGCCAAGTGTAGCTGTGTTGTCTCCGACTGAGTCATGCTGGTATAGGACTTTGGCGTGCACTCAAATGTTGTTGTCACGAAGTTTCATAACCTCATACATGTGACCTACCTAGGTACCTGGAGGCGATTCAGGAAATAACCCTGCCATTACACACTATACTAAAGAATAAGGGATGACAAAAAGAGCTTAGAGTAGCCTTTGGCGACTCAGTTGGGGGCTTAGACTAGTTTTTCTGTCAAGCCTTTCTGCATGCGGGGTATTTCGCAACCCTCCTCCCGCTATTCTAAAGCATAAAGGATGATAAAAATGAAAGAACTTAGCATAGCCTTAGATGATTTAGTCGAGGCCTTAGGCTAATCAACCCCTCATTGTGTGCGGGTTATTCTGCTGCCCCAATTTCCTCGCACCAATTACGCCTGCGCGATACGGATATCCGTAATCCTCCCCTTCGAGAACTCCTTGATATGATCGAAAACATACTCGATCGGAGTTACGTACACATGTCCATTTCCCCTATCGTTGCTCGGTTGGAGTCCTCTAAACAACAGCCCAACAATGCAACCCAAGTTGTCATATATCACAGAACCTGAATCGCCTTTGAGAGCAGAATTTCCACTCGCGCGTTGGAACACATATTCGCTTGATATAGTTGGCCCAAGATGTCTATCGTCGAGTAGATTGACATTGGTCTTGAATTCATGGTATTCACCATACGTTGCACCACTAGCTGCCCCATACTTGAACCCTGTTGTGCAGCGGTTCTCGTGCTTTTTGCTGATACTCTGTCTCTGTGGCTGGAGCTGGGTACCGAAAGTCAAGAATGGAGCTGGTAGTGCTGGTGCCTTTCGCCAAGCCTCTGCATCCGGCAACCGGTTGGTACCGGTTCGAGTTTTGCTGACCTTGATTAAAGCCCAGTCGAGTCTGCCATTCTCAGGTGTTTTCCTGGTGAAGCCGGATGCCGCGTATATTTCGCCCATTGTATTCTGTCGATGATCAAAAAAGTCGACCTTCTTGTCTATGTCTGTCTTCAGCCTAGCAATCTCGTTGTCCAGTCGCGCGCTCAGTGCTACCGCATGCATGTTGTCCTCGACATCCTTCAAAAGCATCTGTTGCTCAGATTTGCGGTCGTCGATGTCTCGCCTAGCCTTCCAAATAGTATAGCTATGCTTTGCTCGTGGAGGACTTTCGATTGATGCCAACTGGCCATGGCCACCAGGAGGCAATCCGAATTCATCGGCTCTTCTCAGATCGCATCGATTTACTGGTGGGAGAGGACCCTTGCGACTTCCCATTTGGAACCCATTGAGTGTAGCACGAATGACATGATAATTGGTCAACGCATACTTCTCCCAATTCGGACTGGCCGCTGTCTTGATTTCGACGTAGCATCCCAAGGTACCGTGACCCGGATAACGCTTCGACCCCTCGTTGTTCTCGATATACTTGGCCGGTCCTATGGCGTCGCCAAGGCTCACTGTGGTATTGTAGTCGCCTTGGATGAACGCATTGCTTCTCGCGGCCTCGCCGATAATCTGTCTGTCGTTGCCGGTGGGATAGACCATTTCGAAGGGTGGTGAAGCGCAACAGAAGCCAATGTTGTGCTCCATGTGGATATAAAGGACCGGGAAATGGTTATTCGCAAGATCTTCCTCAATTCTGCGGATGACTCGTGGCCACTCTACCTCTGGGCAATCATAGTCGAGGGTGATGAAGATCGTGGTCGGGTTCTTGGTGTAGTCTTCGTCCAAACCATAATGGAACAGGCTGACAGATGTCATGTGATCCTTAGTAACTGGGTCGCCCTGGAGTTGTCCATACACAAGCGTTTTGATGGCTTCCCAGCAAGCTTCAAGGTCGCCACGGCCTCGAACGGGTCCATAGGTGATGGCGTGAACGAGCCGCTCGCCAATCATCTCAACACGATATGGTTCCGCAGAGCTACCTTTCAGCTGCTCGTAAGCAAACTTCGCAATGTCTCTCGTCGCCTGTTCCAGCGCTTCGCGGTTTCGGGGGAAGTTTTCAAAAACAATCAGGGCTGTCGGAGCTGCCGATTCCGGGCAGTCTTTGGTTTGGTAGACGTCAATGTCCACATAGTATTCCTCATCACCTGCAAGTTTCAGGGACTTGACAGTCTCTATGGCTCTATGGCGGATCAAGAGCATGGCGTTTTGTGCAGATCCACTGAGTACCTTGTCTGGAGAGTTGACTAGAGGTAGTCGGCGAAGAGATGTCGTTGCCATACGATATCGGCCGGAAACAATGGGGAACAGGGGTTCGGTTGACATGTTGGTGGAGGCTTTAGACAAGCCTTAGGAAATTCATAGCCTGGCTTTAGACGATAGATAGGTGTGCTTCGGACGATAGATGGGTGTGCTTCGGATGACGGATAGCCTGCCTTTAGGCCTTGACCTGCATGGAGTGGCCTGTGACTCCGACTGTTAAGTCTTATGAAAAGGCAGAATGATAAAGTTAAAGACGGACTCGAATTCCTGAATAGAGATAGGTAGGCTTCGCTGAGTACAAGAATTCGTATTCAGGTTGATCACGATAGGTAGCATGGGAAAAAAGAAGGAAGGAAGATGTGGGCGGCCTGCAGAGCTCAAATAGCTGAAGGTTTATTTCGAAATCATTTGTAAACTTTGTGTTTATCTTGAGAGAGTTGTTGTCTTGGAGGGTCTGTTATGATGTTTTAAACTATCTAGGGGTGGTAGGAAAACTTGAGACAAAAGCTTAGGGTGCCACAAATAAATAGCCTAAGAGCCTATGTAGGCTTTCATAAAGTGACTAAGTTATTTCATCTCTTGTGATCGGGGCTCAAGTTTTTCATGACTCTGTGGACTGTATATGATATAATGTTTTGAAATTGTAACCTTAATCTGTCCTTAGAGGGATAGTACTACACAGTTTGAAACAACCTGCGGTATCTCTTCGGAGACATTATAAGGTTATGCAGATATTTCAAGAGTCGCAAATATCGACCAGTGTCATTTGGCTAAGGCCTGGTGTGACTGGGTACGTGTGGTTGCTGTTAGTGATACATTAGGCTTGGGTGCTTCTGTATGGAGCCAACCAATGCTTCCTGGAAATAGCGTTTGATTGTTACGGCGGCTTTGGACAATGTGGAAAGTCAGATTATCTGATTTCATGCGCTCGGAATCAACTATACACCATTCCCCCCATAGAGGATACAGTCACTTGAGCGTAACCTTGACCCATCATCTGGCAGACATTATAATTCGGTTAAACCTCGGATGTATGTGCGTTGAATACCGTAGATAAGGTAACAGAGACTTAGGTATATATTTCGTACCAACATCTCCAGTTTATTCGCAACGCGGATTCGGTACTGGCTACAAGGCCTCTGCAGGAAGCGGGAAGCCTATAAAGAGCTCGAGGCACTCATTCCTTGTTGATGCCGGGTTTTCCAGCCTCTGATGGGGCAAAACGCCCCCATCACCCCTAGGTACACTAAACTAATTAAGTATTCGACGCTTCCACGGCTGTCCGAATAACGGTGAAAAAGCCCCTCGTGCGAACAAGAAATAGCAAAAACGTAAGAATAATTGCCAAAATGGCAATAAAAAGAATAATCAGCCAGGGATTAGACAAAAGCCGCCCAATGAGCATGGCGAGTAACATCCAAAGCGCAACTCCCATCATCTCCCTGTCCGAAAATTCCTGCCCATGAACGCCAACCAAATATCCACCTCCTTCATAGTTCATCATGGCGATGCATAGAATGAGACTGGAGAATATGAGCAGCATATCTATCGCCAATATGCTACTGGTCCAAGCAGCAAAGGCGTTGCCTTCCGCGGCTGCTACCCCGATGGAGAAGAAGTCAATGAAAATGGACGTGATAATAAACGCGACCATGACTGCGCCCAAAATCTTGGGAGTTTTGTGGTCGATCGGCTTATCGATGGCCTCTTTGCACTTTTGTAGAGTCGATGATGATTCTGCTGCGTCGAGATCTTGGATGACGGCTTGGGCGAGGTTGAACGTTGGTGGGAATTTGCGTTTGCACGTTGTATCTCCATCTGCAATTCTGCACACTCCTAGTAATTTGTCATTAGCTATTGTTCAACCAACAGCAGAGCATATTTACCCGATACACCAAACCTGTACCAGTCGGGTATGATATCGGCCGTCGCCGCCTCACACTCCTCTCCCCAGATGAGCCCTATTGTTGATCGCGGCCATTGAACGAGGCCGTAGTTCTTCTCTGCTGTTGTTCGACAGCCCGCAAGGACACAGATCGAAAGGGCAAAGAGGCCTAATAGGGATGAATAGTAAGTAGCTTTCCAAACGCGTGGTGTTAGGATTTTATTGTACCCATGTTCCAAAACGCAAGCCAAAATACAGTTTGCATCGTATCGGTCCGTTTTCGTATTCAACGTTCTCGATCAGCCTTGGAGACTTGGTTTGAGTTTCTATATCGCTATTCCAAGGGACCAAGACCCTTCTTGTACAAGCTATGGATCCCAAATGGACGACGAGGCCCCCAACAACGGTCAACGATAAGACATAGCAGGGCTCAATACACACTGCAACTCTGAAGCGCTGCCAAGCCAGTGTCCTACACGAAACGCCAGTAAAATGTCAACTCGTTGACGATCTTGTCTCTATCAACAGCCAATGCTTTCAGCTTTAATTTCATCCTTTTAGAGTGTGCATACACGAAGGGTCGAAAAACGTTGTTACCCCTGTCAGCTGAACATACTGGCGAGCTGTGACTGGTTAGCTGGAGAAGGGCACAGCCGAAGGGCGTTTTTAGCTTGGGCGTCTATGTTACAGAGGGACGAAAGGAGTAAAGTCGGTGCCAAAGCGGAATTATTCCAGTCATATCCTGGTTGTGTAGGGCTTGGCTTAATAACTGCCGAGAGTGATAGAATCGTGGATAAGCTTACGAGAGAAGCTTATCTCGAGGTTGCAGAAGCGCGGGGCCTGACGAATCATTAACGTGCATGAGAACCGGCTATGAAGTGTAGGGTCTTACTCGGTTCAATATAGTGGCATAGATTTATGTAGCAGAGTAACGCTTGTTTCCATTCATCGCTACCTATGGTTCAAAAAATGAGAGCGTTGTCGTCCATGAACCATTGCCTCGGGCTATTGTGAAAGCGTCGCGGTCATCATGGTTTGTATTGTCAGAAGGAAACAGCAGAAACAACACAAATAGTCGTTCATAGGCCGTTACCTTGGTTGAGCACAGGATCTAACGGCAAAGTTATGAGTCTCAATTTATCTTTAATTCTTTTAATCGTTTAGACTAGTCTATTCTATTATCCATAACACGTCTTGGTATCATAAAATCTATTCCCGCTTTTCTTTTTTTAAACATCCAGCGCTCCGTAAGGGTAAACAACCTGCGACACAGCAGGCCACTTGTAAGACTTGTGCTCGGGGTCGGCACCAGCCTTCTGGAAATATTGCATCAAGTCATTCCACAGGCCATCAGCGTTCTCCTGCTTGCTCAAATCCACAGGCTCCTGCTCATTGGCAATCTGGGAGATTTGCACACCAGCAGCGGCAAATCGCTTGAGAACATCGTCGTGGTCGAAGCACTGCTCGATGGTTCCAGTGACAGAAATCTTCTTGAGGAGCTCAGGGAATCGAGGCTCCTGGGCACTGGCGCGACCAAGACCGACACCATCGATGATGTCAAGAGAGTCAACCATAGCTTTGACAGTCTTGAAACCACCAGTGGAGAAGACCTTCATGTCTCGCTTCAAAGCCTTGACGATCTCCTCAGCTTGAGTGAGGAAGTAGTTCTCTCGCTTGCGGTTCTCCTCCTTGATGTGAGCGAAGGCAAACTTCTCGTAGTTTCCGCCAGAAAGTTCCAAGAAGTCAACCTTGGCCTTCTCAAGCTCAATGGCCAGGGCCTTGGCGTCCTCAACGTCGACACCTCCGGGGGTGTACTCGACAGCGTTGGCCTTGATACCGACGATGAACTTGGGGCTCACGCGACGCTTGATCTCGGCAATGACCTCGAGGACAATGCGCATGCGGTTCTCACGGCTGCCACCGTACTCATCGGTTCGCTTGTTTGTGCGAGGAGACAGGAATTGAGCAAGGAGGTAGCCGTGAGCACCGTGAAGCTCAATACCGTCGAAACCAGCCTTCTCGAGGAACTCGGCGGCGTGAGCGAAACCGTTAATGACGGTAGCGATGTCCTCCTTGGTAGCGGGTCGAGGGACACCGTATGTCTTTCCAGGGGAGCTGCTAACGAGCTGAACGTCAGAGGCACTGATAGGGTTTGGCTGAATCCACTCCTCGACCTGACGACCAGCGTGCGAGACCTGGGCGATCAAAAGGTTACCGCTCTTCTTGGCAACGGTAGCCAACTCCTTGTAACCATCGAAGCGACGACCCTCGAAAGGCGCATCAGCGGGGATAGTCAGGTTACCGGGAGCTTCCAAGTTCATTCCATCGATGATGACGTTGCTGGTGAGGATGGAACCCCAGCCACCGGCTCCCCAGTTCTTGTATAGGGTGATGAGTTCTGGTGTAGGGTATCCTCGGGCTGAGACATCGTTGGCGTCCCATGTGGCTAGCTTCTCAGACATGGCAGCCTTGAGGAAGCGGTTGGGAGCTTTTTGGCCAGCAAAGACATACTCAAGGGGCTCTAGGAGGCGAGAAGGGTCAACGACCTCTGAACCATATCTTGAAGGCGCCATTGTATGATATTATATATAACTTGAATAAATGATTGATAGATTGGGGTATCAGTAATTGAGAATTAATTGAATACCTAGCTATCCGTCTTTAAATACGGCACTGCAATTCTCTTATATAGAAACATGACCTTTACTAATCCACCTAAAAATTCTATAAGGGCCCTTACGAGGCCTAACGAACAGACCAGTCCAGTTGCACCTCCATCATGGAAAAAAGGCGAGGCTCCACTTGCGGAGTCTGCCATGGAGTATGTTACCTCGGTACACGAATCATTAGTCTCAATACAACGGAGATTATACTAAGCGAGGCGATCGATCCGAAGAAAAAATGCATTAACGTTGATGAACCGTGCCATTGTGGAAAGTATTGTATTTGTAAGCCAGTCGATAGTAGTAGATAGAAGCGCAATGGAAAATCGGGAAAAGTATCAGCACGTCATTACTATAGTCGGTACCTAGTTGCGGATGTCCATACGAGCTACTGCGGGACAACTAGAATTGGCTTTACTACTCCATCACTTCTCTATTTCCGTACCTGGTCATTGTACCTATTCTGAAAAAACCGTGGATTCGGAGGAATTGTTAGCCCGAGATCAGGCTTCACTTTATCTTTTGAGCATTGACGATGACGCATTGGTGAAACGATACCGCTTGTTTCCTCACCGCCGTCTACAAGTCTACATGTAGTGAGTCGGTGTTAAAGCACTTCTCAACTCGAAGCTACATCCTTGTTCGATAGTATGATCGTCAAGTACATCTTATCACCGACCGAACAAAACCCTTCCGCTGATACACTTTTGATTAGCCGCTCATAGAAGATAGTGAAGAAATGATATATATTTTTTTGGTTTGACCTTTTCCTTTATGTCGGTGCCAGTTCTAGGCTCAAATATCGCCCAGCACATAATGAACCCAAACCAAGGCGCTCTTCATATATTGTCTCTCGAAACTATCAAGACGCGTTATGGAAATGAAAAGGCCTCTTGGTAATCACCCAGGGTTACTGTCGTGGAACTATTCGTTAGGAGAGGGGTTCTGGTATCCTCAGCCACGACCTCTCCTGTCATCCCTTTCGCTTTAGTAGACTTGCTGCTGAATCTCTGCATTTTTCTTAATGGTCCAGTTGGTACCGAAGCTAGAACCATCTTGAGCCCCTCATGGGACTTCACGCCACTTCAGATAGTCTAATCAAAAGTGGCTGAATGCACATTCTTATTCTCTTCACATTTTCCATCCCAACAGCCTTTTCTTTCAATATGGGCTCAATAAAAGCCACCAGATTAACCTCATGGCACGTTCCTTGCATCTAGGGTATGCTTCAAGCGAAGCGTTAAAGTGGAGTAATATTGCTCCCCTGGAATCAGGGACCAAAGCTTAGTTGCACGAAACATCCGCCACAATTCCATAAATCGCCCTGTATTAGGCACTATCGATAACCGTGGCGTCCAAGAATTCGATTATCGCTTCTGCGTTTGGATTAGCTTGATTGTTTTAGGTATCGAAACCAGCTGAGACATGTTCCAGATGCAGAGCCATTGTTCACTAAAAGCTTGTCTGTTAGTCTGGACCAATATTCCATCCTTGACAAGAATTGGGGGGGAATGGGCATGGGAAATATCGATGATGAAAAGATGTATATAATCACGCTTCCTCGATGTGAGGTTCGAGGAAGGAAACGACGATAGATAGCTAACCTCCACCCATCTCTTCTTGACTCTCCTTCAGTGCACTGAGCACTATTCTTCTCTTCGCCCCGCGGAAACACCGCCAAGCATTCCTTATTCTCACATAATAACCCCTCCTTTTGAGTATCGTCATGCTTTCTTCTTGGTTCATCATCTCCACCTACCTGCTCGCCACAGCGGCAGCAGTAACCCCCCCTTCTTACAGTGGCTACACTCGTGTCTGGTCCCAGGGCTTTGAAGGCTCCGCCAACACATATCCTGACACAAACACCTGGAACATCATTAAGCGCGAGAAAAACTTCAACAATGAAGTCCAGGCTTACGTCAAGAGCAAGAACAACCTTCGCAAGACCGGCAAGAAGTCTCTTCAGCTCATCCCTCGACACTCTAACGGAAGATGGACCTCTGCTCGCATAGAGAGCAAATACACTCTCACTCCCAAAGCTGGCAGAGTCACAAGAGTCGAAGCTAGCCTAAAATTGGGTGGTAACTCTGCTAGAAGCAAGAAAGGTATCTGGCCTGCCTTTTGGCTGCTGGGTGATTCCATCCGTCGAGGAGTTGAGTGGCCTGCCTGTGGAGAGATTGATATCATGGAGAATATCAACGGCCAGAAGATTGGTTATGGTGCTGTTCACTGTGACAAGTCACCTGGTGGAATCTGCAACGAGCCCAACGGTATCGGATCAAATATTGATCTGCCCGATAGCAACTTTCACACATGGCGAGTCCAGTTTGACCGTCGCAACAGCAACTATCGATCGCAGACTATTACTTGGTATCGCGACGGTAGAGTCTTCCACCGTGTGACTGGTGCTCAGATTGGAAACTCCAGAACTTGGAAGACACTTTGCCAAAGCCCTCTGTTCATTATCTTCAATGTCGCTGTTGGAGGTGACTGGGTAAGTCGTACCTTGAAATCATTTGATCAATTCGCTAATATCACTATAGCCTGGCTGGCCTAACGGTAACACCAAGGATGGGATCGGAAACCACATGGAAGTCGCCTATGTCGCTCATTACGTCTCAAAATAAGCATATCGGTCATTAATATCTCATGTTTCCTTTGTATGTTTATAATACCAATAATGAACTTTATACTCTAGTGTTTTGAGCCTGTCTTGTGAAGAGCCTCAGCTGGTTTGTGTTTAGAAAATGTACTTTCAAGGCTAGATTCTTGCTATTCCAAAACTGAACTAAGTCCGACACATGTTTGTCCTAATCGAGTAAATGTTGCCACATTGAAGCTAATATTACAAAACGCTCACTGCTATTATTCATTCACTCGCTCTCCTACAACACTCAATTTTGGTGTGCCTGGTCCCGAACTGCTCCTCTTCTTCAACTTCTGCCTCTCAGCTCTCGGCGTCATACCATCTGCACCCGGCTGTGATGAAGACCTTCCAGCACTCTTTCCAAAGAAGCTGCCCAGCCTACTGCGACGATGGTTATCTGTGTCTGCTACATTGGGGCTCCCCGTAGTGTTGCCCATATTGAACGGTGGATCATCGTATTGCGCATCAGGAATTGGTGGGGCATCGGTTGACGGGCCGGCTTCGTTGTATGGTCTTTGTAGACGATACTGGTTGGGATGGTAAAACTGACCCTTCTCAATCTCGTAGCGTCCTGCTTCAATAGCAGCTTGATTCTTTTTAATGGCTATCGGGCTGCCGCCAAGGTGCTTGTCGACAGTCGAGTTCAACGTTCCGCGGAGTGTTTCGCCAGCGCCCTGTAAAGCAAAATTAGATGGACCAATGATTCTGACGTTTAGAGTGACTTACATGAATACCTGCGGCGGCGGTCTTTAAGTTTGCAAAAGTGGATTTACTAGCAGGCCGGGAATAATTGACGGGTTTATTGTCCTGCTCAGATGGAGGTTGCCCCTGCTGGGGAAAGGCGCCCTGGCCGATCTGCAAAGGTGCGGGCACAAACTCACCCGAACGTCTAACGTTGCGCTCTGGGATTGCTGGGGAATTATTGGTCTCTGGGACTGAAGGTGCAATCGAGGGCGGAAGTGAAGCCTGTGAAGGAACCGGGTCGCGGGGTGGGATGATTCGTCGGCCCGGTGTTTCTAAACTCTTTCGGCGAGCCGTGGGTGTGATTGGCGATGGCTCTACAGGCGTGGGCGTCGTTTGTGGTACAGAAACGGACGGTCGAGATTGTGATTGCGATGATTCGAACGGGGGCTGAGGAGGCATTGGAGGAGCTTGGTACTGTGGTTGTGGTAGCTGCGGGGAAGTTGGTGTGACGGGCTCTTGGTTTGCGACAGTGGGCAGTTCCATGACAGGACGAGGCTCCTCGATGGTTGAAGTTGTGCCATTGGAGTTTGTTACTGTGGTTGTCGTTGTCGTTGTGGTAGTGGTGGTCGTTATCGTCTGTCCGGTATTGGGGTTGGTGACTGTCTCTCTCTTGATAGTCGGGCTGGTCCAAGAGTCTGGTCCCGAGTTGGAATTGGGATTAAGATTGGGATTGGGTGTAGGCGTTGTAGCATCTGGCGTCTTGCCAGGGCTCAATCCGCTGTTCACATTGCTTCGTGTGTTGCTTAGATCGCCCTCTGTGGTAAGCGAGTTGTTTGGCTCACTGCTTCCATATGTTGAGTCTCCTGAAGTCTCGGCAGCTTCTGCTGCGGATGTTGGTGGTGGTGCAAGGTCCTGACTTTTTCGCTTGTCTTTGAGGTTATCTTTGTCCTTGTCTTTTGAAGAGCTGAAGATCTTCCATTTAGAGCGCTTTTCTTTATCCTTGCCGGGATAGCGATCGTCCTGCATGATTGTTGTGCAATGCGGGTGAACAGTTGGACGATATTTGTAAAGTGGATTGAATTGAATAGAACCGAATTGAAGTTCTGAGTTACAACAAGAAACGGCGTCGTAACGGTCGGGGAAGCAGTAAATCAGGCTTGTTCTTGTGGGATTCTGTTGGTGCAATATGACGGTGATGAGGTCATCCTACCTGGTCGCAACTTGGAATCCCTCAGCCACCGTCGATCACGTCTTGCAAGCTGCCACTAACGCGCAATGACTGTTCCATGACTTCAGATACTGTGGCGTGAGCTCGTTTAACTCTTTACCCAGCCACGAAGATTGAATCAGCGCTGACGAGTTTCCTGGAAGTGAAGATGCAGGCCTAACTGGGACCTGGGATAGCTGAGTGAGGATCTGTTAGGAACATAACTTAGCAACCCTGCATATGACGAAAACAAGCTTCGCACTGAGGCCTCACTGCCACTGAACAACCTGACAGAACAATGACACCACGACATCGACTCGGCACTTGCAGAAACTAGCGCTCTTCGATCCCGAAAATGATCGGTATTTGCCGTATATCATGCTTTTTCGCATCAAACTCTTTTCCAGTCGCCAACCTGCCAAGGCTTCCCGTCTTCAGGGTCCGTCTGTGTCAAAATTACCCTGCAGGACACTCAATCTTGCCAAGAACACCTAACGAAAGGACGTTTATCTAACGGTCTGTACCTAGTTTCTTCTCCAATATTTAGCCTTTCTGATGTTAGAAGCTTGTTTCGGCTTTGTGATAAGCCAATGGATCATAGTGGGTCTTTCATCAGATCTTATATTCTGAGACGTGAGATTGGATTGCATCTGCCAAGTCAGATTTCTCCGATTGATTATTGGGCTCAAGCTTGGATCAGCAAAATGTCAGACCAGGGTCTTTAGCCAGGCACATCAATAAAGTACTCGTATATAGTGTTGGACTTGTAAGCATATGATTGGCTGAAGTTCCGACTTTCCTCGAGCCACTGATATCGGTAGCATGTACGAGCATTTAATAGCAACCTGTACGATTATCTGCAAGGAACCCACAGAGAAATTATGGTATCGTGTGGGTATTTGAGTTGCGACATCCTGTTCGGACGATTGAAAAAACACAAGATGAACGCATCACGTTGCAACGCTTATGGTTTCAATAAGAACAACAATAACATCATTCAGCCAGATCATAGTATGATTTCTTAAAGCCCTCTGCTTTCAGATGAAATTATACGTAAGTAGGATAACACAATTAAATACTACGATAAGTGAAACCTCTGGTTGAGAGGCCAATGTTAGGCGCGAACAACGGATGTAACAACACTCCTGTATCAAAACCCATGTTCGTGATGCCTTCTCTCAAAACTTGAAGCAACTACCAGCACAAAGCCGTGTGCCGTCGAGCACTTGGTGCCAAACCGTTCGAGAACATTGCAGTGCACTGCCAGTGCCATGACCTAGGTCCGATCAGTAAGTTGTTCTCGAGAATAGCCCCCGTAAGCCCAGTAACACTTCCAAACCATCTGCCACTGCACGCAGGTGCCCGCCAGCTGCCAGGAACATCGAGACTGCTGCGAGAACTACTTGTCACCTCAAGAGCTGCATTATAAAATCTTCTCCCTTCTCTGCATTCCAACTTCTTCCCTTCCTCACAACAAACACACACTTCATCAGCTCTTCGCTACCTTGTCAAGACAAACTCTTCACGATCACTGATACCAAGCAAAGTGTCATCCGTTTTCAACCCTCTTTTGTCTGAATTTCTATCTAAGAATAACATCACTCATCCTCTTTTTTGACATACCACAAAATGTCTGCTCCCACCATGACCTCGTGGCCTATGGCCAACCGCACTGTCGTTGATATCGGTGGCAGCACTCTTGACTTGACATTCGACCGACAACTGCCCAATGCCTTCCGCGGTAAAAGCTACTTCCCCAAGGAACTAGCCTACACTGTCGGCATGGAAAAATGGTGTGCTATTGCCAATACCTCCTATCAAACATCCGACGAAATCGGAATAATCTGTGCCACCGCTGGCAAGGTCGTCGCGCAGATGCCCGAGACCAACAATGTCATTGTCGATCTTGGGGCTGCTAACAGCCCCAAGTTTGAGCCCTATCTCGAAGCCTTCCTTGCACAGGGCAAGAAGGTCACCTATGTTGCACTCGACATCAACCGCTCATCCCTCAGTGAGCACGTCAACCACGCTGCCGACAAGTTTCCTGGCGTTGTCTGCGTCGGCCTTTGGGGAGACTTCTCCCAGGGCGATCGCTTCTACCAACACATCACCGGAAACCGAATCTTCCTTTCTCTCGGTTCCATCTTCTACAACGCACCGGACCAAATGTGTGTAGACCGTTGCCTTGAAGTCCGTCACCACCTGTCTGGAGCCGATGCTCTCATTGTAGGACAGGATGGCCCTTCCCCTGATGAAAGCGCTGGCACCCAGAAAGCCTACAGCACCAGGGCCTACCACGAGTTCTTCAGCAATTACCTCCAAGGGATCCAGGAGCACGCTGGAATCGTCGCGGACGTTGCGAAGGCCTGGTCTTATGAATCGAAGATGATTGCTTCCATGCACTACTTCAAAGTCACCGCTCTTGAGCGCATGGTCTGTGGGCGCTACAACAATTATGTCATCCCAGAAGGGACAGTGTACACCATGTTCCCTTCGTGGAAACGGGGGGAACAAGAGATACACAACATCACTCAAGAGCAGGGACTCAACATTGAAACCCTCGGCAAGGCGCCCTCGTCTGGCATGCGACAGTACATCATCAAGCCCAAGAACTAAGTGATCATCACCATTTCATCATGCACTCGCCTTCTTCTTTGCGATTCTTGCTTTTTTCTTTCGTTTGGTGTTCAGGCAAGACAAAATAAACTCTTGACGGACAAGAGCAGCCCAGGCGGGCTTTTTGATTGATTTCGATCGTTTGATCTGGCGTTGGAGCACAACAGGAACAGACAAGACTACGTGTATTGGACAATGAATGGATTACATCGATGCTATAGCCATAAAGGCTGAATGCTATCTTCGAGACGGAAGAAGGATAGCCATCCGATAGATTTGACCATTGCCACCTGAATAGACTAAGATTCGGGCATTTCATTTCCCACTTGTAAATTTGATCCATATTGACTGATGCCAAGAACAATAATCACTTAGTTTATCTTTAGGTTTTATCCAACATCTCCAGGAACAGGGTCCCTTATCCCTTGCAGCGACTCGAAGTTGCTTTGGATGACGTAATCATTTAGATCTTGTGGAGAAGCCGAGAAGCCCAAAATACCGAATTGAAACAACTTCATCCTCTTTCTATCGTCGCCACGTCAGTAAACATGTCTAGAAAGAACCTCCTCTTGTGCTTCGATGCCTTTGGGACCCTAATCCGGCCCGTTCGGCCAGTTGCGCAACAATATGCTCAAGTTGCTCGACAGTGCGGCCTTACCAACTTTAGTGACGAAGAGCTGCAATCTACTTTGATATCGACTATCAAGAAGGAGTCCAAGAAGAATCCAAATTTTGGGAAAGAAACTGGACTTGGGGCTACTAAGTGGTGGACGAACGTTTGTTTCATTCACAACGTCAAGCTGGATTTAGTGTTAACGTTGCTAGGTCATTTACAACACCTTCACCCCTCTGGTCAAAGACGGCCAATCTCTCCCAGAGGACTTAGCTCCAAAACTGCTGCATCGATTTGCTTCTAAAGAGGGTTACGAAACCGAACTAGGTCTCGTGGAAGCCTTCAAGGGACTAAAGGGCAACTCATCTCGACATTATGATCAACTAGTCGTGGGCGTCATCACCAACTCTGATGATCGCATTCCTAGCATTCTCTCTTCACTTGGTCTCAGCGTCAGCCCTCTACGCTATGGCGCAGAGTTTGAGACAAGCAATTTAAAAAGCAACACCTTCGATGTCGACTTTCACTGCATGTCATATGATGTTGGTGTGGAGAAGCCAGACAAGCGAATCTTTAGCGCTGCAGAGCTTATGCTTTCCCAAATCATCAGCGCTCGAAGTGGCAGAAGTCTGGATGAGGCCAGATCGGAAACGGAGACCTGGCAGAAGGTTTATGTTGGCGATGACTATTCAAAAGATGTGGTTGGGTCAGCCAATGCGGGTTGGAATCCAGTGTTACTCGATCCGAAGGATGAATGCGACAGTGTTGCAGATTTGAAACTCTGGCGCTCTTCATCCAATGCGAAATCTTGTGGGAAAACATGTCGGATTGAAGATCATCCCAAAGAAACTTTGGAAGGGCTATTCGAGGGATTTGACGTTGCGACTGTTCATTCCCTTCAGAATCTGATTTCTTGGCTCAAGAACGGATTATCAAAATAGACACCAAACTGTTGCACAAGAATGTTTTCCCAGCCATCAAAGTTCTGCCTCAAGTCACAACAAAGTTATTCTCTACTTAAGAATGTCCTCAATAGGATCAAATGACTTGTCACGAAGCACTCAAGCCAGATTGGCGCGATAATGATGGACAAACCGGCCTTCAAGACGACCCAAATCCTACGATAGTGGAACCATTACTCAATCAAGCTCGCCGAGATGAATCATCATGAGCCATTCCCGAAATGGTTGAGCGGCGGAAGTTTGATCCCAAAGATATCTAGGGAACAGCATGTCTTGATCAGACAAATTCACGTTCTAGTATTGTTGTTCGCAGGCACATCGTTCAAATCACAAAACATTTCAAAATTAAGAACGGAGTCCAACAATGGCCGACGTGGACATATCAATCATTCAGTCAGCGCGATTAATCGCACCGTGCCAAGAAAAGGCTGTTCCCTTATCTCTTCTCGACTGCACAACCGCCAACTTTTCCAACGCCAGTGCGATATGGCTTTACGAAAAGCCTACCAAGACAGTAGACGACAACTTTAACCTGGGAGATCATCTTCGCGAGTCGTTATCCGTCATCCTCAAATCCTTCCCTCAATGGAGCGGCCACCTAAAAGCTGTTGAATCTACAGATGGGAGTGTCCCGCCGGAAGCCAGTCATTTCCCTCCTCATGCGCGACGGTTCGGTCGCCTCTATATGCACTTTGGGACAGAGAATGATCCAGGAGTAGAGTTCGTACATGCCCAAAGCTCTGCCACCCTCGAATCCTTGTATCCCTCCACCCGAGTCATCAGCCAGCCTATTTGGCCTTGCGACTCTAGTCTGTTTCAACGGTTTATGCCATCTGTACCGATAGCTCAGCCGTTGAAACATACTGTCAAAGGAGAAAATGGTTACTTGCATCCTCTACTCGCAGTCCAAGTCACCGAGTTAGCCTGCGGTGGATTCGTCTTGGCTCTGAAAGGCTCACACCCTCTCGCTGATGCTACAACCTTTATGTCTCTTCTCAAAGATTGGGCTTCTACTAGTCAGTCTATAATCCTTGGGAGACCTACCACTCAATCGGCGTCTGTCTTCGACCCTGCTATCATTGATAGTTATGCCGAAGGAGATATCAATGGTGAACGACCTGACGAGCGTCTCACACAACACGCCAAAACGTTACCAATGCACAGATACGATTGGTGGGCCCCAGGGTCATCGCCTCCATGGCCGTTCAAGATCCCAGAGCCCTTCAATAAACTGGATCTCGAACCGGTAGGCAAAGTCATGCCTTGGGCTGAATGGGACGTAATATCTCCGGTGTCTAATTATGTTATTCACTTTACCAAAGAACAAGTCACATCACTGTGGCACACGGCAAACAAAGGCTCGCCTCAAAAGCTCAGTCAACACGATGCAATCGTGGCTCATATTTGGTCTTGCATAGCCCGTGCGCGCTGCCTTCAAGAGGACGAAGGCTCTTTCCACTGCGACCTTGTATACGGTGTTAGGCCGTCTTTTGGACTCGACGACAAATTCTTTGGTTCACCAATCGTGATGATGAACATTGAACTTCCCGCTTCAAAAGTCTGTAACCCTCCCAGTGCAACTGAGCTCGCAATCCAAGTGCGCAACACCCTCAGGATAGTCTCAAATCCTACCAACATGGCCGCTCATCTCCACAGTCTCGCTTTCGAAAAGTCCCCTCAGCGGATATGGCAAGCTTTTCTCGGTCAACGGCACATACTGGTCACAACATGGGCACGTGCAGGGGTGTACGGTATCGACTTTGGGCTTGGATCTGCATGCTTATATGCCGAAGGTGTGGTACCAGAGATGGATGGAAATATGTTGATCAAGGAAGCGCCAGGTCTCCCTTCAAATTATTGGACCGACAATGGTGTCGATATCTCAATCCATATCAGAACGGAGGATATGGCCCGTCTGGTAAAGGACCAGCTGCTGTTCCCAACTATCTCGCCGGACAGGATCGAAATAGAATAGTCTGGTGTCTTACCTACCCGTACTTTCACTCTTGATTAGCGAAGGACGGGTCCAAGGTATGTAAACCCCATCTCAGTATTCTGTAGCCATATTCCCATTAGCACGAATCCTGCGAAACACTTGTTCCCACTCACCATAGTTGCCCAGAATCCGACGACCGTGAGATCTCCAGCCTCGAAATCATAATAGTGCAACTGGTCGCCGTATTTGTACTCGTCAATCCAACCAATAAAAGTGTGTTTTCTGGTATAATTTGTCTCAACCTGGAATCCGTGTCAGCCTCTCCATTTGCAACTAGACCGCCATACTTACCGTCAACCCGACCATCGATACACCCAACCACCATGTTCCCACTTTGACAATACGTTCTCCGCCAGGTCCGTCAATTTCGAAGCTTTCCTCGTGATCGCAATTCATGGTTTCGTGACTGTTGTACCTATTATCTGTACGTCTGAACCCTAATTCAGTAGGGGTTCGTTCACTGATTGACCTCATAATGAGAGATTCAATTTTCAACACCTCTGTCTCATGGATTCTATGCCGAACTGTAATGTTAGTGAGACTCTCCGGTCCCTCTTCCGCGAAGAGTCTAAAAACCTTTGGAAGGTCCTGGCTGGGCTCTTCATCATTTCCATTGACTTCCGGCTCAAGAGCGTGAATGTCTGGGAAGATTAAATCTGGATCTGGTAGATCGGGGTACCATAAAGCAGACATCCCAAACTCAGTCGCGTTTTGGTGATCTGAAGGAATTGGGGTCGTGTCATTGACAGATAGCGCCACAAGCTTTGCAGCCTATTTGCCAAAGTCAGCCGATGCTCAGAACATACTTGTCGAGGAAAGATGTAGAATGGCCACTTACGTCGAATGCACACTTCAGATGTGTCACAGCGTCCCCAGCCAAACCAGAACGAAGTTTTCGTTTGGGGATATTATCGTGGTTTCCAATCCATTCGGATTCCTTTTCGTTATCGTAGACTAGGCAGAGTCCCCTCACGCCACGCCCGTCAAATGCCAAATTGAATCCCAGGATATGTTGCATCCCAACAGCGAATTTCCCCGAAACTGGGCTTTGGAAGCCGATTGAACGGGTGTCCTCGTCTTCGCTCACCGTTTTCAGCCCAGATATGTATTGTCGGCCGAATAGTTCCACTGTGGAAACATGAACATCCCGGATCTTAGCAGATAGTGCCATCACGCGCTCGTAAATTGTTCTACATCCGTGATCCAGTATGACACCAGGCTGTTTCAATGCCCGGCTTGCAGTAACCCAATGGCCCTGGTCTTGCGGTGCATAAGGTTCAAAATGTGATTTGACCGCATCTCCGAGACAGTCGCTCATATCGCGCATCGCTTCAAGAGCCTGTTGCAGGGGATAGCACATGTCCCAGCTGCATTTCCTAAGCCATATTGCATAGTGGTGAACTGTGCCGTTGTCCATCGCGACTTTGATCGCTTTGCATACGTATTTCCAGTGTACCTGTGAATATTCGCGCGCTTCTATGATATAGTCGAACACTTGTCCCATCCGGAAGAAATTTCGCCAGAATCTACCTGGAAGCTCCAGATTCGCAAACGTACGCGAGGTTTGTTTCAGAAGAGACACATCTGCTAAAGTGAGGTAATCTAGAACTGAGAATAAAATGTCGTCTGGTAACCTGGCGAAAGGATCTGATGTTGCAACTGTACGTGGCTCGAGTGTAGGGCCTTCACGGGTTTGAGAAGGCACAATTCTGTGGTTCTCGAATATGTGATGCAACTCGTCGATATCTCCAGGATCGTCGTCGAAGCCCGTAACACCCACCGGAGCAGTAAGAACATCTTCTTCGCCTGGAGCGACTGCGTGGCTGTGCTTTGCTCTCCCGCCATAGTCATGGCCCCAGTTCAGCATACCGTTCTGCTTGGGCATAGAACGACCAAGATTCAACAGCGACTGCAGATCTTCTTGCGCAATTGGCCGAAACGCTGTCAGTATCTTCCAACATGCCGAGTGAAAAGGATAGCCCCAGGCTTCTGGCGATACATCCGAGACGAAAGGGGCCAGAGAAGGATCATGGAAGTCGTAAGGGAGAAGGTTAATACGAAGGGTCTTTTTGCCATGGGACGCAATATCTGAGGGGTCAGCGTCTATCAAATCAATCATATCTTCTCTCCGACCATAAGTAGAGAGGTAAGCTCTTGCGCCTGCGTCCATATCGGTTGCATATACTGTCATCCCCAAATTCCTATTAGATGTACCTTGCGCTGTGAGTTGATGATGTTCACCAACCTGTATGGAATCGTGACGTCCACTCTGGGGACTCGTCCGTGTGTTGAATCGCAGCTCCGCAAAGACAACAGCAGGCATGCGATACCGTGCCTTGAAAGAACAGATCTGCCATTTTACTTTTCGGAGATATGAACTTGGATGAGTGGCCGGGATAGGTCAGACGTTTTGGACGGATGAACGAAGTAGAAAGGACAAGTTACTAGTGGAGGTATCTGGTCGATGGCAGGTAGGTAACAAGTGGGTCGTCAGATGATCCGCACAGCGGATTTACTACTACTAAAACATGAGGGATGGCATAAGGGGTTCGGAATTTGCCAGTTATCAAGTAGGTGGAGTATCAGGACTATCACTCGTCAAGTCTCCTATATTTGCAGATTAATTTCTAGGTCGCCCCCAAAGTTGCAGTTCGGTTAATGTTGTCCTGAGGCCAAAATCCCCGCAACCGTTTCAGTCTGACACAAATTAACTCTAAATCGCCCTATTCTGCTTAATAGGCATCATGATACCTATCTCAGGGCTCTATGCAACTTCCTCGGCACTGCTTTCACGCCCAACACCTCTTCCCATATCATGGAAGACATTGTTCACCTGATTTCGCGTTAGGCTAACATGAAAGCAAGCATCACCCAGCTCATCTCATAGTCTAGATGACCATAGAATGCTGTGCAATGATGTATCAAAGAGGGCGGATGAGTTCCAAGCCAATTTCACTATGGATGGTGTGGACGTGGATACTGAAATGAAATAGCCTCTTTCAATGCGATGCTCAGTGTTCAGTGGCGAAAACCGAGCCGGTATTGAGATACACAACTCTATCAGCATTCGCAACCACGGTAGAACAAAGATGAGCCTCACATTGCTCTCAATTCTCTCTCCGGAATATCATCTTTGTTATGTCAGCTTCTTGAAAAGGGAAATGTCTTTGTCTCCCCCGTTTCTACGAGCGCATCAAAGTAATATGGCGATGCAAGATCCCTCCCAATTCCCCCGGACAACATACCCGTATCCAGATCGATCCAAAGATAGCACACCAGGTAGTTAGACACAGAAACCGATGTACTATGGGACTACCAGAGTTAAATGTGGGTTCAGAAACCAAGCGACTGAACGAATTGTAAAGCCCCAGCAACTTGAGGCGGTTGTCAAGAAAGCTCCGACTAGGAAAGGAGACATGTGGCCACCTGACGAAGTGCTGATGTTGGCTCTCATCATAGGCTAAAAGCCACCATCCTAGTTGAATCTCACATTGGTCCGTTGTAAGACGCCATCTTGTGGTTGGTCGTCCACCAACACCACGTAAGCTTACTTTAACCACCATCAATATTGGTTTCGATATAAAGAACGACCTTCTTTTATTTTTCTTCACAAGAGATGATTCCTTTGCATCAGTAACCATGGCTCTTACTTCTGGTCCAGGCCGATCCGGTCCTGGAGGGTATTTTATCGTCTCGTCAAACATTCATGGCCAGAGTCATCTCTCCAATCCAATTTGTGTCGAAGTAAGTCGATGCCGAGCTTGTCTCTTTCCTATAGATCTCAAGACTGAGATGATTGTGGCTTGTAAGTTGTCCAAATCCGAATCGCCTGCAATGTAGCAAGAAATTAAGTATTGTGTCAGTGACTCCCCATGACCATATATCAACACCAATCTTGATGCACCACGAAGAGTACTATGCACCTATCTACGTCGATAAAGCCCTCGAAATATCATTTCGCCAATGCGTGCACGCTTCCTGTACTCATACAAGAGGCCTTGCCGTTACCTTCCATGCTGACTGTGCACGCATGGCTGCTCGTTTTGGAAATTCTCTTACAGAATATCGCGTTTGTACTGAATACACGTACCGACCTACACTGAAGCATCAGAAAGAAAGACGTGCGTTGATCCGAATTCGAATTGAGGATGCCCTTTGTCGAACGTATGGGAAGTTATCGCCAGAGCTCTGGCGCATAATTTCTGATGATGACGAGTTAATTCGGCTTTACATCATCGCTGAAATGGCATTGACTCGTCGTCGAAGCCAATGGTCAGTTGATCTAGAGGGCCCCGTATGGGCCACATATACCTCTATCGACGGCACGGAGTATGTGAGCTCGATGTCAAAATTGCCCACGCCTGGTGCTCGTCAGGTGTGGGATGGTGTTCCGTCATCAGAAAAACGTCCTTTGTACGTCTCGAGAGATCATCTTGGAATCAGGGCTGTTTTAACGAATATCGCTTTTGCTGAAGTCGAAACAAACTCTTCCTACTGGCAAACTATATGGGTTGATAGCGAGAAGGTTTCTTTTACAGGTGATGTAGGTACAAACCACAGAGAAACGCCATTCGGACATCTAATTTATTGCAGGGATACAAATTCCGAGAGGTCTTAGGTCCTTCCAGTCATCTTCTGGTTCTTTGGCCTTATCCAATGCCACAACCCGAGTCTCAATCTCTGGCATTCTATTATGCTGGTTGGGGTGAGGGGGAAGTCATGGCAAGAATGAAAGCTTTAATCTTGAACGAACCGGGCATTTTAGGCTACTCGGTTTGCTGGTCTAGGAACGAAATGGTCTCGATACGTACACACCTGAATACAGAACATGAAAAGTCGCATGGGTCTGCAAGCAACAATGAGCATATCGAGTACGACGAACACTCTTGCCTGAAGTGGACATATCACCCAATGGAGCAAAGCGAGTACGTTCAAGAAGTTTGGGTCCGTGGATTCACCAGATATGATGCCTCTGAGGATCTTCCATGTTGGGGCGAGGGAGGCTCAGGGTATCATTTGTCTACACCTTGGGGTTTGCAGACGTACAAGAGGCCCAGCGATATAGCACTTGCGGTAAGTGCCCTTCTTCTATCAAATAATCTCGTTTGACTGACAATCTTCAAGTTTGTTACCAACAGAGGCCGAACAATAGTCGCGGGAAGCTACCCAAATCATCACGGAGAGAACACTCCTTTTTCAAAGCACCGCGACTGGCTTCTGATATCTGAAACAGATAGCTATAGGCCTCTGTCAATATTCTTCTCATCCTCAACCCACGGGATCCCTCTAATCGCTGCACCTAAGCTGCCAGATAATCACAAGTGCCCGCCGCCACCGAGCCAAACCCGACTTACTTGCATGCCGCGCTTCAATCCTTTGCACGTACTTCACATCTCCTCGGCATCACTGATGGACGTAGCAAGTGTGACAGTATGTAGAAGCAAATGTGAAAAGGACACAGGCATTATTCGACAGTTTGATCTAGCGAACAGATGTCTTCAAGAAACAAAATATCAAAAGGTTTCAGGGCTAATGTTCCAATACGCGGACGGCCATGAAGCAAGTGTGGGCTTTTTCCGGTTCGACTGGGCTGACCCGCCACTTATGACAAATGACTCGAGGAGATTGTTCATAGGAACTCGGCCAGGGACAATAGCACAGTTGCCGCCGCATGTGGCTTCTATAAGAGTCGTTCCACCAGAGACTAAGGATGAATGGACTTGGATCGACTTGCCTTGGAGTGGAATACTAGAATGGTGGTTCAATTACAACCTTGACGCTAATGTCAACCATGTCAGTCGAGATACGGTGATAGCGACTAGCTGATATAGCATTATTCAAATGGCAGTTTTGTTCAATATGCTAAGCACCCTTCCTACGTATCGTTGTGGTTTGTTCTCTGGTCGCCAGTATAAACAAGGGGAACACGGCTTGAAGGTGAACAAGTGGCGGGTCACACCTACCATCACCCTTACTTTGGTTTCTCAGCGGCTATGATTTTGTACCCAGGCCTCTCGTTCAGATATTTGGCAAGGGTCTCTTTCAGCTAGCCCTCCTCTGTTTTACCTACCTGCTACCTACTTGATGCTTCACTGAAGTTGCTGCCTTGATGTCGCTTGTTCGCCGTGCAAGAAACAACGGCTTTGCTCTTTCCATTATCACAAACACGAGTACCTTGTTTGTGCACCGAACAAAAAGCATGACTGAAACATCACACATTCTTTCTATATAAACTCTTTTAATGTCTCTTTCATCTCTTTATTTTCTTCAGCAATCACCCTCAGCATCGATCAGTTGCAACACCTAAGAAGTCTACGCGCAATAAACGCAAACTTGCTACTTCCTGCTGCTCCCAGAGTAACACCGCAGTCATGCCTTTCCAAGTTCCCAACGGCCAGAAAAAGATGATCCCTCCAAAACAAACCTCTGAGTACCACATCAACCCAGCACTTATCTACACTCTTGAGCATCTGCGCAACGGCCTCATGTCTCTTTGCGGTCACAACAGCTTCACCGTCTACGGCGATATCATGCAGCTTACCATTCGGGTGAATGCGTCCCAGCCTAAAGGACTGATTGCACAACTCCAGCAGGAGGGCTTTCTTCGTTGTAAGGCGATGGAGCAACTTCCCCAAGCTATCAAGCAAGATATCTTGACAAATGGCTGGTACCAGATGCAGCCTCACGATCGAGCGTAGGTAATTTCCAAGAGAGTTATGGAACATGAGTGATACCTATGCATTATAGTGAGTGCGTCTCCTAACAATCGCTCGTTCGCGGGTGGTTGGCAATTGCTAACATTGAGTAGTGCAGGCCGACGGGGTTGGAGCTGTGATTGGGTGTGTGTTGGTAGTAGATACACCTACGTTACAATTGATAGCTGTTACGCACATTGATGATTTATTAATTGTATGATCAATTGTAGTGCAGGATGTGGTCTTGCGACAGTATACGTATCATACGTATTGACTCTTGTTGACGGTAGAATGTTATCAGGGTATAGTCTAGGTCACATTGGAAGCCGGTCATGTGCATAATTCCGCGCTTTCACCTCCCAGGTAATTCAGCACACTAAGCCTTTCACTATTATAAAGCATAAGGGATCATACAAGAGATTAGGAGAACTTTAGGCGACTTGGCTGCGTGCTTAGGCTAGTCGTGTTGTTAAGCCTTCGTTGTGTGCGGGATGTTTTGCAACCTGGCTTTCTTCCAATGAATACAGAAAATTGGAAAATTTTTGTAAACCTTGGTCCTATAGTTTAGTGGTAATGACGTCGGATTTTGATGCCTATCAGAAGCCTTCCGAAGACCCCGGTTCGAACCCGGGTAGGACCTCATTTTTTGACTTTTGCATCGGTTTCGGGTCATTTGACGCCAAGGTTATGAGTTGTTTTCTTAACTCTCCAAATCACCACAGGTCCTATAGTCTAGTGGTTAGGACGTTGGATTTTGATCATCTATCAAAAACATCTTCCGAAGTCCCCGGTTCGAACCCGGGTAGGACCTTGTCTTTTTGCCTCCTTCGCAACATACGACATGTAATGGTCATCATTTCTTGAGTATCAATGAGGCAGCATATTTTACCCATCATTTAGTCAGGCAGACTGCCAAGAATATTGCGAGAAGTACTGGCGGGCCATTTTACAATTGAGGCTGTCAGTTCTGCATAGTTCACAACATCTCGGGCAATTTTGAACGAGCTATGATTCTAGTGTCTGTTATTCACTTGATCCCGTTGACAACTTCAGTACCTTTTTAAACCCTCGCCGACTCTTAGAGTGAACGATTTGGTAGTGGGACGATGGCAATGTTTGATAAAGCGTTGGGCATATTGCCATCCAAATTACAACTATTTACCAATGTATGTATATATATCCATATTAAATCTATTAATGCACACATTCGTGTCGCAGATCTCTAAAAAGGCACCGGAACGTTACGCTCAAGATAACCGAGCCACTTGGGCAGGCGACGCTTGGACGGGGCGTCAGTGCTACGCTGAAGATCCTCAATAGCACTGGCCCACTTGATTAACTCTCCCTCGGCCCATGCAGTTTGCATGATACCCAGACCGAAAGGCATACCAGACTCTTTGGAGTAGCCGCCGGGAATAGTGATAACAGGGTAGCCAGCCTGAGCGGCGATTTGAGGAGCCTGAGCAACCTGGGGAGGAACAAGGAGGCCTGATAGCTTCTTGCCCTTGCGTGAGAGGGCGTCGTTGATACCATTTCGGGTTGAAGATTGGCAGAATTCAAGGGCTTGCCAGTAGGTTTTGTCTTGCTTACCTTTGGTCTTGAGCGAGGCGAGGAAACCGTCTTGGCCTGAGGCAAAAGCAGGGTGACCCTTACCATCCTTGTAGGGGTAGCCGCCCTCAGTCCCGTCAAACTTCTTGTTGAAACTAGTGATTATGGTTAGGCATGGTTCTGGTTCAATGGCATAGTGTGACTTACTCAACGATATCCTGAAGGTTGCGGACATTGGTGTTCTTGACCTCGCTCAGGTACTTCTCAATGTTGCGATAAAAGTCAACCTTGATATAAGTATACTCCGACTCATTGGGGAAGCCTCGAGTGGAACCGTAATCCCAGTTCCATCCATCAGGGCTGACAATAGTCTCATAGTTGGTAATCTCAGTACCGTTGATGATTGTAGCACCGGCAGACTTGATCAGGTCGACAAGCTCGAGAAGCTGAGACTGCATATCCTCATCGGCATGAACCCAGAAGCTCTTCCAAGGAAGACCAAAGGTAGCTCCCTTCAGAGCCTTCTTGTCGGTCAAGTACTGTGCGTAGCCACCCTTGGGGGTCTTGTTCTTCTGGGCGGAAGTGTAGTTATCGTTCTTGTCAACACCATAGATGGCGTCGAGAACAAGGGTAGCATCTTTGACAGTACGTGCAAAAGTTCCGACGGAGTCCTGGTGCTCACTCTCGGGAATGACACCAGCACGGGACGTCAAACCAACAGTGGGCTTAATTCCCACAAGGGCATTGCGGTTGGCGGGGTTAATCACTACGTAAAATGTTAGTGGATATTCCCATGCAGGCATTTGGCTTAAAGCTAAACTCACCACTGCCGTCCGTCTCGGTGCCAAGAGAGAATGCAATAGCATTGGCTCCAACACCAACAGCGCTACCTGAAGAGCTACCACCAGGGTTAACGGTGAAGTTGTAGGCGCTTCGGACCTGACCGCCGCGAGCAGAGTAACCCTCGGAGTAGTCGTTGCTGCGCATATCAGCCCACTCACTCAGGGCAGCCTTGCCGAAGAGCACAGCGCCTGCGTCGCGAAGCTTCTTTACAACGTGCGCATCTCGAGGAACGACGTTGCCAAGAAGAGCCCAGCTGCCAGCCGTGGTCTCGAGACTGTCCTTGGAACCGATGTTGTCTTTGACAGTGAATGGAATGCCGTGGAGGGGGCCTCGAACTTTGCCCTTTGCTCGCTCGGCGTCGCGTTCAGCAGCGATTGCGAAAACGTCAGGGTTGATCTGCATAACCGAGCTGCGCAAAGATTAGCCTTTGTCGCAAAGTGTATTCCATGCAGATCGCGACGCTATTGAGAGATTGAGGGTCATTCATCGTCAACTTACTTGATGTACTGCTCGGTCTGGTATGTACGGGTCAGGTAGCAGGTGACGAGCTGAACAGAGGTAAGCTTTCCAGCTTTCATGGCTTCCTGCATCTCAGTGAATGTCGCCTCCTCAAGCTTGAACCCATTGCAATCCGCCATGGGGAAAAGATTAGAGGAGCCAACATTCTTCTCGACAGGGAGCAGGTTGGGATTGTACGAGAACAGAGGTTCGTTCTTCTGGCTTGGCTTGGCGCTCACGCCTTGGTTGGCGATCAGACCGGCGACTGCCAGAGAAAGCTTGACAAACTTCATGATGACAATGAGAACGAAAAAGCAATGAAGTGTAAGGAGGGAAAAGAGAGGAGCGAACCCAAGGGTTTACAAGCTGTTATTATGTTTATTCCCTTGGAGCTGCAGGAGCTGCCGGGCCTAGCTCAACTACCTGGAAGGAAGCTACAGGGGTTCTCTTCTAGAGGCGAACCTTCGTCGGGACGGCGTGGGCGGCGTTGTTCGGAGGGTGGAGAGCGTCAGCGGTCCAACAGACGGTTCGGCCGCTAAACAGATGTGTCAGGACATCGAATGTTCATGGTTGATCTTGTAAAAGCCAGACAAGGGTGATGGATGGTGCATTCAATGACCAAGGCTCACCTGAAAAGAATGAAGATTTGACGGGCTGAGACGGGCGTGCTCCCCGTAATATTAGTGGATATAGCGCGTCTAGGGATCTACGGTAGGCCTAAACTCAATTGAGGCATTGCCTGGCGTCGGCTGTTGAGAGAAAGTCCCGCAGAGCAATTATTCATTGTCATGTCCGGCATGGTGAGCCGAGAGGCATTCCATTAAAATTTTTGATCAAGGTTTATGACAGACAGATAACCGTCTTTTAAAAGGGAATCAGTTGTTGGTTCTTACACTGGTAGGAGATGTGGCGTGCATCTTGTGCAACCATCTATCATCTTAGACCTGTAGCGAAAGATCCTCTTCAAGGGAGCAAGACGTACTGGAGAGGCGAAGCAAAAGAACTAAACAATTAAAATTTGAGACCGTCTTGATTAACATCGCACATGAGCAAATAGTAGAAATTCTCACTGGATCATTCAATTCTCATAGTTCCTCGCTATGAGGTCGCTGTAACAACGCACGATACATTAGGTACTCAATCGAGACACCTCAGTTCCATGATCTTTCTGCCTCGCTCGTACTTTTCCCATCTTGCGTATCCTCCTTTATCCTAAAGTCCACCTGTACCAAGATCCCCTCTGCGCTGTTCTCACTTCTGCTATCCGCCATTACTTTGCTCGCTCGGTACGCCTTGTTTCCCTGGGCTGAAGTGTCCTGACTGGTAAGAACATCATGCTCGGGTCGAAAGTTCAGCGATCGTAGCGCTGTGCCACCTTTGGAATTGCTGTGTTGTGCGTACTTCGATTTACCCGTGCTCTCGCCCTTGGTGATGTCTCGTCGTAGAACAACCTTGTCGAAGAGGGGCTTGAAGCCTGGTACTGATAGGGCGATGAGCGTGGCGCCGATTTCACTGACTTCAATAACCAGCATGGGATTGTCTATGGAACGTTAGCTGATGATAATAGCTATGGTGTTTTGGACTTACAAGCCCATGACATGTCCATGTTCCATTGTCCTTCAATGACTAGCACCAGGCGCGCTATTGAGATGGCAATGACACTGACACACTATTAGTCTCCATTAATGATAGATCTTCGACATAAAACTTACGAGGTACCAGGCAATAGAATGCATCCAAGTTGTATCTTTCTCTTCCTCGGCATCTCCAATACTCGAAGCATCACAATTGGGATACCGAACAACAAGAGGTCGCAGATGAGGGACACTGACGAATTGACGCTATAAACCAACCCCCATTGCAAACATGTATAATCCTTGAACCCAGGCTGCCACTCATAAGGCCAGAGTCCTGTAACAGGCGTGCAATGGAACACAATGAGCAAAAGCTGCGGAAGGTATCCAGCGACGAGGATGCCAAAGACGATTGTGATGGCTAATCGGAGACGGTCATGAACAGCGCATATGCGATGGTAAAAGGCCAGACCGGATATTCGACACAGCAAAAGCGCAGTCGTGTATATTATGTGCGCTACAAAGTCGAGTACTTCGGTGTCTTCGATAGTCGGCATGTCGAGCACATATTGGATATAAGCAAAGTGTCGTCCAGAGCCCAGCTGGATGAGTACGATACACAAGGCAACGAATACCACCAAGCAGAGCTTAACAGCAGCATCATGGTTAGCTTTTTTGACGATGCTACACTGCAGTGGGGGAGATCGGAGTGATCGTCCATAATGGGGCATGCCAAGAACTCACCCATGATAATAATGTCAAGCCATCGTCAATGCCAAAGCGACGTATGAGGAATGCTCGTGAAGCAAGACGACCCAGAACAATAATACTCGTCAGAACCGTAACAAATATGATACCTGCTATGGCAGGCCCATCTTTCGTCTCGTTGAGATAGGCAGCTGTGATGTCCTTTGGGACTCTGCCGTCGGCGATGGCCTGCGCAACCTTGGGGTCCGACATAGCAGACGACGTAAAGAAGAGAGTCGAGGATTATGTTCTGTCTTGGGTCACGACTCCATAGAATAGAGCTTGCATTGGGTTGTCATGCAATGCATCAAGGCCATGGAACCAAGACATCTGCAAGTGGAAAATGGAAGTGGAACATGCCGTCCCTTATACCAAACTCCTACAGTACCTTATGTCTCAACTGCAGGTCCTGTCCTGTAGAGTGCTTATGGTTCCAAGCCTTCAGGCACGCACACTTCCCACTCCCTTAATGTCCAACGAAACTAAATCTCCACTTCCCTTCCCTCAAACCTCGGAAAGTAAGAAAGGAGCGAAGCCCAAACCGGAACGGCAAAAAAGCCGTTACCGCGCTGTATCTTGTCTGCGTGCGTACATAGTAAATGCGTCCGTTCTGCTGAAAGCGTTTTTGCAGAGTAAAATTGCCCACCCTCCTTCTCCCACTCGGGACCGTCGACGCCGAGATGGTGTGCCCAGATCAGTTCTAGTTTAGTCTCAACGTACGAACCTATAATACCGTAGCGGAAGGTTCTTCATCAAGGAACCCGCTCCAGAATGACATAGATGGCGCACGTTTGAGTTTTTACGGGAAAGTAGTAGTGTTTTCGGACACGATGGCCTATCCTAGTTCAACCAGATACAAGAAACGGAGGGGAAATATACAAAGAAGAAGAAAAAAGCCGTTCTCGTGTTCGACCTGTCGATATGGAGAATTGATCGACATTGATCATATCTCGAGTATCAATACAGAAGACACGTCCGACATCAATTGCCATTGTGACGGAACTTCAAACTCTAATCTGTGGTGCCTGAGCCATGGTAATGGGACAATTTCTCTGACTTACAGGGTCCTCCCCTGGTAGCACGCACACAAAACATTAAATCCACGTCGCTTACAACTACGTTGACTGCTGCGCCGTTGGCTAATTCGCTTCAACCTTGTGCTTGTTTGTTCTTATTCGATCTAGATCGGTCAGTTAATAACTTGCGAACCACACAACTCTGTTGGTTCGTCGGAATTGATCCTGGCATGTTGGCGTAAGCTAAGGAACATTTCCCGTCCATTCTGGGCCAATATGGGCCGTTTTTTTTCTTTCTTCCTTTTTCCTTGCAGTGGCTAGTATCTTTAGGGACTCTGCTGGTACGGACGGGAAATGCCGGACATTCCATAGAGTGTTTGGATGTGCCCAAGAGTAAGTTCAAGCCTCTTACTGACTAGCTGCGCCAAGTTTAACCCGAATTGGCTTGCTTAGGTCTCCCGTTCTTAGTCGACGGCAACTTACTAGAGTAGGCAGCGTGTCGGCTGTTGAAAATCTCTAACTTGGACTGCGAGTTAAGAATAGACGTGGATAGGGCGTAGCTTTAACTCTCTTCAGTTTATGCTCACATCATACAGCATTGCCATTCACTCAGGTCGTAATTCTTGAAGAGAACATTTTAGTTCGTTGGTTTCAAGATGTTGACATGCATCTCCCATTACTCATAGGATCGATCATCCTTGCCACAATTAGCTCGAGTGAGTTACGTTTCTGCACAACTGAAGGATCTTCATCCCGGGTGTATGCAAGGCAACGTCGTCTCCTGAACCACTAGCTCGGTACTAACCTTCAGCCGCAGCTTTTGATTTCTTGACAGCTTCTCTTCTAGGTCAAGTTCAACGACAGGGTCACTACCTTACGAGATGGATCGAGCGGAACGCCCGGAACTGCGGCAGACAAAATTCATGTGATTTTGGTCTATGCTTATCCACCAAATCTTCAACGCCTGTCACTTTCTTAAAGGAGGTTTGACGTGACTAAGATCAGCCTCATTAGAGGGGCGACAAATTTTATTTTGGGTATCTAGAATCCGTTTTAGATATCAGAGCGCCAGGACTAACGAATATTCTTCCATGCTGTTGCCTTTTCGGGGATTCTAGATCCAGCCTTAGAAGGGCATTTGATCTGATTGATAACAGTTTGCAAGGCATAGAGTCATGTCAAATGTTGGTTACCAAGCGGGTAGATGCGGTACTTGAAACTGCACCTCCCTCGTCAGGCAACTCGTCCAGACATTTCGTAGCAGGGTTTGCTTGACTAAAGCAATGGCCTGGCCTGCATCACCGGGCCTCGCCTAGTTCCGTCTTGATGCTCGGATCTGTTTCTGTTGGATTCTGGGGAAACCTAGACATCATCGCCCGACATACAGCGATTTGTTTAGTGCTTGTGTTGATGAAATTTAACTCTATGTCTTTGTTAGAAGAATGCAGTAAACCCTTAGTTCTGACTAAATTCTTTTAAGTAATTCAAAACTTCTGCCATACGCGCTCTTAGCCATGTTAAGCTTAATCTGCAACCACCTATAGTATCTAGTTGTACCTATTTAGGATGTTCATTATTAGCTACATCTTTTCAAAGGATAGTGACTGGCTGGATATATTGTGTAGACTCTTCCTCAAGTTTCAGCCTTACTCGGTATTCTTAGCGTTTTGTAGCTTAGGAGATAGCGATGTGGCTTTCTCAATGTTATTCCAGCAATCGTAAACTCAACACGAAACCAGAAGGGAATACAGACTAGTAAGCCAAAATATCCAAGTCAATGACAAATCCGTAGGCCAACGCGCGGTCACTGCGAAAGACTAGGATCATCATCGCTTAGAAGGTTTTACGCCCTACATCTATGATATCACTTTCTGGTATTTAGAGTATAGTTTAGAAGCTAGCTGGGGCTTGTGGGTTGTCGCCCTTACTCTCTTTGAACTTCAGGTGCTCGCAAGATGCGGCAGTGGCAGTTATGAAACAGCTTGTTACTGTTCGAATACCATTGATCTTAACAGCCTTTGCCTCTATCTTCAACGCACATGTTCCTTAGGGACATTGACAGGAGAAATGGGCGCTCCATTCTTTAGCAAGGCCTTGATGTTCTCGAAAGCCTCTTTTTCTCCTCTTTGAAACGCCAGATCTGTCAACCCAGCAACATGAGGCTGAATGATGACTTTATCACTCGTCTTGAAGTATTCGTTCAAGTCGGGCTCGTTCAAAAAGACATCTAGTCCGGCCCGCGTAACCTTACCACTCTCTAGGGCCTCGATAAGAGCAGTCTCGTCGATGATAGCACCACGCGCAGTATTGACAATGAAAGCTCCATCCTTCATGACTGCAAACTCTTTAGTCGAGATCAAGTTTTCGGTCTCCTTCGTCAGAGGACAGTTGATAGAGATCACATCTGACTCAGTGAGCAGCGCGTGCAAGGATGAACAGTATGTTGCGTTGTACTTTGCTTCATCGTCTGCACTCAATTGTCGACGATTGTAGTACTTGATCTTCATGTTGAACGCAACGGCTCGTTTAGCCAGACACTTTCCAATGGCACCCATCCCAACAATACCCAGTGTCATACCCCAAGGGTCCCTACTAGGCACGACTGAACCTCTCCAGTTACCCTCTCGTAACGAACGTTCTCCGCGGTAAGTATCTCGGATGACAGCGAGAGTTAAAAAGAATGCCATATCAGAGGTAGCTTCGGCAACGGCATCGACGCTGTTGCATAGCCATATTCCTTGTTCGGTACACCATTCGACGAACAAATCATCGTAACCAGCTGCTGCTGAGGCAATTATTTTGCAGTGGGGAGTCAGAAGTTTGAAGATCTTGTCAAACGGACGGTAAGGTGGTCTACCCATTCTAATAATAAAGGCGTCTATGGGGCCGTATTGTTCGAGCATGAGTGGTAGCTTCTCGAGGGCTTCTTGGTGGTTACTAACGTTGAGGACCTGCGAAGCTTGGGTCAGCATAGAAACTGGAATTCAGTGCCGGAAGCTTTTAAGGCACAGATAGTACTAGCATTGGTAACTAACGTCGTAATCGAAGTCTTTCTGGAACTCTTTGATATATTCCGTGTCAATGAACTCGGGTCTCCCCAAGGATACTACACGAGGTTTCTTTTCAAGCTGCATATCTGAAACCATGACATGAACACTACTCTTAGGGTGTTCCGTTAATTTAGCTGACGACTAATTATCTCGCTATGTTCAGAATGCCCCAGGTTTCTAATTGCAGCCGGGAGCATGATAGGTGGTAGCGGGATTTATGCGTGAGAAGTGGAGATGTCGGTTTAGGAAGCCGATCCGAACGGCACTCGAAAAATAGGTAATATCTTTCCGAAACGACAGTACTTTACCAAAGCTTTCCAATATGCCACTGGAAGTCTTGGCCCAGATTAATGATCGATAGCAGTCCTGACATCACTATCAATTGCCATGTTTTGTATTGTATACAGCTGTCTTGGCATGCTACTTCGAAGTAGACTATATATGCGGAATGAACTTTGTCCATTCAACCGTCTGGTAGGCACTTAGTGGTAGAGCTCTTAATCCAACAAAGTCTTCCACAAAGATGTAAACCCGAAAAACACAATAAAATGCACAAAGAACAGACGTAACTATGATAAACCCAACCTGAACGTTCATATACGGATCCTTCCCATGTGATATGTTGTGCGATCTGCTCAAAAACGCAAGACAGCCTTTCCTCGGCTGCCGTGGCATCAAACTATCTTGATCAAGGTCTATACTCCTCCGGGTCGTTTTCCTTCGCCAATTCTGCAGTCTGAAATACGAGTCCCGGATAGGATGAGGCCTCTTGTCAAGCTCTTGTTCAACGAGACTCAGTTCCAGACCTTGGGCGAGACGGTTCTGGGGTACAAAAATCCACATGGCGAACTCCATCCAAGCTGCACCGACAAATCCGTATGATAGCATATAGATACTGGATACGCGCCAAAGGTCTCTTTCCAATGTGCTCGGGAACGAAAAGTTCCATGCAGAGAGGAAGACGGCGCTGAAGACGAGGATGAAGGCGACGCCTACGAATTCGAGATCAAAGTCCATTCGGAGGAATATGTCGCCTGGGTTTCTGTCCCATGGTTTTTTCGTGACCCGGCGCGAGAAGGGCGAGAAAAGGATCTTGCGCGATAGTTCGTTATAGTACTGCCATGCAAGATTCAACGCTGTTTCATCTCGGCTGACAAAGTCTAGAGGTGTTTGATAGTACGGCTGGTCCGGTGAACGTCCCTCCTGGTTCCGTGTCAGTATAGCTTCAGAGTCTCACACTCTGAGCTAATACCTACCTGGATCGTTATATTCTCCATTTTATTGCAGCTCTGAACAGTAATCGTTGTGCCCACATCGGACGGCTTATCCTTCCAGCACCAAGCCGTTCCGAATAAGATAACTACGAAAGAAACTGCCGTGAGCTCCATAGTTGTTACATGAAGCCCTTGTATCAATCGAGCAATGAAAGTGATGACGAACCAAGTCGCTTGCCAGATTGTAACGACTCTGAGGGTTTTGGTCAGTGAAAAGAAGGATAGACCTGATTTGATATACTGACCTTGCAAACCCATCTGATTTGTTTCTATCCCGGAGTTCTCCACTAGTGATTTCGGGGTACTTTACGTGTTTCTTATCAACTAGATAAAATAATTGTTCTGCGTTGAGAGGTACCGGCTGATCAAGGCCTTCGGCTTCAAGAACAAATCCACCCATGTCGGCGAAGAAACCGTGAGTGATAGTCCATTGCGTGTATCCTATTTGGTGAAATTTCTATATGATATCAGTTGCCAGGTCTCAGCCTGAAAAGAAGACTTACTGCGACTGATCTTCGTGCTGAAGACTTTTGCCCGATAGCTAACACTATGATGAACTCAGGCCCAAGTAGTCCCAAGCACGCAAGTCCAAGTTTATCCCTGATCGATACCCAAAACCCCTCTCCTGGTGCTGGAATATTAGGATAAACTGAAGTCCAACAGCATAAAGACGTTGTAACTAGGCAAGTAAATATTATGTCGTAGGTGCCTCGTCCATCCGGCGATGGTGTCCAACCAACAAAGGTCTCGTTTGATGTCATGGGCTCGCTGTGAGCATTAAATTAAGGCAGAGATCAGTGAGTAATAAAATTGGAAGGACAATTGGCAGAACCAACAGCTTGTGCTGGGGTACTTATTCCTTCTGCATGGCAGCATGGTTATAACCAACATGCCCACGTCATGTTCCTTTGCGAGTGCCAAGAGAGGTCTGCCTGCAGCTTCGTGTCGCAATGTCTCAAGTTGCACGGCACAGTGGTGGCTAGGTATGTATGTGCCTGGGGAGTCTACATGTCTACCGAGCAAGCACTCGGTAAATACCCTTCTATGTTATTTCCAAGTCTACGGTTGAACCTAAAGACATGGTCTATCCCAAACTTCAAACGCAAACAACATCGGACAGATTTGTAACAATAGCTTGAGTAAGTACCAGCGCCATGGAATTGAAGATTATGGCGACAGTACAGTACAGGCTAGCAGACTAAAGCAAACAGCTGAGCGGCACTAGAACACCAATAACTGGCTGTGCTTCAGGCACCATAACCAGGGTACGATTGTTCGGCGGCCTCTGATTGACCTTTCTCGCTATTTCCAGTTTCAAGATTGTCGAAAAATGATCTGATATGCAGGGGTCCGGGCGCGTGGATGCAGCCGAGCGGGCCGTTGAATAGTCGCCATTGTCTCCCTCTTCAGCTCATTAACGTGGAGTTCTGTTGGCCTTGGGTTTTTGGATTGGTCGTTTCCTACTATTATCGGCCTTACAATGGGCGGAAAGGTGCAGTGCGTAGACAGATGTGGTACAAGTGTCATTTGTATAAATGGATAGTGATCAATCCCACCAGGACAGATCGGAACCTGCTACCCCTTCTGCTTGATTCTGAAGTAGCTTACAGCTGAGAAAATCATGTCTGTGCTATGTCCAAATAGTGAAGCATTTGCGGCCAAATTCATATTGCCCAAACCTCATGGCGGGACCCCGATCGTGAGAGTTGACTTCTACCTCGACAGCGAGTCCAAGCTTGGACGAAGAGGATTATGGAAATGGTAGTCTCAAAGACTCAGGGTCTAAGGTGTAAAGGCGAATAACCTGAGGTTCTAATCTAAAATAACACAAGCTGACTTAATGCCTCCTTCTCTTGTGCTCCTCATAGCTAAGATGCCTGATGCTCGCTCGCCTGCCTGTCTAGCCACCACCTTGACTCCACTTACTTCTTTTCGTAGGGATCCTTGAAGAAGATAACTTGCACAGTAATGTCGTCTCTCACATTTCTGCTCATGGGCGCATACGTTGTCATCGCTCCAAGAAATAAGCCTCGTCTTGAACCTCCAAATGCATTCTTCACCAAGCACACAGCAGCATTGTCGAGGTCCTCGATGACCTGATGTTCCGGCGTGGCCTGCCATCCATCTTCCAGTCTGCCAGCAAACTTCGTCTCTTTGAACGGCTCAGGCTTGCCGCTCTTCTTGGCGGTCAACCAGCGCGAGACGCATGTCACGGCGTCTTCATTACTAATCATGTCCCAAAGACCATCGGAGCCGAGAATAACAAAGTCTTCGGTCTGGATCTTTCGGGTCGTGACCTCTGGCCGAGCCGTCAAGTATGGAGGTGTAGTGTAATTGGGTCGGGGCGGAGTGCCATAGTAGTCGTCCTGTACTTTGCGAATAACTTTCTCTGGCCACTTAAGTCGGTGGTCACCAAACGCCCTGGTAACAGCGAGCCCGAAAAGTCGGCCAGAGTCAAGATTGAGCATGCTGTGAAGCTGCCCAGGATGTTCCTTGTCAAGTCTCTTCACTTCAAGCTCATTGAAACCAGTTTGGTCAATGCTGAGAATATCCGTCTCGTACTTGTTTGCCTTGGGCGACCATGCACCACGAACAGCTCGAGAATCGCCTGCAATAGCAGTACGAAGCGTAGACGTGCTGGGCTCGTACATGGTTAGAAGTGCACATGACCCGGCGATGGCGGGTGCAACGGCGGAGATAACAGACGCGGTGCCTTGATCTTGGCCCGATTCAACGGCCTTAAGAGCGTTGTCAAAGATGCGATCGTCAAGACGAACAAAGGCCTTCTGAATCGCATCGTCAACTAGCTCACTAGAAGTCGTAGGCGTAAGGCTTGACAGTGCACCTGATACATACGGGACGAGAGCATTCCTCAGCACTTGGGAAGTCGCCCATCCTCTTAGGTGGTATTAGCATCTCTCACGTCCAGCCCAATAAGGTCACTCACGCATGTCCATCATAAACACCAGCATACAAAGTTGTCGTTCCCCCGACGCCCTTCGCAATTTTAAGGTCCCAGTCATCCTCAATTGGGTTGTTACTTCCCAGTCGCGCAAAGTCTACGCGTCCTTTCATACCAGCGTGTCCCTCGAAGACAAAGGTATGGGCGTCCTCGCGCAGCTTGGCGTTGGCGTCTTCGAGAATGATAGACTTGACAGGCGAATTGACGGGGATTTGCTCTTCTGTGGAGTACTCATTCAAGCTGGGCACGCTATCGTTCGAAGCTTTTGTAGTTCCACTCCTGCTGAGGACGTATGCTCCAGAACCAGCGCCCACGATAGCTGTGGCTGACCACAGGTACTTTGCATTCCCAGCCGTCGATGTTTGCGTGGACGAGAAGCGTATGCCAGATGGTACTCGCTTGAGCGTCAAACTTGAGGATCTCAGAGATCTGGTGATTACGCGGAACATGGTTTTCCTTGCTGATGATAACGTACACTTCTATGATTGCTTTTGGGATTGGGTACGAAGTTGGGAAAGAGAATCTAACGCTGAAATGAATAGAGCTGGGGGAGCCGAGTAGTCGTATGCTAGAAGTCTATGATGCGAAGTCGTAATAACCTGCCTAAGCCAATTGATTATTGTTTTTTAATAGCGTTGTTGAGGTTGTGCTTACCCTGAAACGGATGGTGGGTTTCATGGGTAAAGTGCCAAAAGAATCATAGAAAAGTAGACCTTTGGAACACCAAGGTGAAGAAAACAATAAACAACTTAAAGAAAGAGCCCAATTTTGGACTGGCATAAATGTTGAATTTGTTTTGTCTTATGTTTTCAGTAGCCTATAGCAATCAGTTTCTCTGATCCTCGAGGTCTAGTTCACGACTGGATGTTTAGCAGCGTCTTCAACAAAATGTAGAGAAAATGATCACAAAGAATCACAAAGGTAGGTATTCATTGCCCAATCCCGGATGTCACGATACATACAACGCCAAACTAAAGCATGCAATCCCCAACCATCTAAAGTTTTCCCACTCAGCTATTGGCAATTTCCTCCTCCTCGTCTTCCCACTCTCCGTCTTCCTCCATCTTCTCATTAACCTTGAACTCGGCATCGCCTGCGAGTCCCTCGCTGTCAAAGTCGTCGACATCCATATCACTATCGTAGTCAAATTCGTCCTCGTCATCCTCACCCTCGCCCTTGTTGCCGTCCTTGGCCTTGGCAGCCTTCTTGCGCTCCACGTTGGCCTTTTGCTCCTTCTTTCGCGCCTCCTTCTCTTGTCGACGCTTCTCCCATCGCTTTTCAAGCTCTTTGATCTCATCCTTACTCTTGTGGACGTACTCGTGCCACATGACCTTGCCGGAGGCGAGACCCTCCTCGACCTTGGTCAAGCGGAGGCGCATTCGGGGACCGAGCTCAACAAGCTTTACAGCACGGCGCTCGACATTCTCCTCTTCCACCTCTGGCTCAACTTCGGACTGGGTTGCTGCTTGTCTAGCCTTGGCAGATAAGACCTTTCGAGTTGTAGAGTCCAAGATCTCGACCTCGGCGTCTGTGTCTATCTCACTGCCGCTGGTCGCGCCATCTGTCATGTAACCGTCGCCGTTCTCGCCTCCAATCAAGAAATCCGCGACATCCTCGAGCTTACCCAGGTTAGGCATCTTGCCCTTGCGGCTGGTTTTTGTGGTAACGAATTGCTCGGCAGCGTTCAATCTCCTTAGAGGCTTGGATACTGTGGTCGACTTTGTTGTGATAGCATAATGTCTGAAGTTAACGATGAAAGTACCATCGTCTTCCTCTGATTGCTCTCGGTTCAACAACAGGACTCGTCGAATGGACTTAAGAGGTGTGGCTTGAGGGTTGATGGGAGGGAATAGGGACTGGAAGACCGTCGTCGCAAGGGATTCGAGATGTCTGGGAACTTTCGACTTGCTATCCGAGTCTGGGCGGGTAAAGTTGTTCATGACCAACTGCGAATGGTTAGCAGGATAAACCAACAACGATTGACGAGTTTTCTTACCAGAGGTGGAGTGATAAACTCCTTACCACCACCCTTGGGGTGCTTCTGAGCTCGCTGGACATCCTTGCATAGCGAGTACTTCTCCACGCGAAAGTTCAAGGTAGGTCCGCGAGGAGTCAAGGCCATGCGCAGGTTGGTGTTGCCGCTCTCTGATCTTGAGAACAGCATCAGATGAGTAACGCCCAAAGGACCACACATCGAAGCGTAATCCTTTAGTCTGTTTCCACGTCTCTCCTTCAATCGACTTGCAGTACCAGGCTCCATGACCTTACGAACGTCGGCCGCGAGCTGGCTGACGCTGGAACCGACTTCGCCAGCGCCAATTCGAATGACCATGCTCTTGGGGTCCTTAGCGGAAGCATGTCCTGCAGAGTCCACATCAGGATTGCTGGCACCCAGATGGGTTCTCTTCTTTGTTCGTTTGCGCGCCATTGTTGTGGTTTTTTGTTGTTTGGTGTATGGTCAAAAGTTGCTTGAAGCTGTCTGTCGCAAATCCCAATGGATGGCAGAAAGAAAAAAAGTTCGGCGGGGACCACGATAAGACTAGCGCACGTGCGATAAGAAAGGTCTCCACTAAAATATTTTGTAAGTCTTCCGTAGTTCAAGATCGTCTTTCCAAAGATCAAGTTTCGCCTTTACATGCACAAATTGCCCAGCATGAATAGCGCAAAACGAAGAAAGGTTGCGCAAGATGCGCCCAAAAAGACTAAGCCCGTGGCTGAAGCTAAGCCTGCCCGAGCTGACCCCGAGCCCTCCAACGACGAGGAATCCGAAGAAGAGTCTGCGACTCTAGAGGAGCCTTCTGCTGAAGAGACGGCTGTTGATGCCCCCAAGAAGACCTTTAGGGATTTGGTATGACTCATTAACGTTCACTGCAAGTTGCAACTTCTAACGATCTACAGGGAGTCAATGAAGCTCTGTGCGAAGCCTGCGAAAAGCTCAACTACAAGTACCCCACGCCTATTCAAGAAAAGTCCATCCCCGTCGCCCTCGAGGGCCGCGACATCATCGGCCTCGCCGAGACAGGTAGTGGAAAGACAGCTGCCTTCGCTCTGCCTGTTCTCCAAGCTCTTCTCGACAAGCCTCAGCCTTTGTTCGGTCTTGTCCTCGCTCCCACTCGTGAACTGGCAACACAGATTGGACAAGCCTTCGAGGCCCTCGGATCGCTGATCTCGCTACGATGTGCTGTTATCGTGGGAGGTCTAGATATGGTTCCCCAATCTATTGCGCTTGGAAAGAAACCTCATATTATCGTTGCGACACCTGGTCGTCTCGTAGACCATCTTGAGAAGACCAAGGGTTTCTCGCTGCGAACTCTCAAGTACCTAATCATGGACGAGGCTGATCGTCTCCTCGACATGGATTTCGGACCTAGCATTGACAAGATTCTCAAGTTCGTTCCTCGAGAGCGACGCACATATCTCTTTTCTGCGACAATCAGCTCCAAGATCGAAAGCTTGCAGCGTGCCAGTTTGAGGGATCCTGTCCGAGTGAGCATCAGCTCCAACAAGTACCAGACCGTCTCGACTCTGCTCCAGAGTTACCTCTTTATTCCTCATCCCCAGAAGGATGTCCATCTTATCTACTTGATCAATGAGCATGCCGGACAGTCTACTATCATTTTCACTCGAACAGTGTGGGAGACACAGCGTATTTCCATCTTACTACGAACACTTGGTTTCGGCGCTATTCCTCTTCACGGTCAGCTCTCTCAATCATCTCGTCTAGGAGCCCTCAACAAGTTCCGCTCTGGTACACGAGATATCTTGGTCGCCACGGATGTCGCTGCTCGTGGTCTGGATATCCCTTCAGTTGATGTTGTTCTTAACTACGATTTGCCTCAGGACTCAAAAACATATGTCCACAGAGTCGGACGAACTGCTCGTGCTGGTAAGTCCGGTGTTGCCATCAGCTTGGTGACCCAGTACGACCTTGAAATCTATCTGCGAATCGAGGCTGCCCTCGGCAAGAAGCTCGAGGAGTACCCAACCGAGAAGGAGGAGGTCATGACCTTCCAGTCTCGAGTTGAGGAAGCTCAACGCCATGCCAGAATTGAGATGAAGTCTTTCACCGAGGAGAGAGGCAAGAAGGGCAGCACACTGAAAGGTGGCCGCGGCAAGAAGGGTGGCAAGAGAGGCAGAGACGATATGGACAAGGAGGAGGGCTGAGGCTCTAGCTGGCTGTACTGGAATTGCGGCAGTTTGGCGTTGTTTTGGCTGGGGAAAAGTGTTAATGTTCAAGGGTTTTGGTTAAAGGTTGTTTCCAGTGATCTTCATGAAGGATGCAATCGACGTTCGCTAGCTGCGATCGCCAATTGTCCAAAGCTAAGAAAATACATAAATGAATGATCCTTTTTAATCAATGAGAAAGAAGGTACGCTGTTTCTATCACTACGTTAAGACGCTATTTCGTGTTTCCGTGTTTCAACCAGTTCTCAGCCCTCTCACTTTAATCACCCCAGTCTGAAACACCGACATTCAATTGAGGTCCCCGAAAGCGGCCGCCTTACACAGGGATGTTGAAGATCACCATGGGTTTCAAATGTCAGACTTAACCACGAATGGCTTCGTGACATGTCAGCTCGTTTCGTCCATTGTTTTTGGCGGCGCTTTGTAAACGCGATCCCTGTTACTTTAACAGTGTTCATTCATTAGGATGACTTGACGATGAGATGAAAGGATCAAAGTCTTGTGTAATTGTCTTGGCATGCTTGCACGAATAATTTAGAGCATTGTATATAAGTTGGAAGCTGGATCGAGTTGTAGGAATCAATCAATCCCTATTCATTCGTTTCTGTGAGTGTATTGATTACACTGTCCGTTCATTATTGATATAAAAATATTCGTTTCAATTCATTCATTATGTATACTTCAACTCTGCTTCTCACCCTCGCTGCGTCCGCCAGTGCTCATATCGCTTCTTGGAACAAGGGCATGTACTGCAAAGTAATTCAGCTCAACTGTTTCCATTAATTCCTAGTACTAACTCTTCAGGGTGGTAACGACACCTCCATCGACGACGCAAACACCAACCTCGCCGTGAACCCACTCTACGACCTCCCCAAGTCTAAATGGTGGATGCAAGCCGACCGCGGCTGCGACGCTGTTCCTCCCCCCAAGGGCGAATTCCTCGAACTTCCCGCCGGAAAGTCATTCATGACCGAGCTTGCCAACAATCGCGCCTTTACCACTCTCTCATACAATGGGAACTTGATCACAGAGTGGCAGGACGGCAAGAACCGCACTATGCCTTGGAGAGGTCCTGAAGGTGGTTGTCTCATGGACGGTGGTGACGGCTCCGGTGGAGAGTTACACACTAAGAACATCGAGTCAACTGGTGGAACGGCCTGGGCTATTTCGTATGAGAGTGACATTAGCAAGGTTACCATGGACAATCTTGTTGTCTTTTCTGTGCGATATTAGTAAGACTTCTCGCTTCATAGCTATTGTTTAGTTGACTAATGTGTACAGTTCCCCTTTCTTTCGCGAGACTTGGTACGACGTTCCAGCCGATATGCCTGAGTGCCCAGAGGAAGGCTGCTACTGTGCTTGGCTCTGGATCCCTGATGGCTGTAAGTCCCCTCTCAGATCACTCTTCGTATCAGACATGGCTAACTGTAGATACAGGCGGTCAGTCCAACATGTACATGCAAAACCATCGATGCAAGGTCACTGGAAGCACATCCACCAAGAAGCTTGGCAAGCCCAAGCCTGCTGTTTATTGTCGTGATAACCCTACCAAATGTGTCCCCGGACCCAAGCAGATGATGGTTTGGAATCGTAAGTCAAGTGTCCCAGACAGTCCTGTTATTGAGGGTATTCTGACTGTCCACAGAAGCTGAAGGTAACAACGTTAGCCCTCCTGATGGCAAGACGCCTACTTACAACCAGCGAATGGGTTTCATGGATGGTTCTCAGGACGACATCTTCGTCAACGAGTAGGTTTCTTCAGTGGTAGTTCATGTATGAGTAGTGCACTATGTCCTTCTGGAAGGCAAATTGATCTCATGTACCGAAATGCATATCGGTCTCTTTTTCACATTGTTATTATAAAGGTCCAACAACTAAAGCCAAGCCAGTACCTGGCCGATATTGTGTATTGATGTTACAGCAATCATCCCCATTCTAATCCTAATTCTCTGCCCATAAACCATCCAGCAAACCTATTCTCAGAACGCCAACTCGCTAATGATCAAACAATATCACTCACCAGGCTACAGCCCGTATAGAATCATTCGCCGCCCAACTGCCTGATCTTTTGGGCTGTTCCTCTTCCTCCTCATCGCCATCCGCTAACTCCGTATCCTCGTTGCCCAAGGTTTCGTCGCCCTCGGCTTCCTCCTCGGCTTCTTCTTCGCCGTCACTCTCTTCAGCTTCGTCATCTCCTTCGCTTTCACTATCGGCGTCTTCCCCGCTGGACTCGTCTGAATGATGTCGAAGGTTGGGGAACATGAGTCCTGGTGGCACCTCTTCGTCGTAGTCCTCGGGTACATCGCTGAGATCACTCTCATCATCAGCAGAGTCGTGGATACTGCCTGCCTCGCTCTCAGCCTTTTCCTCAGCGCCATGCTCTTCAGCATTGTCGTCCTCGGCAGCTTCATCGTGGTCTTCGTCCTGTTCTTCGTCTTCTTGCTCGTCATCGTGCTCCTCTTCTCCGTGGTCTTCCTCATTCTCGTCTCCAGCATCCTTCATATCCACGTCTACGTCATGACCAGCTTCACGCCGGATTTGCGCGTCAGCTCCCTCTTCGTCACTACCGGCATCGCTTGCGCGTTGATTAGGCGTATGACTTCCACGCTTGCCGCTCGAAACGCTGCCCACTCGGCTCTTGCTTGACTTAGGTGCCTCCAAAGCTCGAACAACCGCTTGTTCAGCTTTTCGTAATACGTCTGGCCTTCTAACGCCGGTCTTTCTGGCTCGCGGCACTGCTTCATGCTTCTCTGTGTCCATGGGAGTGGCAGTGCCAGTAATGCTCTCCTGCCCATTAGGGGCGTTAAGAATACTGGCAAGGGAGCTAGTAACCTTAGTCTCCGTCTGCGCTGCTTCAAGCTGAGCTGCAACCTCCTTTGCATGATGTCGCTCCTCCACAACCTTACTAGGGTCTGGTCCAGGCAGTGTCTTAGCTATCTCGGAGTAAATCCTGGAGTAGCAATCGTTGAGAAGATCGTCAATAGGTGCTACCTTCATGAGGTTGGCATTGAGTTTCTTCAACTCGATTGTTTCCTTCATGCAGTTGAAGAGCGGAACCTCAGCGCCGTCACTTGCAGCCCAATCTGCAATCCGCTCGCCAATAACCTCAAACTCTTCACTTGACAGTGCCTTGAACGCGTCGTCGACGACAGGTGACACATGATAGCCTTGCCGTAGGAGCTTGAGGTAGGCTATACAGCAAGATTGCCATAGATCCGTGAAATGGTAAAAGTCGGCACCCTTCTTCCGCAGGCGTCTCAAGAGCTGTTCCAAGTTGCCCCGGTCGTTCATGATTACCAGCAACTTGGTCATAAAGCGTACGTATTGTTCTGTGTAAACGTGATGGCGGCCAGGCCTCTCTGCGTCACACTTCCATACGTTCATGACCATTGTCTTTGTAAACATACTATCCCTGAGGATACCGAATGCAGCCTTCGCTTCCACAAGTCTATCGTCGATTGGTGCTTCGTTGGCCTCGTCGAACAGTATTTTAGCATGTCTGATGATGATACGATGCTGCCAGTTCGCCTTATCCTTCTCTTTGAGCTTAGAAAGGTTGCGAATAATATACTCTTCCCAATCTTCAGGTTCCGAGAAGGAGGCAAAATGATCGTCAGGGTTGACTTCCAGACCAAAGGGCTGCTCGGATAAGATTTCGGCAGCCTCCTTTGACGGCACGTCACCTCGCACCACCAGCTTGTGGAGAATAGAGATGATTTTGTAGTGAGGTTCAAAAATAGGGTCAGTATTCCTCCCCCTTCGAGCATTGTGTGCCACCTCCACGGCTTTCCTCAGGGTGCCGATAAGCGTGTCTAAGCTGATCTTGGAGGTCATATCCTTGACGTCGAGTTGGTCATCGGGAGTTTGATACATCTTCCAATAGCACTTGGAAAGCATGTAGGGGTTCCTGTCACCGTTAGATCTTGCATGAAATATTTGATGGGCTTTACTTACTTCCAGTTCTCGGGCTTTCGCTTCATGGCCATTCTGAACAGCTTAGCCGCAAACTTCCAGACCTTATACTCGTTCATCTGGGAATGCAGAATCCTTTTAAAGGTGCCTATGCCCATGTCCTCAATAAAGTATCTCTCCTGATCAGAATGCTGGAATGGCTCCATAGCAAAAGGCTCTCGGCTTGATGCATACATTCGCATAGCAAATTTGTGATAAAGATCATGTAGAGGGTCTCCATCGTGCGTTTCGATGTCCACGTTGCGTGAGTGCGAAAGTGCAAGGGTATAGCAATGGATTGCGTTTCGCTGGAATTTGACTAGCTCGGGGCGTTCCTTGTTCATTTTGTCGGCAGTCCAAAGCACCGCCTCATCCAACTCGTAGTCGAAACACTCCGCTAAACGAAACCAAGCGTCCCATCTGTCTGCAGTGAATTGGAGTTGAAGTCGCAAGAAAGTGGCACCGATACGCAAGTCATCAGTGGCACCAGGGGTCTGACGACGGTTTAACTCAACACCCTTGAACTTTGTCAATGCCATCATACCCAGCAAAAAGAACCAGCCATGGGTGGCAAGGATAGTTTCGGGCGTGTTGACAGAGACAGCGTCTACCGAAACATCCCCAATAAGGGCGCGGTACAGCCGCAGAGGATGGATCGGCTTCTTCAAATATTCAGTGAAATTGCGCAGGTTATGATACATTTGTGGCGTTGACTTTGTCTGGCCGATAGTCTGCTGCATGTGATCGATAGTCGTTTTAAGATCTGACTTGAGGAGGTCCTTCATAGGCATGCGATTGGCAAGAATACAAACCCTCTCCACAAGCTGCATGGTTTGTCGCTTCTCAAGCTTCTCAGGGGGACAAGCATGATCTTGGACTTCCCAGACACCTGCACCCAGTTTCAAGCCGTGCAAGTCGTAAAGGACCTGTCCAAGGTAGTCTTCCCAGTTCTCGATATTCCTGAGTTTGAGGAGCTCCACGCGCATGACTTTGAGGAAGATTTTGTTGGAGAGCTTGCAGAATTTGCGGATACCAATAACTTGGTGGATAGCAGCGAGATAGTCGGCAAGATCGTTTTCAGGCTTGATGATACAATTATCTTCGTTGATTGCAGCTTTGAACATGGTGTACTGGAGACACCATGCACGAATCTGCATCTCCTTGAACTTGTTCTTGAGCGATTGAAAAGCAGCTTTGGAGGCTGCATTGCCAGTCCTTTCCGGCTTTATACCAATGCGAACCTCGTCTTCGCACAGGCTCGCAACATGCAGTAAACAGTTGACTTTGGCAAGAGCAGCTGTAGTGGACTTAATGTGAGCATCATCGATGATTTCAAATGCAGTGTTGTCATTGAGCGCGGAATAGAGGGCTGCAATCAAAAGCTCATCTAACGACTTCAGAGTACGCATGAAGAGCAGGCGTCGAGATTCGGAGGGGGTGTTGGCATATGTCTCACCCTCCAAGTCTGATACGATCAGTTCTATGCTCTTGAGACAACAAGAGAACTTCTTGGTAGAGTATTTAATAGCATCATAGGCGTCCCCCAGACGTGACCACAGGAACAACCTAAGCTCTGTGCTGCTGTTGTGAAGAAACTTCCAGAGATCTTGCAGGCTTTGACTTGCACAATCGGAAATGGACTTCTTTTGCTTCTCGATCGACTCTGCATCGTCGCTGTCGTTGTCTTCCCCAGACTCAGAATCCGTTTCTTGGTTGGGAGCGCACACTGTAGATGGGTTGAGAACAGGCTCTAGGGTTTCAATGACATAAACCGGATCGTCCATGTTATCTTGGAATAGTCCCAGGAAGAAGTCCATTGTTGTCAATTTAGAGATCTCACGATCAGCAGCAGCAGGGGAAATTGTCGGCATGACCACGTTGTTGGGAAGAGAAATGGCAGGTACCTTCTCATCCGCCAGGTGATCCCTCAGGGATGTCCACATAAGAAGAATATGCTCGCGTAAAGGCTGTTCCGAGTGTGAAGACACAAGAACCGAAGCCCATAAGAAGCGCGCTATGAGAGGATCGTTGGATGGACGATCCAGCAGTCGAAGGTAAGCGGAGGCAACGTCGAGCCACCGCCCTAGTCGGTATTTGGTGTCCATCCGAGTCGCATAATCCACAACACTGCTAGGGTTGGTGATGAGTTCATAGATATCAACATGAAGCTCAAAAAGCATGGGCACGATGGTTTCTAGCTCTGCTAACCTCTCAGTAGAACCAGCAGCCAGGTCCATTTCTTCGGTGATTTTCTGATATAACGCAGAATCCACCTTGTTAAGCATCTGAACCACGGAAAGCTTCATTTTATCTGACCATTTGGCTGTCGCGTAGCTCTGGCTAACAGCTCGAACCCACTCATATGCAACATCTTCGGTCGTCATCCAGGACCTGCAACCTCCGATCTTTCTGGCGAAAGATCTCAGACCTTGTTTCTCGTTGAATAGGGGCATTGAAGGCTGATCTTGTGAGCCAGTTTTCGCATGCTCCAAGAAAGAAGAGGGTCCAAGACTGGCTTGTTCATTCTTGTGTAGGAAGACCTTAGCAACCTCTTCGCGGAAGTCGACAATAACACTGCTCAAATCGCACGCAGCAAGATTTTTTATTTTACCCGGTCGGTCCTCCGTCGCGCATGAGTCAATGAGCTCGGTGATGAAATCGAAGGTCGATTTGTCATCGACACCCAGGTTCTCCAGGACACTCTTTGTCATTTGGAAGAGATTTTGATCAGCACCTTGGTAGGGCTGTAGTTGATTAGCAATTAGGGTGCTGGGGTCAGTTGTTTCCTCAGCTTGAAGAGTCTCCCTCCGTCGAACGCGCTTGCTGCGTTTTTCTGTTGTGTTTTCCTCTTCTGCGCCATCTGGCAGTCCCGCTGCAGATTGGGATCGTTTTCTCGTTGACACTCCATTCGATTCTTTCTGAGATTGCTCCGTAGCTTTCTGACTATCTTCAGTCGCTTCGGACCCTGCTTTCCGTTCCTTGGACTCTTTCGCAGTGGTATCCTTCTCTGGTGATTTCTCTTTCTCGGTAGACTTTTCAACTGCAACCTCGATTTCTGACGCAACGCTTTCGATTTCATTTGGAGGTGTCTCCATAGGAACATCTTCTAGGCTGCTCTCAACGATTCCATCGCATGTATCGAAAGCTTCGGCTGCAGTCTCTAGGCAGTTGATGAGATTCGCTCCAAGATCAGCCCAAGATGACACAGATTTGGGCTCTGCAAGGCTAGCATCATTTGATTCTCCCATTTCTGTATCTTCTTGCGTCTGTTCCTGTGTAGCAGGATCTTTGGGCGGTATCAATGATTTGGTAGGGTCGGGGAGGAAAGGAATGGGGTCCAGGTGGCGCTTGAGAAGCGCAGGCATCTTCTTCTTGAGCCAAGGCGCCATAATTGGATGTGACAGAGCCATATCGTCGCTGAGAAGCTTCAGTTGATCCTTCAATTGTTCACCTGCCATCCCTTCAGCCAGTGACGGAGGGTCGACTTCCATCACAGCAGGGTCATCATCCAACTCGATTGCAGCCTCGAGACAATATCGCTTTATTCGATGGCTGTTCATTGCACCAGCAAACCGGGCAGCCTTCCTCCAAAGCTCCGGGTCCGACGGGTCCTGGTCCAAAGCAGTCATCCAGCTATTCAAAACCTTGCGGCTGTGCTCGTCGTCATATTTCAGTCGGGTCGTGTCCTTCCATGCTGGATCTGAAGCTGATGCGTCCTTGAATTTATCGACAAAGAATTGGCCGTAGTTTTTGTAAGACAAGTAAAGTGCCTGTGCCAGACTTGCTGCAACGCCGTCTGCTCCTCCGGCATCCACATCCAGTCCTCCATCTGTAAGAGAAGCGTCCAAGTTGGATACCTCTGGTTGACCATCTGCATGTCGCTCTGCTCGCTCGTAGTCGGTTTTGGCTTCCCGATATTTGAAGATCTCGGACTCGAAGAGCTCGTTGTATGCCGCTTCGGCGGCTTCGCGTGATCGAGGACCTTGAGCATGGAGCTTCAAGGCATTCTGAAATCGCTTAAGAGCTTCGTCGACCTGAAGAAGGAATGTCAGTGTTCGTCTGCGATTGCCGTGCTATAATGTAAGCCCACATGGATCTCCTTTGTGGTGTCGATTTGCTCGTCGATATTATCCTCTGGCTCGAGATTTATCGCTTGGAATGCCGGCTGCGATCTCAAATTAGCAAAGATTCATTGTAGAATTTGGAATATTTACCATATTGGCGGTCGCAATGCTCTGACAGCGACGGACGACATTCGTATCCGTAACAAAGAATACTGTCTACCTCAATGTGATTAATTTGTCGTTTGGAAGTTTGGAGACACTTCACTTTCTTGGCATCCATTTAATTGATGAAAGCGCGTTCTCAGACGCGGATCATTTCAGCCCCATTAAGCCACGCCTTAGAGCTGTTTCTTAGCATGATTAAGCACGTGGATGTGGCGGTGTTTAGGTAGTGTTGCACGTCCCTTTCCTGAGGTGGCCCGCATAATTCAGGGCAGTACGGAGTACGTATATCCTGGATTGGAGCTGGAGCTATCAAGGCCAGATCTTAGGGAGGGACCAGCAGCCTTTGTCTTTAACATCTTACACGGAACAAAGAACCCCTCGACCGACCTCGACTGTTCTCCTCCTTGCCCTTCACAGGAGACAGGCTCTGGCGATTCTCGTATCATTGCCACCCCTGATCCTCGATAGCGATTACGAGTAGCTCGCCGTCATGGTCGCGCCAGCGGTTCCTGAGTGAGGCGCAACACTACCGAGATGCTTGGCATCCACATAGCTAATCTCGAACCTAGAATTACCGAGGAGATCCTCCACGAGTCGATTGACGCCCGAACCGAATCTCTCGCTGGCCTTCGAGAGCTTGGCCCTCCCGATCTTGTTCATCTTTTGAAGCACGCCGTCCGAAACCCAGCCAAGCAGGTACGCAAGCTCGATCGGCGCAAGGGAGACGAAGAAAGAGCTGACATCTCCAGACTGGCGTGTACCACCATGTTACCGGTGTCGACGCATCCTCATCAGCCAGTCTAGCAGCCTATATCAATACTTTGACCTACAAAGAATCAGGCCCAAATGCGACAAACAAGATTGTTGAAGGTGTCTTCTGGTACGTCATGGTTTTGGCACTCTCAGAACTACAAGGACTAACATTTACAGCTGTTACAATGCCTTTTCACGACTTGACATGCGCGTGCATGTATCGATTCCTGGAACTGTAGAGAGCTACTGCGTCGACGAGCGAGGCGAGAAACGAAAGGCTTCGGAAGACCTCTGGTTGGAGACCTACCTCTGCAGTGTCCTCCGAGCATATTCATATGCAGACGATGGCAGTGGTGATACAATCCGAAAGATCATGGGTGTCCGAAGATTCAATCCTGTTACAAACACCGAAACTGAGCATCGTTTCCTCCATGCAGCCGAACAACTCTTCTTCAGGGGTACGTCATCCCTCACCAGTTGCTGTACTTCAGACTAACATTTCAGGATGGCAATTGGGCTCCGATTCTGTGGTCCAGGTGCCCACTAACGTGTCCAACCATCTTACCACTGGTCTTCTCAAGTACCTCGAAACAACCGGCCGTTACGCCTCTGGAATCAACCTGTTCGAGAAGCTACGAACACAAAGTGTTGAGGTTTCGTCTCTACTAGCAAAGGTCATGTTCATGGGCCACGAGGAGGTTGCTGGTGTCAGGACACTACACCAGTCCTTGCAAGAAACCCCCATGGACTATGTCATGCTCGACACCCAAGCCGAATTTCTCCTGAATAAGGCCAAGAGCGCTCCTTCTCCCGAGCTCAAGGATGAGAGATTGAAGATGTCCCTGGGTTGTGCCGATCGAGCAACAGTTGCTGCCCCTACCGAATTCAGCACTTGGGCCAGACTGGCTCAGGTTTATGTGGCCATGGAGGATTGGGACAACGCGCTCACCATACTCAACTCGTGCCCTATGTTCACATACCAAGACAAGGATACCCCATTGATGCCGGAACCAAAGGAAGTTGTTCTACCGACGCTTCCTGAAACTCGCCTTGATGAGATCGACAGCGAACCTGAGTCGCGATACTCTGAACAGGTTGACCCTAGTCTTCTCAACCTGCGAGCAGCATCCTACAGGGGCACTTTCAAGAAGGCATATGATATTCTGACCGAGATGACTGCGAAGATTGGTTGGGATCAACTTTTGAAGATCCGCAGTAACGTATTCGTGATGGAGGATGAGTATCGTACAGAGAAGCAAGAGTCCACTCATCCAGGCGCCTCAAAACGAACTCCAAGCACTGATGGTCTGAGAGGTACACCCGATGTGACTGTCAACCGAGACGACGAGACTGAGGGTGAAAATTCGGAGAAGCCAGCTGAAGAGGCTCCTGAGGAGGATGCTCATGCCGATGCCCCTGCCACCAACGGTAATGGCGAACAGAACAAAATTGAGAAGCCCTCAAATGTCATCGACCCAGGCGAGGCAAAGGCAGATTCGGAGGTAAGTTCAGTCGATACGCCTATCGCGACAACCAAGCTAACAGTTACAGACCAAGAACGACGAGCATCTGTCGAAGCTCAACACTAAGCGTCTTTGTGAGCGTTGGCTGGACAGCCTGTTCATGGTCCTCTATGAGGATCTTCGTGTTTACACAATCTGGCGCACCCAGATGGCTCAATACCGCGCCCAGCAGATGCAGTACAAGAAGTCAGCAGAGGAGTGGGAGATTCTGGGCTCTCTCGCTGAGCGCCTTCAACACATGGATGAAGCGGTCGAGGCGTACCGCGCATGCCTTTCCATCCGATTCAGCCCCAAGGCCTTGGCCGGCATCCTACGTGTCTTCGAGAAGACCAAGAGCACAAGAGAGACAGTGGCGTCCGTCATCCGATTGGTGACATGGCAGTACCGATGGTACAGCGAGTTCAGTCCCGAGCTGTTGCACACGATACGGACTTTAATCGAGGACGAAGGAGCAGTCAAAGTCCGAAGCATTATTCAGGCGACGAGCCTGCCCCAGAATGTTCTGGATCTGACACATCACTATGCTGCGCTGTGCGCGACATTCAGAAGCAGCGGCACCGACGGTTAGGGTTGAGCGATATAATATGTTTCAATGGTGTCTTTTACTTAGGTAAACAGTTAGATATACATGGAGGATGGATGGTGTAGCGGAACGACTTAATTTACAACGGAAAGCCCCCTCTTTGGAGGATCAAAGTTGACTACGAAAACGTCCCTGTTCTTGTGATGAGCGTTCAGCAGATGTGTTTGAAGCGATGTGATACAGTTTTGCAACAGGCATTAACGAGATGTGACAGAGTTACTAGCTGTCGGTGTGATGTAGATATATCCATAAAAGGAAAAGAAAGTGAAAAGCCAGAGTCCTTGTGTTTTACTCATTTAGCACCCCCAGTCTCCCTCCATTAGGATACATTCATTGAAACAACATAACCTCTTCCAGTAACCCCTTTACCCTGGTACAGATCCATTGTCAAGTAACTCCATCTAAGCCAATTAACCATAGCGTATCCTTAACATAACCCAGAACCTTCAGTCCTAATAATACCTGTTTTTGTGCTTTTCTCATCGTCTTTTTTTTTTAACGCTCGCCATTTTTTTGTCTTTGATCCTTATTCGCCATTATAGTTGCCTGCCGTTGCCTCCTATACGCCCCTTTTCCAGTACACACTCCTATTCATACCATACCGTACCAAAGATATACCAGTCATCTAACTAAACTAAACACCTTCTTCCATCAGGGGCGATCCTACCTCGGAGCTCCCGTCTCTCCCTCTCAAGCCTCGCCGTCTGCTTCTCCAGCGCACGGATTCGCTCGCGCGCAAGATCAAGCACCTCGGCTTTACTCACTCGCCGGTCATTGGCGATGCCGCCTTCTGTGCCCGGCGGAGGCAGTACAGCAAGCAGGCGCTCAAAGTGAGTGTTGAGGCGCTTGCGGTATTGCTGCTCAACTTGGTTGTGTGCAGCCCGTGCCTTGACCTCCTCAGACGTTTCGCTGGGGTGTCGAGGCTGAGCAGCTGCAGCACCACGCTTCTTGGGAGCACGGGAAGCGGTGCGCAGCTGCGTGGGGTTGCGCTTGGGGGTGTCTTTACCCTTTGTTTTTGTTATCTTGGATGACGTGGAACGCTTGCGCTTCTTGCTCGTGGGCTCCGACGACTCATCATCATAGTCATCGTCATCCTGGTTATCTTCTTCGGGCTCGGACGAAGCGGCTGAGAGCTCATCTGCCATGGGCGGCGTAGGGAGGAACGTCGCTGCCGGGGAGACATGAGCAGGCCAAACAGCGCCGAGGGAAGGGCTAGCAGAGGATAGGTCGTAGCCTTCAGAGAAGGTGGACGAGGTGCGATGAGGCGGATGAACGGGGAATTGGCCCGGCGTAGTAGGATTGATGGTATAGTTGGAGAAGTCTCCAAAGGAACGGTCAAGGTAGGCAAGGTCTGTTAAGGGGGAAGGGAAGACGGTGTTGTCGAGACTGGGCGTCTCTGGAGACTGAAGAGGGTTCTGCTGTTGACATGTTGGTTAGCTGTGGCTCATGAATTCAAATGTGATAGCAAAGGAGAACGTACTGTAGAAGCCTCGTAAGGAGCGTCTAGGCCGGAGAAGGGCATTGTGGTAGTATCAATGCCGTTCATCCAATCGTCGGGCATGCGACCAAAGCGCGCTGCTCCGTCTCCGTCGCCGGAGGTCTCGAGAAAAGTCGAGCTCATCATCATGGCTTTTTGTTTAACGGTTATCCGCAAATACTAGAACTAGCACGAGGTTGTCCTTGAACCCCGTCATCACGGAAGGGGAGTTTCTGGCACAACGATTCCCGAAGAGATTTCTCGGTTTCTTCTGTATGCTGTCTGTGTTCCTTTTGTTTCTGGGGTAGGAGGTGAAGGATAAAAAAGGGGGGTTCTTGTTATAGGCAGTTAAGAAGGCGGCAGACTCGTAGTCTCGAGGCTGGTCGGTTGTCTTTTGCTATCGACAAGCCGCAAGCCATAACGTAGCTACTCTGTTTCTCTTCTGTTCTGGTTTGTGGGTGCGGTTTCTTCGTTCTTCTTCGTCTGTTCTCCTTGCTGGTTGAGGGAATGTAGGACGGAAGACCCGGGGTTTACAGAGCAGAAGACAGGTTCATAACTTGAGTCCTGGGGATGAAAAGGTCCCCTTATATACTACGTTTTTTTTTTCTTTGAGACCCAGAACCCGGTGCCCAAATAGAAGTGCCAAGAATCAAATTACTCGAAACTACCACCATCTCCATGCATAATAAATCCAACGAGTCGTGTAGCAGAGAAAAACAAGCCTGGCGGGGGGGAGGGTGCCAAAGTAAGAAGATGTGAGAAGGGCGCGGCCCAACAACAATTCAATTACGACACCTGCCACAACTGCAAGAGCCGGTCCGTACATAACACACGGACTGTGAAGCCGTGACCGGAGGAGACGGGACCTGGCATGGGTATGGGACATGGACATGGACCAATGTGATGCATCACAAGTTGAGAAAGTTATCCTTCGCTTAGAAAGGCTTGGACTTAGGGCCACAGGCACAGACACGGACATGACATGAGGTCAAGGAGCTGTACGGTAGAGTATTCCGCGAAGGGGGGAGCAGGACGGAATGGGCCAATGCAAATGTTGACAACTTACACGCCTGTCACGTCTTACTCACGGGAGGCCAATGGCCAAGAGCCAGCTGGGCTTGGCACCTGTCAAGGATGGGCATTCTGTTAGTAAATCCGGGCCCTTGGCTACCTAATAGCCACGTAAGAGCAACTGTCTGAGGTTTTCTGAAGCCCGAATAGAGATTGTGTTGTTTTAAGTAAACCTATTGTATAGATACATTGCATCTTCGACTGAGTGAGTCTTGAGGAGGGAAAAGAGTATAATCAACCCCGGAGTCCAAGGCATGTAGTGGGCTTAAACTACAAAAAAGAAGCATGTAGAAGATTAAAAAAAACTTGGGGTGGCATGAGTTTATCCCCAGAGCTAAGAGAGCCAGTGGATCTGCCCCCCTGTAGGATGGGGTATCGTTGACTAACCTCAATCTCGTTTGCCTTGGAAAAGGTCGTGGGGAGTGTGAAGTTGAGTTACAAAAGTATATACTGCATGTATTGCCGAGGCCGATGTCGATCGACGATGGGCAAAAGGCCATGTTTAGAATTACTTTGCGCCCTGTGGTTTTTTGAAGCGGGCTGTGTCACGAGGACCGAACAGGATTTCACCTTCACCTATGGGGGGTAGTATGGCATTCCATATCCACGTCTGTGTTGGTTCTCTTCTTGAGTAATAGTAATATCCAAGACTTGGGGACAAGAGTGGGATACGGTGTGTCACGGTGTAGTATTTATGTCATCACTGAAAAATTGCTGAAAAGTTTTATCTTCAACCGAGTTGAAAAAGATGGCTGTAGTTGAATCTTCGTATACAGTACAAGCTGAGATCCTGCTGGTCAGCCTTGGCTTGTTCTGCCAGATGGCCGCGTGGGAAATGACACTGGCGTGCATCACATCAGACCACCCTGCAACGGCCTTGACCTTGCCTGTTCAGTTGGTTTCCAGAATATGAAAGAATCCGGGGTAAAGGGGGATGGGCACCTCTGGACTTGTCAGTCTTCTGTTATTGGTGGTGGTGTGCTTGGCTTCCATAGAACAACCACCTCCAGAGCATCTCAGTCCTACGACATTCCCGTAACCCGAGCTGCCGTAATCATAACTCATTGCCGAAATAGCATTGTTTCCTCTTACTTCAAGTGTTACAGATACTGTTATGGGTTCCTCAGATCCTCAGACTACTACTCCGAAGTCACTATCTTCATCAAGATGTTCTTTCACTACATCTTCCAGCAGATGCCATGAACCACCCCAAGCAGATACGTCCTCTACGACAACACCCCCTTTTCTCCTCAACCCCAAGAATAAACATCATGACCCTCAGCCAAACCCTCAACCTTCCCTCAGCCCTACCCGTTGCGGAGTCACGAAAACCGTCTGAACCAATAACAACACCATGGCAGGGGTTCTTTCTGCGCGCTTTTTTTTTTCATGACATCCTATTTTCGTCTCCCCAGGTAGAAAGAAACGTTTATCTGAAAGTTATTTTAGAACACATACCTACTTTATTAAACGTGGTTTCGGTTGATCGGTAAGTGGACACTGCGCGGGTAGATCAAAGATCACGATAAAGATCTGCCTTGGCTAGATCTCTCTGCGTTCCGTATTATGCCGTATTGCACGTGCCTTGATGCAAAGTGTTGACTGATCTGTCAGGAAAAGTGATGTATAGGGGTGAACTTTCTGACAAGTCCCATAACTGAACGAGTTGTCGTATACTTCACCTTAACACCATGATGAACAACTCACCCTACAGCCAGCTCAACAACACAGCTGGGTCGATGAAGTCTCCTAAGTCATAAAACACAACAATTTCGAAATGATAATCAGGGAACTTATTGGATAACTCGAGTAAAGGGAAAGAATTGCTATACGGCAAACAAACTACCTCTTCAATATTACTCGTCACCACCAGCCGTAACCACCTTGGGCTCCGGAGTCTCAGTAGCAGCAGGCGCATCAGCAGTCTTGACGCCCTCTTTAGTCGGAGCGGAGACATCGGCAGTCTCTTCATCGCCCTCAGCATCCTCCTCGTCGCCTTCAGCTTCATCTTCGTTCTCCTCCTCCGCCTCCTCTTCTTCCTCGTCCTCCTCGGCGTCGCCATTAGTTTCTTTGGCATCCGCCTCGGTCGTCTTGCGCTTCTTTACAGGAGGTTCGGCTGGGTGGTACGGTCAGCATTTGATCCTGAATACGAGACACAATTCGAGACTCAAACGAGATATGTAGGAGGGTTGGGGCGGTTGCAATGCATAAGTGTTTATGCTGCGAATCTGCCCAAAGACATCATTGAGGACTTACCCTTAGTATCGGCTTCTTCGTCTTCGTCTTCCTCATCTTCCTCTTCGGCGTCTTCATCCTCTTCGCTTTGTTCTTCTTCGTCTGCGGTAGAGACATACCTGTTTATTCACTGTCAGTCATATGCCATTACAGCGACGCAATAATCATGAACAAGGTGCTGGGCAGGTATGCGAGCTGTATGAAAGCATTGAGGGAAAAGAATGCAATGAGGGATTGTCGCGACTGGCGCGTATGAATGGGTGTGATGGGTTTGAGTCGCATCGCGTTGAGGCGCATCTCATTGTACGGCATGCGACATCAGATGTGCGCGCGCATACTTGGTAGTATGCGTAGCGAATGGCGCTGGCCGCGCAACCAACGTGCGATTGGGCAATTGACGATATCCGGGAATAAAATCACAGAAACAAGGTGTAGAGAAAAGCAAACAACACTTACTCTTCCTCCTCCTCACCATCATCGTCTTCAGGGAGGGAGACAAGCTCCTCCTCCTCTTCGTCTTGCTTTCTCTTGCGGGACATGGTGGTTACTGATCTGGGTGTTCAAATGGAGTCTTGAGAATGCGATTGACAAGTTCAGAGGACCAGGCGGCTTCTCTCAAGGGGCGAGAGAGGGTTTTAAAGGTTGGACAGGGCACTGCACGAGATGGACAGAGCTGTACAAAGCAAAACACCAGAACGGAAGAGAGAAGAGAGAGAAAGGAAGGCTAGGGGGAGTGGGAACGGGCAGAGAGGGTGGGAGAGAGACTACGCATGAGGAGCTGGAGGGCGACAGTAACAGTGACTGCGAAAGCGATAGACAGCCCGAGAGCTTGCGCGAGAGCCGTTCAATCCAGCCAATTGCAGATGTCGTAGTCATCCCATCACTGGATACACTCCATGATTGTATGGTGGGATATCACTAACGGAAATCAGGTAGCGAATACATGGGAATGCAAGGAAACACTGCGACAAGTCGAGGTATAGTCCCACGAGCCTACCATCTAAGGATGGATTGGGTGGCCCAGCTTTTTGGTGTGGACAAGCTCCCCGGAAGTAAGCAACGCTGGGCTGCGCAATGCAAGGCATAGCAAGGTAAGGCACGTCAACAAACTCCCGCGTTCGCGAACCGCCAGCCTGCCTCCAGCCTCCAGCCTCCAGTCCAGGACCAAAGTCAGAGAGGCAAAGAAAGACGCGCAATGGACCAAAAGCGGTTGGCGTCCAGTCGAGATCAAACTAATATCTTGACTAAAGGTATCTGTACCCGGAAAGCATGGGACTGATCTTTGGCTTTTGGCTTTTCCCTTTCCCGGCTTGCACGTACGGGAAAAGGAACAGGGACAGAGAACAATAGAGAAAGGCACAGAGGGCGGGGGAATAGCCCAGCCTGGCGCATACAGTGTAGAGCAGAGAGAGCCAGACTGGGAACGCTGCAAGTGGCTGGGCGGACAATTGCTCCCCATCCGCAATACGTGACGTAGGACTTTCATATTGTAGCCCATAGATTGATGGCAGTGTCTCGGAAACTCGATTAATCACCGGAAACTGGGATCTTTTGTCTGCCATTGTTGGTAGGTAGCTTTGTCGTCCTCACGAATGAAGAAAGACCATCACCCATCGATCAAATGCTGCAGCAACCATTGAGCCAATTGCCGGTGATAAAGACCCTTGTAAGAGAGTCGATACGAGCTCTTATCAGTTCTCGAAACAAGGACGAACGGAGCTGCAAACAGATAGCTCTGTAACATGTCACTTCCCCAAGAAACCTACAGTTACAGGAGCTTGAGGGGGAAGCTCGGGCCCTCAGCTCGTTTGAGCTAATGCTGGAGCTAGAGCTGGAGCTGGAACTGCAGCGGAAGACGGGTCAAGTTTCTCCGGTGTTTGTTGTTTGCTTCAAGGATGATGAAAGTGAGACGAAAGTGCCCCTTGGCCGAAGCCGGAGATTGGCTCATCCGAATGGGTTGACCAACCCAACCAACGCAGTTCAGAACTGGCGTCATCGATGCGTCGTGATGTGATTGTGAAGAGGGGAAGAGGAAAGAAGATTGAAGCAACACAAGCTCCGGTCACGTGGTTGGTGCCTGTCATCGACAGAGTCTAGGGTAGGTTCGATGGCAGCCTTCAACTTATGATAATTTGGATATGTGAAGGGAAGGCATGGAATTCCTTTTTTTTTTCGTGATTACGAGATTTTGTTTTTATTGATCGGGATATCTCATGTGTAATTGATCTAACGCGCAATATTTAACAACACCGATCAACTGCATAACACATACGCCGGCCGGTCTCCGAAACCTCGAGCCATGTGGTCAATTCCTAGCGATTGCTGGCTGGACGACGAGATGTAACAATCCTGATATTACCAAAAGAAGCAGATTAAAATTGATCAATGCATCAAACAAAATAAAAGGGCAATGGAAGAGGTGAATGAGACGGAGACACGGACGGTCTTAGACCTGAAGGTCTTGATTCTCCCTGCTTAACTTCCCGTCTTGCCGAGTAACCCTCGATTTGGCGCTTCTCGGAGTATTCGACACCCAGAAGGCACAAGCTTGCCTCGAACAAAACATTTCGTGTCGTCATAGAGACGCTGAAAGGAAATGAAGTATTGCAAGTCCCTCGGATCATGAGATATGGTTTATTCTTGCAAGATCTAGCCGCGGTACCAGGTAGACTGTCAACTTCAACATCGGAGGAAAAGAAATACAGGGTTTGGAGGCTTACAGTAGTGATACATCCAAGCCACCACCGATAACACTCTCATCAGTAGAAGTTAGCCCAAGGACCCTTCGCCCGCAACTACCCCCAAAAGCAATGAAACAGGCGCTCCTGGGCGAGTTACCTCACCTGGAGCTGAAGCCGAAAGACCCTGTCTCTACTTGGCCATGACCCTTCACAAGCCACCTCGAGTCTAGCTCTCTCTCAACCTGCCTACGTGCTCACCAAATTCGCGCAGCCAAGCCGGGAACCGTTGCTCATCATGCGCAAGGCGTTGGGCTGGATCTCAAAAAAAAAGAGATGAGGACTGTCTAGTGTTGAATCATGTGTGATCGGTTGGACTAGACGGACGTGCCCTTACTACGCAGCAATTACTGTTATGCCTCGGCCACAAATGGCAAGCTACAACGCGTAGCTTAGTGGTGGTTTGTTTGGAATCGAATACAAACAAAAAGTCACTTTCCCTGGACAACAACGGTTAATGACGACGGGGGATATAGCACGACCCGGCGGTTCGGAGTGGGCATAACTAAGATGACCACCTACCGAGATGAGCTTAGGGACCCCATGGAGCTTAGAAACATGCATATAATATGTTCAGTTAAGCAACTAGTCTCACATGCTATTTAGGCATGTTTCTGAATAGGAATGTGAAAGTCGATATCACCACCTCGTTCTACTGCAATTACCGAGTCGAACTCTACTTTATCATCGACACGCAACAGTGACGAGGTCTTGTCTAAGCCTCGCGATCCTGCAATCAACTCAATACTCTCGCGGCACCAACAGTTTGGCGCCAGCATGATTCCCCCCGTAAGGTATTTACCGATACGGTGTTGGTAAGCCTGCTTGGTCTAAGCACTTGCCAACGAATGCCTTGTGCTTGACAGTTTTTCCAAGGGACCCATCCAACTCATGGCAGGGTTTCCACCAAAAAGCGGGGGAAAGACGTCGCTAACTTGTTCTTCATCAAGTTTCCAGAAAAATACATACATGCTGGCTGCCTGCTCGACTTATTATTTCCGATTTCTACTTGCAAGATAGGCTGCCTAACCTAGACAATTATGTTTGCTTTTCAAACGTGTAATCACTTACTTAGTTAGGTGCGGAGCAAACTGGATTAAACACTATGTTACATGCCCACAACATGAGTGGTTGCTCTCACATGCACTAAAGCAAAGAGATGGAGTTAAAAACGTCGTCGAGTTTTTTCCTTTTCGTCTGACTGCATTTAGTGAACCTGTGAGATCGCTTTCCCCTGACTACAAAGGAGCGGAGTGGGGAGTTTGCAAAGAATCACCGAGCAATTCAAGGCATCGAAGCTTCTACCGACAGCGAAATGACCACGGAGTACCGGAGCGAGTCGAGACGAGTTGACGGTTACATAATCCCTGCGTGTCATCTCGATTCACTGTAGATCACCAGAATTCGAAGACAACCAGAAGCTTTTCACCGGAACAACAGCAAGGGTGTCGAATCCTGCCTTGCCTTGCTGATCGTCCCTTTCCACTCCGCATAAAATCGAACTGAATCGCTGGGACAGTAGCAGTAAGTAACTGTTTGTGACCCTAAATCGAGATTGTGAAGGCACTACGCATCCGTTCACAGTTCATGATATTGCGATGCGTCAGCGACACTATGCAACATAACGCGGCCCCAGGGACTTGGACTCGGAGAAGTTAAGAGCTAAGTTGAATCTACTGGGGTCATGCATGTGCGAATATGTAATTATGATATGTTTCTTCTTTGTGCCTTGGAAAGTTTGCCAGTGCACGTCTCTCCTGTTCATCGACGCAATTAATTCAGCTGAACGGATAATATGACCAGAAATATATTTTCTAATTTCCAAATGTTTAGCGTAATAGTAGCTAAAGTGTGCATGGGGCATAGGACAAAAAAGAAAAAGTAAAAGAAAAAACCAGGGTTACATTCATGACCCTGCAGGTACAACAACAGCCACAGGTAAGATCAGGAACCAAATGTATCTTATTGGCTGCCTCTTCTTGATTTCTCCACTCCCAATCTGTCTTTTGACGCCATTAAGTGGTCAACTTGGTGCATTGTACATAGTGCCTCAAGCGCTGTCTTCTCGGGTGCAGAACAAGCCCTTTAACCGCACTAGCAAAGGGGAGATGACTACCCGATGTGGGTAGCTACGCCAGTCGGGCAGCCAGCGTCAGTCCGCGGTGCCGCTTGTATCGTTTTGGGAAACGATAGAGGGGACCTTAACGTTGACGGGAGGAACCCGTAGAGACGGTGCAGTGCTTTTTGGCCTTTTGGCTTGGTCGGTTGGGCCCCCTTTGCCGGACTATGGGTGGGCTACTAATCAGCGATGGTTGAAGGGAAACGGACTGATGGACGATGGTTTCTAAACATTTTACGCAATCAAGTCGAATGGAGAATGTGTAATTAGTCGAGGATAGTTTAAGGAATTCTTTTCTCTCGCTCATCCTTGACGAGAACCACTTTCGTCTAGTCTCAGTTGACGACTGTTGAGGTGGTGGCACTGCAATACATGGCACATATCGCTGTAACACATATGACTGTGATGTGATGAAAACAATAGTATTGGCGTGAGGGGCAGGTTTAATTTGCATCCCGATGGGAAGTTTATCTAGAGTCCAAAGGGGCTAATCGGATGAGACGCACTAAATGGATGTTGAATGTGTTGAATGTGTTGAATGAAAGATCTGGACTAATAACAGGATGCCTCTAGACTTTTGGGTTGCAGTCGATGCTGTCAACCATTATAGTGTGCAGAGTCTAGATGAGATTATTCAACCTGCAAGTGCGAGAAGTGATAACGATAGCCTTCTATGGTAGGTACTTGCTTTTCTGCTGATCTATTACCCTCTTGCGAGACTCATCACAAACACTAGAGATAGACTTGTCTCACAGCTTTGCAGCTTGGAGCTCCCGTGTCACTGGCTGAGACTTTTCTATTTGGAGACTCTCGTGTCCCTCCCTTGTTCTAAACATCCATCCGTCCTTGGAATCACAGGCTACCATCGTGTAAGGCACAGTTAAACTTTGGTCGAACCCCTGTTTCTTCACTCAATATCGCAACACCATGGAATAAGCATATTCTTGGGGATACTCATCAGCCACCGCATTCACCAACGCCACCCTAACCCAACACAATAATTGTTACTTGCATCTATAGTTTGCATGTGTTTCTATTCATTTTCTCATCAAACCACATACCAGGTTCCGTGCACTATCCCGGCTCGTTGTACCTGGACCCCCCCGCTATGCAGGCCTGCTTGGTGTTGGTATCGACTGACTCAATGATGGGCCCTCTGAACCAGCAATTTAGCGTGTAAAAAAGAGTCTTTGCCAGCTGAAAGGGCCCAGCAGGTGCCTCTCCGAGGATTCACTCGGCCAATCGCATTGTGAGAGTTCGTCTGGTAGTTCTGCTTGGTGGTCCTCTGGTTGACTGGTCTTTTTTTCGTCTTGGTGGGGCTGGACGGCATAAGTGCAGCCCACTGTAGCTGGAGATTCGAGAAAGACAGGTGACAAAACAGCCAAACGGAAAAGACGCCGCCCGCTGGGACGTTGAAAGCCACGAGGTGCACCAACACCAACACCACCATAGACTTCCACTAGATAGAGGAGAGAGGTACTGCAACGGTTACACATATTGGCAGGCCTCTTCTGTATGGTCTCGTCTCCGTAGCTGAGCGGATCTGTTCTATCCTTTTTGTCAGCCTCCCTGCCCCCTTGGGAAGGAACTTGAGGACATCGCGTTTTTCGTTTTTCTTGACGTGCTTTCTCGGATCACTCAATCAAGTCTAGGTCTTGGATCAGATTGGATTAGGTCTTGTCTCGTTTCTTCTCCCCCCGCGCCACCTGCAACAGTAGGTGCAGTTCCAATTCTGGTTCCAGTTCCAGTTCTGGTTCTTGTCGCTCATCAGTCGCTCTCCCTTGTCTCATTCCTAGTCTAGGCACAAGGTGGGATCAATTCCACCCGAGCGGTCGACTGCGTCAAGACCTAATTTTTCTCCTTCCTGTCGAGCGAGGCCTCAACAACATCAACACAAACCACCAAAACGCTCAAGCTTAAGTTTCCCTCTCTTAGCTTGTCGATTTCCAAGTTTGTGATCGATTGCACCTCCGATCCATCGGTTCTATCACTCATTTGGGCGTATCTCGTCTCCCTGTAGACCCGGAATCATATTACAGCGGCGCCTGAGCTCCCCTAGCAGGCGACGATACCCCGGCGCTTTCCTGGCTGGGCCTGCGAGAACATCCTGGTCATTGAAATTCGTTCTACCCGCCCTGCCAATCCGGCTTCCCCGTCCCAGTCCCAGTTCCCAGTCAAAGAGTCAACGCTTTCGCGCAGGGTGCTTCTTTGCGTAGGTGCTGCGAGTTTTTCGCTCTTACTTTTCAAGCACAGGCTGAAGCCATTTCAATTATTCTTCTCATCAACTCACTTTCAACTCGGACGCCGGCTGGGTTGTCTTGTCTGTTTGAGACGAGATTCGGCGTCAGTTATTCAACCGTGGGGTCTCGACTTTGCCCCATCATTTTCCACTGGAACTATACCTTTGGAACCATCCCACACCGGAACGCTTTTCTCGAGACCGACTATTCTCGCTTGTCTTCTTCTACACCGACCGACTACCGACCGACTTCTTGGTTAGATAGCTTTGCTTTTGACTGAAGCGAAGCACTTTCTTTCTTTTTGTTTGTTGTGCAGCTGGTTTTCGATACTCGAAACAATATTTGACCCGACCTCGATCACGATCCGCCGATCCTCTAAAAGCCCATTGACACTATAGAACTTTCGTTCTGGCTCGACTTTTGCCAAATTCCAGTTGCAAATTCAATCATTCGTTCTAGATCCGACAGCGATGGCCAAGAGCTATTGCTATCCTTTGACAAACTCAACTTTGTTCATTTTCTCGTCTTTGTGCTGCGGTCGGCTCACTTTGTAAGAAGGAGGCCACAGCAGACCAGAGTGACTAATTGAACGTCACGCAACGAAACGACGCCAACGACTTTGATACCCTCTGATTCAGAACAAACCTTCATTTTGCAAGCGACCATACACCTGCCCGCTGGGCGGCCAAAGTTTTCTGCCAGCCTCTGGCGCCCAGCAGCAGTAATCGAAACGAAACGAGTCTTTCGACCGCAAACTACAGCACGCCATGCCACCCCTCGCCATCTCTGTACCCGAAGTACCGGGTTCGCCAAATGCAACCCGAACAAAATTTGCCTTTTATGGCAATCGTCAACGAGATAGCGAGAACAGCCTTATGCCAGGTACCTCGACAAGTGATGCATCACCCTATGCTTCACCGATGACTTCACCGATGATGTCGCCGTTAGCATCTCCTCGTGTGCAACTCAAGCCGTTCGGTGCTGCTTACCGCCACGTTCGCCAACCTTCAGACGAGTCTCTGTCACATCTGCCTCCTCTGCCGATTTCACCAAGATGGGATTCCATGTCTAATCCTTCAAAATTCATGCTTGGACAATCAATATCGCAACGTGCAGGATCTCCGTTCGACTCACCCCACTCCCCGTCGCCTCTAAGCTACGACACTGCAGCAAGCACTCCTGTTGACTCTCGAAACACATCTCCGACATTTCTGATATCCAAATCGTCACTGGCTGACCTGCGCGCCTACGACACCCTGCCACCCGCCGTGGAGAACTTCTCGCGGCCGCGGAAGCAAAGTATCCGTCAGCCAATCACCGACGCGACTAAGCCACGACCCGCCCACAACGCCCCAGGGACCGCTACCTCCAACCCCGGCCTCAATCCCGCCGACCAGTACCTAGAGCTTGTTACACCTTCTCAACATCCCCTTTGGCCTGCTCCTCCACGACCTCGTGGCCCTTCAGTTTCTTCTTGTCAATCTTCTTCTACATATCAATCAGTACTTTCTCCTCCTTCCAACGACTTTTATGAACCAAGAGCGCCTCGTGCTCGGACGGCCACTAGTGCGACATCGTCAGCAGCACGGCCTCCTTTAAGCTACTCTAACAACGGTTCCGCCTCACCAAGCCCTGTCATCGCCCCGTGGATGAATGGTGAAGAATTTCGCTCGAGCTTCCGTTCTCAATTCACAGACACAACTGCTCCCGGCACTGCAGTTACTGAGCGAAGCAGCGTTCTCACAAAAGATAGCTCTGTTACTTCATTATATCCCAGTCCGGAAAGCGCGGAGCCAGAATCCAATAACACCAACAATCCTGACGCCGACCACGACGAGCCTAGCCTTGAGGATGTTATGGGCATGTACGAGCAAGGCTTCGACGACGACGACGACGAAGAGGTGAATTACTCCAACAACTCCAACAACAACAACAACACCACGAATAATCGACCAGTATCATCAGCATCAGACATGGGTCAACGGCGAAGCATTAGAGACGATGAAGACGACGAGGATTTCCCTCAACGAGATGTCCCTGAATCAACCTCAACCCTCGATATGGAAATTCGAATGTCCAAGATGATTTTTACCTCACCAGCTTTTACATCATCCGTACCTCATATTGCGGAGAAGCATGTCGTTGAAAATTACAGCTGCGAAGTCCCTGAAAAGAGAGACTCGGCCAAGTCTTTGGATTCGGAGCCCTCTGTAAAATCGCAGAAGCCTCTCTCCCTTGTTGAATCTGGTACTGCGCGCTCAGGATCATTTTCTGCACCTCTTTCACCACCCGGCTCTACCCTAGCACCCGTCTTTGAACCAAACGACCGACCCGACACTCCTGAATCAAGAAATAACTCCGAATACGCTTCAGAGCCCGCACCTGAGCCAGCGCCCGAGCCTGCACCAGCTCCCAAGGCTGAGCTCAAACCTGAGCCAGTTTCCCAAGCTCCACCAGTCGCTATTCCGGAACCTGTCGAGCCAGAGGACCCTGGCTCCCGTGACCGATATGGCTTCAAGAAGGAGAACCAATACGTGACGCGACAGCAATACGACACCTGGAATGCGGGATACACTGAATACCTCGCTCGCCGACGGAAGAAGTGGAACGCGTACCTCAAGGACAATGCTCTGATGACAGACCACCCGAACCGGTTTCCTGCCCCCAACGCAAAGACCAAACGATTCGTTCGCAAGGGCATTCCTCCAGAGTGGCGCGGTGCGGCTTGGTTTTACTATGCTGGCGGACCAGCTATTTTGGCCAAGCACTCGGGTCTCTACGATAAGCTAACAGCAAAACGACCTAAGGACGTTGATGCTGAGGCTATCGAGCGAGATCTACATCGCACATTCCCTGACAACATTAAGTTTAAGCCTCCCGGCGGGATGGACACAACTTCAAGCAGCGCTAGAGAAAGTCAGTCAACCATGACGGATTCCACTCGCAGCTCTAGCCCAGCTCCCACGAATGTTGAGGGAGAGACGCCTATCATTACATCTCTCCGCCGTGTACTCCACGCATTCGCTGTGTACAACCCTCGAATTGGTTACTGTCAAAGTTTGAACTTCTTGGCTGGTCTTCTGCTCCTTTTCGTTGAGACTGAGGAACAATGCTTTTGGCTATTGAACGTCATCACACGCATTTATCTTCCTGGTACACACGAGATGAGCCTTGAGGGTTCCAAGATTGACCTGGGAGTGCTCATGACTGAGATGCGCACTTCTATGCCTGCCGTCTGGGACAAGGTTGGTGGAGAGCTTGAGGCCGACCCCAACTCTCGACCTTCAACGAGCAAGTCGATCCGTCTTACTCGCTCTCGCCGCAAAGAGCTTGCGCGCATGTCGACACCTACAGACAGACTTCCACCAATCACACTATGCATGACAGCCTGGTTTATGAGCTGCTTCATTGGTACTCTACCTATCGAAACCACCCTCCGAGTATGGGACGTATTCTTCTACGAAGGCTCCAAGACTCTTTTCCGCATTGCATTGGCCATCTTCAAGCTAGGCGAGAACGAGATTCGATCTGTGGCCGATCCTATGGAAATGTTTGGCGTGGTGCAATCGATGCCACGTCGCCTGATTGATGCCAACGCTCTTATGGAGGCCTGCTTTAAACGACGGAATGGCTTCGGGCATCTGAGTCAGGTCCAGATTGACGAGAAACGTCAACAACGTCGAGCCAAGGCACAATTGGATAGAGTCCGCCAAGGCAAGACATGGAACAACTAGGAAATTAAACGTCTTAAACGCGTTTAACAACATACCTCAACCTCTCACACCACACTCGCAACACTCCTTCAACATCTCATTTACTATTCTGCTTTTTTCTCATTTCGGCACACACTGGCCCACGCCGACACGGTTGTGGAAGCCGCCGACTCTTATCATGGAACGGCGTTTCAAATGGAAGGCATGGTCTATTTATCGATTTAGCCCGCATTGTGTCTGCATTTTTTCTCTATTTTTCCACTCCGACCTTTCTTCTTTCATTTTCATTTCCTTTATTCTTCAGCTACCTCTAACGATGGGGAGCTGTCTGTTTACTATGTATGTACGTCTTAAAGCAGCGAGGAGGGATCAGCGTTGGTACGGTTGGAATGTACAGGATGGAATGGTACCCAAAAGGAACATTGTTTTACTTAATGACGATGGTTTACGGCTGCATTGCGATAAGACAAAAACGCACCACCACAAGCCCCAGAATGCACTGTTGCAGGATGGTATGGCAGGGGCGGCAAGGACTGGCAAAGGGTCCTGGTGGTGCTTGGTTTTCATATAGAAGGGGGAGGGAAAATTACGTACGAACTGGGTGGAACCTGTTGAGGAGTAGATTTGGGGGATACTTTTGATACCCTAATGGAATGAAAGATAATTACACGACTGTCAAACGTACACTGCATGTGATGAAATGTTTCACTTCAAAGACCCTAACATCTATATGTACTTTCGTTTATCATAAGTTTGGCTCAGAGCCTAAGAGCTCAAGATGAAGATACCATAAGGCCAACCCAGAAGCCTAGGAGCTCAGGAATAATGGCCAAGGCGACATGAAGGTGTTCTGGCCACGCCCATCTCCTGGATCATGCTTAGGAGCCTGTGCTCTGGCCCATTCCTCGTCAATCATGTAGCAGCCTTTGTTACCTGAGCTCTCGCTGCTATAATCACTCGAGCGGTCTCCATTGTCAGATCTCGCATTATACGAACCTTGACTGTTCAAATCTTTACTGTCCGGATCCCCCTCCCTTTCCTCTTTGGCACTGTTGTTCTAAACGGTAGGAGGGAAAACAGGCGGCTCCATGGCGTACTTTTCGACATGTTGCTTAGCCGCTTGATCAAAGGCAGGTCTATCATTCTGGTACTGCTGTGCAATGCGATCTTCAAGAGGGCTGTCAAGCTGAGGCTCCTCTAGGAGGTTGCGAAGAGCTTCCAGAACGGCGTAGAGCTTCGTGCTGGGTTTCCAGGCATCTGGCTTAAGGAGTCCCAGGCAGATGTTGCCAAGGTTATCGTTCGTAATGTTGGGGTGATAGATACGGGTGACGAACTTGACGACCGGGGGCTTGAAGGGGTAGTCAGTGGGAAGGCTAAGGAGGATGCCGAATTTGCCTGGGTGGTAGACGGTTGAGGCGGGTGCCGACAAGGTGACGTGCCAGGTATGGATGGATTCGTTGGGAGGCAGAGACACGGAGAAGCCCTCAGGGGGTTCTTGAGAAATCTCGGCGAATTCCTGAAGAGTAAGTGTGTTAGATGATGGGACACCAGAGTCAAAAATAGACAAGAAGACGTACTTTGGTGATGCGCTTGGCCATTGTGAAGGGATAGTAGTAGAACTAGTTAAGATGGATGACGGTTGTTATCCTTTCCTCCTCTCTTTTGGGAATGTGTCTTTGGTTTAATGCAGTTGTGCTTCTCAAGAACGCGATGAGTTGACAGATTAGAGTGTAGTAAACTGATGGGTTTGTGTTAGATTGACGTTGAAAGTTGGAATTGGAGAAATGGGAGGGAGATGGAAAGTGGAAAGGGTATGACGATAGTGGGGTACAGGGAGCATTAGTTAAGGGAAGAGAAGTTGGAGGCAGCAGTCAGTCACAGCGAGCTGCCTGAAAGATGGATATAAGCTATAGTACCTACTTAAGAGGGTTCTTTCACGCGATAGAAAATCTCTAAATCACACACGCAAATCGCCAGTAATACAAAAGTTGACAATCAGTCTACCCACGCGTGGGCTTACAATTCATTCACTCTCTAAAACGTCGAAAGGTAACTAACTGTCCATGATAAAACTTGGGGGCGTGTATCACAACAGCTTGTGTGGGGCAGGACCACGATGAAACACCAGGAAACGATAACCAATTTATTGCAGATGGGCCGAAACTGTCTACCCTTCTCAAAAGAATCATCTTCAGACAAGTGATCCATTGAAAAAGAAAATCTCATTCAATGCCAAGCATTGCCCTTAATGACTGCTCGTGTCTTTCGCAAACAAACCATGCACATACACGCACCTGAGCTGTAGTCTGAACCACTCACTGGTCATACAAACAACACAACCAACTGGCACTTAGCATATGATTGACTGCGCACTTGTTTTGCTTGTAAGAAAATTTGTTGGTTTGCGCAAGATGTATAACACTAGAAAGCAAACATACTTAATGGCCGCATGCTGATGAAGGTCATGTCACAGTACGCGAAGGACGTCTAGTATCTTGGTCAAGGCTCATACCAAGGCACTTTAATACTTGCAGCATGTTTACGTAGATGAAATTGTTAGATGCAAAATAGAGGATTTCTTAACACCTGAAAGGGTTTGGTGTTGTGTATTCTCAAGACTAGCAGCAGTACACAAGAAGGCTTAAATGAAGCACATGGACAAAGAGACCTTCTGTCGCAACTGTTAAAAATGTTTATGTGCTACTTTCTCTACTACCTTTAGGTCATCAAGTGAGCAATATGGCCGTTGGTAGAAGGGACTATCTATCGAAGAAGACCAACCATCCTCGTATGATGCCACCATCTACCCTCTTGACTAGGTTAACAGGTGATTGCCCTCAACAAAGGCTGTGCCCAAAGACTGCCAAATGGCTCACTTATGGAACACATCGCTCAACGACAAGGCGAAAATGTAGAGGAGTCAATGAAGCTGGCTGGGCTATTTAAACTGATGGCAGACCATTATATCCCGGTTCAGGCTCGACAACTACCACATCCCATACGACAACTGTATTTCCAGCTTGTATTTGCACCATTGACAGAGTAAGATACATTGGCGCTGACAACTTGGCATTTGACAACCATGGCTCCAGATATGTAAGTTAACCTCCGCTGACCTCGCTCAGGCCTCTGACATGGCCTTCTAGACGTACTTTCACTCTCAACACGGGGGATGAAATGCCCGCCGTTGGCTTCGGAACATGGAACATCCGCCGCTCTCAAGCCGCAGCAGCTGTAGAGACAGCACTTCGCGCTGGATACCGGCATATTGACACAGCCCTCGCCTACGGCAATGAACGCGAAGTAGGAGCCGGCATCCGCGCCTCTGGCATTCCGCGTGAAGAGATATGGGTATCAGGCAAGCTTCGAAACAACTGGCACAAACAAGCCCGTCAGTGCCTTGAGAAGAGCCTTGAGAATCTTGGGCTGGAGTACTTTGACTTGTACTTGATCCACTGGCCCTGTTCGAGAGATGCGGCGAATCCAGCGGTTTGCTATGAAGACTGGGACTTCGTTGACACATGGTACGAAATGGAGGAATTGCTGGAGGAGGGCAAGGTGCGAAACATTGGTGTGTCCAACTTTGGCATTCGACAGCTGGAGAAGCTATTGGATGACCCCTGGACTGAAGTAAGTAGGAGAGCACGGCATCGATGAGCTATAAACTGACTGTCAAGGTTGTGCCTGCTGTCAACCAGATAGAATTGCACCCTTGTAATCCATCGCCCAAGCTTGTAGCATACAACGCCTCTCAGGACATCCACACTGAAGGCTATTCATGCCTGGGGTCTGACCGCACAGCCCTGTATCGCAATAAGAGCTTACTGGTCATCGCGGAGGCGAAGGAGAAGACAGTACAGCAGGTGTTATTGCAGTGGGGTCTGCAAAAGGGCTGGGGCGTGGTTTGCAAAAGCGTCACTCCCTCCAGGATCGAGTCTAACTTTGAATTAGACGGATGGGAGCTGACTGGTGATGAGATGGAGGCGATAGATGGGATCAAAGAGCGGTTTAAGGCCGTCGGTGATGGATTCTTGCCGATAACGGTGTTCTTTGGAGATGATGAGTAAGGTTCAGAGCAGCATGGATGATAGTACAAGGCATGACTTGAGTGTTTTCATTATAGATCGACGACAGTAAGACTTACATGAAGGGTATCAGAAATGTATGAAACGGATAGAATTTGGCGAACATGCCGAACCAATATGAGGTAATGCGATGCAGATCCTCAACTCTCATAGCTTAGCCTTTTCCTCTTTTCGAGATTCGTCTTCTTCCTCCTCCCTCATCACGGCAGCGACGCTCTGCCTGAACTCTTCTGCCAACACAGCTGCTTCATCGTCATCTAGCTCCTCCCTCTTTCCCCTTCCAAACATAGTGAAGCTCTCACTGAATCGTCCACTGGCTCTGATTTCTGGCCGCGGGATGATGTGAAAATGCATATGAGGCACGACCTGCGCAGCGGCAGCGCCATTGTTCTGCACCACGTTCCAGTCCTCTATGCCGGTTGCTCGCGCCATGGCTTTTGACAGGATGCGCAGATAACGACCCAGGTGGGCGGACTCTGAGGCCGTCACATCGCTTAGCTTGGGGCGATGAGGTCGCGTGCAGAGAAGAAGATGACCTCGGCTCAGAGGCAAGATGTCGAGAAAGGCGACCACAACAGGCGTTGAAAGAACGACAAATGATGCAGGCGATACAAGCTCGGGATTGATGAGTGAGGATGTTGCTGGTGGTGGATTTAAGGGGTCAAAAGGCTCATAAACCGAAGAGATCATGCAGAAAGGGCATGTTTCTGTTGGAGGAGGAGCTGAAGGGTCAAACATGGTTGAGTATGAAGCCGTGGAGGTGAGTTGGTATGAGGTAGAATACGTCGAGAATAAAAAGAAAAAACGAGATGAAAGAAACGCCGATGTGAAGACTGGTGATGTTACAATTTCATGAGCGAAAAGAGATTTGATGAGATTCAGGAACCGAGGTTGAGATGAGATGAGATCGAAACTACGGATGCAATCATGATTGACCAGGGTCGCCCAGGGATTGGGGATCGGACTGGGGGGTTCAATTTTTAGTGCATTTAGTGGATGCTGTCGCTGTGGGGGTGCTTGAACTGCCGCTACTGTAACTTCACTCTTGTTTCTTGATCAGGCTGACAAGGGAACCACGTGGTGATGATAATTTTGGATGAGGCCTGGTTGCTTAAAGAATTGATAGATGCGTCTGAGGAAAGTCCGAGGAGTGTTAAGTTCCGAAGAGAAGTTATACTCGGGCAGGGCTTGTCTAGTAACCCAAGCCGGAATTGGTACTGCATAGTAGGCCCTCAGCTTGAGATCTCTATATATTCCTTGACATCTAGAAAGTGAAAGCTTTGAGAGCATTAACGGCGCCGTGAAGATAAGACAGAAGCCGCTTACTGTACTCTAAAGAGAGTTTGTAAACAATATGTCATGTTTGGACCGATGTGGAAATGTCCTCAATAGCACCAACATATACAGCAAACCATAGGAACATCGTGGCAGAAAATAGAAAAGTAGAATTGAATAAATACTCGAAATTAGATTCCCATCGTAAAAGTATGAAGAATAGACTTGTTTATTATGCCCATACCTTACATAGTTATTCCTCAAGCATGCATCTTCCCTCATGCATCCAAGTTCCCAATCAAGCAAAGGTACGTACCCGATAAAGCACTTTCTCACCGCCCAGGCAGTTCTGCCGTCCAAACTTTCCCATCACCGCCTTCACGCCTAAAGCACCTCCAATCTTTTCCTTCACCACCAAAAGCTACCCACCGGCCCCCCATCCAAACCACCAAACCACTACCACCACCACAACAAAAACCAACGTCAAAATGCCTCGCGAAGAGTACCAAATCCCTACCGCCTCCACCGGCCAGCGCGGTGGTACCCGCGACGACCACCAGGTTCGCCATGTCATGTCCTACCTCTGCGGCGACTGCGGCGGCAGCGTCACCCTCGGCAAGGACGCCCTCGTCGCGTGCCCTCACTGCGCCGGTCGCATTCTCTACAAGGAGCGAACCAAGCGGTAAATATTCCTATAGTTTGTCGCGCAAAAGTTTTAGTTACTAACTTCATTGATAGTATGGTTCAGTTCGAGGCCCGATAGACAATACCCGATTTTGATTACAAAGCGAAAAGAGGAAGAGGAAAACTTTGCAAGAGAACAACCACGATGGTGTCGTGTGGATATTTTGATTTAATCGAGACGGGAGTTTGGGGTCTGGGAATTACGTTGAAATGAAAAATAGACAATGCGACATGGTTTGCGCACGACAAAGACATACGTTTACGTGAAAACTTCTTTGTTTTTCTCCTTAAAGGTCGCCTTGTGAATATCTAATCTGCAAATACCATTGTGAACCGAATAAATCCTGAAGATACCCCCAAAACGCCACTATATGTTTCTTATTTTCCATTATTGCCTCTGGGTGTGAAGGTACTTTGCGAAACTTGCGTCCGCCATGACTGAATCGTCCTGGTCTCCCATGGCAGCCTGGTATCGGTCTTGTAGACTTTGCTTCTGGGCCTCCTCGTCAGAATCAGTATCATCGCCATCGTCGTCGCTGGCAACATCGGCGTCATCCTCGTCCTGGGCTACCGGTAGACCGCCGACTGACATGCCCTGCATCATCTTGTCCAGCTCCTTCTCACGGGTAGCCTTCTTTTGCTCCTCGCGCTCTGCTCTCTTTCGCTCGAGCTCGGGGAGATAATCGCGAAGGAATTCCTGCCTCTTTTCCTCGACGGCCTCGAAGAACTCATCCACACCAGTGCCAAGTCGCGAACTGACGCCGACGACGCTGAGGTGGGCGTAGAACTCCTCCAGCATGAGACTCATCGAGTTGAGCAGACTACCCATGTATCCACTGCCACCATGCCCACCACCTTCAACACCACCCAGCTCATCCGACTCCTCATCCTTTCGTAGGGCCTCCTGGAATGCTTCGAAATCGGTCATCCATTCCTTGGCGAATTCAGCATCCTTGACATCAGTCTTGTTGAAGACGAGAATCATAGGGAGCTTGGTCTTGTAGAGAATAGAGCAGGCGTAAAGCATGTTGGACATGAACGTAGAGGTAGACGCAGTTCGCGGGGTATCGATAACATATGCGATAACAGTAGGGAAAGAAGACGCAAGCGACTCGAGGAGAATAGTTCCAGAGGCGGACCAGACAAAGACCTCGATCTGTCCAGGCGTGTCGACCAGAATTCTATCAATAGGTTTGCGATCGGGCTTCTCGGGATCGGGCTGTGCGCGCTTCTCGAGCAGGTTGACGATCTGGTCAACCTTTGTGGCGAACAAGTTAAGAGAAGTCAAGATTCCACCGTTGGGGCCAAGGTTGTACTGCTTCATGACCTCTTCGTAGTTGACCGAGTCGCGAATATCGATGTTGGACTCGAAAGGCACAGATAGCACGGCGGGATCGAGGTTGATGACATAGGGCGGAGTATCGTTCTGGTGAAGGTGGGCGTTAATGCGTCGCATGAAAGTAGTCTTTCCAGATCCTGGAGGAATAATTAGATATAGAAATGCGCGACGGTGAAGCCTGTAGCTTACCTGCCATGCCAACGCAGACGATGGCGACGGGAGGCGAGGATGCCTTGGAAGCTTCGCCGGCTGTTGTGGATGGTTCGGCCATGTTGTATTATTTGCCTCGTACAGTAAGGGAATGAGGGTTGCGTAATCAGCTCTTGAGGCTGATGGTTAAGGCAGAGCTGAGTTTTGGAGGAAATGCAAAGAATGAAAAGTGACGAAATGGAGACACTCAAAATTTTGGGCGCGGTCAACGTTGATGTGGATGCCCCGCGCGGGGTCATTCGCTGAAAGTCAGTGGTTGAGTTCAAACTGTAGCTGAATAAGCCTGGAATATTTGAAAAATTGGTTCTCATCCTTGGGTTTTCTACTGATGAGTTCCAAATTTAATATTGGTAATAATGAGCATATGTGTGTTTAACTATTGCTGACAACTAGAGGCGGTAAATCAGATTTTGTAAAAGTTCCAACTTGGAGGACATGGCTGCAAAATCTACGGACAGCTATCATAATGGCTATTGTAGGTACTTGTCGAAATTGCTATGCTGTGACCTAATCTAGTAGGAATCTTGCTAATAATTTTCTATCTGGATCTTAAAAACAAGCTCATAGCAATAACCCATCTCTTCATCTGCATATCTAGGTATCTCAAAGTCCCTTGCAAGACCCAAGACCCAAAGAAAATCCGGCCCCACTTCGAATTCTCGGTGAAGCCCCCACATGGATCCGGCATCCCACCTCACCTTGAAAAAAAGTTGTCCAGCATTTGATAGGCCTTGTAGGATCTTTTACATCTTCAACACCAACCAAACTATTCCCACACTCTCTCGTTTTGACAACTCATTTCATCAGCGGCCTTACTTGAACACTGTATAATTGTTTAAAAGAGCCATTGAAGCTCTAGCCTTTTCAAAATGGCTGCTCACGAATCCCAAATGCCTTTTATTCGCAACCTCGCTTCAAGCGGTTCGTCCTCAAGCTCAACTTTTCCTTCTCAAGGATTCCACTAACATTTCCCAGATCGCAAACTCCGAACAGCTTCCCTAGAGACCCTCACAACATTCCTCTCCTCCCGCACATCCCTTTCCGACCTCGACGCCCAGAAGCTCTGGAAAGGTCTCTTCTACGCCTTGTGGATGACCGACCGTCCTATTCCCCAGCAGCGTCTTGCGACCGACCTCGGCAACCTCCTCTTCACGTTGAAGCCCGTCTGCGCCATTCCCTGGCTGCGCGCCTTCTGGACTGTCCTCGGTGCTCAGTGGACAGACATCGACGTCCTCCGTCTTGAAAAGTTCCTTCTTCTCGTTCGTCGCGTTTTCGCTTCGCATGTTCGTTTCGTGAGGGAGCGCGGCTGGAAGGATGGCGATGTCGAGGCTATCATCGGTGTTCTGGCCGAGTTCCCTTTTGACGAGGAGGGAGATTTGCGAAAGAACCCCGTGGGCATTAGACTGCATGCGCTGGACATCTGGGTTGACGAGTTGGAGCGCGAGCAGGCGTTGGAGCAGCCTGAGGCAGAGGCTTTCGTTAAGAACTTGGGAGAGGTCGTGATTGCGCTGAAGAGATGTCCTGTCAAGCCTGTGAGGGCGCGCGCAGCTGACAGCTACGAGGACGAGAGGTTGCCATGGGTCCAAGCTGCCAGCGGTGGTGAGGAGGAGGATGACGATGAGTGGGGTGGTATTGACGACTAAAGAGCCGGTGTTTTGCAGGCGCATGGCGTTGGGATATGGAAAATTGCATTGCGGTTTAGGGCCGCCTTCTTTATACGTGGGCTAGAGGTTGATACCATCTGCAAATATCATCACCATCTATTGTCATTACTATTAACGAATGCGACAATGCGACTTCAAACGCCTGCTGGGGATATCTATTTCGTAGTAACGTGAAGTGTTCTTGAGTATATACTAAACAGCCGTTCTCATCAAGGTAGATAAGATAGGTGACATTACCAGACTCTCTGGTCTCCTCCGATAGTTTCATCCTCATCTGCTGAGATTTCGTAACCCATCTCTCTTGCTTCCTTCTGTCGCTCTTGTTCCCGTCGGGCTTGTCGCCACGCTTCCCATTTAGCCCGCTGCTCTGCGGTCTGTACTCGAGGCTTCACAAGACCCTTCTTGCGGAGTCGTCGACGATGCTGGCGCTTCTGCTCGAATGAAAGCCGATTGATGTCGATCTCGGTGATTTCGCGATCGTAAAAGACATCCTTCATGTCGGCGAGCCAATCCCCAACTTCTTCCTTGACTTGCTCGGCGAGAATACGCCCGCGACCACCGGTAGTCCACTGGTCCAGCTTCACAGGTATAGCATTGCCAAAGGTAGGATCGTTGACAGACCAGACGCAAGGAGTGCTGCTGCAGCGTGTAGGGCGGCAGAATTTGGCGCACATGGCAGACTCGAGAACATACCAGGATCCCAAGAGGAAAAGGATAAGACCGAGAAGAGTGAAGCGGAAGTATGGCTTGCGGTAGTACAGTTGTGGGACAGGGAATTGTATGTAAGACACCGTTTTGGCATCGGGGTGCGAGATGTAGGCGGGGCCTGTGCCGTGGCTGTCGTGGAGGGCGGCCATTTTTTCAGGCACCGGCTCGGGCTTGATAGTATCAAGGAGGTTCTTCTCCACAGGCTCTTCCTTCGGTGTTTTCAGAGCCGTTGGTTTGTTTTCAGCGGTCTTATCCTCTGCTGCTTTGTCGGCAGCTTTATTCTTGGTGCTGACCTGATCAGAGAGACGTTCAATGCCCCTTGCGGCAGTGTGAATTCCGTACAGGCTACTTTTGAGGGTATTATTCATGCGCGTGAGTCGATCCAGATCGGAGTTATCGTTATTCTGAGGATCGATTTGGTTGGTGCGAGTGTTTAGTTTAGTATCAAGTTCCAGGTCGAAGTCAACGTCGTCGTCAAAAGATGAGTCTTGGGGTAGCTTATCAAGGAGAGCTTCAACCTCTCGAGACGGAGCTTTGCGACCAAGAATAACTTCTTCAAGATCATCCAATGTCGAATCCTCAATATGATGTGTGCGTTGAAGCTCTTTAAGATCGTCTTTGACTGTTGGAAGTCTTGCCGAGTTTTTAAGTGTGCCTCTGCGGCGTGAGAGAGAACGAGTGCGCCGTTTCCTCACCCCACTCGACGACGTCTTGGTACTTAGTTTGTCGTCTGTCCCCGGATCCGATGCTGTGTCCCTATCGCTGCCACTCATCGCACGCTCCGTCCTCTTATCGCGGAACGATGCAGATCTTTGTCGTAGCGGTCTTTCTTCTCTCTTTGGCTTTTGTTGTTTGTCTTTTAAGTCAAATTTCTCGACTTTGACCGTTGCAGGGGTTTCCACGTATGCGCCCGTTATCTTTGGTGTGGGCATAGTTAGGGGATCCGGCTTTGGCTGTCGAGGTGTCGCCTCAACTTCCTTTTCATCGTCAGAATCAGGCTCTGGCGAAGGTGCTCTGACAGACCCCTTTTCAGAATGGTTATCGCCAGGCGCGAATAAATTGGCCTCCGCCTCGAGGCGGGCCGTAGGGTCGGCCTCTGAACTCATTGATTTCTTGCTTTTAACAGAGTCTGTAGAACGACTTCGGGGCAGACCAGTAAATCCAACGGTAGGTTTTGAATCAGAATCTTTTGAGCGATGTTGACGAATTCGGAAGCCATTGCTGGTGGAAGTTTGCGGAATGGTTGATGCAGTGTCAGGTTTGGGATCTATAGGCAAAGGAGCGGGTTTGTCACTGTCGGCCACCTGCCGCGACTCAGTTTCTGGCGCGGGACTGGAGCTGGCAGCCCTGGCCAGCCGTCGCAACAAGTCTCGGGAATCAGTACGCCTGTGCGACAGGTTCGGTCGCGCATGATCTTCCTCGTCTTTTGAGCCCCTATCCTCCTTCAGATGCGTTTCTACGTTTTGTCGTTGTGACTTGTATATTGTCACAGGCGTGTCAGGTATCCGCTCGCCAGCCGTCTCAAAAGCAGACTTTGGACGTGGCGGCGGTTCTTGAGTCTCAACTTCAACGTTAGATCTCGTTTCCGGGACCACGCCTCGGCTCGTCTGTGGTCGGTTTTCTTCTGGTGAACGTGAGCGACTCATTGCATTTTGCTCGCGAATCTCGTCCAACCTAATCGAAGCCATTGATCTCCTTGGGATGCCATTAACTTCCCTTTGTCGTATTGCGTCTAATTTAGTATTCCTTGGTCTCGGCGCATTGCGGTCAGGGATAGGTATCTGGTGCTCTACCTGTTCCTCACGCGCCCGTATCTCGTCAATTTTTGTATTGTGAGGATACGATGGCTCAAAAGGAAGATCACTTCCTGTCTTAACCTCCCGTGATCGAATTTCGTCGAGTTTGGTGTTGCGTGCTCCAGGAGGTGCCACCCTCGTCCGCGAGTTGATGTCAATCTCACTACCTTCGTCGAATCGAATCCGGTTCGCAAATGGACGCGCGCCCATTCGAATCCTTGGACTATCCGATATTTGCAGCTCTCCAGCAGTAAAGTCGTCGTCCACCTGCCAGGCAAAGCTCTTTTCAGGGGATGCTTCAGCTGGCTCTGGATTGGCTGGCTCGTTTTGCGCATCATGACCCTCAATCGATGGGAGTAGGTCCTCTATACCAGGGACGAGTTCTGGAATTCGTCCTTGCTTGGTCAAATCGTCCTTTGAGGGCATATGCCTCAACCCCCAATTTGAGCCAGGCCGTGGTATTCCACTTGCGCTTTCTGGTCGTTGTATCCCAGCCGCACTTCCCGGCCGGCTCTCAGCCTGCACTCCATTGGTGGGACCGTTGGTCTCTGGTGTAGGCTCTTTCTGGCTAAATGACAATCCTGCCCTTGACTTTCCGTAAAAGCTACGCTGTCGCGGCGATGCGACTTTGCCGGGCGTCGGTATTGCTTCAGATATTCTGGATGCTGCGATCGAGCCTCGCGAAAAAGGTCGGCTTGGCGCTTTTGTGCCCAGATGGCTCTGGTTAAAAGCCTGTCGCATCTGGCTCTCATCACCTTGGTTTCGTTCTCGCCAGGTTCGCGGCGCTGGGCTCGGCGATGCATCAACACCTTGGCTCCCTTCGCTATCATCGTCGACTTCTTTGGCAGCTAGAGCAAAGGCGTCGGACATGGAGAGTCGTTTCCGAGCGGACGAGGAAAATCTCGGTGTAGGTAGTTTACTGTCTCGAGATCCAATGCTGCCAATACTTCCCCGCCTATCGAAATCTGACGTCGTCGATCGTGCGAATCCATTGCTTCGTATACTAGAGCCAAGCCTCGAATTGTTCTGCTGCGATTGGTCGTTCTCTTTGTTTCTGTCGTTTCCCCGCGGTATGTTGCTTGCGAACAGTGGTTTCCTTCCTTCTTTGTTCACAATAAGCTGGCTCGACCGCTCGAGCAGTGAACTCCTGTCGCGATCCATTGGGCCAGCTGATTTTCTATGCGATTATGTATAGTAGTCCAAGCGTTGTCGATAGCACATCATCCGTCTTGTCGGCCGGTGTCGGGTTTATCGCATCGCGATAACAGTTGCAATAGAGCTATAAAGTCGAAGAGGTAGGTCGCTAGAAGTAAAGGCCGTACAAGTAGGTGTGTATGGGTATAACAAGTAAATGGCGGAACGGGTATCGTATGTTTTGTACAACGTTAGCGAATATAAACATCAACAGCGCGCAAAAAAAGTGATTGATTAAATGTTTTTGTCTGGTCGCGGATTAACGCGTTGTAGTGGTGAGGCGATCGAACATGGGGGTCCCTGCCGTGGCGTCCCGTTCCCTCTACCGTTCTTGACGGTCGGTGGGGTAAGTGTCTCACCGTTCCCGTCTTATCAGTCACTGCTTGCGTCTTCCCATCAACAACATAGTAATGTCATGGAAGTTATGTGATTACCTTCAAGTGCGCGAGAACAAACGACCACCGACATTTGTGGCTACGGATTTATTATCTGCCTAGGTGTATAAATCAACCATAGGAACCTCCTCATATGTATTCACCACACAGTTGGACTAGATAGACAGCTAACTACTGACCTGTTCCTGTACTTCAGCTTCCTCCTCATACAGCCAATGCATGCATAGCTCTCCCTCCTCGTGTAACTGCTCCATAGAAGCCGCCAAATCCTCTTTTAAGCCTTCCATAAGCTCCTCATCTACAATGCCCTCATTCCATGTTATGCCCAGAGTCAGCATCCCATTCTTTGCACTTATAACACTAATGCTCATGGGATCACTGGAGATCATAGGACTATTCGTAAACATCGCCCGCGATATAGCCCTCTTGCCCTCTCCGATTTCGTCAGCCTGTGTCAGCATACCAACGTTGCTGACTTCCCATGTCCTTTTGCGCTTCTGACCGTCTCTTTCAACCAAGAATTCGGTCCAGTCCGTGATGCTTTCAAGTGCTTGAAGGCCTTCGTTGGCTGGGAGAGTTGACGTCTTCTGTTTGAGTTCGTTCTTGACCTTTCGCGCGTGTTTCCAAACGAGGTCATCAAGTGCCTCGCCTTTTGCATTTCGTAAGGCATTAACCTCTGCAGAAGAGTGTTCGTGTACTGTGCCGGATACACATCCAAACAGTGCTTCTTTGACAGCAGAATCGACTGTGGGAGATATGTACGGACGCATGCTTATAGGTGTTGAAGACACAAAACCTGGGGCTTCAGGCACGCGCCGTGATAGCGATGCAAGTGCAATTGCATGTAGCAGACCCGTGACAGACGTTCCGTGGGAACGAGTCGCCTCAAGAACACTCTTCACCACATCAGGAGGAATATCTAGGCTAGTCAACCTAGTTTTGTGTGGGCGACTGAAGTCAATGGGTTCAGCAGACCAAATCTCTTGAGCTCCAGGAGTAAGGAACCAAGGCCGAATCCAAGTCAAGAAGTTTAGCAGACGATGAGTGACAGTGGTTGTATAGTCGACGACCTTCTCTTGGGGGCCAGGTAGCTCTGGACACTCTGGAAAGGACAGAGCACCGGGAGCCAATGGCTCGGAAGGCAGAGCGTTCAGCTTCGCAAGCAGTTTCTCGTGGAACAGTCTTCCTCCCATTCCATCCATAAGTGAATGATGGAATGCAAAAATAACAGCTTCGTAGTCGGGAGACTTCGCATCCGATCTGAGAACAATCACCCTCCATGGCGGTCTCGTCTCAACGTCCTGGAAAATTTGATCATGGCACCAGCAGTGCAAATTCTCCAGATCTTTACTGAACTCTTGGTCAGAAGTAGAAGCGTGGAACTCCACAAAGTCCTCGAGCTTCATCTCAGGAATGTGAGTGAAGTAGGCATCGGTGCTGCCTTCATCTTTGATGCCAACTCGCAATATGGGGTTATCGGCGATTAAATTCCCCAGAGCTGCTAGTATGGCTTCCTTAGATGGGTTGCGTGAGGGAATGCTGTAGTTTGCTGATACTACCACTGCGCGGTATAAGCCCATCAGGTGAAAAGCTGAAGAGGCGGTCTCGCTAAGAGTATATTAGTAACATAGCCGAGATACTTGTGAGGAGACTCACAGGAGACCCAGACGTCGGGCAGTACGCATTTCAGTGTTTGTGGCCATTTTTGAGTCAGCTCTTGAGTTGTTATCAGCTAGGACTGCCCTTGGCAAGCTGCAACGGACAAAAACCGCATCTTATGTATTCTCATCAATTGTACAGTTGGCTCGAGTACTGAAGCAAAGTGTCGTCATGCGCTAACGTAACAACGGGACGAAATGGAGCGAACAGGGGTAACAACGAATCCGCTCCAGCATAAGCAAGTCTCTCTCTTGAACGCACAGCAGAGGCACAGTGGATAGGCATGCACACGATTGTCACGAGCAAGAATAACCATGGTGAATTGTCAACTTCGAATAACATCGTCTGACTCAGATGCGACCACAGTCTCGGATACACGTAACTTCTCATAAAGGAACGGTAGGGGCTGTTGTGCATTAAAAATAATAATCCAAAAATATTCTATTCATCTTGCGGTGTGCCCAGATCATCTCATCTCATGTCAATTTCCACCTCTCATTTCACAATCAAAGAAAGTGCCTGATCCCAATCTATCCAAACGCCGCGCAAATTTTAATGCAATGCAAAGAGTCTCTTTTGAGTAAAACATACATCTACCATCCCTCGCCTGGATTTCTCCTAGGACGATTGCTGCTGCGGAAGTAGTCGTATGATGGCTCAGCTTCATGTTGCGCAAGACCACTGTAGCCTTGAGGTCCGCCGCCCATAGCACCGACTGAAGGCCCAGGCGACTGCACAGGTGTCATACGGCCTGGAGTGCTGAGGTTGCTGCTGTATGCAGGAGCCGCAGCGTTCTGGATGAGGCCGAGTCCAGACGAGCTTCCGTTATTCTGAGAGTACAATGGGCTGCGACCGCGAGCAGGGGGCTCTTGACCCAGTGTCATCTGCTGGGTGAAGCCGGCATTGCCGCCTGGTCGGTAAGAGGAATAACTTGTGTCGCCACTAACGTTGCTGGCAAGGGACATTAACCGTTGCTGCTGGGCTTGTCCACCAGCAAATGCAGCAGGGGAACCAGTACGGCCAACAGGTGTGCCAGGTCTAGAGTAATCGCTACCATCCAAGGATCCAGGGGTACCAGGACGAACAATTTCTCCAGGGCGGCCATAGATCTCGCCTCCACCATGGTTCTCTGCAAATTCGGCTCGATTCTTGTAGTACTCAAAGTCCATCTGCGTATCATTCACAAACTCGAATCCAGGAACAGCATTGGCACTCTTGCCCGGCTTTCCGCCCTGCATAGGATCCAGGGCTACCATGTCCGAATAGCCACTCACAGTCATCATGTCACCAGCATCAACGTCTCTGCCATCACTCAAGCGACCCTTGTAAATGGCAGGAAGAAGGTTCTGCGCCCTAGAGTGAACCATGGGTGTGATGAGAGGTCGGTAGAGGGCGGGGTGGCCGAATCGGTTCGCCAATCGCTCACTTCTCATACGGTTCTCCTTGGGGTCGACTCCATTCTCGGGGTTCTTGGTAACGTCTTTGATACTGTAGTATGTGATCTTGTTGTTGAAAGCTCGGTTGCAGTAGATCTTGAAAATGATCATGATGAAAGGTAGTGGCACGATACTGTAGAATTCAATATGTGTTCCAGAGTTACCGCGAACCCAGCAAGTCAACATGACTACGAGGTTAGAAAGGATCGTGGCAAAGACAAAACGGTTGAAGATGACGCGCCAGAACATTCCACCAGACTCAGTCTTCGTGACGAAGCGGTAGAGAAGAAGGTACTTCTTGAGCCACGAATCGATGATGAAATAAAGGGCCGTTGCTGGGAGAACCAGAGGTTGGATGCCAGCAAGGCACATGGTGACCGTAGCGTAGTAAAGGAAGTAGTTGTAATAACTGGCGTACTCGAAAGGTGGAGGGGCGGTAAGCTCGATGAGTTCTCTGGGTGTCGGACTGGAGAACTTCTTGAGGAAGAAACCTTGAATCAAAGGCCAGGCCTGGGCGAGGTCGATAGCCGCACCAAGTTGACGCTGAAGTAGGTAGGTGACCCAGAAAGGGCTGTTGTTGCAAAGAGCCTCGAACAATCCTGAAGCAATGTTGTTTCTTACAATCGAGTCCCACACATCGTCCTTGTGAGCGCCAGTTGTATCTTTCACAACGTTTGAAACAAACGTCCAGATGACACTGAAGATGGAGAAGACAAAAAAGTTGTTGAAGACAAAGAAGAAGTAGAGCTTGGCCAAAACGTGTCTCTCTCGTCCAGTCTTGGTCTGATCACCAGCCTTGACGGAAAGTCGACGGAAAATCATGGGAAGAACGAGGTAAGTCAGAGACATGATAGCTGGTGAGAGGACACCCTGTAGGGCACCCCAAACCTTGGGGTGAGCAGCAAGCTCGGTCTGGAAAGCGGGCCAGACTTTACCCAGGTTCTGCAAGTTGACAAGAAAGATGGCGATACCCAGGTTAGGAACAACCCAGAGAATAGTCAGGAGAGTAATCCACATGTTGTTGACCCATCGTCGTCGTCCTCGTGTGCTGCTATACAGGGGCATGTTCTCCCAGATGATGTCGTTGGGTCGGGGTGCGAGCTTAACCGTGGCACCGACGGGTTTCTTCTTGCGACAAGCGTAGGCGATGCTGTGAGCCTCTGCAATGTCCGCGTAACTGGCGAAACCATATGGCATCGAGCCTCGCTTATCGACGGTCGCGCGAACTTCTTTGATATGGATCTCGAGATCACGGATTCGCTGCGTGTAGTACTCAATAGCGTCCACCTTCTGACCCTTGGGATAGGTTCCGTACGATCGATCCTTCTTGGAGGGTTTGCACATGGGACGAGCAGCCGGAACATTCTTGGGATCCTTGAGGTACTTAGCTAGGATCTTCTCAAGCTTGCGAACGGCGTGGTCGTGTTGCTCGATAAGATCAGGAAGCTCCTTGACGTTTCGGGCAACAGCGGTTCGAGCAAAGGATGAGTTAGGGGCGATCTGATCGATGATCCTGGCAATACCTTCGTCGGAGCAACCCTTCTTAGGAATATCAAAAACCTGCGACTCAGTAAGTATGCGATTGCTTTCTGGTTGCTCATTTTCCTTACCATCAGGGTACGAGAGTGAAGACTTTTTTGATATTCTTCGGACTCGAAGTACTTGCGTCGTAGCTCATGAACCTTCTTGTAGTTGAACCATAGGAAGCCCATGACAACGAAGTTGAAGACCCAGGCGATGACCACCTGTGACCAAATTGCTGGTGCCCATACTGTAAGAGGGGTGATGTTGACAACCCAGTCGGAACCCTTCGAGCCCTTGTATTCTGTATATTTAGACAGATTGACAGGGAGAAGAATGCCGACACCGGTGATACAGAGAGTGAGGAACATATTGCGGCACATGCGAACGAAGCGCAGGAAGACGGTGGCATCCATACCGATCAGAGGTACAAGCATATCTTCGTTGGTTCGCCATAATGTCGTAATCCACGACCACGGCGCCTTTCCTATAGGTGGCGGTACGTGTTTCTCGTCGGCATGTTTCAACTTTGGGGCGTAGATAGCTTGGTGGTATGGTCGCAAGATGGAGAATATGACAGCAATGCCGATTGTGATGGGAATTGAGGTAGCCAAAGCAGAGTACAGCGAGGCAGCTTGAAGCTTTTCGGGAGTATTAGCAGAGAGTGGGGGGCATGATTTGGGAAGTAGCTAGCTATACCTGTTGACTGAAAGGCTGTTGGAGAAGATCGAGCAATTGGTGACCGGCGTCTTCTGGTTCGCGACCATAGAGGTGGGCCGAACCGTCCATACTGGGCGCAAGGGCTCCGCCAACGGGCGAAGACGTTGGAGCTTGACGCGGATAGAAGCTGTAGTCAACCACAGGGTGCGGCGCGGCAATGTTCTAGGCACTCGAGGTTCTAGGTTGGGATCCGCGTATGAGAAATTGAGGATTGAAGGTCGTAGGCGGGAGAAGAATCTCGTATAGGTTCGCAGGGAGGGTTCAGTCGCAATCGAGATGAGACAGCTGACGAAGCTCAGTCAATGAAGACGACAGAATTGATGCCAACGCTGGAAGTGGCAGATATATCGTCGTAAACAAAGAGCCCCAAATGAACGAGTGTCGCTATTGTGAAAGCAATCCGAAGGGCCCGTGAGCGAGAGGACGATGCGCCGATAAGGGGGCAAGGCGAAGCGAAACGATCGAGTATGGCGTCACTGAGGGACAAGCGATGTTAATGGAGAAGGAATAAAAGGGAAACAGAGACAAAGGAATTGGATAAACCCGGAGACAGTAAGATCCAGGCAGTAGGTAAAAGGATAAAGGTAAAAGTAGGGCTGGGGGGTGGAGGATCCTATTCAGACTAAGGAGAAGCCATGACATTGACATGGGATGGGATGGGATGGATCCCATTATCATGGGGGACGCTTTCACTTTTTCTCATTTTTTTGGGGGGGAAGGTCGTCAACGGGAAATGCTTGGCATTCATCTAGGTACCGTAAGGAAATCTCACCCAACGCCAATAAAAGTCCCCTGTTTTAGAACGCTAATCAAACGTGTTAATTGTCTTGCTTGTCATATAACACGATATACCTAATGAAATGATCCAGACTCAAGCAGGTGCATGTGATACCTCTTGATTATCTGATTGTTGTTTATGCCCCCTACCTCCATATCACAAGTTGAAGGTCACAGACTTTTTCTTCCATGGAACAAAAAAAAAACACTTCACACCCACATTAACCAGTCTTGCCAGTGGCAGTCCCTCCCGTCGTCACCCTCTTGTTTATGGCGCCGGGTTCAAGGACAGCACGCGGCCTCCGTGGGGATGGACCAGCTCCAGATGCTATTTTTGACGCCTCCCGACCCGCTGCAGTGGGGGCTGTCTTCAACCGTAAGCTCAGCGGCCAATCGTTGTTCTTTTTCTAACTTATGCACTCGCCACGTCCACTGGGCCTTTGCCCCTGCATGGATGCTGAATGGGTCCCCTGGAAGCCCTGGATGGGATTTATTTTTCTAGGCGGCCCCTACTAAATGGATACGAACATTCCAATGCAGTGGTCTTCTGTAAGCGGCAAGTGATGGGATGTTCAGGAAGAAAGGGAAAAAAAAAGATCTTTGTTGGTTCCAACATGCTGTCAACCGTTGTCGATCGATCTGCGTTGCACATTCATTTTCACAACACAGTTGCATTCATTCTTTCGGATCTTTTCCTTTCCTTTGCCTTTGTTGCAACGCGTTCCCCATCAAAGACATGCATGCCACCTCTGGTACCTGGCATGAATAAGCAATTTTGTCTTGTGCCGTCCGTTTCTGACACTGACGCTCAAACGCCCCAACCGCCTTACCTTATAATCTCACTCATTCTCACATAACGAGTTCCGTACATACAGTACTGTGCCGTGCCTTTACCCCCCTTTCCCGTCAACAAACCATCCGATGGATCCATACACATCACTAGTAGTAATCATGCCTCAATGATGCACTTGATGTACTGTGTCGTAGTTCTTTAACCCACTACCCGCCTCATTCGCCACTATTTTATACCAAGTAAAATAGTTCATGCTCAATGACATATCGGTACAGAAACGACACGCAACCGATCGCAGTTAGAAAAACAAAACCAGTCGAATCGGGAAACAGCAAGTACTTTCGTTCGTTCACTTATGGAATAATTATGTTGGAGCTACCAAAGCTTGTTGAAACCTCTGAAACAGCCCGTCAAAAAAAAGAAAAATGCTGCCTCAATTCATCACTCAGTCCGAGGCATTTTTATGAAATTAAAGTTTTTGGCAACGGGAGTATATTCGATTCATAAAGTGTCTTCTCAACACATGATTCGTTGAACAATAAATCACCTGTGTTCTTTGAGTATGAGTACTGTTGTTGTCGATGTAGGTCAAACACGCCAGGCGTATATTCCTTCGCATGCTCCTCGTATCCTTGCATGTCCTTCTACGTTAGAGGAAAGCCGAGAGTCCCGTCCGCGCAAATTATCTACTACGAATGGAGTTCCCTGCTCTCTGTTGACATCAAGTATACTGTCCGTCTGGAATCCATGTTGGGGCCGTAACGAGCTTGCGGTAGCAGATAACAGAAATGTTGACCTCTGAGATTCAGATTGCAAAAATAAATAGTCTAAGGATATGCTATAAGATTCGTGCAAAGTGACATAATAATTTGGTCCCAGTTTGCTGATCCCCAAGCCCGAGGGCAGTCAACTCTCACCAAGCTGCTCTTATCGTCATGATAGGGTAGCGGACACAAAGCCCCAGTATTCTGGCCATGCTGGTTAACATTAATGGATTGAGTCGATGATCGATCATTGACTAGACAGGAACTAGATTGTATGCAGAAGAATCCCCGCGAGGAAGATAAGTACAACAGAAGCAGTGAATTATGAGTAAAAATGGTTGACGAAGTAGGGTTTTTGTATGCCATGATAAGGTGGGTGTCAGGATGTTTTTATAGCATGATGTGAGTAAGTTGGTGTTGGGATCGGATTGTGGTATACGTCAAGAAGAAATGCTAGGGAACACGAATTATATCACTGTCGCTTATGTATATAAAGTCGATGCTCTCATGACTAGAAAGAAAAGCGGTTTTCGCATGAAGATGCCTACCGCCGGACACTGGTATCATGATAAATCGAAGAAGCATAAGAGCAGGTGTGCTAAACCTTGACAATGCCTTCAAAATTATACGAATACAGTTTGGGAGGAAAGGGAAGAGAATTCTATCACGCACACACATATATAGTTATTATCGATTGAGACTCGCCTCCATGCTCATAGAACATCCTTTTGCGTTCCAACAGAAATTCACATTCCCTCGCAGTCTCCGACATCACTCCACCACACGATGGTTCGCCAATGTGAAAAGATATCGCCAGTTCCGACCAGACCTCGCCAGATGGATCTCTGGTCATTAATTAAATACCTCAGCGCACCTTGTATACTCTGCTTCTGGTGTCGTTTGATACCCCCCCGCGAGCTCGCTCTACCCGCTCCGTCACATTACGGCCGCATCGCTCGCTGCTGGTATTACTTGTCTCACAAGCATTCTTTCTACCATTTCTTTAGTTTGAACATGCTGGTCTGTACAATGGGAGTGTTTAAAGCAATCGATACGGGAAGCTGGGAGGTGCTCAGATCCCTAGGCTCGTGGGAACAATTGGCAGTGCAATCAACGGGTCTCTACGTTATGGCTGGCATTTTCACAGCGATTGAAGCCAGAGAGCAGACGAAGCTGGGGTGGTAAGAGAGAAACTGTTCGGTCACTTGGTCGATGGCAGAGATGCTTGGCATCCGTTTTTGCTGAACGGACAGGCCTGGAGTTGCTCAATGGGCTCGCAAACCATCATTTAAACTGTAAAGTTATTGGGACTGCATTATTCTGTTGTCTTATCTTGAATCCTTATTCCCTTCTATTGGAGCCTCAAGCCTCTGGAATACCTTGGCACTATCTATCAAGATCCCATAACAAACCATTACTTCTCATATGAAAGCGGCGCCGATAATGTCTTTGCTGCCATCCGCCGGTATATGCCTCCTGTGCGTCGGTCGCACTCTTCTCGCGCCTTGCTACGACAACTCTGCACCACTTGCTGCTCTTGAGCCAACTCCTCTCAACCGAATTGTATACTACCTGTGTCACAGACGATTGAGGTGGCTCTTTCCCCCATATGCATGACTCTAGGCTATACTGTTGGAGCACTCGCTATACTCGACCAAGGCTATGGATTGATTTTCTCGCTATATCGTCACAGGACGCTCGATCAGTGGTTCCTAGGATACTCAATTGTAGTGTTGTTCTTGTGACGGCAAATATGTGGTTCTTACTGTATCCCACACAGCATGCAATAGAACATATCAATATTAGAAAATAATGGTATATGTGGAAAAGCATTATGTTATGTAAAGTGTCCATCGATAGGGTGAGAATACACACCAGTATTAGTGAGCACATCGAACAGGCAAGTTAGTTAGAATCCAGCCAGCTAGCGCCAAGAATTGATTGATTAAATCTCGCGATATCATTCACAATGAGGACACAGCCCTTGCCATTAAATAATTTGAAGCAGTAGCGGTACACAGGGACTTGAAACATTTATTCCTCAGTGTAAAAAGTTGGGTCCTATGCGGAGGTTTGCGCGATGTTTTTGTTTGCGCATATGACTGATGGCGTAATGCATCTGCGTACTACAGTGGTATAACACTGGTATAAATGGGTTCCAAGCATCTTGCAAAGACAAGTGTTGCATAATCATTGTTTTACTACCCGATGCGCAAATATACACCTAAGACTAATTCAGGCAGACCTTGGGAAGTTGTTCCTATTCCCGTGACCGACTGTGCCGTTTTCGCCGTCCCATCCTTGAAGCAATGTTCTGCTCAACTCATGAAATGTCATAATAATTAAGGAAAGACATATATAAACCGCACACCTAGACTTCGACCGGGCCCTGACTTCGTGTCTTACGTGCGGTCTTTCCAACCGCAGGGATATCTTTCTTGCCCTTCTTGGGGGTCTTGCTGTTCTCTTGCTTACCGTTTGGTGCAGCGTCTTCGGTGGCTGTCGGCTCATCTGCGATGTCTTCGACGCGGGCCTTCTTCTCGGCACGTTCTTCCGACTCAGACTTCTCTGCTACGACGGGAGCGGAAGCACCATTGGTCGCGGCAGGGGGCTCTTCGGCCTTGCGCTTCTCGCCTGCAGCGGCTTCGGCGACGTCGTTGACCTCAGGCTTGCTGGCACCATTGACGCCCTTGTCATCGGCTGGCGTGTCGGTCATGGAGACATCCTTAGGCTCGGAGACGGCTGGCGCAGAAGTTGTCTCGACACCGGTGGTGACGAAAGCATTCTCGTCTTCGTTCTTTGGCGTTTCCTTGGTCTCTTCCTCGATGTTGAGTACAGGTCGAGGAGTGCCGCCTGCTGGGGTCATGTTGTTGACGGGTGTTTCTGGGACGGAAGCAACCTCGACGGGCTTTGGCGGAGCGCTGAGACTGCCACCGTCGGTGGGCTTGCTCTCCTCTGACTTGGCGGGCTCTGAAGGAGCTGTTGTAGTGTCCAAAGTGGGAGCGCCGGCCTCGGCTTCGGGGGCCGTGGGTTCAGGCGCACCGACTAGAGCATGTCAGCTCGGTACTCGAAGTATAAGTGCAGGAACCAGCCCAAGTGATTACAAGGGCCATCGCGTGTGTTTCAATTGCGTAGCGCAGAGTCATAGGCAATGAATGCGATGCCATTGAGATAGCGGACGATGAAGCTTACCTTTGTCTATAGCTGGAGCGATTCCGTCCGACATGATGATGACGTAACAATTGTTGTCGCAAGTAAGTTTGGCTTACAAGCGCGAGTGAACGCGACACGGTAGAGTCAACAATGGATACTAATGCAGTTTGTGATACTGGTTTGAAGTCGCGGGAGTGAGAATGATGCTTCACGATGTGGAAGAAGGAGAAAAGTCAAGTTGGGGACGAGACACGGGGAGTTGGAGTGAGGTTGGCGGTTGGCAGGAGCGAGCGCACGAGGTCACGACGGTTCCACAAGCCATTCATAGCTAGAAACAGAAAGCAGCAAAGCGAGAGGAGAAGCAGAGAGAGGCAGGCATGTACTGTATGGATAGATCCGAAGCCGAGGATGCACAAACAATATCGAGGTTCCTCGCCCGCGAGAAATGAGGGACGAGTAACATGGACGGGATGGGATGCATTGGGTCAAGGCAAGGGTAGAGGTGCCCACGCCAACGCCGTTTCGTCACTGGGCTGTAACTCTGTGGACTGTGAGATTAGCCCAAGGAACACCCGTACGTGACGGTGTGAACTCTGAAGATCGGGACGGACTTGACTTGGTTCGTCATGTTAGGATTGGATTGGATCCCAGTTTCGATTCGACGTGCGTCCGCTTCGCTGCGTCTTCGTTTGCGTTGCGCGTTGCGGGGAACCAAAGAAAGAGCTTGAGTGGGTCGAGCTATACAGGCCAAAGCCACTGATCTGGGTCCGGAACCAGTGAGACAAGACCTTTAGTACCGGTACTTGAAGTTGCTGGGGAAATGTGTGGGAGAGAGTTTTGGCTAAGGGGAGTTTCTGGGTTTAGTTGGCACTCAGTACACGGTTGAGCTGACCACGATGTAAGAGTAGAGTAGAGCATTGCTTCACGCTCAGAAATAAGTCTTTCATAATTGCTGGATGATCAGAGGATCGATAAATGAACATAGTCTCGAATGTAACTCCCCCTCTCTGAACTGACGAGCATGACATGACGGCAGAATTGACGATCCCAAGACCTGACCTGCATGTTATGCTCCCCAATCCACACTAGCAGATCGGCATCGGTCAACCAAGAAAGATGTACCCATCAGCCACAACTTCCAAGCTCAGCCAGCCACACTTTCAAATTCAGGGGCTGTTCAGTGCAATCTGGCTCTCCCACCATATCGTGAGCTTAGTCATTTCTGTCATGCCCCCCATCGCCAGCTGCTTCAAGGTGTCCCTTTAGGAGTGGCTCGACGCGAAGAACGACAAGATAATCCTCGACGCGATCACCAAATTTCCCACGCTCATTTTTCCTTTACTATTCTCCTCTGATCTGATTGTCTTTCAGGTCATTTCTTCTCTTCTTTATCCTACTTCTTCCAATCGATACCCCTTTGCAACTCCGCCATCATGGCCCCTAAGGGAAACAAGTACTCGGTTATCTTGCCGACGTACAATGAGCGCAAGAACCTCCCTATCATAACTTGGTTGTTGAACCGTACCTTCACTGAGAAGTCCGTAAAATTCTGGGTCCATAGTTGATTCACAGAAAAGCTAACTGAAGTAGCAACCTCGATTGGGAACTCATCATTGTCGACGACGGATCCCCCGATGGAACCCAAGAAGTCGCCCAGCAGCTCGTCAAGGCCTACTCTCCCCACGTCCTCCTCAAACCCCGCGCTGGCAAACTCGGTCTCGGAACGGCCTATGTCCACGGTCTCAAGTTCGTTACCGGCAACTTCGTTATCATCATGGATGCCGACTTCTCGCACCACCCCAAGTTCATCCCCCAGATGGTTGCCCTCCAGGAGAAGGGCAACTACGACATTGTTACAGGTACTCGATACGCAGGAAACGGTGGTGTCTTTGGCTGGGATCTCAAGCGCAAGTTCGTCAGCCGTGGCGCCAACTTGTTCGCTGACACTGTCCTTCGTCCTGGTGTGAGCGACCTCACAGGCAGTTTCCGTCTCTATAAGCGTGCTGCCCTTGAGAAGGCCATTGCCAGCACCGAGAGCAAGGGATACAGTTTCCAGATGGAGTTGATGGTGCGTGCCAAGGCCATGGGCTGCACTGTCGCCGAGGTTCCTATTTCCTTTGTCGACCGTCTGTACGGAGAGAGCAAGCTCGGTGGTGACGAGATTGTTCAGTATGCTCAGGGTGTTTTCAACCTGTGGCTCAAGGTCTAAAACGAGAATTATATGATGAAAAGGAACACATCCTGCTGGATGGGGCGTTTGGGGAAGTATAGTACCATTTAATCTAATACCACGTTTCTTCATTCGTGCGATTATCTCAGCTACAATACCTGTATCTCTTATCTGTAGTCTGCATATTACATGTTACGTCCTCCAGTCACCATAATGGTCTGTCCTGTTACATAAGAAAACAACGGACTGGCCACAGCTAGGATAGCACTCGCAGCCTCAGTCGGGGTACCTGCTCTCCTGAGAGGAATATCTGCATAAGCAACGTCGCCCGCAGCTTGCTTTTGCTTTGCTGGGATACCCAACGCAATCTTCTCACCATCTGGGCCCTTGACAAAAGCGCCCTCCTCCTTGGCCGCAGTCAATCGTGTAAGAATGTGTCCAAAAGCGACAGTATTCGCTCTTACACCAAAAGCAGGGCCCCACTCCTTTGCGATTGTCTTGGTGAAGCCAGTAACACCTGCTTTAGCCAAGGCATAGTTGAGCTGGCCCGCGTTTCCATGCACGCCAGACGTGGATGAGATGTTGACAATACAGCGAGGAGCGCCATCGCGTACGCGAAAGTAGGGCGCTGCAGCTCGGACAAGAGTAAATGGAGCGGTGCAGTGCAGGGCAAGAATAGTATCCCACTGCTTATCTGTCATTTTGTGAATAACTCCATCCCAAGTGTAACCGGCATTGTTGACAATGATGTTGATCTTGCCGTCGCCAAATTCAGCGGCGCTCTTTATCAGATTCTCGACATATTCTGATTTGAGGATATCGCCAGGTACAGCCTTAGCTTGGCCGCCCTCCTTATTGATGCTCTCAGCGACAGCATTGCATTTTTCTATCAAAGTTAGAATCACAGCCTGGCTTTCTATAGTTAAATGAGTTACTTACCCGCATCGATGTCAGCAACAATAACTTTTGCGCCCTCTTTGGCGAATAATTTGGCTGCTTCAGCGCCGATTCCTTGGCCGCTACCTGTGATGATGGCTACTTGGCCTGCAAGTAGACCTTTGGGATAGTTGAGATGGCCTGCGAGTTGACTAACACGGTCCGACATATTGAAAACTATAGGGTGTATTTACAAAAGCACAGGAATGGAGTTTTTGTGAAATAATAATATTTAGAAGCAATTATTATTTCCCCAGACTCTGGCCTTTAATGAGCCTGGAGATCGGCATGATCGACATGTCTGTGCCGAGGCTCAACGGGTCGGAATGTGGGGTAGCTCTAAGGGAACATCGAAGAGGAAATAATTGAAGCAACTCCTCAATGGTTATTTTGTTAGTATTCAGTGATTGGATTAGAGGGGAACAAAATTGTGATTATAAAGTTTGACTTGGTCCTCCAGCTATATTTGAGAAAAAGGCTTACTATTGCTGTCGGTTAATTCGTCGTTGTATTAGTTGAAAGTTGAAACCCATTAGGATCCGACATAATATCCCGTGTGCTGACAACCTTTGCTGGAAACCTCTTCAGATATTTACAGTATGCAGATCAAATGCTCCATGTACCACGGGCTCAGTCGTTTCAATAATGTTGCACGCTCTTTTGCCCTCAAAGGTGTGTGTTCATGCTCTATGTGTCCTACAAAATGTACTTCTAGGATAAGAAAAGGGACGGACCGTACATGAAATCAGTCGTAACTGAGGCACGTCCAGCTCACCCAAGGGGGTATTTTTGACAACGCACTCCAGAGAAAGGACAGCCGATCTCGGGTGACATGTTGCATCATCTTCTAACTTGAACGATGGATGTTTGGACAACGACTACAGCTTGAAATCACTGTTTGTCTTCTCCCAACCTGCCGCTGATGCCTCCATACCAGCTACTCGCTCCGTCAACTTGATCTTCATGTTCTTGTGCCTCTCAGTACATAGCTCGTACATAGTCGACAAGTTGAACAATAGCGTATGCGATGATAGACCTGAGTCAACGAGTCCTTCCAAAATTGATCGTCCCTAACAATGTTAGCATATGGGATAAGACCCGGAACGTCAGAGTTACCTCTTGTATCCTGCCCAAGTACAACAGGCACACTGCCGTATTAACACCGACCATCTCGTCGTCCATGGTCTCCTTGAGCTCCTTCCACGCCTCGAGCGCACTTTCGTACTCAGAGTCCGCCATGTCGCAGAGCGCCAGGATAAGCTTCTCTGCATTCTCATCACCAACAGCCTGGCGTGCACAAGCCCTTGCATTGTCGATATCGCCTATATGTAGCCACAGGAGGGCCTTTGTGAGTGCCATCTTGCCATCCCCCCGATCCCGCAGGGTGTTCAAATGTTGCGCAGCACCTGTTAAGTCCTCAAGTTCGATGAGAGCACCGGCTACCTGGATGCCGAGGTCGTGCAGACGGGCTTTCCAAAGCTCTCTTGCCGAGTTGTCATGTTGGGCAGCTGCTTTGCTAATGCGTTCTCGTGCTTCGCGAGCGAGGTCGTGGTAGCTCATGACCGCTCTACGGTAATCACCAAAGCCAAGTGACTGAAGGCGCACGTTGAGAACTCGGAGCTCCCATGGCACCAGGTGCTCGCCGGTTGTCTCATCCACATACTTCCTGATATCGTTGAGATCTTCCATAGCCTTCACCTCCTGAGCGGCCAGGGGAGTCGCATCGATCAGAGTGAGACATGCTAGACGGGTGTAGAGGAGCTCAAAGATCCTCTTGGAGTCGGCAGGGTTAATACCGCCGCTGGCTCCAGAGCCTGTAAGTTCTTGGACGGCTGCGATAGCCGCTGCTCTGAAGTGACCATTGGCAAGGAGCTCTTCGATGGGCGCCTCGGGGTTTGGCTGCTTCTGTGGATTGCGAAATGCGACAGGGACATTAAGAGGGGTAAGAGGATGGTAGATCTCTGGTCGCAATAGGAAAGAAAAGTCTTTTGGTTTGACTTCCCCTAGTTGTGAGACTGGTGTTGCTGTAGATGAGCGTGGGTGTGGTGATGAGAGTCTGTTGCGTTGTGTGATGGAGGATGTACGCTGAGGTGTGGGTTGAGGAGGTGAGAGGAGCGGGTCACTAAAAGAAGAGTCAGTATCTGCATAGCCCGGCACTACAAGACAACTCACTCGTCAAGATCGAGAGGTCCTTTCGTAGAGGATCTGGGTCGAGCTGAGACAGGGTTAGCCGATATCGCCAATATGTTAATGGAGTCTTAGGTTAAGTAGTGAGAACGATAAGGCCCCGCACAACACAGCAGCCTCAGCCAACAACGGGGACCTTCTAAAGACATACTCTTAGTTATAGACTTGTTTCTGGAATGTCCTTGGCTTCCTGTTCTTTGCGGTTCACTCATTGTTTCGTATTTGATGAGCTATCGATGTTCTTTGATGAAGTGTTGTGAGCTTGCGGCTCCATGGACAGTTCGGATAATCGTCGGGTGGCAGTGTCGAAACAACGTCAAGTCTCAACTTCACCATCATCGTAGGTCTTTAAATTGTTCACATTGGAAAGTATCGTGTGAAAGAAGGGAATTTAAACCCCCCAATTAAATCTCGGTCCAAAGCTAATTCACAGCAAAACATCTCTCTAGCATCAGACCCTTCCAATCTTGCACCTGCTAGCACGGCACCCACACCTTTGAACCTTCAATGCTTCCAATAAACATCATCCCACAAATCGGTTGCTCAACGCCTCGTATACAAGCCTTACCGCAAATATCCGAGCAAAAAACAAATGCTCAAGAATGGTACTTGCGATGCTTGCAACCCTTGACCCGTAGAGTGAACGCGACCTTGGACCGGCTGAAGCAATGTAGACATAAGCCCTTTACCTTCGTGCTGTACATGAGCTTGTGGACGCGTTGCTCCTCGATTGCCACTGGCTAGAGTCAGTTTTTGCATTGGAAAATTTCCACATTCTACCATTCTAGACGCAGCTTACAACAAAGTCTCAATCCAAGCACTTTGTCCGGCATGTCGTCGACATAACTCAGATGGGAACTCTGCAGCTGTTTGATGAGTTTCTTGCTAAAGTTAAAGAAGGCATCGGGGTTCTGCATCCAAAAGGCTGCAGTTGTGAGTTGCCAGGTTTCCTCTGGGTCATCTATCCAAGGGAACTTGGCGAACCAGTATGCCGAAGCAAAGGTGAAGCGCGGGACCATGTCGTACTTGTCAACGACGATGGAAATCTTCTGGATCTCAGACGGTTCGAAGTCTACTGTTGCAGGGTCGGCTCCGTAGAGCACTCGAATGGTGTTGCAAAACGCCTGGGCGTTGTCATCAGGTAACTCGAGCATCATCTCTGAGTCTTCTGGCTGTGTGCTTCGTAGACGATGCCCTTCTTCGAAGTTTGGACCGAACATGACTGCAAAGACAGGTGATATCTCGCAGAGAAAGCTGGAGGAAACTCCGTACAGCTTTCTTCCGGGGCCAACGGCAAGGATCAAGTCACTTCCAGGGACAAGGTCCTCGACAATTTGTTGCGCCGAAGTCTTAGTGAGAGGCTGGCCCGCATCTTGCTGTAGGGCCTGGGTCAAACCTAGGTTTACATTAGACCAAGCATAGCGTGCGAGTTGAGAGAAGGGGATGGATGCGTTACCCTGGCCGAAAGGGTCGTTGACAGGACACATCTTGTTTGTGTGGGATATGGAAGAAACAGGCTGGCAGCTATAAGTTCAGGAGCGATGTACACGAGTTATACTAGCCTGGTCTATCTGTCCATCTGTCGTGTGTGATTAAGACGCGTTCATGCTGAGGGCTTACTGCTACAGTTGGGACTGTCACATGTTCACTGTTTGATAGACCAACGAGCGTGATTAACCATCTCAAATTGTTGTGTGAGATTCTGGTACTATTGTCTGAAAGCCTGCAGGCTGTATCTTGTAAGTACAGAGCGAGAGAGGCCAACATCATCAGCCTGCCTGCCGGTACATTTCTGTCCAGCCAGCACTCCTCCGTTTCCCGTGCCCTGGAGTGGGGAGTCGGCTTTCCATTGTCGCTGCCTCTTCTTCTGCGCAGATTCTCCATAAGGAGCAAGTGCAAGGATAACGTCCCCTTCATCACAAATTTTCGTGATGCCTCCATCGGAGATAGACGGCTCGGCGCTCATGTTGGGTGCAAAAATGATTGCTTTGCGGTATCTTATGAGATGAAAAAAGTAGAAAGAAAGTGCGGAAGGTAAAAGGACGAAGCAAGGCAAACTCGGGCTTCTTGATGTGGAAAGGAGCAGCGATGACAGTGATTGTATCGGTGACGGTGACGGCTGTCGACCACTGACAGTGACTCAGTGTGCAAGATGTGTATGCCCCTCGAGGCGTTAAAATTCTCGAGTGCTAAAAATACAGGAGAAGTAAAATCAGGTCATACTATTTTAACTTGGATCAGTGTTTCAGTCACATGTTTTATTAAGACTCAGATGGTCCATTGAGAGAGCTTTTGATAACATCCATAGATGCCGTTACCGACTTAACCCCAACCCCCAAACCCAGGTCTATAGAACACTCAATCCCTCAGCATAAGAGACAAACTATCTTGGTTGCTCTCCACAAGTTTAGATCAGCTCACAGGCTATCTATTGCTGATACCCCAAGCTTTCGTCCCGAGCTTTTCTGCTACCACCAGGCCCCAGGCCAATGACTTTGCGCTCTTAACTTTGACTGAGATCTCGTTACCTCCGCTTAGACTGTGCTGAACCCTGGTGACTTCTTGTGCTTGGCGCATGGTTCCTTGTCAAAACAGTCAAGACAAAGCCCACTCATCTCAACTTTGAACTCGGAGGTCTGCTTGCGAACACTGAGCATGCTGTCGACGCATAGCTGCCTGCCACAGACACACGGCTTGAACGCCCATTCGTCAATTGCTGAGACGATGCCAGGAACAGATGCGAGAGGTGATGCAGTTTCGAAGAAGGCGAGACCTGGGGATCGAAATCCTCCTCTGTGCATCGTACTTATTTTGCGGAAATACGACGCGATATTTTGGTTGCAAGCGCCAAGAGCCGCAGGCAGAGTGAAATAGAAAAGCTTTGTTGAGTTCGTCACAGCGCAATCTCGTGCTGCCTGAAGTTCTCCTGTAGAAGACGTTAGGTGGTGTTCCACTGACACACCAGAGGAAGGCAAGTGAATTCGAATCTTACCCGCAAGTTTGTAAATTTCACGTCCAGAAATGGTTTTCTCAGTTCTAGGTTCTAGCTGCTGGGCGATTTCGAGAAATGGCCTTCTTGTGTATAGAATGAGTCTTTGAGTGGCAGCTTGGAAGGAGTCTGCGTCCTGATTCAGCAAAGAAGCCAGAGCCACCAGCCAGAGACAGAGGGTTTGCTTTTCCTTATTGACATTGACCTTTGTCCAGAGGCCGAAGGAAAGCTGCATGCTGTCCTTCATGTCGTACTTGTCGATGAGTGACCAGATTAACAACAATTGGTCGGGCACGGGCGCCCAGAGCTTTGTATGAGCTTGGCAATGTAGAGCACGGCAAATCCAGTAGAAAAAAAGACCATTGTCTTCTGGTAGTGAAATCTCAACAGGTGCATTGTCTGCCTCGGCCAGGGCGCGACCTTCCTTGAAATTAGGCCCAAGCATGGCGGCAAAAACAGACGAAGCGCGTTTCATGACTCCCGAGTCAACGCGCACTCTATTTTTGCCTTCGACGATGAATATAACATCTCCGTTAGGTGCGAAGTCGTCAAAGTGAGGCATGCTGGGGGTGTCGTGTTCGACCTTTTGGCGTTTGGCTGGAGTATCCGCCATGCTGAAGGTTAGTTATGATGAAGAAGTCGCAATGGTGGAAAAGGAAGATGGAATTTATGTGCTCAAATCCGCTGCCACGCTCTGGGGGTGGTGTTCGTCTATTTGCTGTGTGGTCAACAAGCAGCTGCCTGGCACTGACAACGGAGTCGGGGGGCAGATGGCACCTGGGTAGCATTTTCCCCAGCGAATGTTCCTAAATATGACTGAAACTCACCATTCGGCAAACGACAAAAAGTGTCGAAGAATAAAGAAAACTGGAAAGGAAGAGCCTCTGCAACGGAGGGCCATAGTATAAAACCGATTAAACAGCTACTGTCAGGATAAGAGCTGGCAAGTTCACTTGTTCTAAGCATCACAACAATAAAGTATCGGGACATCGTAGATTCGCTTTGTCCTCCTCTTAGTTTTCTTTGATCCTGTCCCTTTGACTTTCTGAGCTTCGAAGGATGTCTATACCAGGAAAAACGAAAAAAACAGAGCATACCCTTACTCTCCGATGTTCGAATGACCTGCCTCAGAGCTTGCAATGCTGGCACTCCTCAGAAACAAGCAGCCGAGAAGAGATCGCCATTTCGAACAGAGATACCATTTTGGTTGCGGGCCTAACAAGTCCCTTCTTTAGGCTTGCTCCAACCTACTAAAACTAACCTCGCCAGTGTTTACTACTATGTTAAGTCATAAGTTCCTCGAATCATGATGTAAGAAAACGGCAACGAAACTGTCAATATTGTACTTCCCAAAGATGAAAGGAGTATTCAGAAACATAAAGATCAAACTTGCTGCATGTGCCTACGTAGATCAAGCGACATCAACAAAAGATGTGCTGGTTTGGCTCATTTTATCCTGTTTATCTACCAACCACTGTCCTTATCCCTACAGCATCCCGAGGCCCTTTCCTTCGGGCTAATAATGCCATAGATGTTGTCATAGAAGCTCTCAAATGAACTTCGGAAACATGAGCCACTTCGTGGTTCAGTAGAAGGACTAGTTTCGATAACGGTTGATATGCCAATCTGGATTGTCGAAATCTGTTCGTTGCTGAAAGAAACTTTCCTCTGCACGGATGAAGCAATGTAGGCAGATGCCTGTACGGGAGCGAAGGGCGCGGGTTTCCGCAATAGCCACTTGACAAGCATTAGTGAAACTTTATCATTACACACACACAACCTAGTCATAAGGGATACTCACTCCCCAAACGCAGACCTAGGATCTGGTCAGGTAGCAGCATAGCATATTTCAGGAAGCTGCACTCGTATCTCGCCATGATTTCGGTGATTTCGAAAAAGGCCCAATCGAGTCCAAGCATGTATGCCGCAATAGCAATGTCCCACATGCTATCGGATTGGCCAGCATAACTTTCAGGAGTTCGAAACCAGTGTGCCCCAAAGTACATGAGATGGTCGCCCATGTCATACTTGTCAGCTAGGATGGCTATCTCTTTGATATCCTTTGGTTGGGCCTCCTCGACGGAGTTTCCTGCCCCATAAAGGATTTTCAAGACCTGGGCCATTGTTCGTGGATCGTCATCAGGAAGCGTAACCTCAACCGGAGCATCGTTTCTGCTGCGAAGTGACTCCCCTTCCATCATGGGACCGTCGAGCATTGCTTTGAGAACAGGCGAGATATGCTTGAGGAACTCCGAGGCAACCTGGATTCTCTCCTTGTCGGGCCCGACTACAAGGATGACGTCTCCGTTCTTGCAGACTGTTATGATGCCGGCTATTGGGTAACAAGTCAGCGTGATGTAAAGATAAGATATAGAATATTAAGCGCACGCACATGATCCTCCAGAGTCTCGGTCGGGGGCAAATGGTGAGGCGCTCATTTCAGTGTACCTAGAAGAAGGATGGTTTGGTATTGGTTAATGAAAGGAGAGTGGAAAGACAGGAAACCCTTAATGTTCTGGAGAAAAAGAAATAAACACCAGCGCTGATGGAATGCAGGTTTCTTAAGCTAGTATCTGGCAGCTGTTAGCAGCTGGCAGAAGGCGAGCGTCACAAGTAGAGAAAAGAGCTGCAAATTTTCCAGCTTCTTTATCCCCAAAGCAATCTAACGCACTCGTTAATCGACTCCTCAGCTGATGCGAAATAATTTGGTTGTTCCCTATCTCCGAACTCGAGTATACGTTGGAGACAATGTACGTGCTGTAGCCTTTTTGTCTTACGGCTCTAGCATTGGGAAGATCTTAACTCCTCGTGATGACCTGTTATAGAAATCTCGGTCGAGATTATAAGTCGCCTTCATCCCAAGCTATGTCCCAAATCTCTCAAAGCTCGATCAGTTTTCCTCACTTCTGGATTCTATATCATTGTCAGGTATTCTTGCAAGCTGGATCAAAACTATAAGCAAGCCCATTGCGGTTTGCTCCTTTTGTCTCTGAATCATTCACTCGCAGCCAGTGGCAGGCAGCTGTCGGACCTCGAACGCCCTCTACGCCGCCGATACCTGCGTCGGCTTCAAGAAACTGAATTTTCTTTCCCTTCATTCTTGCTTCTGACTTCATCCATCAAGTCTAAAATATCACCCTCGTACTCCTGCGCAATGATGAGCGCTACTTCTACTGGCGATGGCACCGACACAGGCTCTCGTATGTAATCAAACACTCATCCCCAAAGCTTCGGAACTGATTGCTTTTTTTTAGCACGCATCTTTCAAGTCGACAAGGACGGGGATGTTATCCTTGTGGTTGGTATGGAGAAGGACAGGATCCAAGTCTCTGCGAGCTTTCTCAAGCACATCTCACCCGTGTTTCGTGCCATGCTAGACGCTCCTATGATCGAAGGAGAAGCTTTTCGAAACAAGTCACCCGACATACCAGTGGAGATTGCCCTTCCTGAGGACGAGCCACTAGCCATGTTTTCCGTGCTGCAGGCCCTATATGGCGCAGGTACATCTCCTAAGCCAAGCCCAAGCGATCTCAAAGCGATCGCCCTGCTGGCAGACAAGTACGATGTTGCTGCACGATTGAAGTATTTCGGAAGCCACTGGCTGAGGATCATTGAGAAAAAAGAGTACCATCCAAAGAAGTGCTGGGACATTTTGATTGCGGCTTACATTTTGAAGAGCGACTATGTCTTCTTTGACGTTACTAAGAAACTTGTAGCAAGCGAGCCGAGTCTACTCAGTTATGCGAAGAATGAGAGTGACAAACAACTTGGTCTCCAGCTTGGTAGTAAGTTCACGGCGGGTCAGCTTCACCGTGTTATCTATTTACTGACGAGGGAAGTGGCCATTGAGGAATTACGCAACGCTTCCAGAGTGCGTGGACCAGGAAAGCTGGGTATGTGCTTGGAGTGTTTTATCCATAACACAGACTCGTTCGTCCGAATGGGACCGCTTTGCGGGCATCCGGAACGGCATCCGACTTCAGGCTGGGGAGAGCCGATTTGGGGAGAGTCAGGCAGTTGGGGAGAGTCGGACACTTGGGGAGATGAGACTTTTCCAGCTGCAAGCTAGGATCTTACCTAGCCAGAGCTTTTCATCAAGTGATAGATCATAGGGATCGTGTAGTAGAAAACCTTAGATCAAACTCTAGGGTACAGAAATTGGAAGGCAAAAAGGGCGCTCTGATTTTTGATCAAGTGAAGTAATTTTGTCTCTGAGTACCTTATGATGTTATGATCGGATTTGTGCTACCCTGAGAATAATTCAAGTTGTTGGTGGAGCTTGAGCTTGAGCTTCAGCAGAACTCATGCTTTTGTCCTCGCCCATGACATTTAAGCGCTGTTCCACTAAAACTTTAGCAGCATACCTCACCCCGGCCAGCTCTTCAACCCCAACACTACTCTTACAGCTTCATTATGAGAACTCGAAAGTCCAATCGTACCAAACGGTACACGATTGAGAAATACGATTTTGAAGGTAGCTCAGACGAGGAAACTCTCAGGCGCGCTACTCAGAGGGCAGAACGTGACGAAAACTTTGATGAGACTGCGGCTGCTGAGGAAAGCGCTGAAGACGAGCTCGCTCTCGATCCGGAACAAGAGCACGAGGAAAATGAAGATCCCGAGTCTGAAGGTCCTGTGAGCGAACCGGATGGAGTCCCAGACAGATTTGCACGACAGCGTGTAAAGCCGATTAGACCATTCAATGTACGCGCCGCTGGCTTGACGGGTTATCTCGATCTAGAACCAGTAGCCGACGGGCGCATTGTGAGATCGTACTGGGGACCCTATGATCGCGGTTTCAAAGGCAAACAACTTGTCGAAGCCTGGTACGGAAGACACGAGGATGGTGTTGACCTAGTCAAAGGTATGCTGGATCGTTGGATGGACTGGACTGTTCTACCCCCCAAGATCCAGGGCGATGGGGGACAGAAAGACAGAGGTGTTTGGTCACCAAGTTTCTTTGAACGAGAAGCTTATAGCGCCGAGCATTGGTACGAGCGCGTTCGAGAAAGTCTCCCCGACGCAAACGCGCGGGTGAGGCTATCAACAGAAGAAGCAGGGCTATACCGTTTCCAGAGAGAGCCAATGCCAGTGATACTCGGGCCGCCAACGTCACAACAAGAAATCAAATTCGAGCCTGGAGACGCTTACCCAATATCTCAGAATGGTCTTCCCCTACAGAACGACAGCACACCCGTGGGATGGATGTTAGACGCGGGCGGTATCGTCACCGGGATGGATTGGGCCCCTCTACATAGCGTCAACGCGCCGCAACTACTCGCCATATGCGTCATCCCTCACTTCGATCAAGAGTTATACGACTACGAGCAGGAGTCTCTGAGGCCTGATTTTCAGAAGTATGGCGTTGTGCAGTTGTGGGAGTTCGTTGGTGAGAGACAAGATGATGGCTTCGCGCGACCTTCATCACAGTTACCAGTTCTGCGCAAAACGATTTGCCTGGAGCATGGACGTGCTCGAAGATTGAAATGGAGTCCTGCATGTGGCTTCTTGGCTATCCTTTGTGACGATGGAAACGTGTATGTGACTGAAGCTGGTGACGATGGGGAGGGGGGTTACGGTAAGTCACTCTCATCTCATAGCATCGAATCTTCTAATATCTTCTTCAGAAAAGGTTGTCGAGCCAATAGCTGTGTTTGGCTTTCCAGATGAAGACGCAAAGGCGACAACTCTCACATGGATCAATTTCAACAGGCTAGTGGTAGGCTACACTGACGGTTCTATTGCCCTATGGTCCCTTCGTCCCCATCGGCTCCTCTCTCGACACCCTGTCCACCATAATATCGTGGTCGATCTCGTCTCAGGCTATCCAGCTATGCCATATCTTATTGCTTCTACTCCAGTCGGTGGAACTGTCAAGCTGCTTGACCTCCGTGCTCCCAGCTATGAATCTACCGAAGTCCAGAACCTTACAGTCGGAACGCAGCCCAATCTCCTCGGATACAGCGACCACCTCTTAGGTTTCTTCTCAATGTACCCCTCCGCGGGTGTGCTCAACACTCATGTCGGATTCATGCACCATTCACAATTCCCTGTTGCCCGTCGTGTCTTTACAGGAGAAAGCTACCCTTCATGTTTGGCAGTTGGACGCACACATCCATATCTCCTCGTCGGTTCTCTAGACGGCTCGCTCTGGGCTATCAATCCTCAGGTTGAGCTATTCACCACTAGACGTGAACCAACAGACCGCATTCGCGTCTGCCATCACGAACATCGGCCTGGGAAACTGTTCCCTGCCGACTCCCCTGCCGCGGCGCGAGGTGTCTCAAGAATAGTCACAGGCTTCATCCTAGAGCGCAGCCTAACTAAACATTCGGCCCACAAGCCACCGGTCAAGAAAGGGAAGAAGCCAAAGAAGAAGGATACTGACACAGCTGTCGGCGATGATGAGGAAGAGGGAGGTGCGATTATGGATCCCACCCGAGCCATCATCTACGAGCCTTTGACAAGAATCACAGTCGCCGAGTGGAACCCTAATGAAGAGTATGGCTGTTGGGCTGCTGCAGCGATGGGGTCAGGCTTAGTGAGAGTCATGGACCTCGGCTTGACACAAACAGAGGAGTAGATCGCTCAATCCATGAGGCACTGAGAGCCCATAATGGTATGATGGTAGTCGAAAGCCTTGGCCATGCCGTAGAAGTGAGTGACGGCCGCAAGGATAACAAAGACATGAAAAATCTGGTGCGAACTTCCCCAAATATCAAAGGTACCAGGGGCACTTCTCTCGGGCCAGCGAACCTATTTTGTCAGTCAGAACTCAGAACAAAAAGCAGAAGTCGACATACCGCATAAAGGACAGCACCGAAAATATACATGGCGCCGTGCAAGATTACCCAGCTGAGACTCATTCGGTCCTCAAGGCCTTGAAAGCCATAGATGAAAGCTCCATGAATAACAGGGACGACACCTGAAAGACCGAGGCCAATAAACATCATTGTGCGATAAGGACGCCATGTCGGAGTACGGAACCGCTCAACCCATGAAACAAGTGCACAGCCAATTCCAAGAACACATATCTAGTCCAATTAGTGAGGTTCGTTGGCATGAGTCCCAAGTGGTCACTTACAACCCAGAGATATACAGTCATTAGATTAGGCAGACAGAAGAATCCATAATACAGAGCAGGAACATAGCTTCCAACAATCAAGGCCACGATCCCTGTGTAGTCGAGCTTGTTTCCCCACTTCGCAACAGTATCGCTGTGATTTGACAGAGTGTGGAAAGTAGCACTCATTCCAAGACATACCACAGCGCCTCCGAAGAAGCAAGCAAAGACGAGAACATCAGCGTTACTTGCGCTCGCATATCGAGGTCGAACAGCCCGATCAACATAAACCGCACTGGCAAGAAAGACTATGGCACCAATGAGATGAGTCCAGATGTTGACGGACTCGTTGTGGAGGTAGAAGAGGGATCGGAAGGAATGTGCGTAGGAGCTTTGAGACTGACGATAGCCAGAAAGGATGAAAGCATTATCGCGACGCCAGGCAGGGAGGTCATCCCATAAAAGAAGAAGAGAGTGCTCGACCTTTGATTCAAGATTCTTAGCGGCATTGATGAGGTTCTCTGTAGCTGAAGGTCTGCGATTGCGAACTCCGTAAGGCTGATTGTCGGCCATGTTGAATGAAGCTATCCGGAGTTCAATTAAATGTAGCTAGAATCCAGCGATTTGGCATGCGATGATCAACAGCCAAGCTCTGGATTTGCGTCTTATGCTTCCGCTTTTATATAAATCGAGTTCCACTTGTTCGGTAACAATGGAGTCATTTATTGTTGTGTTGTTGACTGGGATGATTTTGTTGGGACAAGCACATGAAAAGACACGCACCGAGGCTAAAGCACTATACACAAGATGGAACGACTTTAGAAGGGTCGTAGAAGGCCCACTATAGTCGAGGGGTCCTATTTTATGGTACGGCAACAGTTATAACGAATCGATTTCTTGAATGGATGGTTGTTCACTGTTCGCAGAGTTTACTTCAGTGGAAAATCAACAAGCGAGTTGCATTAAAGTGGAGGGAACGCAACAATAGTATGGATCGTCGGACAGCTTTACAATTGCAATTACAGTCAAACCTTTGGGTCACAGAATACGCAGGAAACTGGAGTGTCAGCATTTGGTCAATATAGAATTCATTCCTCGTTAGCCATCGCGCGATATATCGTATCGTCAGTAGGCGTCAATGTCTAGAACGCCAAAAACACGCAGGCTGGCTGTAGCGCTCACGCCATCTGAAGCCTCCACAACCCTCGTGGGCTCTGCTCGCTTGTCACTAGAAAGCAAACGAACATGTTTATTTCTTTCCACTCTTCTTGATGCCCTGGCCACCGGTGTTGAGAGGGCCCTTGCCTCCGGCCTTAGCGGCCAACTCCTTGCGAGCCTTCTCGTCTATACCGCAGTTAGTAAGCCATATCTAGGATATTTTGTGGTATTCGAAGTGGGCGTACCGGCGCGCTTCTTCTCGAGGTAGGCCATGTCGTCCTCGTCGAGGTCCTTCTGGGCCTTCTTGGCCTGCTTCAAGGGCTTGACCTTGCCGCCTGTAATGGAGGGGTTAGTTTACTGTTTCTTTCAAAGTATAGCTTGTCGGAGGGTATCAACGAACCTTCTCTGTTAGCGCCACCCATTTTGATGTGTATAAAGTGAAAGAGAGTAGGTAGTTGTGTAGAAAGGAGGCAGAGATGCGGTTGTAGAAACAAAGGTTGTCGCGAGAAGGAAGAAAAGTTGCCTCCCGCTTATTATTCGCTTTAGGTTTGTCTTTTCGTCCAGGCCTTTCGCGCCGCCCAGCCCACTCAACCTGCAGCGGTGAGCCCACTTGGACCGCGGGGATAAGCTCGATAAGATGGATAAGGGTCTCTCGGGGCTTAGCTAAGCCGGAAACTGATCGGCTTTTCCACTTTTGTAACCTCCAACTTACAGTTTCGTTGTTACGTCAAAAGTCTGGAGACAGACGATAACATTTGAGCTTGCGACATCACGACCTGTTTAGGCTTCACAACACTTGCATCGACTCACGCACCTTCAATCCCATCACGTCTTCATCTTCATCTGGACTGCGCTCCAGTTTCCCTTTATACTTCACTACAACCGTCAACAAACCTCACCATTGGCACTGAGCCTTTACGAGTCACTACTGATCCGGTCGGGCTCTTTTCCCATTGCACACTGCTCTCCCCAGTTCTCAGCGCTGACACTGTTTCTCTTCCCTTTATTTGAAGGCCTAAGGATCCAATAAGTATCGTCGTCAACATGGCGTCGAGTTCGGACGAAGGCGAGATCGTCGAGAATTGCGCAGAAGATTTGAAGGCAACTTCACTGCAGCACACTGGAGGAAGCAGTGTTGACCGTCAAAACAGACAAAAAGATAGACATTCGACTCCGGACCACGACACGGCTTCTAGATACAGCAATAATTCACGACGAAGCATTTCGCCTCGTGGCTACAAGCGATCGCACGACGACAGAGGCAGAGATAGAGATTATTACAACTCCCGGTCCCGCGACCAAGACAACCGGAACTTCCGCCACAACTACGAGGATACTCGACGCGATGACCCTCGCAGGCCTCGTGGTTACGATGACCTTGACCGACCTGCATCGCGCGGATCCAACTACAACCATGGGGGCCGCGATCGGAGCCGCGACCGAGACAACTATCGCGATGGAGACCGAGATCGGTATTCCAACAAACGACCTCGAAACAGGAGTCGCTCTCCTCAGAGATCCCGACGCGCAGACCGGGGTAAATTCGATCGGTTTGTAAAAGAAGGACAGTACGATCGTCGCGATGATGGGCCCAGAGGACTCAAGTACGATGATAGCTCGCGGGATGGCGGTTCAATGTCCAAGAGGACGACAGTAGGAGAGGCTTCACACGCCCAAGGACATGATGCTAAACCTGAACAAGGCCTTACCAACGGACATGGCCCCTCCAAGACTTCTCAGCAGTATGTCTATTAACACTCGTGGGAGAAATTCAGCGTACTAACATAAAATAGACAGCAAGCAGCTCAGGCAGAGCCCGAACGAAAGCCAGAGCCTGAGCCTGAGCCCGATTACGAAGAGCCTGAGCCTATTGACGAAGAGGCTGAGATCGAACGACGCCGTAAGCGACGTGAGGAAATCCTGGCCAAGTCCAGTTCGGCAACTCCTCTCCTTCTTCATGCGGTTGGAGCTGCTGCCAGCAAAGCACGCGCATCGTCTCCTGCATCTACCGCACCCGATACCCCTATGAGAACGCATTCCGATATTGCCAGCCCTCGTACTCCCCGATCAGGTATGTCAAAATCTTCCGATGGCGGAACTTTACTGACCAGGGGTGCAGACATCGCATCACCTCGCTCACCAGCATCGCATGTTGAAATGTCACCTGGAGGAATTAACCTCCTTGATGACAACCAACTGATGAATTCTCATGGAAAAGTCCAAGACCACGATGAAGATGGCCCTTCTGCAGCTGACTACGACCCCACTGGTGACATGAAGGAGGATGAACGACGAGATGAACTTCGACACGGACACGTCGTCCTTCATGGTGAGCAGCACCCCATTGCAACCGAACAACAGCCGCAGGAAGAAGCGCAACAGAAGCCTGCTGAAAAAACCGGCGGCGATGATGACGACGATGACTTCGACATGTTTGCCGATGATTTCGATGAAGAAAAGTACGCCACCAAGCCCGTCGAGCCTATAGCACCTATTGAGGGCGACGGCAAAGCCCCTGATATTCCAGCTATCAAGGGAGGTATTCTTGAAGGAGACGACAAGGATGGCTACTACAAAATTCGAATCGGTGAAGTCTTGAACGGCCGATATCAGATCCAAGCATCACTTGGAAGGGGTATGTTCTCGGGTGTGGCCCGCGCCATTGACATAACCACAAAGCAGATCGTTGCCATCAAGATGATGCGAAACAATGATGCGCTCAGAAAAGGAGGCTACACTGAGATTGCCATCCTAGAGAAGCTTAACGAAGCTGACCCTGAGGGCCGTAAACACATCATCAAGTTCGAACACTCTTTTGACTACAAGGGTCATTTGTGCATGGTATTCGAGAACTTAAGTATGAACTTGCGAGAAGTCCTCAAGAAGTTTGGTAACAATGTTGGTATCAACCTCGGAGCGACGCGAGCATATGCATACCAGATCTTTGTGGCTCTGGCACATATGCGAAAGTGCAGCATCATTCATGCTGATCTCAAGCCTGACAACATCTTGGTATGTATTCCCAATGACAATGCCAAGAGGAGTGCTAACTTGTGCAGGTGAACGAGAGTCGTAACGTACTCAAAATCTGTGATTTAGGTACAGCCATCGACAAGACCGATGCAGCGACTGCGCATATGGATGTTACACCATACCTCGTCAGTCGATTCTACCGAGCTCCAGAGATCATCTTGGGTATCCCTTACGATTACGCTGTCGACATGTGGTCCATCGGTTGCACCCTGTATGAGATGTACACGGGCAAGATCCTATTTGCGGGAGACAGCAACAACCAGATGCTGAAGGCCATTATGGAGATCAGAGGAAGGTTGACACCAAAGTTGTTCAAACGTGGCCAACTGTCACCTATTCATTTCGACGACAAGGGTCAATTCGTCAGCATTGAGCGAGACAAGGTTTTGAACAAGGTATGTTATGATTCCATTCACTCCCTCTATGTTTCTGTTATTTGTCATTGTTTTGTTTTGTATCTTCTCTTGTCATGCTCTGCACCTTGCATATGTGCCTTCAAGCGCCATATGGCCACGCTTTCGGTGGCCTTCCACGCAACGTCTAAAACTATTTTTGCCATGATGGCTGAGGGCAGTTCCATGATGGGGGTTTGCAAGTGTAAGCGCCGAACTCCCTTGCAGATGGAAGCGCTCGGGATATGTGGGGACACATCACGATGAACGTCACCCACATAGCGGTTCATAGATCAAAACATGAGGCATGTTGGATCTAAGACCCCCTTGCGGGGTTTCTCAGCCAAGGGATGGATGTGGTGAGATGGGATGAGGTGATGGAACGCCTCACGATCCTTTCGAGATTGGATCTGGTCGCATGACATGACCAGCTTTGTCTCGGCAGATCGAACCCCCTCTCAGCATCAGCCACGATGACTTACATATCCCTTGCATGCGAGTCCAACGGCTGCTAAAGTTTGAGCAAGCGCTCAGAGCCCTTGTCGACAATCGCATTCGCATGCAGTCCCTTTTTCTTTCACCATTTAGAACTGTTGGTTACGAATCGACGACTAACAAACACCGCTTACAGACTACCGTCAAAACTATGGCTGTGGTGAAGCCAACGCGAGACTTGCGGACGAGACTCATGGCTGCATCTACTGGCATGAATGATGCGGAAGCGAGGGACCTAAACCATTTCATTGATCTTCTTGAGCATTGTCTTGCGCTGAACCCAGACAAGAGGATCACGCCGGCTGATGCACTTCGCCATCCCTTCTTCACATCGAAGGCGGGGCCTATACGTCGCTGAATAAGGTGCTGAGGTATTCGAATAATAGAAACATGACACTATTTAGAAACAAAAAGCATGGGGGCTAGCCACCGAGGATTGGGAAAATAGATTTGGCTAGACAAAGCAAGGGAGGATTCTGGCTGATTCAAAACATGTGGTTGTTTGATCCGTGTCTCTGAACGTGTCACCGCCGTTTGTCTGTCATGCCTTGCTGTGTCTCACCTTGTCTATTATGTCTCGCATACGGCCGAACTATGGAAGTCTAGATTTCGGAGAAGCAGGCTAGAAGTTGCTGGAGTTTGGGAGTTGTCGTGTTTTGGACGTAGGTTTCTGGAACAAAGGCCTACACTACAATATTGTAATAGACTAAACTACACGCTATGGAACCACTATTTGCGCGGATTGTTTGACGTGTGATCGCCGATGAGAGAGATGGAGTTGTCTTGTCCCTTCACATGCGAAGACGTGATCTCGTACTCGCAGTTTCCCGAGTCACTCAGCGCCCGGCTCGTACGGAGGAATCCGCTTGGCGCATCTGGAATTGGGATGAGGCTCCCAGGCACGGATAGAGTGGCGATGCAGGCGTAGGCTTTCGCCCGCGTGAGCGTATGTCAGACAAGGCAACCGAACAACTGCCTAGACTAGCTCACAAAGCCCACTGCGCAAATTTTCTAGGCTGCTATGTATGTAACGAGTGAACTGTCATTATGATCATGTCATTTCAGCTGATGTTTGACAGCCTGGTGGATTAAGACCGAGATGGGGGCGTTGGCAATCAAGACTAAACGGGCACATGTCACGGTGCTCTGTTGGTAGATTTGATTGCTATATTTTCTTGGCAGCTGATGTTGCACGGTGGTTGACATGTTTGTTGTAGATGATGGTCAGTGGTCTGGGAATACGGCTGTTGTGCTGTGACAGTGGCTTTGTGTAAGTCGCCTAACTGGGAAGCAGAGCGGTTGGTCGGGATCAGGGAGACACTACGGGAAGGGTATTACTCGGGGAGTCCTTGTGTCAGGCATTTGACGTCAATGAGGTTGGTTGTACGAGAAGGATGAGTTGCTGGCAGTGCAACGGATTGGCAGGGCGAGCAAAGTTGTACGGTAATGTGACAAGTGTTTGATGATTTTTGTTGATCTTTGTGCATTTACTGATGATGATTGTCACGATAGACATGAGGCTTTTGATGATCAGGACTTGCCTTGGTTCGGCACAATTCAAGGGTTGACGTCGGATCGTCAAGTGTTGCACTTTTCCATAGAGCGATACTAGCACTGTAACTTGTCGGTTCTGCCCGACAACACAAACCTTGCTGGTTGGCCGATCCGTATTGAATAACGTTATGCTGAGAAAAGCAGAGGCTGTGAGAAGAGCGACCAACTCTTTTGCCCTGCATTATGATGTGCAGTCGTTCAGATTGCGATTGTACCGTACGCCCTGATCGCCGTGCTCTTACACATCTGTAACAGATCCTGCGACGGAGATTACGCCCAGGCCAATTACCGACAGTCGAAATTCCCACGAGTCAAGGATACGAAATCAGAGAGTGGGTTCGCAGCCTCACTCGCTTCGCTTCGCTTAGGATGGAAGGGGAAGAACGGTGACTCTTGGGACTTTGACAGGGGGCGGGAAGACGAAATGGATCCTTCCTAGCCTCTGCTCTGCCCTGTCCTGCCCTTGCTTGAACCTATTCCAAACGGTGAGGGTGAGGTGAAGCACCTAGGCCACAGGGCAGGGCAGGGCAAGACATTATGACGGACGGTGGCGAAAAGACCATCAAGTGTGTCGTCAGGATCGGCGTAGCAGTAGAGCAACCTTGCTTGGTTCGCTGAACTAACTACGGAGTAGTTTCCATGTGAAGGAAGGGGCTCTGCTTTGTCTTAGAGCTGTTTGGTCATTGCTGATATTGAACGGGATTGGTGGTCTCGTCCTTATTGCCCTACATAGTTTCATCGATATCCAAGAATCCGTCCAGTCAGCGACATCTGGTTTCTGACTCCTGGGTTGCGCTTGAGGGGGATCATCATGACAAGGGACGACCTTTCCGAGATCTTCTGGTGCCATGCCACACGACGATGATGATGATCCAGTCAATACGATGCAATGATTATCATGTTTTGGGCGTGTGTGTATGTGCGAGGGGTTCCCGATAGATCAGATGATGTCTTGGGGTACCTGAGAATTGTATCAGTTTGACTGTCGGCAAAGAGAGAAGCAATTACACGAAAGATACCATGTCAATCGTGAGGGTTCTTCAGATATCAGCTTCAATACAGGGTAGGACAACTGGGAGTCTCCGTCCGTGTCCTACCCCGGGTCCGCTCCGTAACGGCATCCCCACAAAGACACATGGCACGGGTCACGGATGACGGTAAGGTAGGTACAGTATCAGGAGAGGAACGAAATTTCTCGCGTCCGGACGTCTTCTCCTTTCTCGTGGCATCATCAATCCTCCAAGACCAAGACCTAGTTTGCAGTAGACTGTACTCTATCGAGATGGAGCAAACCTTCGGTTGTGTCCGTAGAGTCAACCGAGAGTCAAAGTGACGTTTAGTTTAGTCTAGATTAGATCATTCCATCACACCAACTTTGTTCTTCAAAAGCTTTATCCAACCACATCCAGTCGATCACATCGATCTTTGAGTTGTACTGTACCAAGAAACGGCGATGCAATTCAAAATCATGCACGCAATGCGATGGAGACCTTTGGAGTCTTCACAGCCATCCAGCCGCGGATGTCATCCCGTCCACCTTTTCAGCACTGCCAATCAAATACTTCCGACCCTCCCACAGGAGAGTAGAGCATGCGCCGTTGGACGTTCGAGACCACACAATTGCTTTAAACTTTAGCCAAGGCGACAAACGTTTACTTTCTCTTTATGGAAAGATTCTGGGCTGATCGGCCTCGAGTTGCCGCGAGATGGTGGCAAGGAGAAACAAGCCAAACTGCGATTGATAGCGGCTGGATCAGATCTTGATGATCGCTGTGCCTACAGGACAGGTTAGACGGAGCGGGTTCCTTCTCGTGTGCCGTTTCTCTTTGAGAATAGAACAGAAAGAAACCCCGTGACGGCCCGTGTACGTTCAACAGCGTTGCATTTGTCCCTCATCCCTTGCATACACACGCTACGTGGAGCAGCCCTTGCAGACATTCAACGTTTGGCGGTGAATCTGCAACGGAGAGTCTCAGTATCACTATCAGGCCATCTTCCAAACGTAACTGCCCTAGTGTAGTGATAGAGTTGGAGACGTTTAAGACGGGTTGTGTTTATTTTATGATGGCGCGTACAATTCCTAATGGTTGGTGCACAACCTCAACTTTACGGGAAGATAGGCAGTTGTTTATCTCCAAGAATAACTCGTCAATCAAGTTTCATCTTACATGTGACGCTCGCTGATTGACAAGATCGATCTGAAGATCGTTATCAGACCAAAAACAAGCCCAAGCTCGTTGTGTTTCTCTACAAGGACATGACTGAAACGCAAGGATATCTTAATCAGGTTAGAAACACAATTAATGGTCGAGATATCGCTCAAGACCAAACCAAGGTGTCATGCTGATACTACCACCGCCAGTTTAAACAACATCCGCATCCATGGCTCCGGGGAAGTGAGCCTGGCGGCAGTTGATGGTGTGCTATGGGTTGCTCCTCTCCAACAAAGCTTGTGTGTTTATTTCCCTTTGATCATCTCCTGATCTACCTACCATTGGAGGCGGCTTGGTGGTTCGCAGCTGTACGACACGATAGCTGACGTCTTAATAGATGCATAGCCATGACTCAGAGCTCGTTGTAGCTGCGCATAGCTCTCCCCTAAGTGAGTGCATGACCGGCAGTGCGAAGGGTAACTCCCTATTGGATCGATGTGGGAGTAATTGTCTGGGAAACCTTTTCCTTCGAACCTGCGCCGTTTGCTGGAACTGCGAAGAGGATTGTCCCGATTTGCTGCTTGTTATTTTTGCAATTCACGGTGGTCTTGGTCTCTGGCAAGTTCCAACGCTTAATGGTGTCGCTTATGCATAAGAGCAGCTGATAATGGACTGGGAATGGACCTCTGGTGCATTGCCGTAGTAGGAGAACCGCTGGTCTATGGTCAAGTTTGCAGTAGAGCGAGCAGGTTTCGACCAGCAGTCCAAACACAAATCAGCCCATGCATAACATCGAGTACCGCACACCGAAACAGAGCCAGAACTGGTGCACCGTAAGGACGGTATCTGGTTTGCCGATGACCACGGCCAGAGGCGAAGAAGCTCGTCCCTCCTAGCAATCCTGATGCCAGCACGCTATGCTTCAGCTACAGTAGATAGTGTATGATCGACGCCCCGGACTGAAATTGAGTCTGGAGATTAACTTAGATAGAACGCTGGACACTTGTTCCAATGGAAGGGCCAGCACATTGGCATCAGAGGAATCAGTGCTCGCTGGCGTGAGATGGGTCGATTCTAGGGGGATCCTTGTGACCAGGCGGGCAATTTTGCATGGCAGTCAGAGCCAAGCTTCAGGGATTAACAGAGCAAGCGGCCTCACTCTGTAGTCAAGTGGATCACAAGTTTCTGTTTCTTGTTGGTCAACGAGGGCGCGCGCAGAGAGAAACCAAGAGCACAGGGCAACAGACGGGAAATAAGGGAAGACCGAGATCTCCAACATCATCTCGGTGCTAAGCCCTGAACGGTTTAGATGCGCCCGTGGTTTTGGACTTGCATCTTCGATAGTTAATTGGTAATCACGGTGAAGCGTCCTTTTTCGAACTGCCAGACCGCTTCTCTTGGTCTGTGAAAGGGCCCGTTCCCCCATTGACCCCGTCTTGAATTGACAACTGTTAACTTAGCCGTGGGACAGTAGCAGCCTACCTAGCCAGTGTCTTGTCTTCCGATCTACAGGGGAGAGAGGGACCACCGAACAACACTGATTCCACTGAGTAAAATACCGGGGTCCCTTGAAGGAATTCTAACTGTCATATCGACATGGAATAGGGTAGCCGAGACAGTTGTTGGATATCCGGAGTTACAGTATCAATGACCGCTTCACCTGAACTTCCATCAAAAAATTTTCCACCCTGATGCATAGAGAAACATGTTCGAGGAGCTGGGAGGCAACATCACACGATGATGGTTCGTGGCTGGAACAAATATGTCGAGGTTGAAAGCAAGTGATCAAGATCTCACACAGAGATCACAGGCTTTTGATAGAAGGTAGGTAGTGGGGCATATTCCTTTGGCCATGTACGGCACCTCATTGGACGCCTCTTTGGCAAACCGTTTCCCACAGTCAGCCTCACTGTCCCGTCGTGGCCTGTTCCAAGGGCCTGAAGGGTCTCTTGACAGAAGAGCAAAGTCCTACCGGACAGGGATACAGGCACACAGCACACAGTCTGCCTGCATCTCACCGCGACCTGGGACCACTGGGTGGTACTTGATGCACCTGGGCAAGGTTGCGCACAGGTTACATTACATTACATTTTACAACAGACAGGAAGTCGACGCTGCATCTGTCTGCTTCGAGTAATACTGCGTAATCCAGGGTCTGGGTCTGTGCCAGTAGCGGGAACAGTCTGCAAACAAAAACCTGCCAGCACGGTTGAGGCCCGTTCGAGGGTATGCCGTTAGAGGGATACGTGCAGAGGCAGCCAAATGGATAACTGATGAAATGAGTGACTGAGAGAAAGTGGAAGGCCTCGCTTCAGTTTTCAGACTCAGACAAGACAAGGGCAGCACATTGCATTACTGGATAGAGCTGGACGGAACATGGACTGTAGCCTCATGCTGCTGTTCCTTCATTCTCCATACAACCATCGCTTATGGGGTGAAACACCATGTTGCTTCGCTGAGTTGGTTGATCAGGACCGAAATAAGCAAATCCCATCGTCTCTCATATCAGCCTTGTCGAAATGTGATGAGCGTGACATGATATCTCGATATTTGATACATTCTCTTGTTGCACCAATCAAAGCTCAAGTGTGGCCCAGGTACATGTGAGACTTTCATAGTTGAAAGTTCAACCATGGCTCAACAAAGAATGTCGATCTTATCGCGGGGGCTGCACAAAATAGTGAAAAGCAAAGTTGGGAGGCTGGCATAAACTTATGCAGCGCTTAGCCGCTCTAGCCCCAAGATGTGTGTGTGTGATGCATCGATGCATGGTTCCTTCCCCAATGTAGGAAGCTTTACTGGCTGGCGGGAAGTAGCGATCCCCATTAGTGGAAGGATCATCACAGCCCAGCACCTCACCTTACCTGCAACAGTGGTGCCAGTTCACACTTTCTTTCACATTTCAGCCCCCCTTTCATAACATAATACAGCCTGAGGCATGTATGCTGGTAAACACAGACTTGGAATCAGACTCAGATTCAGAGAGAGAGAGAGAGAGAGAGAGTAATGAGGGTCTTGGGTCTTCTGTCTCCATGACTTCATGCATTCCATTTTGTGCAAACACGTCGTCAAGCGCCACAAACGCCCACTCTATTCTACACACTTGAGATTCACGAGCCAATCGCTTGCTGCACGGCCGATTTTCTGTTTTGTTCGTCGTGTTCGAAGACGAAGGTTTGCTGTTTCGTTCCAGTTGTTTCTCCTGAAGCAGGTCCGGTGAAAGGTAAAATGCCATGTCTATACGGGAAATGCGGCTTGGCTCAAACTCTGTGCAGTCAACATAACTAACCGATTGTAAATTACAGTTGAGTTATGTAGCAAGCGGCATGACACAACGCTGCGCAGTACAGTGCATACGATAGAAAAGCCGGCCTCCGTCGTCCCCGCCCTACGCCGCGCCGGCCGGTGATTGCAAGAGACGGAGCATGGCATGGCATGGGAGGCAAAGCTACGCTACGCTACGGCGGCATTGCGCTGAAAAAAAACCAAACTGTGATTCATCACGGGGGCTGTTGATTATGACGATTCGCCCGACGGGTGGAGAGGAACCAGTCAAGTTACAGAGAGGACACGCAGCACAAAAATGGCTACGGCACAGTGCACTCTAGGGGTGTCAGCAGAACACACAGCAACACACAGAGCACCGCCCTGAATGCTAGAGATCTGCCACCGGACGCTTGTGACTGGTCGAGGACAGGTGGTCGACCAGTGGGCCGATGGATGGCGTTAGTGCTGAGACTTGAGACTCAGACTCAGACTCAGACTGCGAGCGACAACCAAAAGAGATGGTGGGGCCACGCAGAACCTGAGAGGACCGTCGTGTGTCGTGGCCTAGAGGCAGTGACACAGAGGACCACTTTATTCAACTATCTCACGGATCCTTGCCTTTTCGTATATTGCTCAGCGTCACCAAACAAAGCCAAACCTTTCCCTGTGAAGCTAGCCGACGCCTCAAGCCAAGACGCCCCCCTCCCTTGGGCTCTACGCCTAGACAAGAATAGAGCATTAACGCACAACGAGGCCAAGACAAGGCCCCCCATGTCATTAATCTCTCCAATAGACAGGGGTCTGATGAGGTGGTGGGTCTCAATCCACGCAATCCCAAGTCCGAGGCGTGAGGTTTGAACTGGTACGTACTTTCGACTTGGGTGTGTCTCGCTCTGCGCTCGTCCGCCTTGTCCTTGTCGCTAGAGACTGCTTAACTTATCTACTGCCTCTGCCCATCTTTAAGCTGGACCGGATCTAGTTTGAAGAACCTCTATCACCACTTTCACGACACTCCTTCCGGCACCTTCTTCCACCTTCGCAGACGTGACCTTCAGGTCTCCTCTTGTCGACTACGGTACACTCACAATCTTCATCGACAATCCCCGGAAGGCCGACAACTCAATTCCTAACCACTATCTACTCGACCCGTTGATTCGGCCGTCGGGACCTCAAATACAACGACTCAACTACAACCCAGGAACTTTTTTATTCACAACCCGTTTGGACTGGAACTTTGGATCAGGATCCCTTTTCTGGCCGTAGGAAAATACTTTTCAAAAGTGTTTTCTTCTTTTTTCCTTTTCTGTCTGCCGTGCCATTTTGGATTATCTTCCCGGCCCTAGGATCTACTTCAACCCATATACCCGTTTCTAGGACTTTATTAGATACAACCAGATAACATGCAGCAACATGCCATTTTCGGTTACCAAACCCCTCCGCCTTCTCCAGGATTCGATCATCCCAAGGTTACGGTTCAACAGCCCTTCGCTGCTCCTCGACACTACCAGGCCCGATGTATTCCTCTCGCTCCAGAGGCCAGGCTAGGCCGCGTGCTTGAGGGCACTCTCCAGTTGACTGACATCCTTGGAACCGGCGCCTATGGCGTCGTCTACCTGGCTGTCGACCTTAAGACCGGAGGTAAATATGCTGTCAAGTGCTTAAGCAAGTTCAATCCCGATGGAACCCCTTTGGAACAAAGACAGTTTGCCTACCAACAACGCGAGATCCGTCTTCACTGGAAGGCATCGGAACACTCAAACGTGGTCCAGATGCTCAAGATTGTGAATGATCCTGACTGCATCTATGTCATTCTTGAATACTGCCCTGAGGGCGATCTGTTCTTGAATATCACTGAGCGTGGTCAATATGTTGGTAAGGATGAACTATCAAGGAATATCTTTCTCCAAATTCTGGATGCCGTTGAACACTGCCACAACCTTGGAATTTACCACCGGGACCTCAAGCCAGAGAACATCCTGGTTACAGATCACGGAGACACTGTTAAACTGGCCGACTTTGGTCTTGCCACTTCTGATGATCGATCCGAGGATTACGGATGCGGTTCAACCTTCTACATGAGTCCAGGTACATACTACCTTCCCCCTTCTTTCCTTCGCAGCCCCTTGATATGATATGATCACCATGGACATACAACTAACATATTTTCTTTTTCCTCTTCTCAGAATGTCTGGACCCCTCTGCTAGGAAGCCCTACTATCTATGCGCCCCCAATGATGTCTGGAGCCTCGGTGTTATTCTCGTCAACCTCACCTGCGGACGCAACCCATGGAAGCAAGCTTCTTTCCAGGACTCTACTTACCGTGCCTATGCTGGATCCAAGGACTTCCTGAAGACCATCCTCCCTTTGTCGGATGAACTGAACGACATTCTGGGACGAATCTTCGAACCTATTCCTGAGCAGCGGATTACTCTTTCTGAGCTCCGAACCAAGATCATGGCCTGCTCCATGTTTACTGTGCCGCCCATGTCAACTGTACTGACACCTCCGGCCTCACCAAACCACATTACCGAATACGTTTCATCCGAGGATGCCATCATCGACGACTACGATTATGACTCGCCTCTGTCGCCTGCCTCCTCGGACGATGAGGGTTCGCTCACATCAAGCGACTCTACCATTGATGACCTGGACGACGAGTTTGAACAGGAACGACATATGCCCCAGACTCCTGACTTTTCACCACATACGTTCGACCCTGAGGAGCCCAAGGAACACCAACTCATCTACCACAGCCAGGAATTCGTCCCCCAGAAGTACTCTGGGCCTGTCCCCGTGCCAGTGGCCGTTCCCCCTCAACCTATGCTTTGCCAACAGGTCCCTATGCCAGTCCAGGCTCAGGTTCCTGTTCAAGCCCCTTGTCAACCCAAATCATACTTCCCTATCTGGGATATGGTTAAATACGTTCAACAGGTGCCGATGCTTCAGCACCATGTACCCTTCCACCAACAGGTCCCCTTTATGCCCACGTTTCAAGGCTGTTATTAAGCAACGAGACTCATGTTCCTTGCTTTCAACATAACAGCCATACCCATCACCACCACGACCTTACCTGGATGAGATACTACCAAGGCCTCAAACCCACAGGCCAAGGATAATGTTTTATTCTTCCATTACTACCTTGGACATTACTCGACATTTTTAATAGCGACCCTTGGTCCTACATATCCACTCCTAGGGGAACAAACCACTACTGGAACCCAACCTAAAAAGCCGTGCAAGGATACGCCTACCAAAAATATTTTACGACCCATGAATGACAGTCCGGGATTGTTTCTTTCGGCCTTGTATTCCACCTTTGGAGCAGCGTTTCCGGTTTTATCTTAGTCTTTCCTTTGTCACAAAATTTTCTTTTTCATTTACAAAATATTATTTAAAAAGCGAGGAGTTGTGTCTTTTCGAACCTTATGAGGATGGGCAAGATATCAGTTGTAGAAGCATGATGTTTGGCGCATCGAGAATTTTATGGGAGGCACTTTTTGTTTTTTCTACAAAGACAGAATATCTGGAAGATGGAGTTGTCCGATTCCTGATTTTGTCTTTTTTCTACCAGTCAAGACTGGCCCACCATTGGAACCCGGATATACCAGAGGATAACGAACAATTGTCTTTTATCCCTCGTTTTCGTTTACTGCTATTACTGTCTCGGAAAGGCGCTGTCTTTTTCTGATAGAAGCGGGAAGAATGACCATGGCTTGCACTTGAACTGGATCAAAGATACCTCTTTCTACTTTTTTATCATGATGGGTTGGATGGAGGAGTCACTTTTTTCCAGCGTGGAGGAAAAGAGACGAAACGAGACAAGAAGTCAATAGGGATTTGACTCTTATCAAAGATTAGAGAAGAGGATATGGCTCAATAGCCACAGCGCACGAAGCATAGCTTTACATAGCGCACATACGTTTACTGAGGGAAGACGGCACCTCGCACAAAAAGATGCATCTGCCGATCATCCAATGAATGAAAGACCAACCATTTGAGATATCTCAACTCATACTATACTACTTTTGTGTTCAACTTGCTATGTGATTGATTCCGTGAGACAGTGCTTTCGTGATGGCTTCGGTGCCGGCCCCTTGTGATTAAGTTGTTGTGACAGCTCATGAGGCCAGGGCCCAGCGTGCCAGTTTCCAAGACTAGCTCTGGGCTACCGCACACGCTACCTGCGGCGCTCCCGTCTCTACCTGCAGGACGACGCACTTGAACCGAAGCAGTCAGAGCCAGCTTGACGATGCAGATTATCACTTTAGCAGCCCTTGTCTCTTAACATCAGATTGGCCAGATGCCGCATGCTTGTGCATCGTGGGGCGGGCGTTACAATCAACGCTTGTGAGCAAAAAGAAAAGAAAAAGGGAAAAAACAAGGCGAGAACGTGGCGGCCAATAAGCAGGGGTAGTCTGGTTAGGGCGAACGGCATTGCGTCGGAGGAGTTCTGGAATGGCTGTGTGGAGATGAAGACGGCGAATCATGTATTAAAAATGGAATAAGAAGAAAAAGGTGAGGCGGGCTTTGGGAGGGTAGCGTGATATGTCCGAGACGATTATTGGGGCGATGGATTCTTGGGCAATTTTACAACTTGACTTGGGAGGATTTGACGGCTCACACTCACCACTTTTGGATGGTGGTGGTGGTGAGGAGATGATGGAAGCGAAGCTATTCAAGGAAACATGTTGGATGAAGAAAGGTGTCGACGGTCGAGTTGGCTTCTGTATGGATGGGTCATCTATCAGTTTGTGAGACGGGTTCAAGCAGGCTTTGAACTGACGCGGAACTTGGTAACTTGTTACTATTGTACATGCATACAGACAGTAGTTACTCATTATTACTGTAAGTGACTGGTCAGGCAAAACTGCCGACTCGACTTGAACCTGACTCTTGCCTGATTCTGACTCTAAACTACAACGAGCCAAGGTGAGACAATCGGGCACGAGTATGGAACCATACATAGGCCACTACTGTAGTGCTATGGTATTTACTCTCTACTCTACGAACTGATTCGGGGGAATAGCCCGCCCGCAGAATCAATAGTCTGTTTGAGTAACTTGTTTGCATCATGGCCCTCACCGTTAATACAACCTAATCGAAACTATTTGATTACTTGTATAGACAACACGTAGAGGAATGTCTCGGGCACCCACGTTTCGAGTACATTAAAGTGCTCAGACTTTCTGTTCCATCGTCTCGTGGCATCCATCCTCATTCAGTAAGCAATAATCTCCGAAAGCAGTTGAGTATAGTCCCCCAGGAATGTTTAATTGTCGTTACGGTGCCTATTATCCGACCAGGGCAGGGGGTGAGAACGGGTTGGGTTGGGCTGGGCTGTCAAAAAGGAAGAGAGAAACGAAATAGAGTCATAACGGACGGGCCACTTGGTGCACATTCCTCACTCATTCTCAAACTGCCTGCATGTCAAAAAAAAAAAAAAAAAA